>CM060941.1:627771541-628396541 GCA_030765085.1 Allium cepa
TGTATAGTTTTGAAAACCAAAATATATAACAAGTACTCTCTCTCATATGTACGTATATACACACACACATACTCTTAATCCAGTCTAGGGTGATAACTCCTTCTTTATCTCTACTAGACCACAGTATCAACTCAGGTTGATTATGTAACCTGAGCTCTAATACCAAATGTGACAACCGCTCTGCACCACCGACACCCAATATAACTAAATAGTGCATTGTTGTTATGCCCGACTGATGTAGGATGAGTGCCAAGGGTTGAAAAGAAATAAAAATATCATAAAATCTGTCATATATCACATATCGCATGGAATAAATATAACATACATCATAGATATAAAACATGAGAGATAGTAGTAACTAAATGAACCAAATACACAGTGTAGATCTATTGATTTTTACAACATAGTAGCATAGTTTCTATAAATCAGCAGAAATGAATTCTAATAAATTTTCTCATAATAGTAAATAAAACACTACCTAGGCTCCATAGTGTTGCACAGCGGAATACAATGGAATATCCATATACATTACGAGAAGTTACATGCAACTCATTCTCTGCATAGCCACTGCGTATGACCTTGACCTGCTATCCTGTTTACTCATTTAACAATACTCAAGATAATAAGAAGCAAAGCATAAAACCTTGAGTCAAATAATACTCTGGTGTGAGTGATAAATAAATCTCAAAATACTATACAAGTCGATATAGTAAGGAGAAAAAGGTATAAGAGTCATACTAATCTGTCCTGCATCCAAAAATTTAGCATAAAACATCTAAAATATGCTACTCTATTAGCATCATCAAAATGTACTACCTCCTAAGTACAATATCGGGTATCTGGGTATCGACGTCCTAAATTCCTATGTCAAGTGACCATACGAGAGATATAATCAACTACCGTAGAAACCATAGCAAATATAGAATCCATCAAACAACCATCACTATCACTCAAGTACTTTGGATATATATTAAATACTATGACCGTCCAATGCCAAAGACCAATGGAAAAGTCTTGGTTCCTTGATGCTCGAAATCCAACCACTCAGTAGGCCAGGAAAACTAAACTGTATATCCTAGCAGTCTAGGGTATATGGATCACAATCTAGATCCATGAGTATACATCCTAATACCCAGTGAGCATCCTCACTTACACTTACTTTATGAGTAAACCATAACACTCCAAGTATCAACAATCCCTTCGCACATGCATTCGAGCCCATCGTAGTTTGATTAATTCCATCATCATCGTAGAACCCCTCCTAGACCTACCTATTTCCATTTCTATAGTAGAGCATGTCCTAGCTCCACTTTACAAGCTTGCGACCTAAAACCTGCCTCATTATATCTTCCATAATAGCGCATGTCCTAGCTTTACCTTACAAGCTCGCGCCCTAGAACTTGTCTTTTTAGGCTACCATCACGACTCCCATCCTAGAGTCATTATCATCGAAACACTCCTGGAATTGGCATTAGTTGTAAAATCCACATCTCAAAGTCCTGAAGCCATCACATCGAAGCACTCTAATATTGCTTCATTTCTTGACTATTACTCTTCATTGTGCCGTCACATTTCCATTGAACAACAAAAGAACGAATGAACACCTCCAGCATGACCCAGAGACCACATAATTTACCTTCCATAAGTTTCATCCGAACTTGAGCACATCTTTTAGTTCAGTACCGACATGAAGTGGTCGGCACCGACATGTTCTTTTAACCTAATCTTGGTCCTTGGCCTTCCCTCAAACCCCTCTTCTTCTTTTTGAAGTCCTTAAGCCAAAAATAAAGTCTAACTCTCCCTAAACCTAAACACTTAACCAAATTTAGCCTTCCACTTCCTCAGCTCCACTTCATTTTTGTCTTGAAGCCAAGCGCGAAGTATCATTTGCCTTACCTAAAAGCACGTCCCTAAGCTAAACTCTCTATAGCTTGAACCCAATGCCTTCTTCAAGCTTACTCGAAGTCAGGCCCTAGATTTCCACCAAATCGTCCAAAGCACACCCCGAAGTGAAACCCCACCGATTTGAAGCTCCACCACCCACCTGTTTCTGGTCATCGCGACCAAAATCCACCATGCCAAATTTCATGTGACTTGATCCGTGGGTGCCAAATTTCATGTGACTTGATCCATGGGTTCTCCCTTACTCCGGAGCTCTTCCTTCAAGTTTCATCCAATTTCGACCACTTTTGCCTTCGGTTTGCCCAATTCGATGAACTTTTTTCATAACTACCTAAAGCACTAGAAAATCATGTCAAAGTATAATATAAAAAACTAAAATATCATCCATATGCATCCATACAGAGATGCAATTCATTAAAACATGATAATCATATAAATCATATTCTAGATCTAACTTTTACACTAGCATGCCAATATGATCAAAATGGATTGCTAAATCA
The DNA here is from genome assembly GCA_030765085.1 of Allium cepa. Classification (NCBI taxonomy): domain Eukaryota; kingdom Viridiplantae; phylum Streptophyta; class Magnoliopsida; order Asparagales; family Amaryllidaceae; genus Allium; species Allium cepa. The sequence continues at coordinate 627,773,944 of CM060941.1, forward strand.
TTTAAAAACCATTTAAAAACATTTTAATTTTGACTATAAACTTGTATAAAGATGTTATTAAATTTAGAAAACATTTTAGGTCCCAAAATCATGTTAAAAACATCTAAATTAACTATATAAACATGCATAAGATAGTGAGATGTTAAGAACCACTCATCAAATACCCAAAATATCAATTTCTCCCTTAGACTCGTGAGGAACATCAAAGGAACATGAATCCCTAAAGCACCAAAGTGCGCTACAATCTCCTTTGCTACTTATCTTATAATGATGATTTGGCTAAGATTAATATGAAAAGAGATGATTTTTGAAGAGATTAGAATTAATGGAGGCTTAGAACTATTTTGGGGAAAATGAAATTGACCTATATCTGTTGCATTAGTCCCCACTAGGCTCCGATCTCGAAATGGTTTAGTGGGTCTAAGTATGGATCAATGTAATTACCTAATAATATTGTCCAACAGCAACAAAAACTTAAAACAACCATAACTTTCAAATGGTAAGTCCATTTTACTATTATGACCATTCTATGGAATGAGAAATCACCATCTTAAGGCAATGGAAGTGGTTTCAGACCCTATCTTATCTCATATAAAAAGTTATAGGCTATACAAGATTTTTAGGGTCAAAATTATCGCATAGAAATTTAATAAAAATCAAAAATATGAAAAATGTCATCAAGAGTCATTTTGCAAAGTTTTAGAGTCATATGACCTTAGATGAATTAAATAATAATTTTTATGATTCTCTAGTACGTAAAATGGTTCATTACACGTGATGACCGACCAAATCGGCCCCTTCTACCCAATAACATAAATGTCCGAGCTACTACTCAAGTCTTGACTATATGCGAAGGCCCGCATATGGCCAATAGTAGACGTAGGTTTAGTCCCGATATCAAAAAGTAATGGGAACAACTAGCCAGATGTATTCATTAGAAATTCACGTCTAAGGTGCTTCGATTGGAATCATAATGTCGGTGCAGCTTCACTACCGAAGACCGAGAAGTAGTCTCCTAACTCTAGCATGATCACATGGTCACCACTCTTGCCTTGGCTAACTCCAATATGCATCGAGCTTTTATGGATGAGGGCAGCTCAGTTAACATTATGTTCATGAATGCCTTCGAGGCTCTCAAGCTTCCTGCCTCCAGCGTCATCTCACGTGCCTTACGCATTTATGACTTTGGAGGTCTAGGAATTATTCCAATAGGACTACTTTGCTTGTAATGAAATTTGATAAAGAGCCCCTCGCTGCAAAAATCCAGGTGAAATTTGTTGTGATTGATTACTCGTCTGCTTATAACATGTTAATAGGACGGTCGTCACTCACTAAATTAGATGCCATTGTCTCTCCTACAATTGCCACATCATGAAGTTCCCATCCAAGATAGGGTCAGGGAAATCAAAGGCAATCAGCAGAAGGAAAGGGAATGTTAGGGGACTTCCCTTAGGAAAATAAAGGATGTGTTCTCATGCTTCAACAAGAACTTTCAACAATCAGTGAAGGGTTTTTGAAGGGATCCATCAGGCCTGTCAGCACCTTGGTCCTTGCCGAGACCGTTCCCATCTTTGTAGCGGAGGGGCAAAAAGTTATCGAATGGACAAAGCGAGGATATAGAAAATAATAACGGAGATGCAAAAAGCTTCATTAGAGATAAGTTCAAGTATTTAAATTTAATTTGTTCTAATTCTCACTTCATTTGTATAGGAGAAAGAAATATTGTTCAATCATGTATAAAAATAGAAGGATATCATGATTTACGTAGACTAGGTTTGGTGACTATAATAGATTTTAACTTACATTGAGCACTTAGGCCCTAAAATTAGGTCTCTACCCTAACTTTATTGATTTGATTTAAAAGAGAACTAGTCAAATCAAACTTTATATGCTAATGTTGCTAGAGCGGGTACGAAAAGCCTTGATTTAGCGGGCATATCAGAAAATAGTGCAGTTAAAAGCGGATTTACTGTTTAATAGTGCTAAATTGAAATAATGTAGCGGTCGAAGAATGTTATGCATTATAGTGGAGATTTTGTAGGGCTTTGCGTGCATAGCCCTCTCATGGTCAGCTAAATCATCCGAGAGAGCTAAGGATCACCACCTTGACTCAGGCCCATCACTACAGATAAGTTCTCATTTCTAAATAATTATATCTACAATTTCTTTTGAGCGATGTACACACTATCCCCTCTCAGTATCATGTAAGTCATTTATACATGAGTGCATGAGCCAGCAACCACTCCGGTTGATTCAGGATCAATTGTCACTTCATGACTGAAAGCGTGTCACGTAGGAGAACCTCATAATCCATATGTGCTTAGGTTTCTGTTGGGCCCATCCACCACTCTACATTTGACTGCTTGCCACATAAGAGAACCTATTAACTACATGCATAGTCGCACTCGGTCCGCCTCATTATCAAACTGATATTTAACATATCCTAAAAATAAAAGGCATTTCTATAGATGATACGGGAACTATTAGTCATTCAGAGCATTCTACTTTATAAGTCATGTACAGATAAATAGGTAAAGGCAATAACAAATTTTTAGTCAAGGTTTGCAACAAAAGATATGTTTCATTTGGTTCAAAGAGATTTGGGGTACAATACCCGCCCACTAAGTTTACAAAAATATTATGTCACTAGCTAATTGCAAAGAATAAAAGAACATGAAAAGACGTGCTTTATGAGGGCCAGCTTCAAATGCGCAGATGAGCGCTTTTGGTACTACCAGATTGGTACTTTGTTCTGGTAGTAAGGGTGCGCTGCCACGTTAGAAGCCTTCTACATTGAATCTCACAAGAGATTTCAAAAAGCTACCAATTGACGATGCCAAGAGGCCGACTAGGACTTTAGTTGTGATGTCAAAGGCAAAAACGACAACACTACTCTTTCCAGCAAGGCACAAAAGCATCTAAGGCTGCGTAGATTTGCAACTGTTTAGGCAAGATGAAGAAGAAATCTGCCACCATTAGCTGGACCATTGATATAATAATGATAGTCAATCGCCATTGGAAAGTTGGCTAGAAAGCGCGAGCTTGATCCAAGAAGGAAGTGAGATCCATCTCAAAAAACAAACTTTCGAATGGCGGTCTGGATTTCGACACCAAGAAAGTTTTCTCATTTCTCGTGACACCAAATAAGTTTGACAAAGCCAATGCTCAAAGGTGTTTGGAAAGGAAGAAGAAGACAAAATAGCTGCTTGGTTGATAGAAAATTGAGGAGAATTTGTAGGTTGTTAAGAAGTTTCATGGTGAAGATTTTGTGAGTTCGAAGTAAAGAGAAGGGATGATTCATATACTTATTCCTTCAATCATGTGCGCTGGATTTAGAAGGTAAAAGGAATCTCAACTATTCAAATAAGATTGGTACCATGCCACTTTTTGCATATGGGAGATGTGACACATCTCTGCAACGTCTGGAAGTGAATTGTCATAGGTAATGGTAAGGGACCACATGAAGAGTGCATTATATGCATAGTAGAGCCGTCGATCTACAAGATTTCAAGATTTAACAAACCCTCACCTGCATACGGGTACATACTTGGGAGGAAATGTTACTCAATTTTCTCGCAAGTGATTAACATGCCAGTTAAAGTAGTCTGACTACATCAAAGCCAATCCTGTTATACTACAACTGGAAAGCATCAGTTGACCCAGACTCATTGCTCGAACTAGCTCATCCACTCAGCTAGGCATCGAGATAAAGCTCGGTCACCTTATCCCTAGGCAGCTTTTATAACCTACTCATAAGAGAAGATATAAGCCTGACCCTACCCGTTCCAATCAGACCTAGCTCAATGGCGACCGGCTTTCTTATGCTAGCCTACTTCTAGCATGATTCTAATTTAACACGTTCAGTTGGAACCACTTCTATTGACGGTTGACACCTCACCAGTATGCCTCAGCAGACAGCACATTAAGAAAGATTGGCTCGGGAATGGCCCCTTCTTGACTCAGATTCAGCACAACCCCTCCGACTAGTCCCGAGCAGCCCTCCCTATCATCTCGCATCCAACCTCATACTACCTCCCCAACATGGTCCCTTAGAATTCTTAATTTCCTTTGTATCTTCCTCGACCGGTCGACCAGCTCAACAAGGATTTCCACATAAGCACACAAGAGGAAATGACAAAACGTTCATCCATCTGAACAAAGCACCGCAACTGGAGGGAAAAATTTATGTAGCAAACTATCAGCATTATATTCAAAGTCCGTACTTGGTACAGAGGGGAATAAGTATATTCTCTCAGCCACACATCACTTTGCACCTTTAAACTTACCTTCCATCGACCCATGCAACTAGATCAACGGTCAAATGCTCTTCCCGCCATCTTTACAGCACAATCTCAGTCTTCATACCCTGTGCATTACCACTTCAAAGGGGTTGGAATATATAAGAATACTAAGTACTATATACAATTCAGAGCTCTTTATACCGCAAGCACCAAGAACTAACAGCTTTATTAGTCTTAGGTGCTTCTTTTTTCTTAATATTCATTTGCAATTTCTTATGATTGTAAGGGAGATATAATAAAAATAACCACATAGTGGACATATGTAAGCTTGCTGAACCACTCTATATTTTGTGTCACTTACCTTTAACCACTTACTTTATTCCTCGTTTTCTCTTTTAATCCTAGTGATTAGCAAGTAACACATGGGTTTCACAACACATTGGTTTAGTTTTGAGGTTGGCTAAAAAGTTATTCAAAAATTATGATATAATTAATTTAGTAATTAACTTGAAGTCTGCAATCATGAGAAAATTATCATAACATAGAATAACATATTGTTTTAAATATTCTTGGTCGAGAAGTTTCGAGAAAGGATATCGACATATCCATTGAGACCCAAGTATGTAACTCTCCGAGTGTTGGACAGTGTATTACTCAGTAGTTGTTGGGGGCACCAAGAGGTTACATACTTGCAATTATTGGATGACTATGGAATGACTCACTTGAGAGTTTCTCGTTGGTTAATAACAACTAGGTCGAACAAGAAATCTCAAAGTGATAATGTTACATAGTTCTCTCGGCTTGAGAATACTGTTAAACTTCAATTTGAAAACTCTACTTTGATTATAGTTAAATCATGGCATGCCAACCATCAAGTGAATATAATCGGGTCCATGTTCAAGCATTGGAAGTGAAACACTATTAAATATAAAATTTGTCTCCACACATGTTAGTATCACGGTCAACTGTAATCAACTCAAAGTCAAAATTAATAGCCGGAGTTGTATAGATAATAATAAATGTTACTATTTAACCAAGAACTTTGTTTATCTACTAATCATGTTGAATACGGATAATTGGAATTTGGGCCAAAACCATATTATATACATAAGTGATACATATTTGACGAAGAAAACGTGTGTAAATAATCTTTGCTAAATTGTACCGCTTAAAATATAAAATTTTATTTTACCGATGAAGTTCTATAAGCGATAAGTATGGCTAAACTGTCACACTGTAACGACCCGTAAATTTCGATAAGTTAATTCGTGTATTTAATAGGATTTCTAATTTCAATTTAGGAAGAAACAGAAATCTTATTGATTTATAGGAAATAGAATGTTGAAATTAAATGTATCAAGGGTAATTAAAACCTACAAATTGAATTATATATTACAATTAATTGTAATAGTGGAAAGTGTTGTAATTGGCTATAAGGTTAGAAATAAGTAAATAAAGGCAAGTACTGAATTCATCAATGAAAATAAATTTTATTTAGTACAATCCCTTTTTATTAACTATTGTAAGGTGTTAATTTATTGAAATGGAAAAATTGACAATAGATTCAATTTGTATGTTGGATAATAAATTGCAATAACTAAAGTTAGTAATTAATGGGTTAAAGGGAATACCAATTTACTCATATAAGTGAATATAAGTGGATGTAACAAAATAAACAGGAAACGATAATTATTCATAAGTGATGGTTGTTGTAAAAGGAATAACTAATTGGATTTAGAATCTTAATTTGTACGTGTGCATATATTTAATGGAATGTGAGAAAAACAAAATGTAAGGATTTGATTAATATATATGTTATTTATTCAGGGTATTGAATAAAATTGGGAATCCAATTGTAATTAATGGTAATAATGATGGTATTAGCTAATAAATTTAATTTAATACCCATAAATGAATGGGCGTAAATGTATACTAGATTATTTATCCAATAGAAGAAAAGAAAAGTAAATATTGAACTGATTGATGAATAAATATGCATTGAACAGTGATTGAATGTAAAGTTAATGGTAATTGTTTAAAATCAATATAAGATAATGAATTGCAAATTGTCGGTTTATATTAAAGTGTGGATGGAAATGTGATTGGTTATATTAATTGAATAGAATTCAAATTTGATGGGAAAGGTAAATGGATATTTGGTAATAAAATTTAAACGGACTTAAATAGTGATTTTATTTAATTAATGTATATAATAAATAGTGATTAAAATAAAACCAATACTCTGTAAATATCTATAATATTTGAGTGGAGATAATATACTTATAAAATGCGGGATTAGGAGTTTTACAACAATTATTATGAGTTATATACTTAGTTCATTCAATTAGATTTGGAAAACATTGCAATAGATATAAAGTAAGTGTTACGTTAAAATAAATTAAGGTAATATGATTAGTGAATAAAAAGATTGAAAATAAAGCTTTATAAATTGCTTGGAATCTAAAATTTTATGAAAAGATTTATTGCAATTAAATGGATTAAATATTTAAAATTACGTAAATATTAATTCAGATAAAAAGGGTAGTCATTTATGTAATAAGAAGTATGAATATATTGCAGATTTACTTATAAAATGGCAGTTGTGTAAATGAAAATTTAACATTTAATATTACGTTAATAGAGATTTAAGTTTAATCGAAGCATATTAAGATAATAGATTTTAAATCCATCGATTTGAAATATGTAAATGGAATAACCATTGATTTCTTTGATTTAATATAAATTTTTAGGAAGTTAAATTATAATTTGTGAATTTAATGAAATTAAGGATTTATATTGAAATTTATAAATTTACCTTCTGTAATTTGACATCTAAACTTGTTTAAAAATTTGTAAATGATAAGAATTTTTAAAAGTGATAAAATGGGTCAATTTTAGTATCTAAATATAAAATTGGATTTTATTTATTTATTTTGAATTTATTTAATTAATATAAAATAGCCATTTTGGTCACGGACTCGGATTTCGACGAAACCAGTTTCATCGGATCTGTAAAAGGGAATTATTGTAGGGTTTCAAGTTTCGTAGCGATCGGACTTGTCGTTTGATCGTACGAACGCGAAACGCCTTGAAATCGATAATTGGAATCAATTTGAAATCAATTTGGAAATATTGTTTTCAGCATAACTTCTTCATACGATCGAATTTGGACGTGAAACTTTTTCCATCGCGTTCAGAATATTTTAAAACAAAAATTTGGATATATGGATTTACCCAATTTCGTTCCGGGGTAAGAACGGGCTTTTTGGGCCACGTTAGCATTAGCATGTATATCCAACACGATCCATCTATTCAAATTTCCAACCTATCTATATAAACCCAGTTAGAAACCCTAACCCATCTATTCTCATTTGTTGTGCGTTCATTTCATCAGTTCCTTCTCTTCTTCCAATGGCTAGAAACCTTAGATCCATGGTCAATTTCAAAAATCAAATTCAAAGTCAAAAATTAAAATCCTCAGAAAATTCCGGAAAAATTATATGTTGAAGCCCTCAGTGAACAAAATCTTCTTGTGCTGGTCATTTTTCCATTCGATGCACCGTTTGCCCTGAAAAAAATTGAAACAGGACCGGCCGTTCATCACGGCATCATAAAAATTCGTCGGATCGGAAAACGGTTTCTGGGTTTGGTGGAGATCGACGCGTGCTTCGCATCCATGGGGTTCATTCGGAGAGTTAACGGTTGGATCATGTGATTTTATTGGATTAGGGTTTGAAGGGGGCGGCGGCGGCCGGCTCTGGGGGCCACGTGGGCGAGCCGTAGAGGGATGAATAGAAGCGGCTCATCAAGGCGAGGTGGATGGTGATGGTCGGCCGTGGGTTGGTGGTCGGTAGCACGTGTAAATCGTGGTCAAAGGGCGGAGTTGGGGCGTTGACTTGGGTTCGGGCGTGTTCTGTAGAGGATGAACGCGTGAGAGAGATGGGAGAAGAGTGTGACGTGGAAAAAGTTATACTAGGATCGTAATTAAATTCCAGACGCGTTGACGTTGGTTTGGACAGATTTGGAGACCGTCGAATTTTTGGGTTTAAATCGGATTTAAATTCAATTTAAATTCAAAAGGTGAGTGTTTTAACCCGCTCGCAACTTCTAGAATTTCTTATGTTTGTAAATTTGACTTAAGATATGTGTGGAAATTTATTTATGATTGTTTGGCATGTTTTATACATCATCTCAGTTAATTCGCATTTATTTAATTTAACTGTTAATTAATTTTATTTATTGCATATAAATTGACAGTTAGAATTTATTTATTTGCATATAACTGCTAGTTCAACAGTTATTAAATTTATATATTTGCATATAAAATGCTAGTTTAACAGTTATTGAATTTATTTTTGAATATAAACAGTTGGTTAATACATGTTATTTATTACCTGTATAATTTATATGCTCTATATCGATGATTGTTTAAATTGGATGATGATTGCAAATGATGGTTGATGATTGATATTTGGATGAATGGATGCTACATTTATATTGTATAAACTTCAAGTCATCATGCATTTTCATTTCATTCGGGATTGCGGTTTGAAATGATATACAACCGCATTTTTATTTCAAATCGCGGATTGAAATGATAAACATCCGTATCACTTGACCATAGGGTAGAAAATTTTATACAGGCACCGCGATATATATATATAATATATTTTGAAATGTTTTTATGGTTTTGTATAGCTATATATATGGTTTATGGGATATTGAATTGGTTATATATATATATATATATATATATATAGTAATTTTCGGTTTTTAAGCTTTGTATAAATTTGATTTGAAGTATAAAATAAAGTTTGATTTTTAAGATCAAATACGATTAAGCATTAATTTAAAATCTAATTTCTGGAGTTTTTATGACTTAAATGAGGATAAGATTTGGAAGATGAATATTAGGTTAAATTGAAATTTAATAAAAGTTAATTTTTTTAAAGGATATGATTTTTATAACTTGATTTTTGTGTAAAGTGATTTAAATGAATACCAGGTTGATTTAAATGAATATATCAAGTTTAATAAATTGAAAGATTTTGCAATTATGTGAAGTTAAAGGTTTTACTTAAATTATATTGAATTCATTAAGCAAACATTTCAAGTCTAAATAATAAGAAATTGAATTTGATATATATATGGGTTTGTCAAATGAGTTTGTTTTTGAAATGGTAAAATATTTAAAGCTTTGAAACATAAGGATTAAAAATGGTATTTGGAAGTTTAAATTGATATTTGGAATTTATTTGTGAAATGTAAAGAAGCTATTTTGTTTTATAAAAGAATTTAATATTTAACCATTTGAGAGATGGAAATTTGTTTCAAAGTTAAGATTTTCAAGGTAGTATAATTTGGAAATATTATATTCCAGAGTTTTGATTTCTAAATATTTTACTTTGAAAACCCTATGATTTTGGAAAGAATATATATTAGAAAATTAAATGACATTATATTGGTTTGGGCCTAAATGATATCGTATTGATTTGGGGTTTTAAAAGTATAAATGATATCGTATTTATATGGGTTTAAAATGGATATTTTATTCTCGTTTTAAAGTATAATTATTTTAAATGACCGCGGTGTTATAATAACGTTTGGTTGTTGAAGAGACCAGGATCGGAAGTTGTCATACTCTCTGCCAACTCCGAAAACCACTTTAACAACCGTGTACACAGTGGAGATTCCAGAATGAATTAGGATGGCGGCGGCGTTTCCTTTGAGGTAAATACGTGGACCCAACTCCCGTGAGTTGGCATAAGGTGGCTAAAACAGGAGCGATTCTCGGACCAATGAGGTCATTCCTCTGATAGAACGCACTCCTTCGATATTATACTCTGACTTTTGGATTGATTCGGTGGCCACTATTGATTTCTTTGATTTGGGGGTGTTAGTTCGAGGTGGGCGGTAGCTGCGGCTACGCGTTTCCACCAGCCCGGATAGCAATTGGTATATCTACCCTGACATTGCCTAGTTGTGCCGTATCACCTACCCTATCGCGCCTTGTACGAGTTTGGATTTCTCCCGTAGCTCGTGTGGTATCCTCTGGTGGCTTCCCGATCAGGAGGGACTATGATATTGGATGGACTACTGGGACTATTACGTGTTAAGGGCTATGTGGGTAACCCCTTAATGCTAAGAAAAAAATAAGTTTATTTTACAAATAGAAACTATTATAATAGTGCAATATACTACATAGTGAATAGTTTAACGGATCCTTAGGAGATATAAATCCCGAGCATCTCTTGAGTTACTACACTCATATTTATTTCTGTTAATTTAACTCACATAAGATCTTTTAGCTCTGAAACGAGTGTTTTTGTTTTTTCCAAATTCGTTTGGGTCAGTCCGAGCATTTCAGGATTTGAAGACTTTATTTCTGGAGGACGAAGACGAAGATTTCATTATTATTATTATTATTATTATTATATTATATGGTTCCACTACACACTGTATTCCGCTGCATTGGTATTTATTGGTATGTGAACTCTGATATTTATTGTATAAAGAAGAATTAAATGTTTTGTAAACAGTTTTATGAACTGTATATTTATTATTATATTTTATCCTTCCGCTGTGAGATTCTGTTTAGTTTTTTTCTCTTCCCTATTTTTCTTATTTACCCCATAACAATCCGCCCTTCCGTATGCTTTGAATTGGCACGTGTGTCGATTTAAAGCGTGCGGAAAAGGCGGGACGTTACAACTGGTATCAGAGCTTTGGTTTAGCGATAAACCTTAGCTTTGTGGGGTTTGACTCTTTACTAATAGGGTAGTAATACCCTATGGGAGTCGCTGAGTGTATATATATGAGAGAGCGTATTTGTTAGTGTTATAAAAGGTTTTTATATTGTGTCAATCTGTTCTGTTTCGCATTTATAAATTCTGGTTGATGCATGGGACGTTGTGACATCAATAGGGATTTCTAAACACTTAATAGGACAGACCGACATAATATTTGTTTAAATATAGGTGAATGAAATAATTTTACCTATTATATTTTCTATAAAATAATTTTTCAAATAATATCTATATTTGGCTGCAATAGATTGGTTGTTAGGAATAAGATATATAAATAATAGATAAAAATAAGATTTAAAAATATAAAATAAATGAAATTTGGGAAATTTAGAACTTAAGATCCGGGGTTTTGAAATTTCTTTCGAATAAATTTTGGAATATAATATTATTGTGTATAAGTGTTTTCTGATATAAATATTTTAATATAATTCGGAAGAATTGTTTTAAAGAAGATTTTTGAGAAAATAAATTGTACTTTCCTCTCTGTCGCTGGAAAATAAATTCGGTGATGGCGGCCGCATCATCGACTTTCATTTTCGAGTTTCGAAGGGGAAAGGCCACTGTGGTAGTTCTACTGCAGATTCATTTTTGAAAAAAATATAAATTTTGAATTGTTTTAAATATAATTAGAGATATATAAGTTGTAAGAATATATTTATCTATTGTTTTAAAATAAATTGAAAATTTAACCCGGTATTAAATTCTTAAAGTTCCATTAATTAATTGTTTCAATTATTGTAGTGAAACAGAATTTTACTAACAATTGAAATCCTAAATAATAAGAGATTTAAATGCTAGGTTATTAATGGTATTAAAGGAAATTTGAAATTTATAATATATGAAACATAGAGTAATATTTTTGAACATTAAAATTTATAAAAGGCTGAGGTAAAACTTGTATAGGTTCATTTGCATTTTCTTTAACATATATAACTTACCAAAAATAAAAAGTTGAAATGTTTAATAGGAAATGCAATGAAAATTGTACAAGTAAAGCTTGAGGTAATGAAAGTATTCAATGAATTTTCTGTTATAAATGGGAATTTAATGTTATAAACTTAAGTTGTAAATTGAAATTTTACCATAATTAAAGGTAAGTATTATAATTAGGTGATTTTAAAACTTAAGTAAATAGAATGAAATTCTATAATTAATGAAACTATGAGAAATAAATAAATAAAATTTAGAAATGCATAAATGGAATGCAATAAAAAGAAACATTCATGACATTAAAAATAAAATGAATATGGTAAGTAATAAATGAAGAAAAATGAGGTAATCACTCAATGAATAAAAGAAAGGAAATCAAACAACTAAAGTACGAAATAAAATTATGATAAGTTAATTTGATTTGTTGGGTTGAATTGTTATTGTTTGATTTATGGTTAGTCAGGTAAGGAAATTCGAAATTGTGGGATGAATAAATAAATTATTTTGTTCCATCTAAGATTGTTGAGTAAATGATGCACTTGACAGTTATTTTTCACTCCGTACAATTCCAAGTTTTGAACCTGAACAACTATTTGATTGTTGATTGAATGGTTGTTTTGTTTCTTGTGTATGCTGTTTGTTGAAATGGATGGTTGTGTATTGATTTGTTGTTAGGGATTGAAACCACTCAAATATTTCACTCTATATAATTGTTAACCCTTGAGATTTTATAAGTGAAATGTATGGTATGGAAGCAAATTGCTACTGCTTTTGGTTCCATACATTTAGCGTAAGTTGCCCGACAAATAGGTACGTTTTCGGATTACGGTTTATAGCGCTATTTTACATATTTTCCCGTGTAGGGATATATATTATTTTGGAAAATATTTGTGTATATCGTTATATTTATATTATATTATCTTCCAAGCCTCTCCGTACAAAGGAGACTGCCAAAATTTTCCTATAAATTTCGAACTTAGAAGAATTTGAAAATGTTTTACAAACTTTAATAAATTATGTATAAAAGATTTAAATGGGTATAAATTGGTATATTTTATGTTAATTATTTTATTTTGTAAATTTATTTGTTATAAATTAAATTAAGAAAGATATCGTTTTCTTATTTCTTCTTTTCAATTCTTTCCCTTTTCGGGGACGAAAAGTTTTGATTGGGGGAGAGTGTAACGACCCGTAAATTTCGATAAGTTAATTCGCGTATTTAATAGGATTTCTAATTTCAATTTAGGAAGAAACAGAAATCTTATTGATTTATAGGAAAGAGAATGTTGAAATTAGATGTATCAAGGGTAATTAAAACCTACAAATTGAATTATATATTACAATTAATTGTAATAGTGGAAAGTGTTGTAATTGGCTATAAGGTTAGAAATAAGTAAATAAAGGCAAGTACTGAATTCATCAATGAAAATAAATTTTATTTAGTACAATCCCTTTTTATTAACTATTGTAAGGTGTTAATTTATTGAAATGGAAAAATTGACAATATATTCAATTTGTATGTTGGATAATAAATTGCAATAACTAAAGTTAGTAATTAATGGGTTAAAGGGAATACCAATTTACTCATATAAGTGAATATAAGTGGATGTAACAAAATAAATAGGAAACGATAATTATTCATAAGTGATGGTTGTTGTAAATGGAATAACTAATTGGATTTAGAATCTTAATTTGTACGTGTGCATATATTTAATGGAATGTGAGAAAAACAAAATGTAAGGATTTGATTAATATATATGTTATTTATTCAGGGTATTGAATAAAATTGGGAATCCAATTGTAATTAATGGTAATAATGATGGTATTAACTAATAAATTTAATTTAATACCCATAAATGAATGGGCGTAAATGTATACTAGATTATTTATCCAATAGAAGAAAAGAAAAGTAAATATTGAACCGATTGATGAATAAATATGCATTGAACAATGATTGAATGTAAAGTTAATGGTAATTGTTTAAAATCAATATAAGATAATGAATTGCAAATTGTGGGTTGATATTAAAGTGTGGATGGAAATGTGATTGGTTATATTATTTGAATAGAATTCAAATTTGATGGGAAAGGTAAATGGATATTTGGTAATAAAATTTAAACGGACTTAAATAGTGATTTTATTTAATTAATGTATATAATAAATAGTGATTAAAATAAAACCAATACTCTGTAAATATCTATAATATTTGAGTGGAGATAATATACTTATAAAATGCGGGATTAAGAGTTTTACAACAATTATTATGAGTTATATACTTAGTTCATTCAATTAGATTTTGAAAACATTGCAATAGATATAAAGTAAGTGTTACGTTAAAATAAATTAAGGTAATATGATTAGTGAATAAAAAGATTGAAAATAAAGCTTTATAAATTGCTTGGAATCTAAAATTTTATGAAAAGATTTATTGCAATTAAATGGATTAAATATTTATAATTACGTAAATATTAATTTAGATAAAAAGGGTATTCATTTATGTAATAAGAAGTATGAATCTATTGTAGATTTACTTATAAAATGGCAGTTGTGTAAATGAAAATTTAACATTTAATATTACGTTAATAGAGATTTAAGTGTAATCGAAGCATATTAAGATAATAGATTTTAAATCCATCGATTTGAAATATGTAAATGGAATAACCATTGATTTCTTTGATTTAATATAAATTTTTAGGAAGTTAAATTATAATTTGTGAATTTAACGAAATTAAGGATTTATATTTAAATTTATAAATTTACCTTCTGTAATTTGAAATCTAAACTTGTTTAAAACTTTGTAAATGATAAGAATTTTTAAAAGTGATAAAATGGGTCAATTTTAGAATCTAAATATAAAATTGGATTTTATTTAGTTATTTTGAATTTATTTAATTAATATAAAAATAGCCATTTTGGTCACGGACTCGGATTTCGATGAAACCATTTTCATCGGATCTGTAAAAGGGAATTATTGTAGGGTTTCAAGTTTCGTAGCGATCGGACTTGTCGTTTGATCGTACGAACGCGAAACGCCTTGAAATCGATTTAATTGAAATCAATTTGGAAATATTGTTTTCAACATAACTTCTTCATACGATCGAATTTGGACGTGAAACTTTTTCCATCACGTTCAGAATATTTTAAAACACCTATTTGGATATATGGATTTACCCAATTTCGTTCTGGAGTCAGAACGGGCATTTTGGGCCACCTTAGCGTTAGCACGTATATCCAACATGATCCATCTATTCAAATTTCCAACCTATCTATATAAAACCAGTTAGAAACCCTAACCCATCTATTCTCATTTGTTGTGCGTTCATTTCATCAGTTCCTTCTCTTATTCCAATGGCTAGAAACCCTAGATCCATGGTCAGTTTCAAAAATCAAATCCAAAGTCAAAAATTAAAATCCTCAGAAAATTCCAGAAAAATTATATGTTAAAGCCCTCAGTGAACAATATCTTCTGGTGCTGGTCGTTTTTCCATTCAATGCACCGTTTGCCCTGAAGAAATTTGAAACAGGATCGACCGTTCATCACGGCGTCACAAAAATTCGTCGGATCGGAAAACGGTTTCTGGGTTTGGTGGAGATCGACGCGTGCTTCGCATCCATGGGGTTCATTCGGAGAGTTAACGGTTGGATCGTGTGATTTTATTGGATTAGGGTTTGAAGGGGGCGGAGGCGACTTATCAAGGCGAGGTGGATGGTCGGCCGTGGGTTGGTGGTCGGTAGCACGTGTAAATCGCAGTCTAAGGGCGGAGTTGGGGCGTTGACTTGGGTTCGGGCGTGTTTTGTAGAGGATGAACGCGTGAGAGAGATGGGAGAAGAGGGTGACGTGGAAAAAGTTATATTAGGATCGTAATTAAATTCCAGACGCGTTGACGCTGGTTTGGACAGATTTGGAGACCGTCGAATTTTTGGGTTTAAATCGGATTTAAATTCGATTTAAATTCAAAAGGTGAGTGTTTTAACCCACTCGCAACTTCTAGAATTTCTTATGTTTGTTAATTTGACTTAAGATATGAGTAGAAATTTATTTATGATTGTTTGGCATGTTTTATTCATCATCTCGGTTAATTCGCATTTATTTAATTTAACTGTTAATTAATTTTATTTATTGCATATAAATTGACAGTTAGAATTTATTCATTTGCATATAACTGCTAGTTCAACAGTTATTAAATTTATTTATTTGCATATAAACTGCTAGTTTAACAGTTATTGAATTTATTTTTGAATATAAACTGTTGGTTAATACATGTTATTTATTACCAGTATAATTTATATGCTCATATCGATGATTGTTTAAATTGGATGATGATTGCAAATGATGGTTGATGATTGATATTTGGATGAATGGATGCTACATTTATATTGTATAAACTTCAAGCATCATGCATTTTCATTTCATTCGGGATTGCGGTTTGAAATGATATACAACCGCATTTTTATTTTAAATGGCAGATTGAAATGATAAACATCCGTATCACTTGACCATAGGGTAGAAAATTTTATACAGGCACCGTGATATATATATAAAATATATTTTAAAATGTTTTTATGGTTTTGTAAAGCTATATATATATATGGTTTATGGGCTATTGAATTGGTTATATATATATATATATAAATATATATATATATATAGTAATTTTCGGTTTTTAAGCTTTGTATAAATTTGATTTGAAGTATAAAATAAAGTTTGATTTTTAAGATCAAATACGATTAAGCATTAATTTAAAATCTAATTTCTGGAGTTTTTATGACTTAAATGAGGATAAGATTTGGAAGATGAATATTAGGTTAAATTGAAATTTAATAAAAGTTAATTTTTTTAAAGGATATGATTTTTATAACTTGATTTTTGTGTAAAGTGATTTAAATGAATACCAGGTTGATTTAAATGAATATATCAAGTTTAATAAATTGAAAGATTTTGCAATTATGTGAAGTTAAAGGTTTTACTTAAATTATATTGAATTCATTAAGTAAACATTTCAATTCTAAATAATAAGAAATTGAATTTGATATATATATGGGTTTGTCAAATGAGTTTGTTTTTGAAATGGTAAAATATTTAAAGCTTTGAAACATAAGGATTAAAAATGGTATTTGGAAGTTTAAATTGATATTTGGAATTTATTTGTGAAATGTAAAGAAGCTATTTTGTTTTATAAAAGAATTTAATATTTAACCATTTGAGAGATGGAAATTTGTTTCAAAGTTATGATTTCCAAGGTAGTATAATTTGGAAATATTATATTCCAGAGTTTTGATTTCTAAATATTTTACTTTGAAAACCCTATGATTTTGGAAAGAATATATATTGGAAAATTAAATGACATTATATTGGTTTGGGCCTAAATGATATCGTATTGATTTAGGGTTTTAAAAGTATAAATGATATCGTATTTATATGGGTTTAAAATGGATATTTTATTCTGGTTTTAAAGTATAATTATTTTAAATGACCGCGGTGTTATAATAACGTTTGGTTGTTGAAGAGACCGGGATCGGAAGTTGTCATACTCTCTGCCAACTCCGAAAACCACTTTAACAACCGTGCACGTGGTGGAGATTCTAGAATGAAGTAGGATGGTGGCGGCGTTTCCTTTGAGGTAAATACGTGGACCCAACTCCCGTGAGTTGGCATAAGGTGGCTAAAACAGGAGCGATTCTCGGGCCAATGAGGTCATTCCTCTGATCGAACGCACTTCTTCGATATTATACTATGACTTTTGGATTGATTCGGTGGCCACTATTGATTTCTTTGATTTGGGGGTGTTAGTTCGAGGTGGGCGGTAGCTGCGGCTACGCGTTTCCACCAGCCCGGATAGCAATTGATATATCTACCCTGGCATTGCCTAGTTGTGCCGTGTCACCTACCCTATCGCGCCTTGTACGAGTTTGGATTTCTCCCGTAGCCCGTGTGGTATCCTCTGGTGGCTTCCCGATCAGGAGGGACTATGATATTGGATGGACTACCGGGACTATTACGTGTTAAGGGCTATATGGGTAACCCCTTAATGCTAAGAAAAAAATAAGTTTATTTTACAAATAGACACTATTATAATAGCGCAATATACTACATAGTAAATAGTTTAACGGATCCTTAGGAGATGTAAATCCCGAGCATCTCTTGAGTTACTACACTCATATTTATTTTTGTTAATTTAACTCACATAAGATCTTTTAGTTCTGACTCGAGTGTTTTTGTTTTTTCCAAATTCGCTCGGGATCAGTCCGACCGTTTCAGGATTTGAAGACTTTATTTCTGGAGGACGAAGACGAAGATTTCATCATCATTATTATTATATTATATGGTTCCACTACACACTGTATTCCACTGCATTGGTATTTATTGGTATGTGAACTCTGATATTTATTGTATAAAGAAGAATTAAATGTTTTGTAAACAGTTTTATGAACTGTATATTTATTATTATATTTTATTCTTCCGCTGTGAGATTCTGTTTAGTTTTTTTCTCTTCTCTATTTTTCTTATTTACCCCATAACAATCCGCCCTTCTGTATGCTTTGAACTGGCACGTGTGTTGATTTAAAGCGTGCGAAAAAGGCGGGACGTTACACACACCATTGCTAAGGTAATGTGTGAACTTTAATATTTGAATTGTTCGGATATTAACTGCTAACCGAACTTACACATACGTATCGCACAACCATATTTGTCAATTCGTCGAAATACCACAACATATAATTAGTTTATAAAGTATTATAAATTAATTAATATTTATAAAATGTTAATTATTAATATATTTTATATATATGATATTTTAGTGCTATTTGTAATTAATTGGGTGCATATGTAAAAGTCATATAGTACGTATCGATATACGATATTTTTATATATTTAAATAGAATTTAAATGCAATTAATTAGCAAATGGGTTTTGAGATTTATCAACTCATATGGGGTTGGTTTGGATTTAGATGTTGATCAAGATTTGAAGAGGTCAATTCCTCTGTTCCTAAAATAGGTGTTCCCCCTGTCCCTATTGAACCCAATAATTTATTTTGAAAGTGGTCCTCGTTATTTAATATTTTATTCAAGCAATTAAAGGTTTTAATTTTTTAGGGACATGGGGACATCCAATTCTAGGACAGAGAAATTGAACCTAGATTTGAATTGATAAATGGATAATGAGTAAAAGGTGTGGGATATTTTCTTCCTCTCTCTATAAATACCAAACTAAATCCCTGCATTCCATACCATACATCCACCTTTCCTTGGTCGCATACTCCACTCCATCCACCCTAGGTCGACCTTTACTAGCATAATACATCAAACATAACTCAAAACAGTGGTACATTTGATAGTTGCATAATTGAGTGGTTGATTCTACGGAGTCTAGGATTTTCAAAAACCAAGGTGTGTTTAAAGGCTTCGTCTTCAAAGGTAAACATTCTAATTTTCAGTTATATGTTAGTCAATTATAGTTATCATAGTTATATATATAATTTCAAATACAATACACACACATATACATATGTGTGTGTGTGTGTGTGTATATTATTGACTTACCATAATTAATTATTTTAAACCATTTAAACAATTAATTTGTATGAAAAAAATCAAAAATAACAATTTCATCCTTATATATATTCTAATTGTATGAAACAATTTTCTAAACATTTTACCTTTTTTTTATTTTTTAATAATTATTTACATATTTTGAAATATAAAATACATTAACACCATAATTAAAATCATATATAAATATTTTTCAGTTATTTAAAAAATTTGGTCGGAAGGCATTTTATTTATATTTATAATGTACATATATAATCATTATTTAGTATATCAACATTTAGTATTATTATATACATAGATGAATTGATTTAAAACAAAAATGAGCTTATGTAACACCCATAATTTTGATTAACATTATTTAGAATATTTATTTAGATAAATAAAATAAAATAATGCATGGTAGTAAGGAGAATGAAATTTGATAATTAAAATGGGTCATGCCTTAATTAATAAGTTAATAGGATTGTTTATTACTTAAATAAGGAGGAATAATGTGAGGTGCAAAATAAGAAAATGCTTTATTTCCTAAATCTAAGCTCTTCCATTCCCACTTCCTCATTCGTAGTCACTTTATATAAACTAAATAAAACTAAGGCCGAACATTGCAAGGAGATTTAAGGGGAAAAAGCTAGGAAACCAAAGGGAAGCTTAGGGAAATCAAATCAACATTCAACTCTCACATCTCTTTATCAAATCAAGGTGAATAATAGTTATCCATCTAATCATTGTGTGTTTATATCAGTTTTATGCCTAAACCTGAATTATATTTTGTTATTGTGCTATGTTATGATTGATCAGTGGATTATATGTCTAAATGATGAATTATTGGATTTATTATGGAATTATTTAATAGGATTAAGAGTGAAAACCTAGTTTATGACATCCATTTTACATGAAATTTAGATATGATGCTAGAAAAATTATTTTAGAAGTGTAATTTCAGTTTCATAATTTTCAAAGCAAGCATGAATATTTTTTTGAACTTGCTAAGTGGGAAAAATGATTTATTTCGGGTTTTAATTATTAAAAATAATTAAATAATGTTTTTGGTCATGAAATTTTAATATGTTGAGAATATATAAATTTCGATTATTGTGATTTTTAGGGATTTTTCCTAAGTGTTTATGATTTTATATGAATTTATCGGGCTAGAAAGGGTTGGTAATTATATTAAAATAATTATATAAGTTTTGCAAATTATTTTGGGAATGATATTTCTGATCTATAGCAGTTTTCTGAAAAGGATTTGACAAAAAGTTTATTATCCAATAGCAGATTGACAAAGAATTAGAGTTAGTGAAAAGAATTTGGTTTTTAAAGAAATAAAAGAGTTTTTATATCAATTATGAGAGTGCCACGCCATTATTAATTAATGCCGACATCCATCTATACCATAGTTATCAACGATGCCGTAGGGTTTCTACGCCACGTGTTTTGTATATCACATGTTTTCTATGTTGCATGTTCCTATGTCGCATGTTTTTATACCAACATCAAATTTAAAAGGCAGTAACGCTGCATTTTCGACATTGATATTTAAAGGAATGATGCCTTATATATATAATTTCGACATTAATTACCTTAGGTAGCAATGCCGCATATAACCTTACTTTCCACGTCGATATAAATGGTAGTGATGCCGCCTATTTTTCATATCGACATAAACGATATTAATGACTCTATGATATTAATGCCGAAGGTCATCAATGTCGGCATTTCCATATTTCCAAGTTGTAAAGCTTTATACTATGCAAACCAAAAACTATGCAGCTTACATTTAACAACCTATATATTTATTTTATGCAACATAAATGAATTCGGCCTTATACTTTATTAAATCGGATGCTTTAACATGATTTCGATATGAAAGAGGTGTGATAACCCATGCTAGCAAAATTAATGCCGCAGTTTATTAATTTAAATGGTTTTATTATGGCTTTAGAGCTTAAGGGTTCTAGATGTGCGATTTTGAAGTTAATGAAACCTATTTTCTAAAAGCATATAAATATCTTGGCATAAAATTTTCGATAAAATAAAGAGCTATAATTTCCTTGTTTTAAGTATGATTTCAAGGGTTAAATCATTAATAAAAAATTATGTCTTCAAGAAAATGTGTGTGTATTTAGCCTAGAATTTTACTAGTGAAATTATTGTTTTTATCACCATCAGAGAAATTATGATAGGATAAATCGACTCAACGATTAAAGAATAGAGAACCAGATAATGGGATTGGTGTAGGATAGTGCCCTATACTTCAGCTACCCTCAGTTGATATTAGTCCACAATTTTAGTGCGTAGAGCTTTGTTAAGGGTAAAACTAAAAGTAGATTATGCACCAAAAAGAATCTATAACTTAGATAGTTATTGGTTGACCTGCAAAACCATTAGGTTCAAAACGTGCCTAACAAGACTATGAGATTGACAGATAGTCAACAGTAAGATGACTGTGTTTGGAAAAATAGTCTAGTTTCTTTCTAATAGGCAAGTTAGAGAATTATAGTATATCTAGTAGGCCTGATTCAGTAGTGTAGGTTTGTAATAAACTTAAAAAAACTGTGAAATAGAGATGGATAGTCAATTAATTGAGGCAGATTGGTCAGGATCACCTATTTAGCAAGCATGCATATAATGGTTTATGTTTATTTAACCATTGTGAATGTAGGAGCATGGTTGCGATTGATATTTTTTTTGAAGATACTAGTGATGGGAAAGCCAGTTCCGCTCAGCAGCGTGGTCTAACTAGATATCTATTACCGAGATGGCATGTTATTATTCACCATAGACATTTTGTCTGACCCGAAGTTTTTTCTTTTTTTCTTTTTACTCCCTGATACTCTTTTGAGTAGTTCTAGAGTAGGGTTTCAAATTTTTAGGTTTGAATAATAAAGCTTTCGAAGGCGTGCAGGAGATAGAGCTAGCTATATAGAAGTCTATTTTTATCCACTGTGTTATCATTTGGTTTGAATGTATGTAATGGCAGAAGTTGTATCTGTCTAGTAATAAATTATGGTCAACTAAGGAGGCATCTTCATATTCGAGCTTAGAGTATTTTGTAATAATTATATTTTATCTGAACCTGGGTAATATTTTGGGATTATGTAATGAATATGGAAATTAATTAATGAAATCTGTGTTTTGAATTTTTTTCATATTCCTATGCTTTGATGTTAATGATACCATCAGTTGATCTCATTTTGTCACCTTAGAATAATACAATTGATGATTGCAGCATTAGTAGCACTTATTTTCAGCCTCAAAATGAGGATGTTACAACTTGGTATCAGAGCAAAGGTTTACATAAAACAAAAATAATTTTGAACTTTAAAAGAATTTTTGAAAACATAATCCTAATAAATTGAAGAATGAGAATAGGGTATGGGATAATGCTACTGTAACGTATTTGTAATTGCTAAATATATATATAACATATCATATCTCTACTCCTCCCTCTCTCTTAGACCATTCTTCTATATATTACTAAGTTTCAGATGCATGTCTAAGGAAAGTAAGACATAGAGGAAGGAAACAGAGGAGTGAATCTTGATGGAGGGAGCACCATAACCAACAGAAATGTTAGGCCCAATACTTGAAGGAATCCAGGTCAAGAAACAGCTACTAATGTTGGTGCTCGAACACCGTCGGTAGACATGGGAGCTATGTATCAGTTCTTCATCAACATGATGCAAGCTGGAGTTGCAGCTATATTAGTTGGTGGTAATGCCGGAGGAGCAAATCCTAAAGTTTCGGTTGTTAACAACTATGCTGTGTTGAGTCGAGATTATGAAAGACTCGAAGGAAAGCCATTTATTAGAATGAAGGATACCATCGAAGTAGAGAACTAGCTATTTCATTATAATTTTTTTTTATACTAATTTAGGTCTGAACACGAGTAAAAGAGGAGATCAGCTTCCAGGAAATAACAAGGAGCTAATTTGTACTAGTGGAACAATGTAACTGTGAGAGTACCGGAAGAGAACTTGACTTGTGTAGATTTCAGAAGGAGATTTGAGGAGAGATTCATGTTTGAGATAGCCAAGTTGACTTTGCTAAGAAATTTTCTGAGTTGGAGCAACATGATATGTCTGTGCTTGAGTACATGACTAGGTTTGAGGATTTGTCCAGATATGGATATGCAACTGTGGATACCATGATTAAGAGAAACGAGAAGTTCATCATAGGATTCAAACTGGAGCTTGCTAAAGCAACAATATAGCATCTTAGAGACACTTGTGATGTAATAGTGGAGATGGCATTAAGGAACGAAGAAATGCTTGCATTATTTAGTAATAACAATCCGACAGAGGTTCAGGTGATCAAGTTTGAAAAGAAAGTTCTTTTATAAAAAGGGAGCTCAGAACGGTGAAGCTGCCAAGAAAGGAAAAGCTAATGTTGTTTTCTACAAGTGTGGCAAGAAAGGGCACTTTACCAATGAGTGACATTATAGTGATGGAAAGAAATCATTGGAACGAAGAACATCAAGTGCTTCAACTGTGACCACATATAGCATTACAAGAATCAGTGCAAAGAATTAACTAAGGTTGATAAAGGAAAGTGTTTTCTTTGGAATCGTCTACCTCAAGACCATCAACGAAGCAGAAAGAAAAGTCTATGATGGGAGGTATGCTTTTGATTCATGGAATACCTATTAGAATATTGTGTGATACTGGCGTATCACAATCTTTTATCTCCCATTGTTTGGTAGATAAGCTTAGTTTAGAACCATCATACCTTGTTACTTCCTTAAGGGTTGCGAATCAGATAGGAGGGTATGCAACTCCTAGGATGTTATGTGACCATTTAGAGTTTGAGTCTTTAGGTTATATATTTTGGTGTAGTTTACATGTGTTTGATTTTATATGCTTTGGAATTATATTAGGTATGGATTTGTTCAGAAAATATAATGCTAGGATGTTTTGCCAAGATAGGAAAATATCACTAAGACACCCTAATAGTAGCAATCGAACTATATACTTAGTAGAGAACATGAATTTTGATATTTATGCATTTATTGGGTGCAATGGAGGAGGAAGACGAGTTGAATCGAGTTTGTGTCGTTGGTGATTTTGCAGATGTTTTTGAGCTTGTCACAGGACTGCCACCGAAATGATCTATCGAGTTTCGAATAGATCTTATACCTAGAACTGAACCTATAAGTAGATTGCCTAGTAGAATTACCTACCGATATGGAGTTAAAGGTGCAGCTGGTGGACTTAGAAGGAAAGAATTTCATTAGACCAAGCAATTTGCCTTGTGGAGCGGCCACTGTATTCGTGAAAAAACTAGATGAGTCATTAAGAATGTGCATCGATTATTGTAAACTAAATGAGCAAACGATAAAGAATAGATATCCTTTGCCAAGAATATATGATTTATTTGATCAGTTGAGTGGAGCCAAAGTATTTTCCCAATTAGATTTGGCAATAGTGTTCCATCAATTGAGAGTGGCGGAGGCCTTTCATGACATTTCAAACAAGATATGGTTCCTACGAGTGTTATAATGCCATTTGGGCTGACTAATGTGCATGCTTTCTTTGTCGGTTTGATAAACCAGACATTCTGAGAGCATTTGGATAAGTTCGTGTTAGTATTTGTAGATAAAATCATTGTATATTCTAGGAATGGGCAAAATCATGAGTTTCACCTTAGAATAGTGCTTGAGACGTTGAGGTAACATAAATTAAAAGGGAAGTCTTCGAAATGTCATTTTTGGATGAAAGAAGTGAAGTTCCTTGGCTACGTAGTTTCAGAAAAAAGGTTGTTAATGGATCCAACTAAGATTGATGCTGTTAATAATTGAAAGAGTCTCAAGACAGTGAATAGGATAAACAGATTTCTTAGATTAACTGGAAATTACTGGAGGTTCATCAAGGATTTCTCTCGTATAGGAATACCGATTACTAATGTAACAACCCGCATATTTATCGATTTTATATTTAAATATTTTGTCGTTAATCGGATATTGGTACGAAAAGCTACTTTTTGCAAACGGTCAAATTAGAACTCGAGACCACTTCCATTGAGTTCGAAATGCCGTTTACAATTTTTTAAGTATAAACATTGGTAAGTTTGGAGTTAGTAGAATTTCACCAACTTTTCCCGCTTTGGACTTTGGGTTAGATTGCCATTATAACTCAAGCCCAAACCCCCTTCCTTCTTCTCACTCTTCATAAATTTCCTAACAACCAAGCTTTTGCATTAATGGTGAGTGGAAGAGGAAATTAAAACTCCAAGCTTAGGTTTCAACTTTAAATCCATCATTCAACTCCAAAATCAAAGCGAAGACATTGGATTCTGGCTTGTAGTTGCTTCCCCATTGTTTCAAGCTCCTTCTTCATTGAATTTGTGCAAAGGTGAGTTTTTATCTCACAATTCTAGTCTATAACTATATTAGACTGTTGGGAATGATTCCCCATCACTTTAGCATGTATATTTGCATTTGGTTTGGATTGGATTGGCGAAAAACTCCAATTTTTAGTTGTTTGGTGAACTTCCTGAGCTTAGGTCGCTCTGCCCAGGTATAGGTCGCTCGGAATCATTAGCTCGTGCGTGTGGAAAAGTCAAGGCCTGCATATTTCGTTCGCCTCGGATTTAGGTCGCCTCGGATTTAGGTCGTAGGTCGTTGGACTTTAGGTCGTTCGCGTATAGGTCGTTCGGCCTTGCCTGCCTCATTAGGTCGTGGGACCTTAGGTCGTAGGTCGTTAGGCTTAGGTCGTTAAGTCGTTCCCTCTGTTGGAAACGTCTCCTCGGTCTTAGGTCGTTAGACCTTAGGTCGCCCCCCCTAGGTCGTTAGACCCTGAGTTGTTCCGCCTTCATTTAGCTCGCGCACTTCTTTAGGTCGCATACTCCTTTAGGTCGCATGACTCCCATCCCTTTAGGTCGTTGGACCTTGTTTTCCTTAGGTCGTTGGACCCTATTTCCTTTAGGTCGTATGACCCACTAGGTCGCTTGGCCCCTTAGGTCGCGACATCTTTAGGTCGTGTTACCTATATACCCCTAGGTCGAAAGACCTTAGGCCGTGCACCTTTAGGTCGCGAACCCTATTAGGTCGCGAACACCTTTAGGTCGAGAACCACTTTAGGTCGCATGACCTCGTCTCCGTTAGGTCGTGAACCTTCTTAGGTCGCGCACCCCCCTTAGGTTGTAAGACCTCATTTTTTTGTTTTAGGTCGTAGGCCGCTTGACTTCACTAGGTCGTACCGTTTTGGTCGGGGCGCTGCCCCCTGGACCCCCGTGACCTGACCGGGCAGGTCGAACCCCGTAAGCGGTGGCGTTGCCCCCGCACCCCCACCTTGGGGGGTTGCCACCCCCCTGGACTCCCCCTCCGTAGGGGATCTTATCTGAAAAACATTGAGCTGATTTCCTTGGATTTTATTCACATCTCCGTATGCGATTTTTGTGACTGATTGTTTCTACAATTGCTTCTGTGTTTTGTCACTTTATAATATAAAGGTTTCAATACTAGTAGTAAATATCAAAACTCTTTTAACATACAATTTCAACTCTATTTTTAATAACAAAGCTCTTTTCTTAAACCGTTTTCCAATCTATTAGTATATACAAACCTTTACCTCACTCGGATGAGAAATCTAATTAAACGACTTAGTAAAACGAGTGGTATGAAATGCTTGCGTTCACTTCGTCGGTTAATTCTTGGACTTGTTCGATTGAACCTCTTGTGACAATTTTATTAGTGAAGATTTACAGTTTGTTCATAAATATTTAAGTTAAGCAAGTGGTTATGGGACATGAAGCTAAATTTCTATATTTACTATCTTAGTGTAATTGACACTTCTCGTTGATCATGACGATCATTCTGATGATTTAGACTAGCAACTGTGCGATGTCTCTTGTTGCGAGGTTAGACTAGACACCACTTGTGTGATTCCACTCACACATACCTTTTTGCTTTTTGGTTAGTCTGGACCTTAATCTGTGTGATTCCATTCACACATGTGGGGTAGCTCCCCTTGGTCTTCGGACCGTCATGTGATAGGCCTCTTTCTCTTTTCTATGATTTCTGGACTTCTTGCATTGATTTCTAGAATTTATATCATTAACTTGTTATGAGTACAAGTTTGGGGTATGATGCCCTTTCCGAATCTTTGAGAAGATTCTTGTGATATTGACTATCTCTTATTGATTGATCTTCTGTTGATCATTATTTACATACTTATAGTGGTATGTCATCATGGATATTTTGTGTTTATGCCATATCTTTTATGTTATATCTTGTCATCTGATATTTATAGCTAGACTGACCCGTTTATTATTTTTCTTAAATAATACTCGGGTCAGACCGAGATGTTACAGGTGCTTCTGCTTGACTTCTTCCCAGGGATTCATCACTCTGACTTTTGGCTAACTGTTTAGATTAGCAGTTTTTGTTGTATACACTTGAGATATAGACTCATAGTTGTATTCTCTTGTATAGCACGTGTTGCTATTCTTTTGTATTATTGTGGATCTTTTGACCACTACTCTGATGTTCACTATCATGTGTTAGTTATATATTCATATCTTCTTCCGCCTTTGTGATATGGATGTCTGTGACTGATTTGCGTTATGCTTATTTCTACGTTTGTTTCCGAAGATTATTTATAACCACCGTGTGATAAGCAATTACATGGATGGTCGCTCCTCAACAGCCTTATTCTCCGTGCTAGTTGACAGCACTACTCCGCAGTGTTCTTGGCTAGCGTGGGTATAGAGGTGGGGCGTCACAACTAAATTAACAAGGAAAGACATGAAGTATGTTTGGACTGATAAATATGAGGAGGCATTCCTGAAGCTAAAATATTTATTGACCAATGCACCCGTATTAGTTGTTTCGGATGGGAATCAAGATTTGGTGGTGTACACAAATATATGTGGAACAAGATTAGGAGCTATGTTGATGCAAAAAGGTAAAGTGATTTCCTACGCTTCTCGAAAGCTTAGATCATATGAAGTTAGGTATCCGACTCACAATTTGGAGCTGGTGGCGATAATCTTTGCTTTGAAGGTGTGTAGACACTATTTTTTATGAGAACGATTTGAGTTGTAAACAGATCATAAGTCTTTAAGGTATTTATTTTCTTAGAAGGAGTTGAATATTATACAATAGAGATGGCTGGATTTTTTAGCAGCTTATGATCTCGGTATTGAGTATACGCCAGGGAAAGAAAACAAGGTTGTTAATACACTTTGCAGAAAACATTAGAATGTGGTGTCAGTGATGTTGGCAGAATGGAAATATTTAGATCCATTGACTACTCGTAGTGTATAGTTAAGATCGACGGCAAGTTCTAGTCAGAGTACTGCCATATTATCATGTTAGAAGTTCGACCAGTATTGATCGAAAGGATTGCTTCTAAGCAGAGAGCCATTGCTAACCGAAAGGATTAGAAGATTCGAAGGTGGAACTGAGATAGATAATTTAAAGGATTTTGGTCTTGATTGGAATGGATTGTTAAGAAAGAAGGAACTATTGTGTGTCCAAATGTTGGTGAGCAATGGAAGGAAGTTCTTAGGGAATGTCATCGATCGAATTTTACCATTCATCCTGAAGGAATTAAGATGTACGAGGACGTGAAGAGAAGTTTCTTTTGGGAATGTATGAAAAGGGATGTAGGCTTATGGGTATAGCAATGTTTGAATTTCCAACAAATGAAAGTTGAACACCAAAAACTAAATGGGTTACTTCAGACATTGGACATACCAGTTTGGAAATATGACTCTATATCTATAGAATGTATGACGGCTTACCAAGGTCGAATACTAGAAATGAAAGTATTAGGGTTATAGTGGTAGACTGACTAAGAGTGCACATTTTATTCCTTTTAAATTGACAAGGATGATGCTTGTTCTGGCTAAGTTATTTATGAAGAATATTGTCAGACTACAGGGATTCCTAGTAGTATAGTCAGTGATAGAGATTCTTTATTCACTAGTGAAATCTGGATGAGTCTGCAAGAGTTTTGGGCACTAAGCTCAAGATGAGTACCGCTTACCAACCATAAATAGGTGAGCGAATGAAAAAAAATAACAAAATCTTAGAAGATTTGTTAAGAGCTTATGTGTTAGAGTTTAAAGGATCATAGGAAGATCATCTATACTTATTTGAATTTTCCTATAACAATAGTTATCAGACTAGTTGGAGCTGCACCTTTTGAAGCTTTGTGTTGAAGGCCATGCAAATCACTTGTATGTTTGTTAGAGACCGGAGATAGAAATGGTTGGTGTAAAGCCGTCGAGGAAGTGAACATTAGTCAAAATCGGTATCACATGAAAACAAGTCTAACAACCAAATGTACAAAGGCACCAGTAATGCAACCAGACTTCAAAAGGAACAAGTACAAGTTCAGTTCCAATCAAATTGTTACGACCCAGAATTTTTGGTATTCAAATTTGAAAATATTTAAGTGATTTTAAATATTTGAATGATGGTTTAGCTTGAATTTCAAATTTAACTATGAATTTAGCAATTTAATTATCAAATTTAAGTATACAAGATTTGGGTAAAATATTAAATCCTCAATTTGATGCCGATTAAAAATAATTTGATGGCTTAGAAATTTATATTAATAATACTGAGGTTAATGGAAGCTTCAGAATTTGATTTGGAATTTTTTTGCTTAGTTTGAATTCATATCGTTTAAATCGATATTTAAAAATAGCCTTCCGAGGCACAATCTCGGAATTCGACGAAACCAGTTCTATTGGATCCGTAATATTGTATAATTATCGGATTTCAATTTTCGTGATGTTTGGAGTTGTCGTTTAACCGTACGATAAGCAAACACGTTGAAACTTAAATCGAAATTTAATTTAATAGTCGGGTTCAAAAAGCTGTCTTCTCCATATGATCGAATTAGGACTCAGAACCTTCTCCGTTACATTCATAATAGGGGTATAACATTAGAAACGCCTAGCGGCATGTCTCGATTGGTGATCGAGATTCTTGGCTTCGTTTTCTCAACAATTTAAATTTGAATTTAAATTTAAAAGATGGATAATGAAATCGTGTTACCTTCTTTAATACGCTTCTTCGTTTAATAAATAAAATAAAGAGCATATATTTTTCTTCGTTTCAGTGGAAATCGAAACCTCTCTCTTCTTGCGAATCCCCTTTCTTGCTTCCTTCAGTTAGAAAGAAAAAAAAATCAAATTATTTGGTATTTCTAAATAAATTTGAAAATCAATTTAGAATTTAATTCGGTGCTGATAAATGAATATTTATAAATCGATTTAAAAATCGTATATCAATGGATATTTAGAAGTTTAAATTCACAATGAGAATTTATAAAGGAAATTTGTTTTAAAAATAAACATTTGGTTATTTTTAAATATGTGAAAGGAATTTACGGATTCGGAATGTAAATTTAAAATAAATCAAGGAAGATTTATTAATTGATTTGAATGAACCATTTTGAAATGAAAAATGTATACTCCGTGGAAAGCTGAGTATGATTTCGAAGTAGCCTATAAATATAAACTGAAAATTCTTAAGGATGGTTTTAGAAAGGATATTTTGGATAAATTGTTTTCTTAACTGGTTTCAAATCTTTAAACCATGGATTTTATTTAATTACTTATAGAAGGGATTATTTTAAAGGTTAAATTGATATTTGTTTTTGGCAATGATTATTTAAATAGTTATACCTTATCTACTAATTTTATTTTAAAAATTAGTTAGGACTTAAAATCTTATATGTGATAATTAGTATAACGTTTTCCTAATCAATATTTTAAGAAAGTATTTAAGATAATTTTATTTTAAATGTTCCAAGAGTATTTTAGATAAGTGATTTGAATTATGTTAACTCGGCAGATTTCCAATGGAAATGAATAAATATTTGAAATATATTCCGCATAAGGAAAATGCTTTGAAAATTGTTTTCAAAGGATTGAAATGTGAATAGTGATTCGAAATTTGTTTTCAAAATATTAAAGTGATAAAAGTATATCTTCCGAAGATATTTTGGAAATAAACGATTTGGGAAAATTATTTTAAATCCAGTGATGGTTGTGAATGTTGATTGATAGTTAAATAACCGACTATCAATATTGGCCTTTTAATGGCATTTGAATTTCGATGCGACTGGGGGTCGGATTCAAAGTGGATATCCAAAAACCACATCGAACTTTTGTGATTGTGATGGATCTTTTATTTAAAAGATCAAAGTGGAAATTGTTGTGATTTGTTTAAAATCTGAATGAACACTTATTTTAAAAAAATAAGCGCTCGTTATTCGGATTAGCCAGGAGAGGACCTTGTGTCATAAAACCCATTCCGAATAATGATACGACGAAATGGGATTGCATTTGAAGATGGTGTTGAAAACTGGTTATTTTCGAAAGCGAAAGGATTACCCGGCGATTGTCTCTGCACCGGGTTGCTCCAGTATAGAGATTTTATCACCCTTTGTGATGGGGATTCCGGACGTTATTAGTGAATATCCAGATTTGCAAGGGCTTCTTTGGAAGTGCCTTCGGTTCCGTTCGATCCCGGGACGGACTTGTATGAATGTGTGTCTGACATTACACTTTGAGATGCAAAGCAGGTTTCTATCAAATACATTTCTGTTGGTGGCGGAGAATTTATTCTCTTAGCTTAACACCCTTCTCTGAGACATACGAGCTCAGAGGTTATGTAGTTGATGTTTACTAGTGATACATTCCCAATTTGGTAACGTGACATATGAAGTTCTTCTGATCATTTGTTGATCAAAGCATGACTTTGTGAAAAGTGTAGCTTTGTGGACGAGACTTCGTCGAACCTCACACCCCGAAAATTGTCAAAACAGGAAAGATGCGGCATGGTTATGAGGGTCGCGCCTAAAGGGTATGTCATTTCCTTCTGGAAAAGGGTGGTGTCAGGTATGGAGCCCTGATATTTAACCTTTATGGTTGCCGCAAATACTTTTCTTTGTGGTTGTTGGTGTAGAGGATCCTCAGATAAAGGTCCCAAAGGACCGGGGGATGGCATACTCGTGTACTAGTTACCTAGTTACAGAGGTTACCCAGCCTTGTGTTGGCAAAGACTTGGTTAAGTTCTCGGGACATCTCTCCAGAGGCGTACCCATGTGGCAGTAGGAAGTTCCTTAGCCTAACCATTTGTTGGAAATCCAAAGAAACAATACGCGCCCTGTACGGTTTTAGTTGTATAACCTGCCATCTACTTATGGTGGTGCCCTACTGTTTGGATGTAGCTATAGTAGGCATACAATAATGGTTGTATGCTGGCTAAGATTAATATTATACTTTCAAAATGTTTTCTGCACTATGCACTAATAATAATATCGAAAGGAATTTGCGTATTAAGCAAGTTTGACTATCATAAAGAGAAATCACCTCCAATTCTGCGTTTGCATTGTGTGTGTGGCGGGAGGCCTTATGGTAGTTTCATTTTCCAAAAGCATAGCGGATTTCTTTTATTTTCTTTGTGAAAGTAATTGTTTTTTTAAGATCTCAAACCAGTCCCATGACTGACCTGGAGTTTATTGTTCCCTTTCTAAACTCTGGGTGCCCACAATTTTCCACACGGGCAGCCTAGAGTTAGGTTATCAGTTATTCGGGAGCAAAGTCGAAAGAGAGATGCCATGGAGTCAGGAGTTGGAGCTGGATGGCAAAGCGTATCACTTATATATGTAATATTTCTTTCCGCTGTTTGTTATTGTAAACTCTGATAATGTTATGTGATGAAATGAAATAACTGATATAATGATTCTCTTTAAAGATATTTATTTATTATTATATTTGTTCCGCTGCGAAATGTGAGATTCTGTTATTGTTTCTGTTTCTTCTTTCTTCTTCTTCTACCTCTTCTTCTTTAACCCTAAAGATTCATAAGTTTGTTCCTCTTTGGGCTGAATTGTTGTGGGATTTTGCCAGCTCAAAAAGTGGTACGGATTTGTAGGCCTTTACATTTGGTATCAGAGCATTTGGTTAAGCGATAACCTTGGATCTGTTGGGTGTTACTCATTAGAGATAGAGTCAGTAGTACTCTAGAATGAGTGTGAGTGTAATAATAGATATGAGCGCGTATTTGTTAGTGAATATAAAATTGTTTTGTATTGGGCTGACTTATCGGTTGATTATTTATAGATTCTGGTCGGTGCAGTCTGGCCAACTGTATCGATAGGGGTTTCTAAACTCTTAAACAAGATAAATTGACACAGCATTATTTTAAAATAGGGTAAATGAAATAATTTTACCCAAAACTATTTTTGTATATAAACGAAATGATTTTCTGTAAAATTTTATGGTATATGGTTGCTTGGTTGTTAGGAAGTGATGATATTGAATTATCATCATTATTGTATGGAAATTTAATAAGAAATAATGGTATAACCAAAGATTTGGACATAAATCCATTGAATAAATGAAATTTATAAATATGAATTGAAAGGATAAGGGAATGAATCCATATACAAATGGGATTTGTAAATGTAAATTGTAAATGTGATTTATAATTTGATATAAAATTCATTAATGGAATGAAATTGGTAATGTGAGTTTATAGATGATTTTTATAAAATTGAAATGAGATGCCAGAGCAATTTTTGGAATACAGATTAAAGGATTTGGATTGAAATTTCAGAAGATTAAATTTCCTTAATTTGAAAATGGTTTCCATAAGTCTGGAAAATAATTATTTGAGAAGTAGTTTTAAGTTGGATATGAAATCTGGTGTGGTTTGAAATTTAAAAATATTTGGAAAAATATTTTGAAGGGATATAATTGATTTCAAAGTTGGTTTTGAAATGTGAGTAAGTGTTTAAAAGACTCTGGAATTTCTTTAAAATGTTACGAGATATAAATAAGTTTGATAACTCATAAAAATATTTTAAATTTGATTGAGATAAGATTCAAATTGAAAAGGGATAAATAAAAGTAAGTGTGGAATAAATTTGTGAATGAACAAATGAGTTAACATTTGTAAGTAAATGAATTGGATTGAGAAATGAAATGAGATTTGATTTGGATCAAGTTGAATAAAAATCCAAACTTGGGAAAACCAATGAAAATAAATAAATAAAATGGATTGAATCAAAGTAAACTAATATGATAATTAATTAAGTCATGAAATAGGAAAGTTGAATTAGTTAAATTAAAGCTTGAATTGTGAGTTAAATAAAAATCGTTTGAATTTGCAGATAAATTCAAGTAAGTAGAAATAAATTAAAAATTTCCTTGTTATTGATAAAATGAATTCAAGATAAATTAAGAATGGAAATTTGAAATTAAAAATAGATAACTGAATAAAACTAATTTAATTTAATTAGTAGATGGAATGGATTTGATAAATGAAAATCAAATCAAGGATTTAAATTTGAAAGTGTTACAAGGAAAAATAAATTGAGTTCTGAATTGAAGTAACTTAAGTAAATATTTGATAAAAGCTCGACTTAAGTAAAATTGTGAAATGGTTGTTGTTAAGTTTTATGGAATGACTGTGAATGAAACTTGTTTGATTAATGAAATGCAAATGAATGGATTAGAACTAAAAATGCAAGTATAAATAGACAATGAACTATTGGATTAATATGATGTGAATTTGAATGTCAATGAAAAAAAAGGAAAAAAACTTGGTTTTGAAAAAAAAAATTGATGCCAAGTATAGTTGTTTTGTAATCTATAATTTCATAGTGAATGCATATTTGGTTGTTGAATATACATAAATGAGGTTTAAGAAATGGATGCTAAGCAAAGATTTTTGTATATTAATGCATCAAAATGAATGTGAATATTGAATGCAAAATGAATTGAACGGAATCAATTGGAAATGAAATAGAATAAAGAGTAAATTGAGTTGGTATTAATTTAAATTAGTTATAAATAGGATTGGATATTCTATTAAGTGAATATCGTCGAAGTTGCATAGAAATGGTTGTCGTTTGATGCAAATGAGATTGCATAAAATTCTATGAGTTAATGAAAGCTAATAAAATTGATTTCGAATCAATTGAAATGGATATGAGTTTGTTTTGTTCAAAAAAATGAATTTAATGAAGAAAAAAAGTGAATTGTAAATCACTTGAATTGAGTAGAAATGGTATGGAATGTGGTTGTAAGCAATTAAATTTGTATTGAAACCTTATAAATTGCTTATGGGAATTATTTTGAGTGCATTGCTTATGAAAACTATGTGTTTATTATCAAATATAAGTGAAATGTAATTGAATTTTTATATATGTCACTTACGTGTTTAAATTGAGTAAGTACAGGTACAGGGAGGTCGTTTGGCTAGATTTGGTCGCGCTAAAAAGCTAATAATAAACCGCTTTGCTTAAAAATGCTAATAAGGTACGCCTACACAATAAAAATAGGAGATATGAACTGTTTTTGTTTTCTCCGACCGGGTAGGTCGATGTATATTATTTATATCTTTTGTCAAATTGCAAAAGCTCCTCCGTACAAAGGAGACTCTGCCAAAATTTTGGGAGATAGAAAAAAATTTGGAAATTTTTTTTTGTTAGCGACAAACGATTTCAAATTGGAAATTGAAGTAAATTAGTGAATGAAACTAATTAAAAATAATAATATGAATCAGTTATAATTGAAAGATAAAATTCAATATTCAGAGTTGAAGATAAATTGAATTCATACGGTAATAGGAAAACTAATTGAATAGAAGTAGATATGAAAACTTCTGTAAGAAAATGTATAAAATTATTTTAAAGGCTATGAATGGATATTATTGCTAAGTAGGATATACAAGTGTGTTAAAGACAAAGGATAAATTGGATTTTGATTCTGAAGATAATTTAAA
Source organism: Allium cepa (assembly GCA_030765085.1). NCBI lineage: Eukaryota > Viridiplantae > Streptophyta > Magnoliopsida > Asparagales > Amaryllidaceae > Allium > Allium cepa. Next base: position 627,810,228 of record CM060941.1, read on the forward strand.
TTGCTCGACAAAAAGGTATGTATTTAAATTCATGTATGAAATTTGATGATTTTCTTGTTCAGCCACTTGGCTTTTCGTTTTCTTTTTGAATCTGGGGGCCCGTAGTGCCATTTTGTAGTCGTACAGAGCTAGCCGTCCAAAGGAGACGCTGGTGAATTTTTTCGGAAATCTAGGGAGTTAGAAAAATTTTGAGAAATTTTGAAAATTTAAAATTTGAATTTAAATTTGAATTGGTTAAGAAAACAATATTGTTTGGAGTTTATGGTTGAGGTTGCAAAGCTAGTTGAAATAACAATAGATCTTTGATAAAAAGATTTGTTTTGGGCAAGTTGATAAAAATATTTGGTTTGGAAAAATATTAAACGGGTTGAGGATCATTCTTCTTAACTTGTAATTTCGGGATGAAATTCTTTTAAGGGGGAAGGATGTGACGACCTAGAATTTTTGGTATTCGAATTTGAAAATATTTAAGTGATTTTAAATATTTGAATGATGGTTTAGCTTGAATTTCAAATTTAACTATGAATTTAGCAATTTAATTATCAAATTTAATTATAGAAGATTTAGGTAAAATATTAAATCCTCAATTTGATGCTGATTAAAAATAATTTGATGGCTTAGAAAATTTATATTGATAATACTGAGGTCAATGGAAGCTTCAGAATTTGATTTGGAAATGTTCTGCTTAGTTTGAATTTATATCGTTTAGATCGATATTTAAAAATAGCCTTCCGAGGCACAGTCTCAGAATTTGACGAAACCAGTTCCATTGGATCCATAATATTGTATTATTATCGGATTTCAATTTCGTGATGTTTGGAGTTGTTGTTTGACCGTACGATAAGCAAACGTGTTGAAAATTAAATCGAAATTTAATTTAATAGCTGGGTTCAAAAAGCTATCTTCTTAATATGATCGAATTAGGACTCGGAACCTTCTCTATTACGTCCGTAATAGGGGTATAACGTTTGAAATGCCTAGCGGCACGCCTTGATTGGTGATTAGGATTCTTGGCTTCGTTTTCTCAACAATTTAAATTTAAATTTAAATTTAAAAGATGGATAATGAAATCGTGTTACCTTCTTTAATACGCTTCTTCGTTTAATAAATAAAATAAAGAGCAGATATTTTTCTTCGTCCAGTGGAAATCGAAACCTCTCTCTTCTCGCGAATCCCCTTTCTTGCTTCCTTCAGTTAAAAAGAAAAAAAACAAAAATAAAATAAACGGCCTCTCTCTCTCTCAATTTCGAATTAAAAGCCAAGTATATTCGGTCGTTCGAAAAACAAAAAAAATCGATCAAGATAATTTTTTCGAACCGAGTAAATGAAGGCGTGACGGAAGGAGGCTAGCGAGCAAAGGCGATTGGCGGCGCTGTTATTTTGTGGGTAGCCTCGCGTTCAGGTAACGACTGGAAGGTCATGGCATGGCGGCATCGCGTGATTGAGGCACGCGATCGATTGCATCCCGCACGGCATAGGGTTTCGGCGAGGCTATAGCTCGGGATTACGAGGTTAAGTTGACTCCTCACGATTGACCTGCACGCGCGAGACTGGGGTGAGGAGCAGCGTGATGATGGTGGTGTTGTTAGCTTGGCAGTGGCGCGACAAATCGAGGCCATCGAGCTCGACGATGATGCAGTGGGAAAAAGTTGTTGTATGAAATGGCGGCTAGGGCATTGAGGCGCGAGGCATCGGTGAAGGGTAGCGGGTTCGAAGTCGATACGACCTGGATTCGCAAATGCAATGAGGTATTTTCTGGTTTTAATTTATAAATCCAGGAAAAAAAATAATGCACTTGCAGATTGAAAATAAAATAAAGGAAGTGATGCAAATAATTTATAATAAGATATTTCTAGTTTATATTATTTAAATTTTTATGTATGAGTATATTATAGAAACAAAACACATAATTACTTTAGTTCAAAGGTATATATTTAAAAGGTCTTTGGAAATAAATATGGATATTAACATATTTGAAAGTTTAAATAAAATTAGATTTATGAAATCTATCATTTATTTTTAAATATATATATATATAGTTCAAAAGAAAATAATGTATTTAGGATGTTTAGTTTATTTATTTAATAAACTTATTACATTTAGTTACTAAAAATATTGGTTATAGGAAAATTTGTTTAAAATTAAATTATTAGTTAACTTAAATTAATAAATGGTAATTAATTTATTTGATTATTTAAAAATGTTAATAAGATCGTATAATGTTTATACAAGGTATAAAAATCGTGGGAACAAGCTGGATTGAATCAGATTGCAAATAAAAGGTGAGATCTTCTCACTCAATTAAAATCTCCAGTTAATTTTAAATAGTTAGATTTGAAATTGATTGACTGTGTGCTTGGATGATCAATTTATAATAATTATTCACCGAATGATATTATATATATAGTAATATATAGTATATATTGAAGTTTTTGATTTCCCGCATTATATAGCGGATGAGACCCTATTGCGCCGCATAATAGCGGATGATATTTATAAATCCCATATACCGCGATATTCCACCTCGAAGTGGAATTGGAATTTAATTGTTGTGCTAACGTCTGTGGATGCAGGGAAACAGGTTGGAGGAATCCAACTGGATTCCTCAAATATTGAATTTTTTTCATATGTGTGTGTTTATTTATTTATAATCTGGGTGTGACTATTTGTGATTGAAACCATTGAAGGCCAAAATTTAGCCGAATATATTTTTGGTATCGTAGGATACCAGAAATAAATAAAATTTGATTTTTTTAAACTTGGTAGAAAATTTATAGTAAATTAATTTTAGAAAATTAAATAAATTCAAAGAAGGAATTTGTTTCAAAAGATAATAAATCTAGTGTTGAAATAAATTTACAAATCAATTTTGGAAATTGATTTGGCATTTGTAAATAAATTTGGAAATCAATTTAGAATTTAATTCGGTGCTGACAAATGAATATTTATAAATCAATTTAAAAATCGTATATCAATGGATATTTAGAAGTTTAATTCACAGTGAGAATTTATAAAGGAAATTTGTTTTGAAAATAAACATTTGGTTATTTTTAAATATGTGAAAGGAATTTACGGATTCGGAACGAAAATTTAAAATAAATCAAGGAAGATTTATTAATTGATTTGAATGAACCATTTTGAAATGAAAAATGTATACTCCTTGGAAAGCTGAGTATGATTTCGAAGTAGCGTATAAATATAAACTGAAAATTCTTAAGGATGGTTTTAGAACGGATATTTTGGATAAATTATTTCCTTAACCTGTTTCAAATCTTTGAAGTATGGATTTTATTTAATTACTTATAGAAGGGATTATTTTAAAGGTTAAATTGAAATTTGTTTTTGGCAATGATTATTTAAATAGTTATACCTTATCTACTAATTTTATTTTAAAAATTAGTTGGGACTTAAAATCTTATATGTGATAATTAGTATAACGTTTTCCTAATCAATATTTTAAGTAAGTATTTAAGATGATTTTATTTTAAATGTTCCAAGGGTATTTTGGATAAGTGATTTGAATCATGTTAACTCGGCAGATTTCCAATGGAAATGAATAACTATTTGAAATATATTCCGCATAAGGAAAATGCTTTGAAATTTTTTTCCAAAGGATTGAAATGTGAATAGTGATTTGAAATTTGTTTTCAAAATATTAAAGTGATAAAAATATATCTTGCGAAGATATTTTGGAAATAAATGATTTGGGAAAATTATTTGAAATCCAGTGATGGTTGTGAATGTTGATTGATAGTTAAATAACCGACTATCAATATTGGCCTTTTAATGACATTTGAATTTCGATGCGATCGGGGGTCGGATTCCAAGTGGATATCCGAAAACCACATCGAACTTTTGTGATTGTGATGGATCTTTTATTTAAAAGATCAAAGTGGAAATTGATGTGATTTGTTTAAAATCTGAATGAACACTTATTTTTAAAAAATAAGCACTCGTTATTCGGATTAGCCGGGAGAGGACCTTGTGTTATAAAACCTATTCCGAATAACGATACGATGAAATGGGATTGCATTTAAAGACAGTGTTGAAGACCGTTTATTTTCGAAAGCGAAAGGATTACTTGTAGATTGTCTCTGCGCCGGGTGGCTCCGATGTAGAGATTTTATCACCCTTTGTGATGGGGATTCTGGACGTGATTAATGAATATCCAGATTTGCAAGGACTTCTTTGGAAGTGCCTTCGGGTTCCGTTCAATCCCGGGATGGACTTGTATGGATGTGTGTCTGACATTACACTTTGAGATGTAAAGCTGGTTTCTATCAAATACATTTCCGTTGGTGGCAGAGAATTTATTCTCTTAGCTTAACACCCTTCTTTGAGATATACGAGCTCAGAGGTTATGTAGTTGATGGTTACTAGTGATCCATTCCTAATTTGGTAACGTGGCATACGAAGTGCTGCTGATCATTTGTTGATCAAAGCATGACTTTGTGAAAAGTGTAGCTTTGTGGATGAGACTTCGTCGGACCTCACACCTTGGAAATGGTCAAAATAGGAAAGATGCGGCAAGGTTATGAGGGCCGCGCCCTTTAGGGTATGTCATTTCCTTCTGGAAAAGGGTGGTGTCTGGTATGGAGCCCTGATATTTAACCTTTGTGGTTACTGCAAATACTTTTCTTTGTGGTTGTTGGTGTAGAGGATCCTCGAATAAAGGTCCCAAAGGACTGGGGGATGGCATACTCGTGTAGTAGTTACCTAGTTACAGAGGTAACCCGGCCTTGTGTTGGCAAAGAGCTGGTTAAGTTCTCGGGACGTCCCTCCAGAGGCGTACCATGTGGCAGTAGGAAGTTCCTTAGCCTGACCATTTGTGGGAAATCCAAAGAAACAATACGCGCCCTGTACGGTTTTAGTTGTATAACCTACCATCTACTTATGGTGGCGCCTCACTGTTTGGATGTAGCTATAATAGGCATACAATAATGGTTGTATGCTGGCTAAGATTAATATTATACTTTCAAAATATTTTCTGCACTATGCACTAATAATAATATCGAAAGGAATTTGTGTGTTAAGCATGTTTGACTATCATAAGGAGAAATTTCCTCTAATTCTGCGTTTGCATTGTGTGTGTGGCGGGAGGCCTTATGATAGTTTCATTTTCGAAAAGCATAGCGGATTTCTTTTATTTTCTTTGTGAAGTAGCTATTTTTTTAAGATCTCACACCAGTCCCATGACTGACCTGGAGTTTATTGTTCCCTTTGTAAACTCTTGGTGCCCACAATTTTCCACACGAGCAGCCTAGAGTCAGGTTATCAGTTATTCGGGAGCAAAGTTGAAAGAGAGATGCCGTGGAGATCAGGAGTTAGAGCTAGATGGCAAAGCGTATCATTTATATATGTAACATTTCTTTCCGCTGTTCGTTATTGTAAACTCTGATAATGAAATGTGATGAAATGAAATAACCGATATAGTGATTCTGTTTAAAGATATTTATTTATCTATTATATTTGTTCCGTTGTGAAATGTAAGATTCTGTTAATGTTTCTATTTCTTCATTCTTCTTCTTCTTCTTTAACCCTAAAGATTCGTAAGTTTATTCCTTTTTGGGCTGAATTGTTGTGGGATTTTGCCAGCTCAAAAAGGGGTACGGATTTGCGGGCCTTTACAAAAATGCAAGTGAACAAGTGCAGTTTCATATATATGATGCTAAAACAATATATCAGTTCAGCAAGTTCAGTTTCAACATGAACACACACCAGACTTGAAAGTGCACCTGAAATGAACACAAGGCTACAACCAGATCAGACTACAATAACAATATGTTTAGTTTCAACATGAAACATGGAGGCATTAATGCAATTGGAGCTGCAGCAATCATACACTCAAATCAACATGTGGTATACCATATATATACAAATGCAACAGAGCAATAATATGATGGTAAAGCAGTTTACATGTTTACAGCAAAAACAGTCGCAGTTCGAACAAAGTCAAAGTCATGTTTCAAAAAGAAATGACCAAACACCATTGTATTATTCAAAAATTCAAAAATTTCTAGCAAAGAATGTAACCAGGGCAAAGTATGGAACCAGTGAACAAGTCAAACTTCATCAATTCAATCTCAAATTCAAATGCCAAAGTCATAGGAGCAAAGACCGGAACAAGTTCAAATCAATTCAAGCAAATTCGATCAATGAACAAGTCAGAGGTCTCACGACGTGTGATCAAAAATCAACGCAAGTGCTAAAATCACAAAGAAGTGAAACCAAAATATACGAATGAAATAATAGGGTTTTGTTCCCTATAAATTCCCAATTTCATCATCGGCAAAATTAGGAGTTCGAAAACAATTAAGTCAAGCAAATCAAAAATCAAAAAGGAGCAAATCACGTACCAATTCAAAGCATAGTTCGAACTCGACATTGAGGCTCTAATGAGAAAATTTGAGGAACAAAAGCACCATGGAAAACATTTGAACTTCAAATTCCAAGCAGCGGCAATTCGAAAAACCCTAATTCCAGACCATGAAGAAACAAGGTGGCCGCAAAATAAAAAGGGGAAGGCGTTCTTTATTTTAATTATAAGTTGGGCCTTTTCTTCATTGGGCTTCGTTTATAAATAGGATTTTGATTTTTAGGTTTTATTTATATTTGTAACTCTCTATTTTAAAAACTGTGTAACTAAATACAGACTACGGGGTGTAATTTGAGAATCCACAACTCGATGGCTGAGTTGTGGTAGGGTTTTGAGCTTAGAGTTAGGTTAATCGAGTTAGTGGGTATCGCTAGTTTAGGTGTTTTGTAAGCGGTTGATTACTTAATTTCTAGTAGAAACCTTAGGGGCAGCATGTAGGCAGTTTTTGCCAAAGCTAGGTAAAACTATGTGTGATCTTTTCCACATTGCTTTCTGTTTTTGTTTTTGATTCCGCACTAATTTTTAGTTAACCCTATTCTTCGCCCCTCTAGGGTGAACGATCCTACAAATACTTAATTAATCAATATTTTAGTTAACTAATTTAGATTTGGATTTGAATTTGAATCTATTTTGCTAAATCAAAGTTAAATATTTTAACTTTCAATTTGAATTTTTGACTTGGTCAAACTTAGATATTTTAACTTAAATTTGAAATTTGACATATTGTTCAAAATATGTTAAATCAGATTTTATGTTATTAATATATACAATTTCAAAAAAAAAAAAAATTGTGTGTATTTGTATAACTTTGAGGCAATTGATGTATTTATAAATAGTAAGTATATACAAGGTAAACATATATATCCCAATATCTATTCATGTATATATTAACCATGTCATCATCTATCGTATCTTCAAGTTGGTTTGTTTTAATATCATCATGCCATGTGTAAAATATATATGATGTATTTATATATATATATATATATCCATATATTATATTTAATTAATATAGATTAAGTAAATTATAAAATAAATGTATTAAATGATACATAATTTATTAAATAAAGTAGATATGATCTAGTATTAAATATTAGATTTCACAGGCCGATTAACATCCAATTTGGATTTCTTTTTTGAAATTTATATGTTTCACTCACTACGAACTGGGCTAGTTCTAAGAAATGGTATTAGAGCTCAAATGGTCTGTGGGGTTTGATTAATCAATACTTGGGGACAACTAACTATACTTATCTGATAAGTATCTAGAAAAGTAGTGTTTTGGCTTAGGGTTAAATAGTCAATTATTCTCCTATTCCTAGCGGCTGTCATAACCCATATGAATGGAGTTAGTCCCAAAGATTGATATAGATGTAAAGCCCAAATTGATTTTGGGCCTTAGGCTAATTTTCAAATTAAATTTAAAAATTTAAAACATATTTTAAATTTGAATGTTAAGTTTAAGATACAAAAATGAAATTTTAGGAAAGTTATAATATAAATTCCAAAATTTTCAAAATTACTTTGAGACAATAATGAATTAATTTCAAAAAATTTAATATATTTAATTAATATACTTAAATTAAATGAAATAATTAATTAAATACATTTCTACTAATACGTAATTATAATTATTGTAGTTGTATATCCATCTTAAAATTATTTAAGATAAATTAAATTAAATTTTGAATTAATAAATATATAAAACTATTTTTTTAATAAATTAAAAGAATTTATTAAATAATTAATGAAAACCTTATATATATGTACGCGCATGTGTATGTATGTACGTATGTTTATATGTATATATAAACAAACTATAAAGACGTTAATTATTCATCTTATAGTTTAGGATGAATAATATAAAAGGTTTGATATTTAATTTTTTTTTAAAATTAATTGTTAGTTAAACCAAGAGTTGAAATAATGGATAAAACAAATTTTTTGAAATGTTAAAAAAAAATTAGTTGATGGTTAATTAAATTAAGGGCATATAAACATTATATAATTCAATTAAATTATAATAGTTATAAATAAATCAAACTTATATAATAGTATATGTATAAAAGTAGGTGGAACTATAGTAAATCCAAAATAGATTTTTAAAATAAGTACATATGCATAGTATGTGTACCGCAATTTTCAATATGTCCAACACGTGAATCACAAGGGTATTTCATAAGAAATATATTATTTTTTAAATTGGTATCACTTAATATACATACATATATGTATGTATATACTAAAGATTTTGAAACTTAATATATAATTGTTTTCTACTATTTGTGTACCGATAGATAACTTGCATACATGCTAGTTGTCGAGCAAACTCAAGCTAGAGCTGGTATGTGTAGTACTATCAGTATATTGCCTAGATATTAGGTACATGCATGTATTTGTTAAGCAAACTTAAGGTACATGCATTATACTTAGGCCATCACAGAATGGTAGGTAAGAGCGAGTAATCTATTTCGATTCGTTGAGTGAAGAAGGTCAAGGTTGAAAGTGATGACCCATTATTTTTAACTTCTAAAAATAATAGGTCATCACACTTGGTACATAGTTTAGGTTTAGCGAATCCCTAAGCCTTGGATATATTTAATCCAATTAGGGTAGTTTATTTCATACTTAGGTTGGGTCATAATATAAATGCGAGAACGTTTGATTGATAATTGTATACTTTGTGTGTATGTGGTTGTTTGTTTAATCGTTGTTACCATATCCTAAAATGATGTTTATTTATTATGATCATTGTATGAAAAAATAAATAAAGTAGGAATGTGGTAGGGTGAACACTTATAAGAGGGGTTAACTGTTAGTTACAACTTGAGCGACACACATCTGATGTTAAATTAATTGTAACCTGACCTTAGTAAGATGGAACCATTTTTATTTTATGTCAATAGTACTTTTGGAAATTTTATAAAGTATATATTTTGAATTTTAAAGATATTGCATAAAACGGGAAATTTTTTATTTTTGACATAGAGTAATTTGTTAAAATTTTGTTGAAACAGATAGTATTTAATTTGGTGAAATAATATATTTTTACAAAGATATTTTTGTAAGAAAGAGTATTCATTGTAAAAAATCTTTTATTTTGAAGTAAGCGCAAAGGTGTCTTAATTAGATACTAAAAGTTGAGTTCAGCCATTGAAAGAACATTTTAGTGTGCGAAAATTTGTTTGTTTTTAAAAAAAATTGGAATAATTTTTATAATGGTATTATGGTTTTGGAACACTTTGTTAATAAAGGGAGATTTTATCTACGGCAAAACAAATTTTGGCTGAAAAGTGTTCTACTTGAAAATAAATTATTTTGAAAGGAATGTTTATTAAGAACATCTTAGCTAAAATTGTTTTTAAGAGCATCTTTTGAAAAAAGGCATATATTAAAAAGTATTTTGTAACCTCATTTTTGATTTAGAATATCATGTAAATATATTATATTGAGGATCATTTTGGAAAAGAATATTTTTAGTTAATAGATATTTTAAAATATGTATTAAATGGTTTTAGAAATATTTGTTCAAAGGTTGCATTAGTGGAGAAATTTTTTTGATTATAGTAAACGATTTAAATTATTTCTGTTAAGAATATCTTGTCGTCAAATATCTAGGAAGAACCCTTATTTTTAAAAAAATTGTTGAACATTCTTCACAGCGGTTGTATGATTTAGAGAAGATTTGTTTCAAAGGTACCAACCGGAGGGTTATTTCCATAAAAAGAAGTTTTATTTTGATGGAACTATTTTATCAATAGGATTAATTGAAATATGTATAATGAAAATATTTTTGAATTAAGAAATTATATTATTGATTGAAGTATTTGGGAACAATTTGATGGAATTATTTTTGAGAAGTATCTTTTCGGAGTAAAGAACGCGATACAATATTTATTATAGAGAAAAGTTTTATCAAAAGAGTGTATTTGATTTTTGAAAACTTTTTGTTTGGTAATGGATTCTGATTGTAAGGATTTTCACTTAAAGGTTACACTTTGATAAATGATGCTTTGAAAAAGAAAAAAAAAATTGGGTAAGATGTTTTGGTTGAAAGATGCCTAATTTGAAAATTATTTATTTGAGAATATATTATTAAGAAATGATATATTATAAAATATCTAGTTTTGCAATACCATGGGGAAATATTATACTATGATAAGAATGTTCTGATTTAACCGAATAACAAACTTTTGAGGAGTTTATTAAAATGCATTTTTGTTAAAAAGGCGTTTTATTTGGGAATTTTAACCGAGAACTATAAAACCGGACCTCATAACATATGGGAGTAAGACGATGGGGGTAAGATGGGTTTTGAATTTGTTCGACACTCATTATGAAGATGTTACTTTTATGACTATTGTGTGCAATTTACCTAATAAGCTGTAGTGACATCAAGTTATTTCCTTCTATGGAGTGAGTTAGGATACGAAGAAGGGATGTCCACTTTGATGTTTGGGATAGTCACCTTATTGGTTGTATTCGTTCACCTTGGATGAGTTGGTGTATTGCATTATTGTTTGTTAAATTAACTACAATTAAGAAAAATTTGCTGCTTATTAATTTATATTGAGCTCATTTGAATTAACTCCTTAAGATTATATCAGGTTTTTGATGTTTTGTTTTACTATGCTTAGTTTTCATTGTTACTTTTTAAATTTTTATTTAATTAATCTATGTCATGCTTGTCTGAATTATTTTCCTTAATTGCATTATGTTGTTAATAGTTAGTTATTCTATGATTGATTGTTAAATATTTATTTGCTTACTTGTTTGATGTTTACCTATTAATTCATGTCATGCTTGTCTAGATTAATCTCTTTTACTTGTATTGGTTGTTGTTTGCCTGTTTATTAAAATTATTTGTTTATTAGCTCATCATTTGTTTTGATTGGTTGTTGTTTGTTTGGTTGTTTACTTATTCACTTGATTGCTTGTTGATCGACATATTGTATTTGTATACACCTTGTTCGACTAAGAAATGTGAAGAGGTTCCATGAAGATAAGTAATAGTGTTTAGAGGATTTGAGTGATTGAAGACTTAATGGATATTATTGGGGAATCAAGGATAGGCAGGAGGTCCATTACATAGAATTTTAAAAATATGCATTTCAAAAACTTAATTTGGCTTCCATAAATATTTTAAAGCAAACAGTATCTATTTCAAAGTATGATTTGGTTTCTTATATATACGATATTTTCTCAAAAATAATTTTAGTTGGTTTAAAATGATGGGAAATATTTTGAGGATTTTTTCTATAAATTAATAGTGTATTTTTAGAAAAAAGGGAGATCATTTGTTTTAAAGGAAGATGGAAGCTTTGATTTGAAAATAAAATTATTTGGTAAATGTTTTTCTTTTAAGGTGCATTGGTACTCTCCTTGCTAACAAGTCCTCTTTAGTATTGTGGGTGGGTTATCCCAGTTAGTAAATGGAGAAATCACGAGGAAGATGGAACGAGGATGAGTTCGAGGAAGGGAGATCGTAAGTAGAACGAGGAAGGGTTCTCTTATAGAAAATGGAATGATGACGAATGGGTAGAACGAGAAAGGGTTCTACTATGGAAAGTGGAACGAGGATGGGTTATAGTATGGAAAATAGAACGAGGAAGGTTTCTATCATGGAAAAAGAAACAAATAGAGCGAGAAAGAGCTTAAACACGTATGCAAAGGGACCGTTGATACTTGGGGTGTTTACTAGTGTACTCATAAGCATGGGTATTGGGAGAAAACCCAACGAGTACTTGGAACGGCTGCCTCAGATTGAAGGGATCTGTGTAGCCTGGATCGATGAAGGGATCTAGTGTCAGCTTTGGGTTGGTGCTTAGGTATATACAGGAAACACAGATTTTCCATTAATCCTTTGAAGAGGATTGTTGTGAGTTATTATTGATCCAACGCATGCAAGTGATGCAAGGATCGATGCAATTACAACAGAAATGGACGATCAAATCATTTGAAGACTGTAACCATGACAAAACACATACTATTTTGAGGATGTGACCATAAGTAGGTGCAAATGATATTTGGATGTTATAAATATATGGTGGTACACTTGTTATCTTGAGGATGAGACTATGAGGAATTTGATCGACATGTTTGAGGATATGCCTACTACAATGGATGTATAGTCGGCATAGGAATTAACAAACGTGTTATTGGTTGATGGTTTGATGCGATGATAGCACCATATTATTTTTAATATATGCTTTATTTTGAGTTATAATGACCGTTGATTAATATTCATTGAATTGTACATGCATGTTTGGATCAACCTATGTTTTGTTGTGGACTTCAATTATAGCCAACTATGGTTGTATTATTGATATGCATGGAATGAATTAATCTGTAATTGATACTGTTTCACCCTTACTAATGGAATGTTATTCTACATACTGTGGTTTCGATTGTATGGTTGAGAAATGTAATACCCTACAATTTTAGCGATGGAATATTTAAATGATTAATTTAAATATTTAACGTTAAGTAACATAACGCATTTTATGCTCAATTTTTATAAATGAGCGAATTGGGACTCGATACACATGTAGTTGGCTTTTCTTTCTCAATGTGAGTAAAATGAGTATAGACTTGTATGTTTTTGGGGTCTGGTTTTTAGGGATGAATAGTGGCGTATGAAGAGGATTGGGCTAAGCCCACTAGCTTATATGTAGCTAAGCTCTTCATAATCCTTCTTCACTTTTCATTCCACGTTCATTCTCTACACTTTCTTTTTTCATCTCCTAACCACTTTCCTAATCTCACATTATACCTTATCCCTAAATCCAACCAAATTCTCTTCATAGAAAGTTCTTAAACTCATGAAAAATTCACTATAATTTTAATTAAGGGAAGACTCACCCGTGATTCAGTGGAATATGGATCTTAAGGCGAAATTAACACTAAAGGGGGGAGGGTGAATATTGTATAATTAACTATATGAATAATTTTCAAATTCTTTAAGATTCTACTTGGAATTATGTAATTAACAATCATAGAATCAATCATAGAATCAAAGTATAGGTAAAAGTAAATGCAGTAAAAAGGAAAGAACATAACAGGATTTTATACTGGTTCGGAGTTACCCTACAATCAGTCCTGCATAATTCTTTGTTCTGATTTCTTTTCAACTAGTAAATGAAAATACAACCTTGATTTGAAGGCTACGAGATACACCCTCCAGAATCCTGACCTCTGGGTAGAGTCGCTTGATTCCGGGCTACAAGCACACCCAACAGATTTACGGGCTACTAAGCACACCCATTCGATTTTACAGGCTACAATCACACCTACTTGGATTTCAAGGACACCAAGCACACCACAGAGTATAAGAGTATGATTCGATAGAGTTTACAGACTTAGATCATCGATCTTGATTACAATTAGTCCTATAACTCTTGAATAGCATTTTGATCTTGAGAGAGATGAGAGAAATCAGAGAGTATATGAAAGTGAATCAAATTCGAGAGAGTTTTGGTAAAAGTTGATTTAGAAATCAAGAGAGTGAAAAGAGGAAGAGAAATAAGAAAGTAGTTAATAAAAATTCATTTGGAAGTCCTTTACCTGTAGGAAAACAATGGTCATGTCCATTTGCGAAGAGATATGATGAGAAGACACTTCCATTCAAATTTGAATTTTAAGGCCACTATGTGGACCATGCCTATAGAGTATGTCGACATACACTTCACAATTTTGAAAAACACTTTAAAAATATTATTTTGAAAATCCATTTCTTTGTAAAATAATTTGCTACTTTGTAAAATCATTTAAATATGGTTTATACACATTTTAATCAAAATATAACTTAATAAAACATTATAAAATAATTTTGAAATATTAAATAAGTGTATTCAATAATATATAAAAAATCAATATAATTATAACGTATTAACATATAAACAAAAATTCAAATATATATATATACTTAAAAACACTAAAATGATATCTTTATAAGTAAGAGATTGAAAATCATTTTGGGGAATATTTTGAAAAGATTATTTTAAAACCAGAATATTTGACAAACAATTTAAAACAAAATTAAAGAACGTGAAAGAGATCACGAAAGTGCTATCAAGGTTTTAACATAAATTCTAGACTCTATAACTTATCTGGAATATCTTTGAAATCTTGAACTCTTCAATACTCTTGAGTCTTCATTCTTGAACTCATGGAACTTAATCAACATCTAGAATCTACTCTTAATATCAATATCTTGATATATCAGCATCTTGATACTGTACAGTCTTCTTAATTAATACCTGTCTAATATCCTGCACTATATATATCTTGATAAAACATTAGTATCCATATTTTATGTAATATATCTACATTTTATATAATGTTCTATATTTTATATAATGTTCTGTATTTTTTATAATCAAAACCAATACCTAAGGTACCGACAATCTCCCCCTTTTTGATGACGAGAACTATGTACATAAAATATAATACAATTCCCCTGGGTTACAAAACTCTCCCTTAATTTATGCCTAGATTTTATATATTTATCCCCTTTTTCATCAACAAAAATAACCACCTAAAGCTATTACTCTAATACTAACTCTTACTATAATCCTAACTCTTACTATAATCCTAACTCTAACTCCCCTTTAATAAAATACTAATCAATATGTATAAGAATTATACATAACGATGACGAGAAAGATTATATAAAAGCAATATGTAAAATTAGATAATCATGAAATAATAATAATCAATTCAAATTTTCATTCAATCCAACAAAGTTAATATCACATACTATTCATACAAATCCACACAAATTAAACCAATCAAATCCAAATCAAACCAAGTATTAGTATTTTATACAATCAAACCTATTTAAACTAGACATTTCAAGGAGGTTCAACCCATCCATCGACGAAAAAGATTGAGTCCACTTTGATAGCATCCCAATCTTCATCATCTTTGTTGATGGTACACTCTGGATTGATAGTTCTTCTTTGTTTAAAGAAGAAATCTTCCACCAAATTGCATTGAAATGCCTTTCTTTCTCCTTAATCAACTGTATTTTTAACTCAATTCTAAATGCCTCTAGTTTCTTAGGATGAAAGTAAGAATGTTCTTGAATGATTCAAGAGTTTGTTCGAGGTTTTCAGTTAGTTCTTGGATAGGAGAAGCCATTGATTTTTATTACAGTTTACGAATGAAAAGGAGGGATGAAACTAATAATAATGATTTTCTAGAGTGAATACCTATATATAGGGGTAAGAAGTCGTTTGAAATAAACTGGTGTTTGGTAGTTATTAATTTTTATTTTTTATTTTTTTTTAAAATTTGGCCGTTATATGTCAACATACGCATTGTAATTTACAAAACCACTTTATTTTACCATTTCTATTGTATTTGGCTTATCCTATTATATTTGTATGACTTTCCAATGATAGTTAACAATATGGTAAGAAATATAATTTTCATTGTTAATAAGGATGGGTATAAGAAATAAAAGAAAGATGCATGAGATTCAACATAAAGTAAAACTAGAAAATCAAAATACAAAGATAGTTTAAACAAGCAACTAGAAAGATACAGATGAAGATGAACCACTAAGTTTGGGGATGATCTTTTCAAAGAATTTATCATTATGTTGGAAATTGAAGTAAATCTCTTAAAAAACGATTTCTTAAGCTTCCTTTAGTTATAGATGATCTTCTCTTGATTTTTGAGAAGATCTTTGTTAGATGAATTTGGTGGCATATTGATACTTTCCAAAGAAATATCCTCCTCCACTTCTTGTTCATCCTCCTCGACTTTTATTTCCTCTCCTTCCTTTTCTCTTCCTCCTCTTCTCTTATTTCATGCTCTTCTTACCAAGCCAACCTTTGTTCCGTTTCCGCAAGCATTTCACAAGGCTCGAAAAAGGGTGAAATATGCATAAGTGAAATGTTGGCCTTGTCAAATATTTTTCAAGGAGTTATTTCCTCTCCTTTAAGGTCAACACCAAAATAATCGACAATATGAGTAAGATACATACCGTGAAATAAACTGTTATCATGTTTAGAAAGATTCTTAGGAAAAAGTTCATCCAAAATGACTTGAGACCAATTTATGGCTTATTGACCATAAATGGCGAAAAGAGCTTTGAAAACTTTTTGGGTCGGGTAATTATAGTTACACATTCTAAAAGTGATACTTTTTTACAAAAGAAGCTTAAAATTCTTACATTTGGAAGCAAATTTTTGTTTTTAAATTCAAAATCATCATCACTTTCGAAAATATTATGAATTACTGCATTATTTTGAAAATCAACTTGAAAAGATGAAAGGTCTATTCCACTAGTTTTGCATTCAAGAATGTGACCCAAAAGTTCACAATTTAAAACAATTTGTGTTCCTTTGATGCTGCTCCAAACTTCTCCTTCTCTACCATCATTTTTTTTTTAAATTTTACATAAAACATCTTTACTAATTTTAGATAAAAAATTCATTTTGAGAAGCATAGACTAAATCAATAATTTCATTTTTCAAACAAAGATTGAAAAGATCATAAGAGTGAAATCTTCAAAAATAACAAACCTTCTTGGCCAAAAGATAAATACTCAATATAGGCTTGTATGGCTTCTTGATCATTGAAAAGGCATTCTTTTATTTTCTTAGAAAGTCTTATGGTTGCCTTAGTATTGCTTGAGAATGCCACTGAAGAATAGTTTGAAGAGATAAGGGAGTTTATGATTTTTGAATTTGAAAATGAAAGTAAGAAATGAATAGATTGAGATAGAGTTAGTATATAAAGAATCAAGTGACATGATCCCTGGTCAAAAGGCAACTTTTTAGAACATAGGAGTTGGTGAAGAGGTGGAGGAAAGTTCAAATTTTTAATTTGAAATCGAAGTATAAAATCTGTCTATATCTGATGACATATGATCGTGGGGTATGTCGACGTATAGGTCGAAATTTTCAAAAATGATTTTTTTCTTAACTATATCCTATTTTATTATATAGATCTATTTATAGTTATTTTTTTTAGTTTTAAAATAATTTTAAATATATCTATTATTATTTTATTATTAAAATATGTAAAATATTTATATTTAAAATGTAATCACACAATATCCAACCAATATTATTATTAATCTATAGGATATTCCTAACAACCGATAAAGCACTAAAAGAAAAGAAAATTTAATTCAAGAAATTAAAAAATTTGATATATTAAATGCATACCTTTTCTGATCTATTTTTCCATTTTGTTCCGAATTATGTATTATTGTGAAGCACATGTTAGCAATTTATGTATCTAATTCATTAGCACTTGAGGATGTGTCTGAATCGTCTAATATTGTAGTATAGGCTCTTCTCCGTTTTCTGAATGAATCAATGTTTGGCATGGTTTTTAATTTATCGAGATGTGGACAATCTCGTTTTAAATGGTCAGGGTCATCGCAGTTATAACATCTAATGTCATTTCCGTTTCCACTTCCACTACTTGGATTTTTCTTGTCATTTCTTCTGGAATTGTTCATCTTCCTATATTTTAGAAAATTTCTGAAATTCCTTGTCATGAAAGCAATTTCTTCATCATCATTGATGTATGAATCCAGATTATCCATTATTGCATTAAAGTTATAGATTTCTTCTCTATTGCTTTGCTTTCTCTCATACCCTGCATTTGTGCTTCGAAAGACATTAAATTGCAAATTAACTCTTCAAATTTTAGAGTGCTAATGTCATTAGCCTCTTCAATTGTAAGAGTCCTTTGATCTCATCCAGGAATAAATAAACTGAGGATTTTTCTAACTTTATCATCTTTAGAAAAACCTTTACACGGTGTAATAAGTGAGTGTACTATATCTTGGAATCTACTATACATATCAGATATGGACTCATTTGGACTCATTTTAAATAATTGAAATTGGTTTGTTAACATGGAAATTTTAGTTTGTTGACCTAACTTGTCCCTTAATGTGTAATTTGCAAAGTTCTCCAAATTTCAAATGCAGACTTACATATAGATACTCTATTAAATTCATTTCTATCTATTGAATAAAATAATATATTCATAGCCATAGAGTCACTTTGTGCAACTGCTTTTTAGTTAGCAGTCCGTTGTGTAAAATTAGTCTCAGGTTAAATGTACTCATTTTATGTGATATTCCAAATGTCTAAACCAATTGATTGTGAATAAATTTTCATTCTTCATGACAAATATGTGTAATTAGTGCCACTAAAAAGTGGAGGTCTAGCAGTAGATTGTCCTTCAACGAATGAGTTACTAACAAGTGTATTAAGAGTGTTACTAACAGCACTATTACCAGTATTGGTAGCTATTTAAACTTTTTCAAAAATCAGACGATGAATATTTTGAAAACTAATGCTCTGATACCAAATGTGAGTCGGCGGAATATGGATCTTAATGTTAAATTAACACCAAGGGGGGTGAAGTTTAATTGATTATACGAATATTTTTCAAATTGTTTGAGATTCTACTTGGAATGATGTAATTAACAATCATTAGAAACAATCACTGAATCAAAGTATTGATAAAAGTAAATGCATTAAAATTAAAAAGGAAAGAATACACCAGGAAATTATACTGATTCGGAGTTACCCTACATCTAGTCCCACATAATTGCTTGTACGGATTTCTTTTCAACTAGTAAATGCAAAAACAATCTCGATTTCAAGGTTATGAGACACACCCTTTAGAATCCTGACCTCTGGGTAGAGTCGGTTGATTTTCAATCTACAAGCATACCCACTAAATTTACGAACTACTAAGCATACCCAACTGATTTGACAGGCTACTATCACACTATCTTGGATTTTAGGGATACCAAGCACACCACAGAGTATAAAAGTATGATTTGATAGAGTTTATAAACTCAGATCTTCGATCTTCATTCAATTGATCCTATAGCTCTTGAATAACACTTTGATCTTAAGAGAGATGAGATAAATTAGGGAGTATATGAAAGAGAATCGAACTGGTAATGATTGATTTTGATTCTGGTTGAATTTTGGTAGAGTTTTTATAAAAATTGATTTAGAAATCAAGAGAGTGAAAAGAGGAGAGAGATAAGAAAGTAGTTAATAAAATTTGTTTGGAAGTTTGGTATATATAGAAAAACAACAGTCATGTCGATTCGCGAAGAGATACGATGAAAATACACCTCCATTCAAATTTGAATTTGGAAATTTATAGCCACCATGTCGATATATGCCTATAGAGTATGTTGACATACTCTTCATAATTTTGAATACATTTTAAAAATATTATTTTGAAAAATCCTTTCTTTGTAAAATAATTTGATACTTTGTAGAATCATTTAAATATAATTTATATACATTTTAATCAAAATATAACTTAATAAAACTTTATAAATAATTTTGAAAGATTTAATAAGAGTATTTAATAATATATACAAAAATCAATATAATTATAACTTATTAAAATATTAAAAAAAATTCAATATACATATATATATTTGTATCTATGTATGCATTTATATAGAAGCTTAGAAACACTAAAATGATATCTTTATAACCAAGAGATTGAAAATCATTTTGGAAAATATTTTGAAAAGATTTTTTAAACCATAATATTTGAAAAACAATTTAAAACAAAATTAGAGAAGGTGAGATAGATTGGGAAAGTGCTATCAAGGTTTTAACATAAATTCTATGACTCTATAACTTATCTAGAATATCTTGAAATCTTAAACTCTTCAATACTTATAAGTCTTCATTCTTGATCTTTTGAAACTTTATATCAGTTTCTTGAATCTACTCTTGATATCAACATCTAAATATATCAGCATCTTGATACTGTACAGTCGTCTTAATCAATACATGTCTAATATCCTGCATTGTATACTAATATATCTTTATAAAACATTAATATCTATATTTTTTATAATGTATCTATATTTTATACAATGTTCTATATTTTATACAATGTTCTATATTTTATGCAATGTTCTATAGCTGTTATCATTAAAACCAATACCTAAGGTACTAACATCACCGCCTCTTCAAATATTGGAGCACGATTCGAAGTAGAGAACTTCATACAAATTTTCAAGAGAAGAAAAATTAGGATTTTGACGATTCTTGTTACTTCCTCTTGTTGGTAAGGAGAGTGGGAATGTTTCTCTATATATTATATAATTTGTTTCTATTTATTCAAGTTATGTGATTTATGAGATGAACTTGGAATTTATTAGGAAGTTGTATATTACTTCATTAAGCTTGCATGAGCATATTGCATTTGACTATACGCTAAAAGAGCTAGCTTGAGAGTTTATGTTAACGATATAAGAAATTTAGTAAGCTTAGAATTAGAATTTGGGTTAATTGAATAACAATATGTGATGTTGTGATAGATTAGAGACTAATTACTTGTGATAATTAAGTGCATGACATTAGTTAGTAATAATTAACCTAATTCAAATGGTTTTGAAAATAGTTAGTAAGCTAATTAGGCAAACTTTGAATTATATACATATTATTAAAGTGATTAGAGGACTAATGAAACTAAATTAGTATTTATAGTTATTATTTAAGTAGAAGAATGATTATTATAAGTAAAGAAGGTATTTTATAAATGATGTGGTATTTTATAAAATAGTAAATGAAACTCAATCAACATTTATAAATTGGTTTAAAGATTTTATAAATGAAGAATATATTTTATAAAATAGATATGAGATTTTATAAAATAGTAAAATGATGAATACTTGATTTTCAATGAAGCGAATTAGGTATTTTAAAGGACTAAATTGATTTATAAGCTAGTATTTTATAAAATGGTTTGAAGATCTTATAAAATGGTATAAACAGATATCTTAACTTTTATTGAAAAGATTAGTAAGTAAAAGTAATTATGGATCTGCTAATAGTGAATTACTTATTTAAATATATGTATATGTATATGAGTATGCGCAAGTATACGTATACTCTTATTTGAAGATGTATAACAACCATAACACTAGGTGAACTATAGTTAGAATAGATGTGCGTTTGGTTGTTTATAAATATATATGCAATTGTTTGATTATATAGAAATATTATTGAATACAAGTTCGTTGCGGGCATTTCACGGAACCATAGCGATTATCGTATGCGCTAAGTTGCGTGAGAGTACCTAAGTCGAGTAATTGCTCCGGTGAAGTCCGGAATGTGACTTGTGAAGTTATTGTGCATTGCGCGAACGTTTGTGCATAAGCGTACACGAATGGGTGTATCGACACACATATAAGCTCCATACAAGGGAAGGAGGCCGGGTATGTCATTTTGGCATGTTAGAGGAAGCCGGGTCGTTATAATCACCAATTGAACTCTACTCGTGTAAAGATTGGATTTTGGTATCGAAATCATTTTTCGAATATTTATGAAATTCACTATGAAAAGGTCAACAAATGAACCCTAGTAGATGTCTGATGGGATAAAAGAAGATTTTGGAAGCAAGACAGTTAACTCATTGGGTGAAGTATCAGGAGAAACAACACACAAATCAACATCGATCTGGGAAATTTCTCCCTGCTCCAAGTTCATTGCCTGAAACTGGCAACGGTCGACTGGGAATAAAATTCAGTCAACTGAATAGGTGTTAAATCATGTCCCAATGGTGAAACCCCAATATAGAAGACTGAGCAAGAAAACCCAGTTGACAGAGTTCAATCGACTGATAATATATTCAGTCGATTGAATAAATGCCCAGTCGACTAAATACTGAGGGCAACAAATAACTTCGAGGATTTCTTCCCATTCGAGCATGGTTCTTCATGGTAACTTGGCACAACTTCAGAGAGGCTTCAGGAAAGTGGGATGCATTAGGAAGCACGAGATCCAGACGTGGAACAAGAAAATGATGAGTTAACGATATTTGTTGAACATAGGCATATTTGATTACGCGACGTTATATTTGATGTGTGCATATGTAAAGACATCGGTGTCCCTTTGTAGTACCGATAGTGGAATAGACGATATAATTATTGGTATGTTAGTGCACCTACTCTATTTATTGATAGATCATGATAGGTGATGTATGGATACGTTAGTGTATTGACTCTATTTGTTGATAGATCACGATAGATGATGTCTAGATACATTAGTGTACCGACTCTATTCGTTGACAAGTCATGATAGATGATGTCTATGTATGTTAGTGTATTGACTCTATTTGTTTGTAGATCGCGATAGGTGATGTCGAGGTATATTAGTGTACTAACTCTAATTTTTATTGGATTGTGATAGATGTCTGGAAATGTTAGCATACCGACTCTATTTGTTATTGGATCTTGGCAGATGTCTGTAGTTGACTTCACCCATCTATAATGACGGGTATTGATTTGTATTCCTTAGTTACCTTCCATTGTTATATTGTGCATGTTATTAATTGGCTGTTATGTTATTGTTACATTTACTATTATAACGGCTCGAAATTTTCAACATTTTGAATGAGAATATTTAATTTATTTAAATATAGAAATTCGATTCGAATATAATAAATAATAAGAAAATCAATTTTTGATAAAATGGCTTGACTTTTAATGATGTGTTTTAAATGGATTTATATGATTTTTCCATAATTTTTAATTCGAAAAATACTGAAATGGTCTTTTGATATATTTTACGACAAATGTTGGTATTTTTGAAATTTCACAGAATTTGATAATAAGTGTTGTTTATAATCGATTTGTGATTGTGTCACATTGTTGTGTGCGATCGTATTTTTATTTTTGTCATTTGCGATTCGTACACAAACAAGATATTAGATAGCAGAGTACCGCAAAGTTTTCTTTTCAAAAAACTTTTCAAATCAAATCAAATTAAATTTTTTCAACAAGCCATTATGTAGTTTGATTTCGATAAGATGGTTATCTTGAATTACGGATTTTGATTTGCTTGAGTTGGAAGTAATGTGTTGTTTTTGTTATAAGTATGCATCAACGCATCATACTTCTCTTCATTTCACTTTTGCATTTAATTTTCTACTTCCTCTTTTTTTTCTTCTTCCTCTAAATGAGAAGAATTCCATCCCTCCACTTCTAAATTCATTATCTTCAAATCTATTCACTTTTAGCCAAATCACCCAACTATAAAATTGTCTGTTCAGGTCTCTAATATTTTTTTAAAATAGCTACTCGAAGTTTCATTGAGCATGGTGATGGAAATTACATAAAAACAGTGGACATCGAGAAATAATGGAAACTAGACGATTACAAAGTAGTGAATGGAGGGTATGGGTGTGTTCGTATGGTCGACTGGTGATTCTTAGTGGTAGTTTCATAATTATTAGTGGCTTAGGGTGGTCCTGATGGGGGAGATGAACGTTTTTTCGTTCATGTAGCAATTTTCGGTGAACTGATGGTCGAGGGAAGAAACAAATTTGATCAGAAGAGGCTAGGTAATGGTGGAGCCGTGGGCGGTGATCAATGGAGGTCATGTGGTCTGAGGCGTTGGGTTGAGCTCAAGTTAAGGTTTTGGGGGCTTTGGTTTTTATGTGCATCTTTTGGGTTGTTGGAGACGGTGGGGACCACCGAGTTAGTCAAGGCTGGGGGTGGTGATGTGTTAGGCGGTGGTAGTCACATGGAGTTGTTAGGGATGGATGAAGCTGTATGAGGCGACAGTGATGGGTGGATGTACATGACTGGACGCATTTTCGATTAGGGGGAAGCATGCATGAAAATTCATGAGGGGTGTCGGAGACACAGTGATGGGGTCTATATGGTCGTGCTCATGATGAGGAGTTTGCGAGTGGTGATGGATTGGTGAATGGTGGCATGGGTGATGGTGTGGATTGCACGGCATGAATGTGCATGCTGGGTTCAGGAAATCGATTTAAGGAAATTGATTTAAGGGAGAAGGAGGCTGCTGTTCCATATGGGTTTGGGTGCAAGTGGACCTTGGACCTAACTGGTTTAGGGTGAGATATTATATAATTTATTTATTTTAATTTATAAACTAAAAGTATGTTAAGTTTAAAATGTGATATCTCATTTTTTTTAAATCTGATTGTAATGACCCTTATAATTCATGGATTTAACTAGGTTGGATTTATGAGCTTTGTAATTTAATTTAGTGGAAAAATTTTCACTTTATAAACAAATATTGAAATAAAGGCTAAAATAAATTATATGAATGATGCCCTAAAAAACACTTATTTATATAGAAATTTGTATGAAGTAAGCTGGAAAATAATTCTTACCTGGATATAAAATTTAATATGAGAAATTTATGATAGTATTAAACCGATTTAATGCAATAAAAGATTGTGAACGATAAATTGGAATAGATTAAGGAATCCTGTTATTGCAAGTCAATAAATTTGTAAACTCTAATGAACATCTCAAAATTTATAAATTTATTGAAATTTAAGACTTAGCATAAGCGTAGAACTATGAGTATGATGACAAACTTTTATAAATTGCCTAATTAAGGGTCAGCAAATTTATTTGGAAATCAAACTCAATTAAGGGTAAGTAATTATGATGGGTTGATGGCATAAACGTTACTAATTATTATCATAAGTAACGGAAGTGCAGATGGAATGCAACCGTAGAAATTTAAGTTAAGTATTAACAATTGAAAAGGATTGTCGATTGAATGGAGTACTTTAGGTTGTCATACTAAATTAAGAATGGAACATATGGCAAATAGAAATAAATCAATAAACGTATATAGATTTTAAAGTTTATAATGATGAATAGAATTTTTGATGACATTAATATAAGATAGTGAATTGAAATAATTGTGGGTAGATATTAAAATTGAATGGGAAGGTGATTGTATGGTAAATAAATAATCGTGAACTTTAGTAAATGAATTTATGTGCAAAGGAATTGAATTTAACATGAATAGCATGAATAGCATGAATATTAATAAAAGAAATTATGTAATAATTGATTTATTTTAGCATTTATGAATGAAATAGGAATTTAGGTTTAAGCAAGTGATGAATAAGATGTAGTGCAATCCAAATTAATATAGTAATTGTGAGTAATAAGAGCTTATTTATATGATAAGGGTAACGATAATATTTATGGTACGTTACTTATTGATAATTAAGATTGAAATTAAATTTTTAATAAATATAAATCAATTAGTAACTGTACGTTGCCTATTGTGGTAGTTTGTTAATTTGAAGTTTGGATCAGTTACCATAATTTTAATTTTATATTACATTAATAATAATTAAGGTAATAATTGTAAATAATGTTAAGATTTTATTTAACAGTCGTTATATTTTAGGGCATGGAAATAAAGTTATGAAAATATTTGAAGACAATTACACTTAGATGAAATTGATTGTCTCATTTATGTGGGTAAGAACTGTAATTGTAAAGAGTAAATGTAATTAGCAACTAAAATGCATATTTGTTTCATAAGTTAGTTTAAAAGGAAGAAACCTATTTAAATAAGCTTATTTGAGATTCTAATTTTTTTTATATGTTTTACAATTTCAATATAAATGGAAATAGTAGTAATACAAAGAAAGGCAGAATTTTTGAATATAGTAGTTAAGGAAAGGCAAACAAATCCTTCCATTTAAATCCAATTTAAAATAAAGCTTAATTATTGCAGCGGTTAGAATTAAATATTATGCAAGTCGAATACTAACTAATTCATTGAAATACCCATTAATGAAAAACAATTGAAAGGTTTTATTTGGTTGTAATTGGTAGATTTGAAATAAACGTAAAGTTATATTAATTGATGTAATAATACGCAGTAAACTATAAGGTCATAGTCAAAGTTAAATTTAAGTAAATTCTTGGGAATTTGAATTTACAATATCTGAATTTACCGTAATTGAATTCAAACACTGAAATTTATAAATTTATTTACTTGACATTGATATCTGGGTTTGTTTAAATTGTTGTAACTAAATTGAAAATATAAAAGTGATAAAATTTTCAATTTTAAACTCGAAATTTTAAAGATTGAATTTAATTAATTTATTTGCCTATTTATTTAATTAATATAAAAATAGCCATTTTGGCCACGGACTCGGATTTCGACGAAACCAGTTTCATCGGATCCGTATCGGTGAATTATTGTAGGGTTTCAAGTTTCGTATCGATCGGACCTGTCGTTTGATCGTACGGACGCGAAACGCCTTGAAATCGATTTAATTAAAATCAATTTGAAATCAATTTGGAAATTTTGTTTTCATCATAACTTCTTCATACGATCAAATTTGGACGTGAAACTTTTTCCATCGCGTTCAGAATATTTTAAAATACCTATTTGGATATATGGGTTTAATAAATTTCGTTCGGGGGTTAGAACGGGCTTTTTGGGCCAACTATCGTTTAGCACGTTCGTAATTCGTGCCCACCTAGCCAACTACTATGTGTCTATATATATGCTGTGATAAACCCAAGCCTCCATCTTTTGGCATTTGTCTGTACGTTCATTTTCTTCATCTCTTTCTCTTCCTCAATGGTTTCAAAACCTAGATCTATCTACAGTTCAAAATCAAAAGTGAAAATTCAAACTCTGCAGAAAAATTCCATAAAAATATATGTCATAGTTTTCGATATGCGTAATCTGATGGTGTGGTTCGTTTTTCAATTCGGGTTGTCGTTTGTCCAGAAATCTATGGGTTAGTCTCGGCCGTTCTTTGGGTAGAAGTTGATCGTGCGGTGGATCTGGGTCGATAGGATGATCAGAGGGCGTAGGCTGGTAGGGGTGGCGAGCAGGTCGCATCCATACGGTTGGTTTGTCACGAAGTCGAGCAAGATCGCCAGAATTTGCAGTTGAAGGTTACGACGTCGTGGGTCCCAGAGCGAACCAGAGGTGACGGCGAAGCCAAGGTTGGAGCGGCGGGGCTTGGGGACCACGATAGTGGGCTCCGATCTAGGGACGGTCGAGTATAGCGGCGATGAAAATTCACCGATGAAGCGGCGGCTAGGGTTTCGTCTATTGTTCGCGTACGAAGAAGCGGCCTGGGAATCTCGTTCGAGTGAAGAGAATGTTCTGCTGACGTGGTTTATTTGGTTTGTTTAATTTTTATTTTTTTATTTTGTTTCTTACGTTCAAATCAGCATAACTTTTACATACGAATTCGGATTCACGCGAAATTTATTTTGTTAGGATCTTAATTAAAATCCGGATCTGTTGATGCTGGTTTGGACTGAGTTGGAGACCGTCGAATGTTTGGGTTTAAATCGAATTTAAATTCGATTTAAATTCTAAAGGTGAGTGTTTTAACCCACTCACAACTTCTAAAAGTTTTTATGTTTGTTGAATTTATTTTAGATATGGGTAGAAATTTATTTATGAATGTTTGGCATGTTTTATTCAGCATATCTGTTAATTCGCATTTAATTTAATTGTTAATTTAGTTTATTTATTGCGTATTAATTGACAGTTAGAATTTATTTATTCGCGTATAAACTGCTAGTTAACAGTTATAAAATTTATTACTGAATATAAACTGTTAGTTTAATAGTTGTTAAATTATTTTGAACATAACTGCCAGTTATTACCTGTTATATTTTATCTGATATATATTGATATTGATTTATTATTGGATGATGATTGTGATTTGGATGATGGATGATGTTGATGAATGGATGTTTATTTTATATCATTAAATTGCAAGTTATCATACATTTTTCATTTCATTCGGGATTGTGGTTTGAAATGATATACAACCGCAAAATTTTATTTTTAAATTGCGGATTGAAATGATAAATATCCGTATCACTTGACCATAGGATAGAAAATTATATACAGGCACCGTGATATATATATATATAATATTTTAGAGTGATTTCTATGGTTTGTATAGAATACGGTTTATAATTTTTAATTTTGATATTTTCTTCTATATATATACATATGAAGTTAGAGATTTTGAATTTAAGCTGTGTATAAATCTCTTAAATAAAAATGGAAAAATTGAGAAAATGGAGTTTGATAATTATATCATATGTTTAATGTTTAAGTTTGGAAATTTTAAGATATCATATGTATAACTGGACTTTTCCAAGATAATTAAAAATGAATATGTTAGTATAAATTAAATTGAAGAAATATTTAATTGTTAGAAATTGGAGTTTTATTTATGGATTTTTTTGTAAATATTCAAGACTAAATAATAGCACGTTTAATTTGCTGAAAGAAAAAATTCCAACTTTAGTTTTGAAATATTAATACTCCAAATGGATATATATATATATATATATATATATATATAGAAATTGAAGTAGTTTTGGAACTTGAAAGTGATATTTAAATTTTGGTTTAGACTTTAAATAAAGAAACATATTTGTAAAGCCATGGAAATTATTTTTCTTTACAAAGTTACCTTAAAGTTAAACCATTTATTTTATATACCGTTGAATATCCAAACCATTCAAGTTTTAGAAGTTATGGTTTTAAAATTATGAATTTCGTAATATTATGCTTTGAAAGTATAATTCAAATGGTTGGTTTCCAGATATTATAAATTTTAAAGCAGTATGATTTTTGGAAAAGAAATATATTTGGAATAAAACGATATCCTATTGTTTTGGGTTTTAAAATGATATCGTATTCATAGTTTGAAATGGAAATTTTATTTTGGTTTTAAAGTATAAACTATTTTTAAATGACCGCGGTGTTATAATAACGTTTGGTTGTTGAAGAGACCGGGATCGAAAGTTGTCATACTCTCTGCCAACTCCGAAAACCACTTTAACAACCGTGTACGCGGTGGAGATTCCAAAATGAAGTAGGTTGGTGGCGGCGTTTCCTGCAAGGTAAATACGTGGACCCGACTCCCGTGAGTTGGCATAAGGTGGCTAAAACAGGAGCGATTCTCAGGCCAATGAGGTCATTCCTCTGATCGGACACTCCTCTTCGATATTATACTTTGACTTTGGATTGATTCAGTGGCCACTTTTACTTTGATTTTCGGGGGAGTTTGTTTCGAGGTGGGCGGTAGCTGCGGCTACGCATTTCCATCAGCCCGGATAGCAATTGGTATATCTACCCTGGCATTTCCTAGTTGTGCCGTGTCACCTACCCTAGCGCGCCTTATACGATTTTGTTTTATACCATACCTATGGAGTGCCCTCTGACGACGCCCAGTACGGGGGAGATTACGGTACTGTATAGACTATGAGAATATATTCTGTGTTAAGGGCTATATGGGTAACCCCTTAACGCTATTTAAAAGTAAGTTTATTTTATAATTAGACACTATTTATAATAGCGCAATATACTATATAGTAAATAGTTTAACGGATCCTTAGGAGATGTAAATTCCGAGCATCTCTTGAGTTACTGCACTCATATTTATTTCTGTAAATTTAACTTACATAAGATCTTTTAGTTCTGACTCGAGTGTTTTTTGTCTTTTCAAATTCGCTCGGGTCAGTCCGAGCGTTTCAGGATTTGAAGATTTAGCTCTGGAGGGCGAAGACGAAGATTTGTATTATTATTATTTATAGTATTACACTACACTCACACTGTATTCCGCTGCATTGATATTATTGGTATGTGAACTCTGATATTTAATTGTATAAAGAAGAATCAAATGTTTTGTAAACAGTCTTATAAACTGTATATTTTATTATTATATTTTATCCTTCCGCTGTGAGATTCTATTTTGTTTTTTACTTCTCTGTTTTTCTTATTACCCCATAACAATCCGCCCTTCCGTATGGTTTGAATCGACATGTGTGTCTGTTTAAATCATGCGAAAAGGCGGGATGTTACAGTTGGTATCAGAGCTTTGGTTTAGCGATAAACCTTAGCTTTGTGGGGTTTGACTCTTTACTAATAGGGTAGTAATACTCTATGGGAGTCGCTGAGTGTATATATATGAGAGAGCGTATTTGTTAGTGTTATAAAAAGATTTTAATATTGTGTTAATCTGTTCCATTTTGTATTTATAAATTCTGGTTGATGCATGGGACGCTATGTCATCAATAGGGATTTCTAAACACTTAATAGGACAGACCGACATAATATCTGTTTTAATATAGGTGAATGAAATAATTTTGCCTATTATATTTTCTATATATTAAGTAAATTTTTAAATGATATATATATATATATATATATATATATTTGTTTGCAATAGATTGGTTGTTAGGAATAAAATTTTAAATAATAGGTAAAATAAGATTGAAATTTCAAATCAATAAAACTTGGAAATTTTAGGACTTAAGTCCGGGATTTTGAAAATTTGTTTTCAAAGGATTTTGAAGTATAATAATATTGTTATAAATATTTTCCGATATAAATATTTCATTTTAATTCGGAAGAATTGTTTTAAAAGAAGATTTTGGAGAAAATAAGTTTTGTACTTTCCTCTCTGTCGCTGGAAAATAATTTCGGTGATGGCGGTCGCATCATCGACTTTCATTTTCAAGTTTCGAAGGGGAAAGGCCACTGTAGTAAATTTTACGGCAGATTTATTTTAAAATTATCTAAAATTTTAATTGTTTTAAATATAATTGAGATATATGAGTGGTAAGAAATTATTTATCTATTATTTTTAAAAATAATTTGTAATTTGACCCGGTATTTAATTCATAAATTTTCATTAATTAATTGTTTAAAATTATTTTAGTGAGATAAAAGTAAGTAATTAATGAATTGAAACCTCTAATTTAGGTAAGAGAATTAATGCAAAGTTATAAAGGGAAATTTGAAAATTTTAACATATGAGACAAAAAGTAATATTGTTGAACATTAAATTTAATTAAAAGAAGAGATAAAACTTGTATAAGTTCTTTTGTATTTTCTTTAACATATATAACTTACCAAATATGAAAAGTTGAAATGTTAAATAAGAGATTGGAATAGAATATTATACAAGTAGAAATTTTGGAAATAATGACGTATTCAATGAATTGCTTTTATAAATAAGAATTTAATGGTATAAACTTAAGTTATAATTGAAATTTTACTAAAATTAAAGGTAAGTATTATAAATAGGTGATTTTAAACTTAAGAAAAAAAATGAAATTCTTTTATAAATAAGGATATGATGTGTAGGGTTATAAACTTAAGTATGATTTAAATGCTACTAGTTAATATAATAGGAAGTAAGTGACAAATAAATGACTGCCAACCCTAGTAAATGTATTAATAGAATCCTTTATTTAAATGAATAGATGTTATAAGTTAAGAATTTAAGTGAAAAAAGGGGATTTATATAATTAAAAACAAATGGAAATGTAAGCATCAACTAAATGATTGAAATTGAGAAGTGCATTAAATATGGTACAAATAAAAGAAACGTACATGACCTGGATAAATATAAATGAAAAATGGTAATTAATAAGTTGAGATTAAGGAAACAACCACTGAACGAGAAGATAAAATTTAAAGTTGTTAGAAATAAATGTAAATTATGAAAGGAAAATTTATGTGGTTTGAATAAAAAGAGAAAATCAGATAACAAATGTATGAAATGAAATTATTAATAAGATAAGTTGATTGTTGTTTGAAATTGGTTGTTGATGGTTGTTTGGGCAAGGGTGCTTTAAAATTTGGATTTGGATGAATGAATAATATATTTAGTTTTATCTAAGACTGTTGAGTTAATGATGCTCTAGTAGGTTATTCTTCATTCCGTACAATTTAGAAGTTTTGAACACGAATAACCATTTGTTTGTTTGATTATATGGTTGTTTTATATTTGTTGTGTATGCTGTTTGTTGAAATGGATGGTTGTTGGATTGATTTGTTGTTAGTGATTGAAACCGCTTAGAGATTATTTGAAAATGTTTTCCAAACTTTATTTATTTAAGTATAAAAAGGTATAATGATTATTAAACGGGTATATTTTATTTAAGAAAAAAATTTAGTAAATTATTGTTTATAAATTTAATATTTTGAATAAGATGTATTGTTATTTAATTCTTTCTTCTCCCTTCTTTTTCCTTTTCGGGGACGAAAAGTTTTGAGTGGGTGAGAGTGTAACGACCCTTATAATTCATGGATTTAACTAGGTTGGATTTATGAGCTTTGTAATTTAATTTAGTGGAAAAAATTTCACTTTATAAACGAATATTGAAATAAAGGCTAAAATAAATTATATGAATGATGCCCTAAAAAAAACTTATTTATATAGAAATTTGTATGAAGTTAGTTGGAAAATAATTCTTACCTGGATATAAAATTTAATATGAGAAATTTATGATAGTATTAAACCGATTTAATGCAATAAAAGATTGTGAACGATAAATTGGAATAGATTAAGGAATCCTGTTATTGCAAGTCAATAAATTTGTAAACTCTAATGAACATCTCAAAATTTATAAATTTATTGAAATTTAAGACTTAGCATAAGCGTAGAACTATGAGTATGATGACAAACTTTTATAAATTGCCTAATTAAGGGTCAGCAAATTTATTTGGAAATCAAACTCAATTAAGGGTAAGTAATTATGATGGGTTGATAGCATAAACGTTACTAATTATTATCATAAGTAACGGAAGTGTAGATGGAATGCAACCGTAGAAATTTAAGTTAAGTATTAACAATTGAAAAGGATTGTCGATTGAATGGAGTACTTTAGGTTGTCATACTAAATTAAGAATGGAACATATGGCAAATAGAAATAAATCAATAAACGTATATAGATTTTAAAGTTTATAATGATGAATAGAATTTTTGATGACATTAATATAAGATAGTGAATTGAAATAATTGTGGGTAGATATTAAAATTGAATGGGAAGGTGATTGTATGGTAAATAAATAATCGTGAACTTTAGTAAATGAACTTATGTGCAAAGGAATTGAATTTAACATGAATAGCATGAATAGCATGAATATTAATAAAAGAAATTATGTAATAATTGATTTATTTTAGCATTTATGAATGAAATAGGAATTTAGGTTTAAGCAAGTGATGAATAAGATGTAGTGCAATCCAAATTAATATAGTAATTGTGAGTAATAAGAGCTTATTTATATGATAAGGGTAACGATAATATTTATGGTACGTTACTTATTGATAATTAAGATTGAAATTAAATTTTTAATAAATATAAATCAATTAGTAACTGTACGTTGCCTATTGTGGTAGTTTGTTAATTTGAAGTTTGGATCAGTTACCATAATTTTAATTTTATATTACATTAATAATAATTAAGGTAATAATTGTAAATAATGTTAAGATTTTATTTAACAGTCGTTATATTTTAGGGCATGGAAATAAAGTTATGAAAATATTTGAAGACAATTACACTTAGATGAAATTGATTGTCTCATTTATGTGGGTAAGAACTGTAATTGTAAAGAGTAAATGTAATTAGCAACTAAAATGCATATTTGTTTCATAAGTTAATTTAAAAGGAGGAAACCTATTTGAATAAGCTTATTTGAGATTCTAATTTTTTTTTAATATGTTTTACAATTTAAATATTAATGGAAATAGTAGTAATACAAAGAAAGGCAGAATTTTTGAATATAGTAGTTAAGGAAAGGAAAACAAATCCTTCCATTTAAATCCAATTTAAAATAAAGCTTAATTATTGCAGCGGTTAGAATTAAATATTATGCAAGTCGAATACTAACTAATTCATTGAAATACCTATTAATGAAAAACAATTGAAAGGTTTTATTTGGTTGTAATTGGTAGATTTGAAATAAACGTAAAGTTATATTAATTGAGGTAATAATACGCAGTAAACTATAAGGTTATAGTCAAAGTTAAATTTAAGTAAATTCTTGGGAGTTTGAATTTACAATATATGAATTTACCGTAATTGAATTCAAACACTGAAATTTATAAATTTATTTACTTGACATTGATATCTGGGTTTGTTTAAATTGTTGTAACTAAATTGAAAATATAAAAGTGATAAAATTTTCAATTTTAAAGTCGAAATTTTAAAGATTGAATTTAATTAATTTATTTGCCTATTTATTTAATTAATATAAAAATAGCCATTTTGGCCACGGACTCGGATTTCGACGAAACCAGTTTCATCGGATCCGTATCGGGGAATTATTGTAGGGTTTCAAGTTTAGTATCGATCGGACCTGTCGTTTGATCGTACGGACGCGAAACGCCTTGAAATCGATTTAATATAATCAAATTGAAATCAATTTGGAAAATTTGTTTTCATCATAACTTCTTCATACGATCAAATTTGGACGTGAAACTTTTTCCATCGCGTTCAGAATATTTTAAAATACCTATTTGGATATATGGGTTTAATAAATTTCGTTCCGTGGTTAGAACGGGCTTTTTGGGCCAACTATCGTTTAGCACGTTCGTAATTCGTGCCCACCTAGCCTACTACTATGTGTCTATATATATGTTGTGATAAACCCTAGCCTCCATCTTCTGGCATTTGTCTGTACGTTCATTTTCTTCATCTCTTTCTCTTCCTCAATGGTTTCAAAACCTAGATCTATCTACAGTTCAAAATCAAAAGTGAAAATTCAAACTCTGCAGAAAAATTCCATAAAAATATATGTCATAGTTTTCGATATGCGTAATCTGATGGTGTGGTTCGTTTTTCAATTCGGGTTGTCGTTTGTCCAGAAATCTATGGGTTAGTCTCGGCCGTTCTTTGGGTAGAAGTTGATCGTGCGGTGGATCTGGGTCGATAGGATGATCAGAGGGCGTAGGCTGGTAGGGGTTGGCGAGCAGGTCGCATCCATACGGTTGGTTTATCACGAAGTCGAGCAAGATCGCCAGAATTTGCAATTGAAGGTTACGGCGTCGTGGGTCCCAGAGCGAACCGGAGGTGACGGCGAAGCCAAGGTTGGAGCGGCGGGGCTTGGGGACCACGATAGTGGGCTCCGATCTAGGGACGGCCGAGTATAGCGGCGGTGAAAATTCACCGATGAAGCGGTGGCTAGGGTTTCGTCTATTGTTCGCGTACGAAGAAGCGGCCTGGGAATCTCGTTCGAGTGAAGAGAACGTTCTGCTGACGTGGTTTATTTGGTTTGTTTAATTTTAATTTTTTTTTTATTTTGTTTCTTACGTTCAAATCAACATAACTTTTACATACGAATTCGGATTCACGCGAAATTTCTTTTGTTAGGATCTTAATTAAAATCCGGACCTGTTGACGCTGGTTTGGATTGAGTCGGAGACCGTCGAATGTTTAGGTTTAAATCGAATTTAAATTCGATTTAAATTCAAAAGGTGAGTGTTTTAACCCACTCACAACTTCTAAAAGTTTTTATGTTTGTTGAATTTATTTTAGATATGGGTAGAAATTTATTTATGAATGTTTGGCATGTTTTATTCAGCATATCTATTAATTCGCATTTATTTAATTTAATTGTTAATTTAGTTTATTTATTGCATATTAATTGACAGTTAGAATTTATTTATTCGCCTATAAACTGCTAGTTAACAGTTATAAAATTTATTACTGAATATAAACTGTTAGTTTAATAGTTGTTAAATTATTTTAAACATAACTGCCAGTTATTACCTGTTATATATTATCTGATATATATTGATATTGATTTATTATTGGATGATGATTGTGATTTGGATGATGGATGATGTTGATGAATGGATGTTTATTTTATATCATTAAATTGCAAGTTATCATACATTTTTCATTTCATTCGGGATTGTGGTTTGAAATGATATACAACCGCAAAATTTTATTTTTAAATTGCGGATTGAAATGATAAATATCTGTATCACTTGACCATAGGATAGAAAATAATGTACAGGCACCGTGGTCTATATATAAAATATTTTAGAGTGATTTCTATGGTTTGTATGGAATACGGTTTATAATTTTTAATTTTGATATTTTCTTCTATATATATACATATGAAGTTAGAGATTTTGAATTTAAGCTGTGTATAAATCTCTTAAATAAAAATGGAAAAATTGAGAAAATGGAGTTTGATAATTATATCATATGTTTAATGTTTAAGTTTGGAAATTTTAAGATATGATATGTATAACTGGACTTTTCCAAGATAATTAAAAATGAATATGTTAGTATAAATTAAATTGAAGAAATATTTAATTGTTAGAAATTTGAGTTTTATTTATGGATTTTTTTGTAAATATTCAAGACTAAATAATAGCACGTTTAATTTGCTGAAAGAAAAATTTCCAACTTTAGTTTTGAAATATTAATACTCCAAATGGATATATATATATATATATATATATATTAAATTGTAGAAAGCGGGTTTTTTATTTCCTTTTTTAGTTTCTTAGATCACAAAAGACAAGAATTTGTGATCACAAAAGACAAGAATTTGTCGATATTTATGATTTGATTTTCTTGTTAATGGACGCTCTATAGGAATAAATCGCTATTCTTTTCCGATACATATAATATATTCTTTTCCGATACATATAATATATATATATAATATATTGAAAAATCTATATATATAGAAATTGAAGTAGTTTTGGAACTTGAAAGTGATATTTAAATTTTGGTTTAGACTTTAAATAAAGAAACATATTTGTAAAGCCATGGAAATTATTTTTCTTTACAAAGTTACCTTAAAGTTAAACCATTTATTTTATATACCGTTGAATATCCAAACCATTCAAGTTTTAGAAGTTATGGTTTTAAAATTATGAATTTCGTAATATTATGCTTTGAAAGTATAATTCAAATGGTTGGTTTCCAGATATTATAAATTTTAAAGCAGTATGATTTTTGGAAAAGAAATATATTTGGAATAAAACGATATCCTATTGTTTTGGGTTTTAAAATGATATCGTATTCATAGTTTGAAATGGAAATTTTATTTTGGTTTTAAAGTATAAACTATTTTTAAATGACCGCGGTGTTATAATAACGTTTGGTTGTTGAAGAGACCGGGATCGGAAGTTGTCATACTCTCTGCCAACTCCGAAAACCACTTTAACAACCGTGTACGCGGTGGAGATTCCAAAATGAAGTAGGTTGGTGGCGGCGTTTCCTGCAAGGTAAATACGTGGACCCGACTCCCGTGAGTTGGCATAAGGTGGCTAAAACAGGAGCGATTCTCGGGCCAATGAGGTCATTCCTCTGATCGGACACTCCTCTTCGATATTATACTTTGACTTTGGATTGATTCAGTGGCCACTTTTACTTTGATTTTCGGGGGAGTTTGTTTCGAGGTGGGCGGTAGCTGTGGCTATGCATTTCCATCAGCCCGGATAGCAATTGGTATATCTACCCTGGCATTTCCTAGTTGTGCCGTGTCACCTACCCTAGCGCGCCTTATACGATTTTGTTTTGTACCATACCTATGGAGTGCCCTCTGACGACGCCCAGTACGGGGGAGATTGCGGTACTGTATAGACTATGAGAATATATTATGTGTTAAGGGCTATATGGGTAACCCCTTAACGCTATCTAAAAGTAAGTTTATTTTATAATTAGACACTATTTATAATAGCGCAATATACTATATAGTAAATAGTTTAACGGATCCTTAGGAGATGTAAATCCCGAGCATCTCTTGAGTTACTGCACTCATATTTATTTCTGTAAATTTAACTTACATAAGATCTTTTAGTTCTGACTCGAGTGTTTTTTGTCTTTTCAAATTCGCTCGGGTCAGTCCGAGCGTTTCAGGATTTGAAGATTTAGCTCTGGAGGGCGAAGACGAAGATTTGTATTATTATTATTTATAGTATTTCACTACACTCACACTGTATTCCACTGCATTGATATTATTGGTATGTGAACTCTGATATTTAATCGTATAAAGAAGAATCAAATGTTTTGTAAACAGTCTTATAAACTGTATATTTTATTATTATATTTTATCCTTCCGCTGTGATATTCTATTTTGTTTTTTACTTCTCTGTTTTTCTTATTACCCCATAACAATCCGCCCTTCCGTATGGTTTGAATCGACACGTGTGTCTGTTTAAATCGTGCGAAAAGGCGGGATGTTACACTGATTGACTAGTGGATTTTTGCATTAGACTCGTATTGACGAGTAAAACACTACTGTATGCTTATTGATAGTTTTAATAGTGTATAAATTTATGATAAAATAATAATAATTTAATTTAATTAGAATTCAATCACATTTTTTTAAATAATATACAGTTAAAATGATTATATTCCGTTTGTGATATCTATTTAGCAGAACAAAAAATTGTTTTGTTATAATTAAATTAAATAGATTACTTTGGACATCGATTTGGTAGAATAAAACACCGTTTTACTATAATTAAATTGAATAGGTTAATTTGGACATATATTGAGCAAAATAAATCCTTGTTTTATGCTTGCAAAGTAAAATAATGATTTTTGAAATTAATTAATATGTGGATTGATTAATATTGAAAAAATGATGCGTTATCTATTGATTGTTAATTATCGGGTGTAGAAGTTTGATAGCCTGATCGTTTTGGGTGTGATGTATATGTTAAAAGTTGACTCTTTTCATTAATTAAGGTAATAGTTGAATCAGTTACGTGTTATGGTAGTTCCAGGCCTCGTTATAATATTTTGAAATATTATTATTTGCTGCTTTTGATTTAAATATGGTTTTGATTTGAAGAATTATTTTATGTGTCTTTTAAATTTTCTATGGAATATATTTAGAAATGGTTTTTGAACTTATCTATTTTACGCCAAATTTATTTGGAAATGTTTTAAAAGTATTTTGGAAGTACTTATTTTACAAAAAAGCTAATATAATAATGAGTGTTTATTTCAAAGGAAAATAAATGGGTTTATCTCTTATTTTAAAGTGATTCTATTTTTAATGGAAGATAGTAGTATTCTAAAATAAATATCCATGAACGTTTAATATAAAATGTTGTAATAGAAAAGAGATTTATAAATGGTAATTTATAAATAAAAGAATGGATTTATAAGTGATATTTTAATAATAGTGAAGATTTGTGTTAAATATATAAGATTCATAAAAATGTGTTTGATTTATAAAAGGATGTTTATAAAAGTATTTTTTACAGTGGATTTTAAAAAATTGACTTTTACAAATAATAGTAGAGATTATGGAAATAAGTTTTATAAATTATTTGGATATTTGTAAAAGGACTTGTAAATATGGAATGAGTTTATAAAAAAGGGGAATTTTTGTAAAAGGAATGAGATTTGATTTTGGTAAATAATCCTTCTTAATTATGGTGGTATGGAAGTATTCTTTACATACATAAAACCGAATGAAAAGTGTTTTGGGTTTAGAGTAATAGTGTTTTATAACGACATTTTGGCTCGGTTAAATATGATTTTTGGAAAATGGAAAATGTTTTCTAAGTATTGGAAGTGAAATAGTTTGTGAATATACTTATACCAATGAGATAAGTGCGTGAATATTTTTCAATTATTTTCAAAGTGGTTTTAATTAATTAATAAAGATTAATCAAAGAGGCTTAAGGCTGCTTATGTTTTTAATCATGCTTGGTTTCTTATGAAATTAAACCTCTATTTCTATTAATTTTTTATTTGATAGTTAAATAACCAATTAACAAATCTTGACAAAAATATAGCTCTGGAAATATCTAAAAGAAACACATAAATTATATGGTATAGTTATCTTCGGTGATACTATACTTTATGCATACACTCGTTTCGCACTTTAAGGACAAACGATAAGGAAATTCATCCGCGTAAACGATTAGGATGTGATCTACGCTCTTATGTATTGTCTGTTTATTTCCAAAAGAACTGAAATTGAGTTTAACGGAATTATCGATTTGCTTTGGAGTGATTGGTAAGCGGAGGAATGTACTTGTATGAAATGACTCGAAACCATGACCACTCCAAACCATATACGTATTTGATGCTCTAGAAGACATCTTGAAGATAGTGGAATCGAAGACGAAGTTCTTTGAAGTGCAAGGGCTACTTGCTACTAATTATGAGGGTGATTCAAAAATGGATGTAGTACAAGTAGTGTCTTCTATTTGTTCATGTCCTGAACAACTTGTACGAATGAATGTTGGCATTGCATTATTGCTTTAAGAGCGGTGTTAGCACTCCCAATGGAATTTGCTAAGAGAGGAAAGGTAATCGTGATCTTATAAGCCTTGCAACTCGGAATGACTAAAACAGGAGAAATGCAGTAGAGTAATGTGGTTCGCTACCGATTGGAGCATCATTCCTTGATCTAGATTTGATATTTATGGATTTTGGTATGCGTACGAATGTGAAGAGTGGGGCCATGGCGTGGTGCATCTATTTTCAGCCTTGGTGCCCGGTGGATGATGTAATCCAGTATGCTATGTTAAAAGGGCGATCGGCTCTGTGTTGGCAAGGTTCGAAAGGTTTTCGACCTTAGTACATTGTCTAAAGGTGTACTATGGTGGACAGTATCTCAATAGCTCAGTCATTGTATGTAATCTAATCTCTAATACGTACCTTTACGAACTTAGTTATATACCTTATGCTGGACAGCAATTAATATAACCATTTCGACTATGATTAATATTTATTTTAAACCCTACACATTATTATAATATCACAAGATTTCCTATAAAATAGTTTAGTTATCGTAAGGTAGTTTATGTACGGCGTGGTCTTACGTGATACTTTTATTTTTGAATGGTTTTAGAATATTAAAAGTCCATTTGATTATGTTTCTCACGCTGATTTACCAGACTAATCTGGAGTTATTTTCTTATAATGCTTGATCAGCTCAAGTATATTTCCTTTTATAGTAATGGATGCTTTAGAGCTTCAGGAGACGAGTTGGATGCCTCAAGGAAGTATTTGCATATCTTTATTTCTGCTGCATTATATGTGTTGCATTTGTCAGCATTTGTGACGACAGACTGTTATAGTTGTCCAAGTTAGTGATATGTTAGTTTACTTCGATTGTTGTATGCACAAAAATCTTTCTTTTTGTAAAGATAAGTTTTATACTATA
Organism: Allium cepa; assembly: GCA_030765085.1. Classification (NCBI taxonomy): domain Eukaryota; kingdom Viridiplantae; phylum Streptophyta; class Magnoliopsida; order Asparagales; family Amaryllidaceae; genus Allium; species Allium cepa. The sequence continues at coordinate 627,851,358 of CM060941.1, forward strand.
TATCACACATCATGACGTGAGATTCTATTTTGGTATTTCTTTTCTTTCACCCCAACCATCTGTCTTTTCAGAAATTGGATGTTCGACACGTGAATGCCGTGGATGTATTAATGTCAATTTTTAAGGGTCGAAAAAGCCAGCCGTTACACGCGGCATCAGAGCTTAGGTTGAGCGAACACCTAGGCATTGGTGAGGTAAACTAATAAGAAATAGGGTAAACTGATGTTTAATTCTTAAGCTTTTAGTTAAGTGATATTATAGACTCATGTATCTTATCTATTAGGATAGTTTAGTTTGTACATCTCATTTTGATTTGTTGTTCGGTAGTTTTCATTTGTTGAAACGAAATGGAATTTCGACGATTTTGGACAATCGAAAATTTTCAAACCATTTGAGAAATTGAAGCTAATTGTTTATGAAAATATAAAAGTAGAGTTTTGTAACTCTAGAATGAAAGATAGTAAGTTGAAACAAGTTTTAAATTTGTTAAACATCTTGTTTAAGTAAAACAAATCTGATAATGTATGTGTACTCTCAAGATATAGTAGGGTATTATACAAGTTAAAACTTAGGTAAAGGTTTTATGAAATGTTTTCTAAATAATTTTGGAAGTAAAAAAGAAATTGGTATAAGTAAGAACTAGTAAGAATAAATATGTAAGCTGTATGTAGATCATTTCTTCGCACGGTTTTTGATCCAAAATTCGAGTACATGACTTTGAGATGATTTACACCGACCGAAAAAAGGATTTATCATTTGATTCTTGATGGCTAACATTTAAAAGGGTTCCTAATATGCGAGGTTTTCTAATGTAGTATATAGCAATTTAAGAAGAATGGAGGTTTTGTAATTAAGGAGCTTGATCAAAATCAGCATTAGGTAAGTCGATTGAGCGATACTAATTATGAAGAGAAGTTTTTGTATTCGAGTAAGTGATAGAGTCAGATATTTCATACGGATAATCTGTATACATTGCATGGTCTTATGGAAAATGTTACGTATTTAAGTCGGCCTATTACTTTTTTGATTTGATAGTGTAAAATTTCGGGGACGAAATTCTTTTAAGGGTAAGAATGTAACGACCCGGAATTTTTATTGTTTCCAACGGGAATACTTAATTTATTTAAATATTCAAATTTAATTCGAATATAGGGAATAATAAGAAAATCGTTTTTTTATAAAACGACTTAATTTTTAATGATGTGTTTTTAAGTGGATTTATAGAATTTTTCCATGATATTTAATTTGAAAAATATTGAAATCATTATTTGACGTATTTTACGGCAAACGCTGGTATTTTTAAAATTTCATGGAATTTGATAACCAGTATATTTTACAATTGATTTGTGCTGTCGCATTGTTGTGCATGATTGTATTTTTATTTCTGTTGTTCGCGGTTCGTACGCAAACATGATATTGGGTAGTGGAGTACCGTAAAGCTTTCTTTTCAAAAGCCTTTTCAAATCAAATCAAATTCAAAATTTTCAACAAGCCATATACTTGATGAGTCATGGTCTTATTGGGGGACTTGGGTCCCACTTTGCTAGAGTGTAGCGTTTCATTTACACTTGGCATCTCATAGTGATTTAAGCAGTTTGACAGATTTATCACACATTATGAGTACTATAGTTGAAATGTGCTAACTAGTTATATGCATGAGAAGATACATGTTGAGGTATGGTCTTGTTTTCTCTTTAGATATTGATTGTTGTATTGTTCAAGTTTTTTTTTTTTTTTTTTTTTGAAAACCCAGGAGAACCCGACGGACCGGTAAACTCTTAAGGAGGGTATAGTAAAACCGTCCGCTGATCCAAACCGTCCGTTGTTCAAGTTACGTTAGTATATTAGTAATCATGCAGTTAGTGAGATTTTCTTTTTATTAGGCTTTATATTTGGCTCTCTCTATGTTGTCTCTTTTGTTATATATTCTTTGAGTTGGTTGATTTAGAGCAGGGGACATGCTAGCTTACAACTTTCCATGGAGGCATCTTGCCATGCTTGACTTGGACGCGATAATGGCATATGAGATCGTGAAATTCCCAACACGAAATGAAGAAGATACTGTCAGAGGCAACCATCAAGTGGTGAGGGACTATAATCAACACATAAAAGTAATTATTTTTATGCTCATATTTTATCTTTATTGTTTATAAATAAATGTCACACTGGATATTGTAGTGTTTTTATAGATAGATGAATCAAAGTCTTCTTTCTTTCAACAAAGAAACAATGCAATGAAAAATGATGTTTTTTCATGTCAACACAGATGAAGACTCATACTCAAGAAGTTCTTACTCAAAGAAAAAGTTGTAGCTCATCGATAAAGATGCAGTAATTTATCATGTTGTGGTGAGTTCAATCCATGAAAAGTGATATACGTAGACAAATATGTGTATGTATCTACACACACAAATGAAGATAATTGAAACATATGCGTACGTTGATTTCTTATTGGACAAATTGGATCATGTACATCTACAAACCGTTCACTATCTCACTTTGCCACATATTGATGATCGAAAGTCAAGAATCTTGGCTGGAACTTTCAAATCCACCTTCATGAAGAGTAGGAATTCCTTTTTTGTAAACTAAATATACGGGTGGATTTGATTAGAGCCATATGTGCATATAGAGAGAAAACCTTAGTCACTGTAAATACCCAATGTATTCATTGTAAATGTATGCTTTAGATATCTTCTTAAATAAAATTCTAATCAATTATATTGTCTAATCAATTAGATTTGTTAGAGCACAAATACTATTTTATTTTCATTTTTTATTAGAGATTGATCGCACAATTAGTTTTGACGGTAATCCTTATTAATTTTCATTGGTTCAATTTACTTTCTATCTTTTGACTCCGTTTGCAACTTTTATTTTCTACGATTCCAGTTATTTATTTATTTATTCGTCAATTTCCTTTATTTGCAGTTTTAGCTATATATGATTTAATTTTGTGTTTGGCAGAAGTTAAGTGATCTAATTTGAAAAATACTTTTTTTTGATTAGATTCAAAATGATTGGAAATTTATTTACTTCAATTCATATTTATGATTGGTTTTCAATTGGTTGATCCAATTAGTTTTGTTTTACATTAAATTTAATATTAATTTCTATTACTTTCACTTCTATCAAATTTTATTTTCCATTGTCACTCAAAACCCTATCTAACTCGTCTAAGATTTTAAAAATGAAAATTTTAATATTTTTCAATCAAGTTGCATAGCACATATTTGTGCATTTGCAGTGATATATAATAATTTGCGTTTTTCTAATCCAATAGAAATGGAGCAAACACGCCTTTACCACAGTTTTAAGAACTTAGAAGAGTTCACGTTATATGGAAAATCTTATACATGTCATTATGGAAAACTACTACAAGGAAGTGTTCAGTGAAGTTTGATGTCGGTTATAACTAAAGGTTAATTATATTATATTAAGTTAACACATTGACCTTACACTATTAAAAAATTGGTGTAATTAGTTCTATTGAAAAACGACGATCACTTATTGAACTAACGACGATCACTTATTGAACTTTCATGTTATTGTTAACAGATTGAAGTACAGCTCTCCCGTAGTAATTTTTGTAGCCTACCTTGATCAAAACCCTGAAATTAAACTCTAATTTAATTGCCATTACTTCATTACAACATCCCTTAACTAAAACTAAACAACCATAACTACTTACACGTACACTCTCTCAGCTAAACTCTAACAACCATTCATAACAACTACATAATCAGCACGCAAGCACTTGGATTAGTAAAATCCATCAATTACACTGCTTTGGCATGTAGCCATATTTTCAAAGTTCAAACATAGCCATTTTATTTCATCACATAATTTACATTTGTAACGTCATCATATATTTTTCTTCTTCGTGTCTGCATGCGTGTATGTATGTGTCTGTATATCTGCACAAAATGATCAACAATTTTTACAGCGTAACTTTTACATTCAGATATGTAGAAAATGTTAACTACGGTTAGATTACTTAAACTAGTAAACAGCGTGTATCGCTGAAAACTACATATGTTGCTATAGTTTCGAATTCCTGAAAGAGCCATAGGATAAGCAACATAATGCTTACTTGCATACAGTACGTGTTGCTACCAACTCTTGTAAGTATATAACATCTTGTTGAAATGTCACTCTCAAATCTAACCAAAAGTAACTTGAACACTTTAAATATCATGATATTCCACCTTTGTGAAATGACTTGTCTCTCCCTTTTCCTCATTTTAATTAATTTTGTTACACTCAACATCACACTATAAATCAATGTTACATGCCTTGAACCATTATCCTCTTTTGTTGACTATAATTAATGGCAATGGTAGCGAGTAGCAAAGAAGAGCGAGTAAGGTTTCGATACGATCCAAGCATGTCTAGGAGAACAAGAAGGCCTCTAATTATTCCAGACAACACTGAAACTTACAGTCAAGTTCGGGACGATATGCCAAGCCCTTTAAATAGCTCCATGGGTGAAGAAGAAGAAGAAGAAAAAGATCATGTGATGAATCCGGATATTGATAAAGATGAGCAAAACACAACTATGAAGGAGTTGTTTGTAAGTGATCAAAATAATGAAGAAGCGAAGACACTGGATATTAGAACTGAACCTCAAGGTATTCTTTCTACCTTAATTTTTTTTGTATGTGGACATATTTAGAACAATTGCAAACAGTTTATGTACGTACGCAGTAGAGCTGAAGGAGAAAGAGGAGGAGGAAGAGAAAGAGATCAAAGAGAAAGAGAGCAGTACTTATGCCTTAGTGATTGTTCCAAAACATGGAAGTGCTTACGGTAAAGATAAAAATAGCGGAATGTTAAAGAGGTATATTAAAGTGTTGGATTATATGCTTAAAGCGAACAGAGGCTCAAAGAAGAAATTGTTTGCTTCCAAGTGATGATATTTAAGAATGGTTGGTTGGTTTTTTTTTTTTTTTTAATTTTTATTTATTATTATTATTATTATTTTGTGAAGTAATCTGCACTGAAGATACTCGCTAAGCTATTATCGTTTGGATTGAGCTATTTACATGCTTATATCTTACAGATGTGATGGTACACCTTATACTTTAATACAAGATTTAGTTAATCGTCAAATTCGATAATACCATTACATAATGCATATTGACTTAATTGAAGAAAAAATAAAAAGATAATGGAAAGTAAATAAACATCAGAAGTCATACCAAATTGATGGTTAAAAAAAAAGGAATTGGTCTTCCATATTTACACAAACCTCAAATCTAAAATTATTCGCCTGAAAGAGGATTATAGAATATAATTAGAGCTAATGTGATTTAAGGGTCATAACACTCATTTGTAATATTGACATTTATAATTTAATCTATTAAAATTTAAGAATATGATTCAAGTATTTACACATTCATACTATGAAAATTATAACCATTTGAGTAAGTTAACTTTGTTTTGTAATTTGATCGTTTTATCCATTTTTATATATTACATACTAAATTTTTGTAGCAATCCCTGCACTTACCGCATGTGTAACATTGTAATTGTGTTTAACTTTACGGCTTCCGAATTTTTGCTATTCCGTCATATAAGGTATATCTAAAACAATCTCGTCCATTGGCCTTTTAGACAATGGATCAATGATATATTTGTTACCAATATTGCAATAATGACAACAATGGCTGCATAAACTAATACAGTCAAATGACACAGATTGTCGTGGATGCGTAGCATGCAAATTACATGCATTGTGATTGATATACATCTACTTCTAAGTGGTCTTACTTTACTTTAGTAAGCTCAAAATTCTTGAACTAAATAAATTGCAGATAAAATTTTATTACTTTATTTCTCATCAACTAAAATACAATCACATCCAAAGTGTATAACAATTATACAAAAATACTAAATATAAATTCCGTCCGAACTCAAATACCATCATCGAGAATTACACCAATTTTAAGGGACATGCAAGACCTTGATGGTATTTGTAGTGGGTCCTCTAGAATAGAGTTTGTCCTAATATGCTCTATGTGTTTCAATTTGTTTTGGACTCTCCCCATAGAAATAGAAACTTTATGTCAGTATAATTTGACTTTATTAAAAATCTGTTGTCAATGACAAATAATACTGCTATTTTTTTAGCAAGGTAAGCAAAGTTGAATGGATTCCTACCTTTTTTCAGATCAATTTATTATAGGTGCGGGGTAGGATAACCCAACTGCTTCAGCACATATGCCTCAGGAATGACATATCAGTAAAATATAGCAATATCGCACACAACAACTAACAAAACATACATATATCACACATGATATTGATACCACTAAGAAAAACCCAACATCTAACTCCAAAACTCTAACTAGAAGTAGACATGGTCACCAACAAGACATCAACAAAAATATAGGCATGTAGTAACCTGTCATTCGTAACATCCCAAGTCTATGCACAAAATGACAAAAAGATACACAGATGCCAGGGGTGATGGTTCGTTAGATAAAGCTAAACTAAACAAAGCATATTGCAACAACTTAGTATTTTTAACACTTTAATAATCATGCCTAAAGTATATAGCAATGTTACACAAAAATATTAAACATAAACCCCATCCGAACTCAAATACCCTCACATGATAATTACACCCATTTGAGCAACATGCTCATGAAAGACCTTGGACGGTATTTGTATGTGGATTCGCAACATAGAGTTTATAAAAAAATGTCTATATATTTCAATTTATTTTGCACTCTGTCCCCCACAAATAGAAACTTTTTATCAATACAATTTGACTTTATTAAAATCATATTGCCAATGAAGAATAATATTGCTATTTTTATTGGCAAGATAAGCAAGGTTTAATGGATCTCCACCTGATCAAAATATAGGTGTGGGGTATAGCACCCCAGCAGCTTCAGCACATATGCCTCAGAAATTACATATCATTAAAATAAAGCATATACCACATACAACAATAAATAAAACATACATATAACAGACACCATATCGATATTACTAGGAAAAACCCAACATCTAATTTCAAAAATCTAACTAGAAATAGAGATGACCACTAAAAAGACACCAACAAAAATATAGGCATGAAATAACCCATAATTCCTACCATCCTGAATCCATACATAAAACGACACCAGGATACACAAATGCCATGGGTGATGGATAAAACTAAACAGAACAAAGCATAGAATAACAATTCTGTATTTGTAACACTTTGATTTAATGTTGAAATGATGCATAAACTCTTAAAACTGAAAACATCGGATCAAAAGGGTATGATAACCAGAAACAAAATAGATTCTAACTAAATCTTTCTGACCTCGCAGTAGAAGAAAACCACATATATAATATATAATATGTTTATATTCAAACCAAGTCAACTACATAGTCATATATGTACAATGAATTCAATCATCACTAGCACAGTATAATGTCAAATAATTATTTGTATGCAATATATACAATATATAAATATACATACACATATATACATATATGCATATATGCATATACACATACATACATACATATGTATATGTGTGTATAGTCAACTCAAAGTCAAAATCTTTGGCCCTATGCAGTTAAAGTCCCGCTATAGTGCTTAACGCTCTTCAACTGCTAAGTTGTTTCAATTTAGCACTGCTAAACAGTAGATCCGCTTTAAGCTCTACTATTTTCCACTACATCGACTCAGTCAAGGTTTTTTAGCATCCACTTTAGCAACATTAATATGCAAATGTTGATTTGACTGGTTCTCTTTTAAACCAAATCAATAAATTTAGGGTAAAGACCTAATTTAAATGTATAAGTGTTCATTGTAAGTTAGAAATCTATTGCAGTCACCAAATCTAATCCGCATAAACCATGATATTCTTTTATTTTGTTATATAAGATTAAAAAGTATTTCTTTTTTTTACACAATGACGTGAGAATGAAAATAAATTAACTTTAAATATTTGGTATTATAACTAATGTAGCTCTTTGCACCTCCATTATTTTCCACTATATCCCTCTTTATCATCGCTATAACCTTTTGCACCTCCATCATTTCAGAACCGCTAAGTGCTTTAACTGTACAGCTCTGGCCAGAGTAATATGTTTAATAACAAATGTTATTATTGAATAAAAGACTTTGTTTTAGGACAAATCGAGTTGAATGTGGTTAATATTATAATTTTGACCAATACTAAATTCCATACATCCTAATGTGGTATAGTGTTAACAAAGATACTATTGTAAATTATTGTCACTATTAGTACTGCTTAAGAAACATGAAATTGGATTTTTATCAAAAAGATCTATAAATGATGAATTTGACCAAATTGTCATACCACTAGCTAAGGTGAAGTGTAGGACATTAATATTTGAATTGTTTAATACTTGTCGCCAACTAGATTCACACACCTAAGTCTCATAATGCAGTTGTGAATTCTCCAAAAGAAACCAAGCGATTTAATTGGTATAAAAATATTATAAATTAATTAAGATTTAAGAAATATTAATTATCAATTTATATGATGTTTTGCGTGTTGCTAAATTATTTGGATGTATATACGAAAGTTGTATGTATGCATATTGACATACAAAATCAGTCATATTTAAACATGTTTTAAATAGAGATAATTACTTAAACGGGTTTATGGAAATTTTATTTGATGTAGCAAATAATATGGTAAGCCATGTTAGTGTGAGAGGGAAGTTTTACTTTACTGAAAAATAAAGAGAAATAAAAGTGGAAGCTTTAATAAAGAGAATAAGAAATGTTTCATTCTCCCCATTAAAACAAAATCCTACTATTTTCTTTCAGTATAATTTTGGCTTTCTTCCTTTTTCTTCTTCTTCCTTCCCATGGCCGCCTTCTTATAACACCCCGTATTTTTACAAAACTTAATAATTAAAATGGTAAAATCGTAATTTTACATAAAATGCAAAATTGTAAATTTTACAGAAGTTTGAATTAGGCTTCATGACCTATCTTATTGCGGCTGAAATGTTGTTCATAGTCAGAAAATATATGTAACTTGCTGAATTTTGTTAAATGGACGAGAAATTAGAAGAAGTCAAATCCAATGGTATTTTCGTAATATATAAATTACTAAATTTTAGACCAAATACTATTGTTTTCAACCTATAAATAAATCCTTAATCCCATTTCTTTTACTTTAAAATTTTCATCCACTTATAAAACCCTAAATCCCTAAATTTCCAAATCCACTAAATCAAATCTGAATTAAATAAATAAATATATGAAATCGATCATTTTAAAGAGAGCTACATAAACAAATTAAAATTATCGTGAAATTTGAAAAACTTAAAGGTGATGAATTTTTGAACAATGAAGAAGAAGGATGATCTACGTCAAATAAGAGAGAATGCACGGCTAATCGGTGAGTAAGATTTTTAATATTTAGGTATAAATTGATAAGATGTGGTAATTCAACCCTTGTGATTCTAAACCAAATTATAAATGATGTAATAGAAAATTAAAAATGATTTACACACACATGATTAGGATGTAATATTCCATGACTAGACGATTAAAAAATGAATTTTTCTTAATTGTAATTTGCCAAAGTTAAGTCCCTCTAATTAAATGGTGCAAACTATAAAAGTATTCCAAATTAGACATATTATATGCCAAAATTATAGTACTCGCTGACACAATGCACCGGTTCACTCGTTGATTGGATGTATCGATTGATCAGAGAATGCACTATGAGTTTGACAAACATCGACCGTCTGGTTCGATCCAATAGCGAAACAACGACTCTACGACACTCGGGGAGTATGGCAGGTTGCCACGATGGGGTGTGATCGACCATATAGGGTCTGAAATAGCCGAAATGGTGAACCCTAGCACCAACCAGGGGTGGTGGCATAACCATTGTAGAATGGTCAAAGAGGAACGGGTGGACGCCCTTTGGTGAGGGCGACGCTATGGCGATGGAGGATTTGAGGATGACATCAGGGCTGGCCACGATGACTAAAACTAATTGGTGGGTGGATTGAGGTAGAAGACATCAGGGTATTTGAGGAACTATAGCGGCCAAAATGAAAATAGATAAATTAATTAAATTATAAATTGTAATACCCCTATACTTCAAATGCTTATAAGTCTTGCATACAACCTCCGTTTCACGCATGGTTCATGCCATTAGTGTAACAACTCAGAATTTTAGTCATTGATTTTTTAATGTTTAATTTATTTTAAATATTTAAATAATTGGATTTTTGAATTTAATAACTTGAATTCGAATACATTGATTATATACATATTTGAATAGTGATTTAGAAATCAGGATTTTAAATTGAATATAAATTTAATGGGTTAATAGCCTTATTTACCTCATTATAATCAATAAATATTAACAGTGAATTCACTTTGTAAATTTATTGGTAGTAATAAATGGTTTGAATAATTAATCAGAAATGTATTTTATTTTTACGACTCGATTTTTGTTTATATATTTTTATTTATCTTATTTTTTCGTAATTTGTATATTGGAAAATATTGAAATTATTCGTTTGATAATTTATCGGCAAATGATAGTATTTTTGTGATTTTTCAGAATCCCATACCCAGTGTATATTATTTTTGTTTTGAGGTTGTGTCGTTGATCTAAGCATGATCATAGTTTTATTTTGTCTTTTGTAGTCCATATATGAACGATAGTATGTGCGGCGAGATATTGGAAAAATTGCAAATAAATATAAGGGGGAATTAATTTAAAGGAAAAAAATTTGTAGCCCTCAAGGACACAACCTTAATATTTTAACCACAAGGACAAACATTCTCCTAAAAATTATTCATGGGGACAAACATTCTTTCAAAATTATTCATAAAGACAAACATGCTTCCAAAACTACTACCTAACTAAAAACTGATATCTAAAAACTACTACCGATAACTAAAAACTGATACCTAAAAACTGCTATCAATAACTAAAAACAGATACCTAAAGAAAGCTGTCCTTCAGTCTAAAATACTAAAGGTCCGTTCTTGAGGCTAGCATGCTGAAATTTTTTATCCTTGACAATAATTTACTATAAATATAACTTAGCTTACAAATCACACTATCCTCTTTTCACTTCTACTATTCCATCTATTTCATGTAGTGGTTCAACATCAAAAAGACAAATTAAATTAGCAAGCTTTAAAAATAAATAACTCAAGGTCTACTCGTCAAAAAAATAGAAAAAATATCTTTCGGTTTCTTGAGAGTAGATCTTCATTTTGGTATGTATATTATAGAGTGCGACTTCTATTTTGGTTCAATAGTTTTGTAAAATATGGGTTATTTAGACTAGGGTTTGAAATGGGGGGAACTAAAGGCATCTATTGTTGTTTCGAAGGTCGGATTGAAGTTCGAGAATGAAAATAGCACATTTGGGTTGAATTTCAGGAGGTGCAACTATGCATGGATGAACGCGGCTATATGGTCGTGGTTTTGGAGCTAAGAGTCGCTTGTTGGTAGAGAGCGACGAATGTGAAGTGGCGGGGTGCATCGCGGAAAGGAGAAAAGGAAGGACTTGATGGTGAAGGCAGAATTTGATTTTGTTAATGATCGAGGGTTAGGGGTGAAAATCATGCATGAGTTTGGCATTGTGGAGATATGCAAACATGAGTGTATTTGTAACGATCCCGAATTTTAAGTTTAAATTGATGATTAATGTAATTTTTGAATAAACATTTGTGAATAAATTAATATATATATATAATATAACTTATATAGTTTGTAAAATAAAAAGTAAATATATTAGATAAAATTTAAACAACAATAGCTTAAAACAAATCAATAAAAAATTGATGTGAATGATAAAGTGAATACAAAAGATAAAAAAAAATTAGTCAAGTATGTACCAATTGACATATAAGACCTGGAAGAAAAACAAAAGTAAAAAGATAAAACAAAGAAAAGATAACAAATAAATACACTCAAGTGTTCAAACAAAAGAAGATAGCCAAATAGAAATATCTATGTACACTTGCAAAATGAAGAAACAAATATATATATATATATATATATATATATATATATAAGTGTGCTTGCAAAAGAAGACAGCAAACATATATTTACGTAGAAACACAAAGGACTTATGTAATTAATGCAATGTCCTTAGCACACAAAAGAAACCTATCAGCCACCATTTTAAAGTAAAGAAAAATCTCTGGCTAATGGTGTACAAATAACTTTATAACACACTGTACAACTCTTTTTATATATATCAGCCTTCTCCTCTCAATTCATCCACCAAGCTAAGTAAATCTGAGTAAATATCACTTAAACTTAAACAAAGATTTAGCTCAAACTTCAGTTATAATAACAATTTAAATCAACTCGAACAAGAAGATGGAAGAAAAAGGATTCCAGTTTGCAAATTTCACCAGCCTGAGTCAGAAAGAAGAACTCTGTTCTTTCTTCTGGAAATCAAAGTGAGTAACACATTTTTCTTAAATTTTAAAAGTATAAATCTGTTGTTTATACATACATATCTCTGTGAATAAGCTTGTTTATATATATGCATGGATCCTTTGAATATAATTGAAAGCTGGAGTTGTTTTATTCAGCCTATTGTTTGCTCATGATTCTGTTCTTAGATTCTCAATACAAATTTTAATTCAAAAATCATTTCTTCAAAAATCTACTCAATGTTTGGACTTGGGATCAAAACAAAAGATGTTTTTTTGGTTATGAACTAGGTTTTAAAATTTTATTAAAGTTAAAATAACTTGGTTTTTTCTCAGGAAATTTCAAGAACTGAGCAAAGTTTAATTTTAGTAAAATTTCGAACATCTTAAATCATGAATTCAGGTATGCAAACCAAATTCTTACACTTAATCATGATTTTTAAAGTAAAAATCACAATTTTTAGATTTAGGAGGTAAGAGCAATTCGAGTTTGTTCAAGTTTCTTATTTCTGGTGATCTCTGGCGATCCACGGGTCTAAAGGAATCGGGACCTTTGTTGAGAATGGAGGGATGAATGGAGATTCTTGGAAAAATAGGAAGATGGTGGGTAGTTGATCGTGGAAGCGGCGGCGAAGAATTTAAATCTGTAACCCTAGTTTGGACATGGTTAAGTATTTTGATTCGTTTGTTTCCTACAGTTGACCGAGCGCGATAAGTTTTGGGGTGATGGTGGAGGAAGTGTCGACGTGTAAGTTGCCGGAGTTTGGTGTTTTCTGGTGGTCTGGATTTCGAGAACGGCGACGTTCCCAGGGTTGGGTGGTGTTTCCTGTTCGTGTTCCACGTTCGAGTTTATACTCGATTTCGCTTTCGAGTGAACAACGCCGTGCTGGTGGTCGTAGATTAACTCGTAGGTGATCGACGTTGTGCTCGAGGAAGTGGGGGCGACTGGAGTTGATCGCTGGTGACGTGCACGTGCACCTTGCATTCTAAAGTTCTGGTGAACTTTTTGGTTTTGGGTAGGAGTTGATCTCGAGCTTACTCGAGTAATAGGATTTTACTCGAAGTAGAGGAAGGTTGGACTCAGAGTAAAAATAGTTGCATCAGGTTGGTTTAACTGGATTACAGTTTTGTTCAAAACTGTCTGCAATTTGAAATTTAAACCAAATTTAAATGAATTTGAATTTGTAAGCTAGATGTAAATAAAGTTAAATCAAGTTTAAGTTAGATTCAAATGGAAATTTGAATCTTAAAGTTTAAAAAAAATTGATTTTAAATCAAGGTTGTAAATATTTAGAAGGTGGGTTTTCAGGTTTTACACTTGACAGTTTCTATTTTTAAAATTTGATTTAAAATCTGAAACATAATTTAAACTGGACTTAAATTCAAAATTTAAGTTTAGTTTACAAATATCTTTTGAATCTTAGGTTTTTAAAATGGAAATTGTTTGAAATCTATGAATTGGATTTTGATAAAGTTCCTTTATAAAAAAGGGTTTTAAATGGAAGATAAACCAATTGTTTCAGCTTGAATTTGCAAGCTAAAAATGTAATGTAATTTAAAAGATTAATCTTTTTTTATAAATATTTTTTTTGAGTAATTGAGTTTAAAGGCTTTTCCTTATATAAGTTTCCTATGTAAATAATAAACGTTCTTTACATTTACTTTAAGGTTTATAAATTGATATTTAGATTGGTTAATGTTTAAATGAATAATCATTTTGAATCTTATATTCAAAATGGAATTGAAGTTAAATTTAGAAGTGTAATGTTTCACATTTTAATGTTAATGAAGTCATTAATAAAGAAAGGAATAATCTTAGAGATAATTAAGGTAATTAAGTGATTTAATTAATAAGATAATTAAGGAATAATTTATTTAATTTATAAATTAATGTTTTAGATTAATTTATAATCAGAGATTAATTAAAATTAATTAAGAAATGTTATTAGTTAATGAAGATAATTAACTAGGGATTATTAAGTGATTAATTAATGTGATTAATTTTGATAATTAATTAAATTAAGTAATTTTGATAATCGATTATAAATTGTTAAATGTAAATACTTAATGAAAGTAATTAAGGATTAATCACTTATTGTAATTAATTTTGGATATTTTTTTTGATTAATTAAAGTTAATTAATTTAGTTTAATTTAAGGAAATCATTAGATAAATTGATAATTAATGATTAATTGTTATGACATAATTGCTTAATGGTAAGTAATTAAAAGTTTAATTTCTTAAAATAATTATAAAGGGATTAATTAATTATGTAATTGATTTAGAGGTTAATTTTAAGAATAATTAATTAAAGTGTTTGATAAATTAATTGATATCAAATGATTAATTAATCAGAATTGGGTAATTAATTCATAAGTAATTAATTAAATTGGAAATAAATTGAATTAATTAGGATTAAAAAATTAATTAATCCTGCTTATAAATGATTATTGAATGCTTGACCTCACTTATGAATGATTGTATTGTATGAGATGCCTTGAAATTGATTGACCTATCTGATCTGTGATAGTTTGTTCTGTGGATTGAGCTGTGTGTAATTTATTCATTTATTTGTGATACATTTGTTTATTAATCTGTAATATGTGAATGAATGATAAGCGTTATAATTTATACCGCTTATCAACTATATCTCTGTGTTTTGATCTGTGATGATGATGTTGTTGCACTATTGTGTTAAACCCCTGGACCACACCATACACACATAAATATGGATTTCACGAGGAAATCGATTAAGTCACAGATTTTTGAAATGATTTCAAGATAGACAATTTGAATCAATGGTTTGGAAATGGAATCGGGTTAAATGTGAAAAGCTTTTGAAAAGGAATTTCAAAGATAAAATTTATTTTTGAATAACTTGATAACGCTTTGTAATTTGAATTCAAAATTTGAAATTGAATTCTATGATTTGAAACTAGGGATTAAAAGATGTTATACAAGTTATCTATGGGTTAAGCCATTTTAAAGGCGTTAATTTGGGAATTGGAATTTAAACTCAAAGCTTTAACTCGTGCAAATATAATTGGATTTCTTCTGAAACGAAAACTGTTTGTTTTCAGAAAATCAAAGTTTCGTATAAGAAATGAACTTCCAATTTGTGTTAAAAGAACTTCTAGTTTAAAATGAAAATGATTTCCAAGTTATGGAAACGATTTGAAAACTGTAATTTAAATCTTTGTAATTAAAGATTTAACGAGTTAATCCAATTGAAATAGAAATTATTTTGAAATCCGTAAATGGATCTTGGTGAAACTGGGTAAACTTTGTGAAATAAATCTTTTTGTTTAAAAGATTTGAAATGGTAATCTGTTTAACCATTTGAAGAAATGTTTTGGATTTATCAGTTGTGACTTAACTGAAATCTCAATATCCATATATTTTTAAATATTGCACTCGTTATTTGGTTTAGCCGGAAGAGGACCTTGTATCATATAACTCATTTCGAATAATGGTACGTCGTTATGGATAGCATTGAAGACCGGTGGTGAAGATCGGGTATTTGTGAAAACGATAGGATAACCTATCGATTGACTCGGCACTGAGTTGCTCCTATATAGAGTTTTTCCTAAGTGATGGGAAGTCCGATCGGGATTGTGAATACCCGGATTTGCAAGGGCTTCTTCGGAAGTGCCTTCGGTTCTGTTCGAACCCGGAACAGACTTGTATGGTTGTATGTCTGACACTACGCTTTGAGATATAAAGCAGATTTCTTTCAAATACATATCTGTTGGTGGTGGAGAATTTATTCTCTTAGCTTAACACCCTTCTCTGAGACGTACGAGCTCAGAGGTTATGTAATTGAAGGTTATCAGCGATATACTCCCAATTTGTTAGTGTGGCATGCTGAGTGCTGCTGTGTGTTGATGATCATTTGTTGATCATTTGTGATCAGAGCATGGCTTCTGTATGAAGCGTAGCTTTGTGGACGAGACTGCATCAGGACCTTACAAGCCGAAAATGTCAAAACAGGAAAGATGCGGCAAGGTTATGAGGGTCGCACCCTTTAGGGTGTGTCATTTCCTTCTTGTAAAGGGTGGCATCATGGTATGGAGCCCAGATATTTACCTATGTGGCGGGCTTTAATCTCATTTTTTGTGTGGTTGTTGCTTTATGGTTTAGAGGCGTCTCGGATAAAGGTCCCAAAGGACCGAGGGGTGGCATGCTCGAGAAGTAGTTACCTAGTTACAGAGGTAACCCGTTCTTGTGTTGGCAGAGATTCGGTTAGGTTCTCGGGACGTCCCCTCAGAGGCGTACCCATAGACAGTGGGAAGTTCCTTAGCCAGACCATTTGTTGGAAAATACGAACGAAACAATACGCGCCCTGTACGGTTTTAGTTGTATAACCTACAATGGAATATGGCGGTAACCTGCTATTGAACATGGTAGTTATAGTAGGCGTACGATAATGGTCGTATGTTGGCTATGATTAATATTCTACTTTCGAAATGTTTTCCACTGTGCACTTATAATAATAATATCAAAGAAATTTTCTCGTATCAATCATGTTTGACTATCATAAGGAGAAATCTCCTCCAATTCTGCGTTTGCATTGTGTGTGTGGCGGGAGGCCTTATGGTAGTTTCATTTTGTAAAAAGCATTGCGAATTTATTTTAAATTCTTTTGTTGTTTGTTTTTAAAAGATAAACTGTTTTTGTTACTCACACCAGTCCCATGACTGACTCGGAGTTTATTGTTCCTTTCATAAACTCTGGGTGCCCACAATTTTCCACACGGGCAGTCTAGAGTTGGATTTCTCAGATAGTCAGGTTTAGTAGATTGTCTGGAGTTAGTCCAGTCTTTGGATCAGGACGAGACTTGCTTGTCTAGGTGATACGTGATGTTGGTTCGAGCTAGCTTTGGATTGGAGCATTGGATTTGGGGATGCATTCTTTTGGAATTATTATTCCGCTGCTGGAGTTATCTTTCTCTTTCCGATGTGTCTTGTGTCTTGTATTTCTGATAGCGTTGATATTCATTGTATCATTTTGTTGTATCATATTATATCAAACATTGTATCTGTCATTGTATCAATGTTAAATATATTAATATTCTTTTTCTTCCGCCGTGTTGTACTTAATGGTGTTATAAGGTCCGGCGCACCAGATTCAACGTATGGATCTGCGACATTTGAATATGAGTGTCGTATTCGGTGCCGATTTTCGAAGGTCGAGTCAGGATCGTCACAGTATCATTTGGGGAAGAAGGTGATTTGGAGGAAGTATTTAAATGATAATTACAGGATAATTTGTAATTGTTGGAAAATTAATTATATTAATTTTGCTTAATCTTATAAAAATCACAACTTGTTCATACGAAGTCCAATCGAGATGAACTTTTTGTGTAGCGCTCATAACCGCGAAGGGATTGTAATGGAACTAGTTTGGCTGAATTTGGGGCAGTAAAATTTTGGGCTACATCGTTCGATTTTAGACTAAACTGAACCGCGAAAGCATCCACTAGAATTTCATAAGTTTACTCACCTCTAAATAAATTTATAAAATACCTATGTTGCTATAAATTATTGTTGGAAGCTTGAATGTTGGTTTAGATTTTTGATTGATTGGTTGTTTGGTTGGATTCTCATTTTGAAAAATGGATGACATATTAGTTAAACTATAGTGAACCCATATAACTATGTATGTTATTGTTTATTCCCCTCTAGTAGTGGATAACATAAATAGCTATTTTGTTGTAGAGGATATAAAGAGCAGTTACGGTTTTATCGCAGCGAACAGGTCACCATGGAACACTTCGAAAAATACACATACATATGTATGATTTACAAGGAACACTTGTAAAGAGACTTAAAGGGGTTCTCGCCATTATTTATTTGTTGTCATCTGTATCTCATTTATATTCTTTTGTTACATATATTGATGATTTGTTAAAATAATTTTTGGTCATCCATTTGAATTGTTTAAGCATCATTATAACAATTTTTCGCTATATCGTCACTTCCTGAGTATATCTACCAAAATCTTTGTGTGTTGAACTTGAGCTTGTATTTTCACAAAACAAATATTTAAAATTCATTACCCATTTTGATTAATGATATTTGAATTTAATCAATCATTTTAATTTATGATGTTTGAATTTAGTAAATCATTTTAATTAATCATGTTTAAAACTAGTTAATCATTTTAATGAATGAGATTTGAATTTAGTTAATCATTTTTAATTAATGATATATGAATTTAACAACTAATTATAATAATAATGTTTGAATATAATTAATCCATTTAGTTAATGATAATAGGAATTAATTAATGATTTTAATTAATGGTGATTTTAAAAACTAATTATCTAATTTAAGAGAAGAATTTAAAGTAAATCAAGTGATTTAATAAAAGTGTTTTAAAGTTACTTAATTGAAGAATACTTTTTTTTAAAATTAATGGATTAATTTGAATAAACTGTTTGAAGATAATTGATTAATTATAAAGATGATTATAAAGTGGTATATAAATTATCCTTTGGAACAAATTTGAATTGTTTCAAAATTTATAAAGGTATTTAGATTGATTTATTTTCCTTTGGGGTAACAAGTGTTGTTTTAAATTTATAATTTTTGGTTTATAAATGGGAAAATCTTTTATAGATTTTGTATAAAAATAAAGCTAAGTATAAATTGTTTTAGGATTATAGTAAACAATGTTTTAATGACATTTGTATTTGACTCTTGTTTTAATACACTTAGTATTATAATTTTCCCTTTTAAAAGAATATATCAAAGAGTACTTTACAAATGTTTTACAATATTTGAAGTGTGAAAATCAAGCCCAAGTGTTGGTCAAATGTTTTAGAAGTTTGACTCATTTATTAGTGGAAAGCGTCTGCAATTTAATTCCCATACATAAATCACTTTGTTATTCTTGATATTTGATTTATCGGCTATCGATTTTGATTCTACTATCTTCTTTGTATTTCATTACTCTAAGATAATGTGTTGCTCTTTATGAGTTTTGATAACCATTATCGAAATGACTAAAACCGAAGGGTGGGTAAGTGGTGCATTCTCCTAGTCATTGTTGTGCTTGGTCATTCTAAGACGATTTGTCACTTATTTTGAGCATTTATCCAATTTTGGAAAAAATAAAACCAAATCAAGAGTGGGAGCCGTATCATGTGGGTCGCACCCATTAGGATATATTCACAGTCATCAAGAGAAGTCCATAGCATGCATGCATTGATGTGAGTATATTCGAATGTCAGTGGATTTAATGGAGTCCAGCTTGGAAGTTCTCGAGAGTGTTACATATGCTCTTAAGTATATTTTATCTAGAGATATACTTTTGTTGAAGGGAGCACCCTTTTAGTTATGTTGGATATATTCATTTTTCTTGTTTTATCTCTAACTTTGGAATTTTTCATTTCATCTTTTGTGTATTGTTAACCCAAGATGATTTGTTACTCATTCGAGTGTTGTTATCCTTTGTCGGAAATGACGAAAACCAAAGTGCCGAGTAGAAGCCAAGCTATGTGGGATTATTCCTATTAGGGTATCTTCACATCTACTCAAGATTCGATTCGATGATATGTGTTCAGTGTGAAATACTTAATTCTCGATAAATGTTGGTGGGGTTTAGTTTGGTATTGTCCGAGAGCTATCGTAGCTCTTAAGTATATTTCCAGAAGTAAAATTTCAGTGGAGGGGGAGCACCCTCCTAGTCATTTGTTGAAAAATTTCTCTTTCCTTAATTAATTCAAATCTTTGAAGTGTGTTTCGTAATTTTCATCGGGAAGTGTCGGAAGCTCTTCTCAATGTCTAATTATATTTGTCCATTCTATAAGCTTGGATTTTGTTGTTATCTATGAACATCCCTTCATGTTTGGATTGTTATTCTGATCGTTTCTCATTTCTTAATAAATGGATGTTGTTCTTGTGAGGTAAAAACCTGTTCTGCGTTTAGCGGCGTAGTCTCATAGAATTATTATATATTTCTCATATTACTTGAGTATTCACACACTGGTTTTCTAGACTTATCCGAGTGTTATTTTATCATAATGCTTGAGTCAGACCGAGTATTTTTCCAAGTTGTCGTTGGTAGGACATGGAACTCATGGAGTAGAGATTGATGTTCACTTATCGTAGCATTTTATTTTCCATTGTATTATATATACCTATTAGCAATTGTAAGTCAATAAATTTATACCTATCCAGTTGATGGAATTTGTTTTTAACTCTGATGTATCTTGTGTGTTGAAGTGACAATTTATATTGTCTTTTTATATTATACATTGTCGATTCTGCTTCTTCCAGTTCTGTTCCCTTTTCTTTTTCTTTTTACCCTAACGATTTGCCTTTCTAACGGTTGGATGTTCGGCATTTGAATACCATGGATGTATTAAGTGCCAATTTTCGTTACATTTGGTATCAAAGCTGAAGGTTAAGCGAGAACCTTGGCTTTGGTAGGGTATGACTCATTAGAGATATGATAAGTGACACGCTAAAATGAGTTTGAGAGTATTATATATATAAGCGCATATTTGTCAACGTATTGTGTTAATTGGTCTGTTGAGTGGTTAATGAATTCAGTTTGAGAATGTAGGACGTCATCTAAACACTTGAACAAGGCAAACATACACGATATTAATTTTTGAAAATTTGGTAAATGAAATATTTTACCTCTATTTTATGTATATAAAGGACTAATTTTCAAACTTTATATGGTATTCAAGGTGTGTTTGTTTGTTTTAAAGTGAAAATATTTATTTATTATCATTACTGTTTGATCAGTCATGCTTGATTAAAATTAGAAGTGTTGCTTTCCATTTATTGATAGTTGATTAATTGTGTTTAGCTTATTTATAAGCATTTTTTGTTTGAATTTATAAACGAATCCCTAGTGAATTAATTTTTACAATTTGACTCTAAGGTGTTCGGTTATAGTGTAGGGTTAAAAATAAACTTTTAATGAAAAGTTGTTTAATATAAATGGTTAGGTAAGACACTTAGAAAATAAATAATTTGGTAAAATTTTAGTATAGCAAGGGGAAATTACTATAATATGAAATAATTTTATATAGAGGCAATTTTTTATAAATTTGGTTATAAAATGTGTTTAAAAAGGTATCTTTAAATTTAAAATATGGAGTTGCTTAAAAATAATTTCAAAAGGATTTTGAGGAATATAACAGTATTTTTACTTGGAAGTATTTCTAAAAATAAATAGTTTTGAAGGTAAATGAAAGTAGAATACATTTTTCTTCGAAGGAAAATCGAAGAAAACATTTCGATTAGTTTTATGGTTATTTTAATAATCTTGTAAATGGCGATCGGATGTTGTGTAGGCAAACGTTGTGGAGTACTTAATAAATTGTTCTCTTTATCACTGTCAAATGAATCCAAGGTTAGTTTTAGAAAAGTAAATTGTTAATGTTATTTCACAAAAATAATATATATTATGTTTTCAAAAAAGTTTTGAAAATAAGAACAGGGTAATTAGTTATTAAGTTTCCTTAAAGGGAACTAATCTTAAAAAAAATATTTTTGTAAAAAGAATGTTTTGGGATAAATGAAATTTTACTCTTGACTAGCAAAATGATAATTTAACCGAAGTTATAAATGGGTTAAATTGGATAGGAAGGCTTAAAAAAATGTTTTGTTAAAACTGTAGATGTTGTTTAAAACCTCTATATAGTGTAAACCATTTGATTTTATTTGGCTAACCCATAAACATCTTTCCTTAGAACACTCTAAGGTTAAGAGGTTGAAAGATTGACTTAATTTTAAAGACCCATATTTTGATTGGGCCTTTATCCAAATTTTGGAAGTAAAATTGGTGTTTTATATCCTCTTAGGGTCTGAAGGGTATCATACAAGTAAATAAAATAGAGTAAGTTTTAATTGATGCTTTGTAAAGAAAATGTTTACAAACTTAAGTGAAAATCTATGAAATAATTTATAAATAATTTTGGTATTGAATAAAATGCTAAGTGAAAAATCTAAGTGGTTTGAAAAAATTAGTGTACTTAAGAAACCAATAATTCTAGAAAGAGTGAATCTAAGCAAAATGTTAAATCTTATTTGTTAGTCATTTGACATTTCAAATAATAATAAGTGTTAGATTTTTCCCTTATGAATTTGATTGATTGATAGTGTTAGTTTATTCCTTTACGGAATTGGCTTTGATTTGATTGATAGTGTGATTTTATAGACTACGGTTCATAAAATTATTGTTTTGCTAGGACTTAAATCCTGGTGCTTCTGGAAAGAAAAATGATTTCAAAAGAATTTGTGAAAGAAATAATAAAAGCATTATTTTGGTAAACATTTTGATGAAGTGTTATTATTTTAGAATTTGAAAATAATATTTTTTCAATGGTTTTTCAAATGTCTTGTTATCACTTAAGTGGCAATTATGGGTTTTCTGATCTCGGAGACTCGCCGGGTATATTTGCTTTCTCTAGTTGTTGTTTAGGAGGGACCAGAATCCACCGGATGCTCCATATTGTTTGATTATGGAATTATACCATACATAGGAGGAACGCTTCCATGCAATAATTGATTTTGATTTAAATTCCCTTTGAAGAAAATTTGAAAATATATTTAGAATATTAAACTCAGGCATTTAGTTTTGAAATTTACCTCTTGAAAATAGTGGATGTGTAGTTTTGATTTTAGAATATTCTCCGTGTTTTGTTGCAATTGGTTGATAGGCTATTTTTGTTTGTATTAATTTTATTTATTAAAGTTGCACGTAGATTTATATCATGCTAGTTTTCACATGTAGAGTTGCATCATTACTATCTGTTACATCGTATTGCTCTTTTTGTCAGTCTGACTTTTTTTGGATAGTGTAAGTATAGGTAAGCAAGAGATTGCTATTTGATTTCTTGCTAAGTTGAATTTGTATCGAGATAGTAATTTACTTGCAAAAATCACTACAAGAAAATAAGGCTTTCGATAAATAAATTCATGGCGTTTAATTGTAAGTGCAACTAAAAGTATTTCACCCTATATCATAAACATAACAAAAAATATTTCGGTATCCTACGTCAACAATTTGGTACCAATCTGGGCGATATTTTAATGGTCGATCATACTTTCTTTTCTTCTGTTGTCGCTTAAAAATTCATTGAATATTTTCTCCCGCCATTAGAAAACCCTACTGCAAATCTTTCTGAAGTAAATGGAACTAAACGTTCCCAAAATCCACAAACCGAACCCTTAAACCATAATTCTTCCTCCATCTTCCCTATTTTCGCATAGTTTTAGAAATCAGTTTCTTTTTCACACTCTATCAAAATCTATTTTTCTCTACACAAACTCTTAATTTCGATACCCACATTAGTTTGATTTTGAAAACATCCTTATTTGAGATCAAATGATAGGTCGATTTTGGTTTAGGAGAGAGAAGATAGTGCCAACTACATGGGGATGCCCTTGGGTTTTGAGGGATTGGCTTGGTGGTTAGTAGAGGGATGGATCGGACAGTGAGGATGTGGAGATAATGAGGGTTTAGGGATAGGTACAGTTGTCTTTGCATGTTGGATGGGTATTCAAGTAGAGTGAGGTCGGTTGTGACAGGAAGAGGAGATAATGATGATGGGTTGTAGGTTTGTAGCGAATGTTTGGATGGTGGTGTTTGGGTTTGGTGGGTTCGGGTTGGATCCGATAAGAAACTGTATAAGTATGTAATTTTTCCTCTCTATATACAAAAGTAGCTTATTTCATGGATTGTTGGATTTGAATTATGCTATCAACTCTATAACATGTTTCACATGTAGAAAATTCATAGATTGTGGATATTTATTGTTAAACCTTTTGATTTTTTAGATCTATTTATGCTTTCTCATCAAATTTGAGGCAGGTTTGTGGTTGCATTGCATAGACGTTGATAAAAACCATTTCTGTACTGGAAACCTCCACGAGCAATCGTCGTTTTTTGATGGTTTTTCCGCTTCTCACAACAGCTCTTTCCACACCTTCGGATATCTGATGCCAAATCGTCGCCCGTTTCCTTATTTCTTTGATAATAGAGTTGGCTATCTCTGTGGCATTGTACAAGTTCGTGAGCTGGGCTGGACGAAACAGATAAATGCTCAATATCCAAGTAAGCTTAAAAATTTGATCATAATCAAGGGCTTTTTGGACTGTCTCATGTATTTTTGATTTTATTTGTTTTTTCCCCACAACATCTCGATTTTCTTACATACAAAGTCTTTACTTGTTACTATAAAGTCTAGCCTCTGTTCTTCCTTAGATCTCTCATTTCACTCTGATAGTATCATATTATAGATCGAGGTCGATGCAGAAGAAATGAATGCATTTCCATACTATAAATAAGTAAGTGGGATAGATAAAAAATTGGATCGTGCCACATCACTTATTCTACAAGATCTTACGGAGCCTGTTCATGCATGACATAATTCGCACATGATCATAGCAAAGCGCTCCAACCAAAGGTACTTGCGAGAACTCCTTGATGAAAAAGCAGGGCCTTCACATTGTGAAACTGGATTCCTTGAATTGCTTGATGACATTCGATTTCGTTCTGATCCTCGTTATCATGTCTCCTTGTGTTTATGTTCCTCTAAGAATGAGGAAAATGAAGAAATAGTATTTGTCTAGAAATAAAGTAGAAATAAAGAAACTCGTGGTTGTTTTTTCATCCCTTTTTTATATTTAGTTCTACACCCCTATCCTGAAATAACAAATTGAGTTTTTATAGGCATTTTGCACGCAGCTATTGAAATTGCTGCTCTGGCTACAGTTTCTGAGACTCCGCCCATTTCGTAAGTATTCGACCGGGTTTAACAACAGATACCCAATATTCGGGAGATCCTTTTCCCGACCCCATACGTGTTTCTACGGGCCTTACTGTGCCACAACTTCCTTACCTAATTCCAATCGTGACATTGGTAATCCCGCATCTGAGATGAGTAAGACTAGGAATTAAAACTAAGTCGATTCTCTTTCAAGCGCACTAATTCTATCCTATCTATTCAAGGGGCTATTGTGCTTAGGGAAGGAAGACGATGAAGGGGCTTTTAAGCGTCTTTCTTCACTATCTGGCTATCAAGAATAAAAAGAATATGAGGTGATCGGAGCTAACTGTCACTTACAAGTTTGGATTTGATTTTGGCCCTGATCAATCCATACAAATAACTCGGAACAAACTCACGGAATGGACAGAGGAGGGGGCAGCACAAGCAAATTTCTTGGGATTGAACTACCCATGATGGTTAATGAAGAATTACTAGGCATGCTTAATCCAGAATTTATATTTATTTAGTTGTATGTTACTAGATCGATGCATTAGGTACTTATAAGCATGTAGTTTCAACTTTATCCGAATATCAAGACTTATCAAATTGCATAAAAATGGTTTCAAGCTGCATAATAATCTACTTTAATGACATATTTTATAATTTGTAATGTGAATTTATTAGTATATACTGTAGTGGTTAGGGAAACACTAAATTGTTTGAGACTGAAACTATTTTATACATGTAACCATAACTGTATCTTTTTCTTTACTGTTAAGGCTTATTTTAATATATGATGGTTTTGCGTAATGTTTTGGCTTTAGATTTGGTAGCTTTGTGAAAATGAGTTAAAATAATCGTATTGATTTTTCTTATATTCTAAACTAGCATACGAATTCATAAATTCTCACCATTCTAATATATTTTTCTTTAAAATGAAAGTTTTAAATTATAATCCATAAACATTTAAAAATATTTGTCTACAATTATTGCAGTTCTATAATTAAAGCATTCTTTTGTGTTTGGAAGCAGATGAAATTGGTAATAGGTCAGTCAAGGGCAATACCTGAGAAAGGTCAATGTTCTCTCCTTAAACTGTATATTACCCATCTATTTGTAGTTTGTGTGAGTTCGTTATTTCATCATATTTAGTAAAAAAATTAGAGTCATACATCACACCTTTTTTGTTTGGCGTGTATAGAAAATTTTCGTTGTTCAAATAATTTAGTGGTTTCATATTTACAGTCTTTCTAGATTTTTTCTTTATTGTGAAAAGTTTTAGAGGTGATAATTGTGTCTTGTATCAACTGATAACAACAAAGAATATAAAGTATAGTGGTTCAGCCAAATCTAGAAATCACATAGCATTCATATTATCATTGCAAGCAACTATATTTTAAGTTAATAGTCTTCCTTTGATCATTTGTATCTCTAGCCAGCACATGTACATGGACATATATATTGTTTTAAAAGATGAAATCGAAGATTGCTTGTTGAAATATGATGGTTGGTTTAGCATGAATGATTTTAGCCTGGTTAAGTTGTGATTCACGGTTTGCATTTGAATTTTAGATTTCGAGTATAGTTTCTATTTGAATTTTGAAAATGAAAGTGTGTTTTCTAAATGGGTTTGAAGCAATATATTGGTGATGATCAGGAGTCATGATGCTCATTATAAATAACGTGCAACATATTTTGAGAAAGAAAAAGAAAACTTAGTGCATGTAATATGGTAGTTGAAGTTTATCAAATTGATTTCAAGTGTCTAAACCTTTAATTCTGGGGAAACATGTAGGATCATTCAGGGGATGCTGATGTACTTAGCTGAAACAGGAGGTGTTGATGATTATTTTGGGCTATTGATTTATGGGGATGGTGATTGGTTTTGTTGTTTAATGGTGCGAAGGGGTTGCAATAATGCAGTGTTGTTTCAATAGATTTGAGGTAGAGTTGAAGTGAACTGCAGGATGTGGTGAGGAGATGCAGGGAGGAATGTTGCAGTGATGTAGAGGTGCAGATGGTCACGGAGGCAGTGAGGTGAATGTTTGGTTCTGGTGAAAGTGTAGGTTGCTAGGCATGAGGAGTTATGAGGTTGGTGATTTTGGTGAACAAAAGTGATTGGTTGTTGTGATAGGAGATTGGAACCAGGTGATGGTGATTGTGTATTTAGTTGGAGGAGTTTGCAGTGAGTCGGTGGAGTGTTTGTATAGGTGCTGGAGGTTGATTTGGCAACATTTTATATATAACTGCAAGATTGAACTTTATTTATTTCAGTTCATTTCATTTATAACTTTGATTATTTATATGATATTATTTACAATAAGATATACTCGTACAATGTTGTAATGTTTGATATTAGATTTGAAGTCCTACGAATTAACATAACTGTTTGACTATATGTTGTGCTTTCACTTGTACAAGCATTGGATTTTCAAAGAGAGCAAGGTTGGACTTTTATGGTGCTAGCTTTCACTTGTGCATGCAACAAAGAACTATGCGTAATCAAGCGTTTTGTTAGTACCAGTTTGGTATTATCAGTACTAGATGTGTAAATTTGTATATGAATGGTTATTGTATGTGCGTTTGGTCATTTTACCAAAAAACTGTTGTATTAGAATGGTTATGGATATCTTATTTGATTATACGACTAATATGTTTTTTATAATAGTTTGAATATGATGATTATGTGAGTGATTGTTGATTGATATAGTAGAAATAAAGTAGACCATCAACATGAAATAATAGCATGACAAAATGGTGCAAAATGATCTACAACTTTTAGTAGCATTTCAAAAATGCTACAGAAATACATATAGTGGTGTTGAGTAAATACAACCATAAAGTAGGGGTAAAGTTGAAAATTCTATTGTAGCGCAAAGAAACCTTTTGGTGACGATTTTAAAATGCTAGAAAAAGATTTTTGGTGGCGTTTAAGAAATGCTGGAATAAAAGGATTTATAATGGCGTTGAAATAAATGCAACTAAAAATCATGGATTTTAATTGGGGCTTTATCATGACGTTTATCAATACGCTACCATAAGTTTTGGTAGCGTTTTATGCGCTATCAAAAATAAAATTTCTTGTACGAATATAAATCAAACGCAAAAGGTACGTAGTAAATTTAGAAATTGAAACTGTTTGATGATTTTATGCCCAAGATATTGAAGGCCACTTGACTTTTGTTTTCTTTGGTTAGTTTGGGGCCCGTAAGGCAATTTGTGGTTTTTTCGATCGAGCCGCGCAAAGGAGATGCTATTGAATTATTTTTTGATATTTGAGAATTAATTAAGCAATAAGTGTAATAACTCATTTTAATAAATGCTTTTTAACTAAAGGGTTTGCTGACATTTTCTTCATTTGTAATTTCAAGGACGAAATTCTAATAAGGGGGGAGAATGCAAAAATTAGAATTTTGGTCACGGATTTTTAAAATTTTAATTTATTTTAAATATTATAATAATTAAAATTTGGAATTTAATAACTTGAATTCAAATACAGTGATCATATAATGAATAGTGATTTAAAATTCAAAATTTTAAATTGAATATAAATTTGATGAGTTAATAGCCTTATTTACCTCGTTATAATCAATAAATATTAACAGCGAATTCACTTTGTAAATTTATTGGCGGTAATGAATGGATTGAATAATTAATCAGAAAATGTATTTTTAATTTTATGACTGGATTTTTATTTATGTATTTTTATTTTATTTTATTTGATTTTCCATAATTTTTAAATTCAAAAATATTAAAATTATTCATTTGCTGATTTATCGATAAACAATAGTATTTCTTTGATTTTTCAATCCAATAACCAATGTATATTATTTTTGCTTTGAGGTCGTGTCGCTGTTCTGAGAACGACTATATGTTTGCCATTTGTAGTCCACATGTGAACGAAAGTCTGTGCGACGAGATGCCGAAAAAATTGCAAATAAATAAAACTAAGCTTATAAATCACACTATCCTCTTTTCACTTGTATTATTCCATCTGTTTCATTCTAATGGTTCAAAATAAAAATAAAAATTAGCAAGTTTCAAAATCAATAACTCAAGATCGACTCAATAAAAAAATATAAAACAAATATCTTTGGGTCCCATAAGAGTAGATCTTAATTTTGGCACGTATATTATAAAGTGCCGCTTCTATTTTGGTTCGATGGTTTTGAAAAACATGAGTATTTTCAGTAGGATTTGAGATGCGGTGAAGTATGGGCAGTGATTGTTGTTTTTAAGTTCGGATTGGAGTTCGTGAACGAAAATTACACGTTTTGGTTGAATTTCAGGAGGTGCGGCTATGCGTGGATGAACGCGGCCATACGGTCATGGTTTTGGAGCTGAGTCACTTTTTGGTAGGGTACGACGAGTGTGAGTGGCAAGGTGCATCGTGGAGAGGAGGTGAGGAGGGACTTGATGGTGAAGACAGAATTTGATTTCGTCAAGGATCGAGGAGTTTGGGGTGAAGATCGTGCACGAGTTTAGACATGTGCAAGCGTGCATGCATCATTTGGGAAAGAAGGGGATTGGGAGGAAGTATTTAAATGGAAATTAGAGGATAATTTGTAATTACTGGGAAAATAATTATATTAATTTATCTCAATCTTGTAAAAATCATAACTTTTTCATACGAGGTCCAACCGAGAGGAAACATGTTGCATTGCGCTCATAATGGTGAAGAGTTCGTAGTGGAACTAGTTTGGCTGAATTTAGAGCATGTAGAATTTTGTAGGGGTGGGAATAAATCACACAGCTATATGGAAACCGTCCACATCGGACCGTAAAAACGGTGGCGAAACCGGCACCGAATCTTCTAACTAAAGTAAATATCCCAAACCTAACCGACCCGCATCGATATGGTTTGACTGCGGTTTGGATGATTGATCGACCATGTTAAATTGGACCGAACAAAAAATTTACACTACTTATATTATGATAAAAATATAAGAAACACCTATCTCATTTTAGATTCTAACGACGTGTATTCTACTTTCAACGTATGTTGTTATTTTATTAATAATAATCGTTGTCATTAAGAAATAAGTTATAGTTTTAGTATAACATTTTTCATCTCATATTTTTAGGTAAATGCTAATTATAACTTTATTCTAGTTATTATACTTAATGATCGTGCATTGATTAACGTTGATGTGTGGTTAATCTACTAAAAAAATCTCACTTGTAGCTAAATGACAAATTGAAATATTCATACCATCATGAACTAATCTTTTATTTTAGTAAAACAATGTGTGTTTTAACCTTTTAATGTAAAAGCTTCACACAGTTGCCTTCGTAAATTGATTGTTGTTGGAAGTAATTCTCTTATTTCATATTTAATATGAGTTCAAAACGACTGAACCGAAACCGAACCGTATTACATTAAACCGTACCGAAACTGAACTAGTTAAAAGATTAATATAATGTTTTGTATTTTTAATTAACCGTTTGATGCGGTATAGAAGCAGTTTGGGTTCTAAACTGCACCAAACCGACCAGCGCCCACCTCTAGAATTTTAGGCTAAATCTGAAACTAAACCAATTTTGGTAGTGCTATCTTCTTTGTATTTTGTCACTCTAAGACGATGTGTTGCTTTTTTTGAGTTTTGATATCCTTCGTCGAAAATGACTAAAACCAAAGCGCGAGTAAGGAGAGAGCATCCTCCTAGTCATTGTTGTGCTTGGTCATTCAAAGACAATTTGTCGCTCATTTTGAGAATTTGTATCCAATACTGGAAAAAATAAATACAAAGAACGAGTGGGAGCCAAGCCATGTGGGTCGCACCTATTAGGATGTATTCACATTCATCTAGAGAAGTCGATAGCATGCATGCATTGATGTGAGTATATTCGGATGCTTGTGGATTTAAAGGGGTCCAGCTTGAAAGTTCCCGAGAGTGACGCATGTGCTCTCAAGTATATTTTATCTATAGGTACACTTTTGTTGAAGGTGGGAGCACCCTCCTTGTTATGTTGGATAAATTCACTTTCGTTATTTCTATCTTGAACCTTGGAATTGGTCTTTCCATTTTTTGTATTTCATCAATCCAAGACGATTTGTTACTCATTCGAGTATTGCTATCCTTTGCCAGAAATGGCTAAAACCAAAGTGCGAGTGAAAGCCAAGCTGTGTGGGATTATTCCCATTTGGGTATCTTTACTTCTACTCTAGATTGGATTTGGTGGTATGCGTTCCGAGATGTGAAATTCTTGGATTCTTGGTAACCGTTGGCGGGGCCCGGTTTGATATTATCCGAGAGCAATTGTAGCTCTCAAGTATATTTCTAAAGGTATACTTTTGTTAAGGGGGAACATCCTCTTAGTCATTTGTTGAAAAATTTCCCTTTCCTTATTTAATTCAAATCTTTGAATTATGTTTCGTAATTTGCATGAAAAGTGTATGAAGCTCTTCTCGATGTCTAATTATATTTGTCCATTCCATAAGCTTGGATTTTGTTGTTATCTATATATGTCATTTCTTATTTGGATTGTTATTCTGATTGTTCTCATTTCTTAATATATGGATGTTGTTCTTATGAGGTAAATCCCCATTCTGCATTTAGCAGCGTAATCTCGTAGAATTATTATATATTTCTCATGTTACTTGAGTTTTCTCACACTGGTTTTCCAGACTAATCCGGTTGTCATTTTATTGTAATGCTCAGGTCAGATCGAGTATTTTTTCAGGTTATCGTTGTCGGACATGGAGCTCTTGGAGAAGAGCTGGTTATTCACCTGTCGTAGCATTTTATTTTCCACTATACTATATTTACCTATCAGCAATTGTAAGTTCATAAATTTATAACTATCCAGCTGATGGAATTTGTTTTTAACTCTGATGTATCTTGTATGTCGGAGTGACAGTGTCTATATTATATTATATGCTATCGATTCCACTGTGAGATTCTTTTTTATCCCATTTTGTTTCCTTTTATTTTTCTTTTTACCCTAACAATCTGCCTTCCTGACGAATGGATGTTCGACATTTGAATATCATGTATGTATTGAGTGCCAACTTTCGATGTTCTAAAAGGTGATTCGTTGCAATTAGGATCGTGATGAGAAGAGGGATGTTTGTACGTTGTATGATATGTTCTAAGATATCTAAAAAAGTGTCTTATTGTATTACGTTCGTTATATAGTTTTGCACTTATACGGGTTATGGCCTAATCCAGTAGCTTCGTAAATGTTGGGTGAGCACTATTGGAAAAAAATGCATCAGACGACATGTATGATCCATTGTCTGATTGGATACCTATCAGTTGTTAAATCTCGTGTCGTCTCATTGCACATCAGACCACAGATATGCCCCGTCATTTGATATGAACAAATACAACAAAAAATCTTATGTTGTCTTATGTTATACTATCATTTTTAGAGTTTTCTATTAGACAACATATAAATATTGACTGATATGAATAATTATTCATGAAATGAAATAAATGATCACAATTTTATTTAACAAATATTGTATTTCAAATCAAATTCAAATACAACGCAACTTTCACTCTCACTCTACTTACATTTTCAAATACTATACAACTTAAATTCACTCACACTCGCTCGAGTTTTTTTTATGTTAATCTTGATTTTCTTGTTCCAGTTTATGTCAATCCATTTTCTGTACCTGTTAAATAAACAACAATGTAGTAAACTTGAAAAAGAAACAAACCTAAATTGCAAAAATAAATTGAAGTTGAGGTTAAATATTGCCTTAGTTTACGGGTTTTTTTCTTTACATTTGTATACAAGGTTAAATATATAAGTGTACGGACAACTTATGATATGCAAAGTGTATCATTGTGAATATCACATGGTTGATCCTTTATTAAATCACACAGATAGTTATAAAGATCAAGCCCGAAGGCTCAACTCGGTGCAAACACACAAGTTCAAGCCTAAGCAAGCTATGGCTCAACTTAAGTAGTTTAGTTCAGCTTAAAACAGATCAGGTAGCTCAGCAGAGCCAAAGTGCACAAACAAATTCGGTGCACATGAAGATGCATAAAGTCGAGCACCAACAAACCAGATTCACGGCAATATCAAGCATGGTACATAATGATACAGAACTAAATGCACAAATAGCATAAACAAAGAACAACAGGTACAAATTTACAAAAATATTGCCACTTGCATCTCCTATAGTGAGCAACACATATACACATATGTATATACATGTATACTTGCATATACGCAACACTTTTCAAATACAGCCAGGAAGTGCTAAAACAAATGAACAACAGGCAGTGCCATAAACAAATACAGCCAGGAAGTACATTTGTTCAAGGCAGGAAGTACAAACCTATGAACACAAATCAAAAGAACATTCACACAGGAATCAAATGAGCTAGGAGTACATGGAGTTCAAGGCAGTATACACTGCCTTGTTCAAAGAAAAAATTCAAGAATCTGAAACGTAATCAAGCTATGGACAAGAAACCAAAGCACATGAAAGGAATTCAACCAATTTCAAGTTAGTGCACTGCCTTAAACAAGGCAGTGTGCAAGTACATAGACAAGTCCACAATGCAAAAATGCAACATGTAAACAAGGCCAACAACGTGGACCAATGCAAAGCAGAAACAAGGTTGCAATGCATAGGAGACACACATATGGAAGTTCAAAGCAAAAACATGATAATATTTCACACATATATACATGGAAGATATTTCACAAACCAGACTCAAAGGCCAACAACATGTCAATAATGGTACACGTGCCTGATACAAGTTAAACCACTGTAGGGATTTCACAAACCAGCTCGTGAAATGGTACGACATGTGCACAGAGTAAATAAAGACAAGCAAATTCAAATGGCAGTTGACAAAACAAGGCAAATTTCAAGCCATTCAAGGTTAAGGCAAGGGAAGGCACACTTATAAGTCCATCAGAAAATTAAAACCATTTAGAGTACAAGCACAGTATCATACATATATGTATATACATGTAGATATGTATATACATATATGTGCAAGTACATGGACAAGGCCAAAAAGGCAATAAGGCGGTGCCACAAATTAAAACAAGGTAGTGCTACAAATAGCAAGTGCCACAAATTAAAATAAGGAAGTGCCACAGATTAAAACAGGGCAATGCCACAAACATTCACACACATATATATACACCCATGTGTATCTATGTATATACATGTAAGTTCCCAAAATTGAACAATGAAGTGAAAAAATCACAAGTGCAAGGGGCAACAAAAGAAGTAAGGGGCAACCGGCAAAACAATGAACTTAACAAAGTCGAACGTGAAGTGAAAAAGGAAAGCAACTCAAATCGAACAATGAAGCGAATAATGATTCGAGTTCAAGTTCATAGGCCAAAAATATGTGCACAAATAAGTCCAGTGTGTACTGCCTTGAACAATTAATTCAATAACCAAATAAATGCTAGTGCCTTGCACAACTCTCATATCACCAGCACATTCAACAAATTCAAGTTAGATATACAAACTTAGGCGAGCAAGGAAAAAAAGCTCGAAATCAATATATTTAACCAAGTTAAAATATATTTGAGTATATCAGAGAAGTCAACAATTGAACGAGTCAAGGCCATAAACAAGAAAATAAAAAAAACAAAGAAATCAAAAATGTATGTAGCAATACAAAATCAACATCCAAAGTTTAAAATCCAAAGTCAAGTTTAAATCGAAAATACGGAAAATAAATTCCTATATAAACCCATATCATCATTGGCTCTTAAAATCAAAGTCGAGATCAATACAAAATCGAAAGGAGCAGGAACTATATCATGTATCAAGTGAAGAATACTCAACAAATAGAAGAAAGTTTGAACGAATGCAGCCATAAAATGGAACCCCATTTCTTTATTAATCGTTGTTTGAGAGTGAGAGAGTGTCGGCAGAGTGATTTCATTGTCAAGTCAATTTGAAACCCTAATTCTAGAAGACAGGCTAAAGATGGGTCGAAAACGAGTTTAAGTTTAGGGTTCTGCCGATTTGATTTTGAGAAAAGGGAAATAAATTTTGAGAAGGAGAAAATTTTGAGAAGAGGGAAATATATTTTGAGAAAATAGAATGGAAAGAAAGTGAAGAGGGAATAATTAAGGAATGCAGCCATGAAAATATTGAGAGAGAAAATATGGAGCCAAAACAAAAAAATTTGATGACTTCAATCAGATAACAGATAAAATATTGTCTGAAAGGCAAGCATGAACATAGAGATTTCAGGGGCTATTCAAATGACATATTATTTACCCATATGCTATGTGAAAAAGTCGTAAATAGCAGGATAACAGAAAATCTATCTTATGTTATGTGATCACTGTTACATGATTCACTTTGTGGCATAGTGGATGATGAGTTTTGGGCTTGATCCCAATAATGCCATAGGTCGTTATGTGAATGACTAGCATGGAATTGCGCTTATGAGTTTGGGCTTGATTCAGTAACTTCGTAAACAGTAGGCGCTGATGAGTTTAGGCATGATCCCAACAGTGTTGCACACGATTAAGCAAATGACTAGCATGGACTTGTGCTAAAGGGGTAGGGCTTGTTCCAGTTTCTTCATAAATGGTGGAGCGATGATGAATTTTGGCCTTGATTAAAGTGGTGTTACTGACCATTGGGTGAATGACTAGCACAAACTTGGGTTTATGGGATGGGGAGGATAAAAACTCAAAATCATTCATTTTCATTGAACAATGTATATAACACATTATAAATCATTCTAAGGTTCCATAACCGCAAAATTAATATTTATAAATCATATTTATCGCAATTTATCACTTACTTCGGTTAATTAACCATTTAATTTTGAAATTAACCCTCTTAATCATAGCCAATCATAATATTAAACAAACTTGTCGGAGTGTGTGTGTATCAAAATAGAGGGGTTCCACTCACCAACAACCGATCAGAGTGCCAAATAATGATAAACTCTTCACAAATCCCCCATTGTCCGCAAAAAGGTAGATTTAATAAACTTCTCAATTTCCAACGAAAGGGTATCAAGGCGTAGCATGCTCCTACATTTTGTTTTGGTATGTATTGTGTTGAAATCGGTTGAGTGTTTTGTGAGATATGCTGATTTGAAGGTTACCGAGTTATGGGTAAGAGAGAGAAATAAAAAGTAAAAGAATGGAACTTCAAGTTTGGATTTCCTAAAACTGTACCGTTATGTAATTTCAGAAACGCCAATTTATATTAGGTCCAAAGCCACTTAAATTAATCAATGCCTATGGTCAAGGACCACTAATTCATGTGGTAAGATCTCTGCATTGTGGATCTGGAGGTATTAAGTTTGATTCTCAAGACACCAAAGGAGTTCTCTACCTAAATTAAGTATCAGTTTAATTATAAAAAAATTTAATCAAACTGCATTATATTAAAACACTCATACCTCTTTCCTTCTAACTCTAATTCAGATAATTTTATAGTTAAAATTAATAAGAAAAATTCACTCTGGAGCAATTCTTGTCGTCAGATTCATTCATTTGTAAAACTTCCATTTTACCCTTAGAGTTGAAATTACCAAAATACCTTTAATAATGTTAATAATCGAAATTACATGATATTGAAATATTTACCACAGCTTTGCAAAGACTCTTACAGTAAAAGGAATAAAGTCAATATAGGTGCAAAACTAAGTGAACATTGTATAAATAAATGATACATCTGATGGTACAACACTTCCAAAGCATGGATTTCAAATAGTACATCGAATCATATACAATAAGTCTCATATAATTAAATCAACGTAGCATGTTTATACCCAAAAAATTAGATAGATATAATAATAACAGTAATGGTTATGGCTCTGAAGCTCGGCTCCAACTAGCAATATTCCTTCCTCTAAGTCAATCTATTTAAAGAATAGGTAACAAAAGAGAAAAGACATAAAAAGGGTTAGATGCAATGTCTGGTGAAAAGAAGTATCAGTAACTGCATGACTACTGATATGTTAATAAAGTGCTTACTATACTAAGTGATATCTTACAAGGTAATGAAAACGCACCTCAACCAGTATCTTCTCCTACATACAAGTTAACACATTTCTACTATAGTGCGACGCAATACATGGTACATCTATCAAACTACTTAGAGCACAATGGTACTAAGAATGTAAAGAAAACACTACACTCTAGGTTAGTAGGCCTTGGGTCCCCGATATATCCAAGAATGGTAAAGATGAATAAAAACATGCTAAATAATATGTAACAGTTGACTTTGCACCTATCGACTGCTGTCGTTCCATCCCTATGAATCAGTACTGATTCATCCCTATCAATGGGTGTTAATCAATCCCTATCGATCAAGGTTTGTCCATCAAAAGGGACAAAAAAGATGATCGATCTATAACTCCTTCGCCTTAAGTCAACTTTTCCGAAGACTTAAACCATATATCTTGTAGCATTGTATAGAACACGCCGACACTCTTAGTTACTTCATTCATTAATCATCTGAGGCACTCGTCAATAGTGGTGTACTCTACCTGAAATTTGTCTCTCATTTGGCTCGTACAAGTTTGACAG
The DNA here is from genome assembly GCA_030765085.1 of Allium cepa. Taxonomy (NCBI): domain Eukaryota; kingdom Viridiplantae; phylum Streptophyta; class Magnoliopsida; order Asparagales; family Amaryllidaceae; genus Allium; species Allium cepa. The sequence goes on from CM060941.1 coordinate 627,888,995, forward strand.
TCCTGTTACGAAGTTACTTGATCGTACCCTCAAAAATTACAAAAAGAACCATTGAGCAATGATAACTCTGGTTCTATATCCATCCCTTCAAATGTTTTGGTTGCATTTCATTGAATACTTTGTTTTATATTCATTCTGTCAAATCCTTTTCCATATCCATGGTCTCATGCTTCTGATATTTAAGACCTCTACTTTGTAATTTAATGTCCGCAAACCTATTCATCAGAACTAGCTTCTTCTCTTCTGCAACACTCCTCCTGTTTTTCTATTTTATGTGTCTTTCTTACTTTACAAGTACTTGAGAATCCAAGTCTTTTATCATTTTTTTCTTTGTTCATAGCTTTCACTATAGTTAGTCTTGAATCTTCATTTGGTCTCCAAGTAAGTAAATCCAATGATATTTGTCCTTGTTACACCCGCATTTACCTTGAGCTGCATTGAAGGAAAATGGGGAAGGGTGTGACCCTAGGAAGGCTACCTCATATCAAAAAAAATTATATGTAAAAAAAAAGAATTGAATCAATTAAACTCATACTACATAGGGAGCCATTTTGAAGCTACAATACTTAACCAGACATGAACCCTGCAATTAAGAGAATCAGAGCAGAAGACGTATACTGCACTTATAAGGAAACATGGATAGGTCGTAAAGATAATATATATGATCCAATAGAAATAGGAATACCACATCAAGTAATAGGAGGTAGTACTTGCAAAACTGAGCCGATGCATCTCCAAAGCCCATATTTTGTCGACATCTATGAGAATAGATCTGCACAACACATATCAGGGAAACCTAAGCAGTACTTTAGGGGTCAAAAGCACTCCAAACGTTTGCATGTAGGGCCACTCAAGATATGCTTCAATGCATAATTATACTTACAGGTAGACGATAAAGATATAAAGCTCCTCTTTTCTCTCATCAGCAACCCGATTGTACTTGCAATGAGGGCAACTCAAATTGCAATTGCCTCATATCACGGCTAACCCCAAATATGTTACAAGGATATGTCAAATCAACTCTCAGAACGAAATAGGGCAACGAAACTCCATTTCTGACAGATAGAGCAAGTTAAGCAAAGACAGCAGAGACATCGACCCTTCCACCACTGTCAACAACCTATACAATCAGTAACAAGATCAACGTAAGTAACAGCTTTCTTAGGTCACATCTATAAGCACTGCAAACTAACACTTAAGCTAAGGTAGAGCAGTATAGCCTCACCCCAATAATCACAAGCAAGTGTAAATCAGCACCGTAGCATTACGTAAAGATAATACATCAGTTAGTACAGATACAGTAGTAGTATCTCGAGGCTAATGAGTGAGACTTAATGTCCCTCAAGGACTCACATGCAAGTCAATTCAATTTTGAATTATTTCGCTACAATTTAAAATATTCCTGCTCTAATTTCGGGAGTTTCGGCCTTCACTCAGGCTCTTCGCCAAAAACACATTAGCGATTCAAACACATCACACAGACAACATGGATAGATGACATCTGGCAGAATCCAAGGGCCAAAGTATAACATCGAGGAAAGAATTCCAGCAATCTGCTCACATCTTAATACTATAATTGAGAAAGCACTTTAGCATGAAAGGGAGATTTTATCTTCTCCACTTTTCAAACACATTTAAGGTTTTACTACTCATTACCATGGAAACCTGTACCAAACTAATGAAAGAGGAAGAAAGAGAAATTCCCCTCTGTAGACGTACGATTCCTTAACATCCGACCCACGTAAAGTCCCTGTGTTCTTTACTATATCCTGCTTTTGTTTATTTTTCCTACTTAGTTTTCAGTCCGAACCTTACCTTATTTGTACTTGAATTAAATACTAGTTGAATTTGACATTTTAAACAATAGTTAATATGGAACTACTTGATTGTTAAGCATCCAGCAACATAATCACTACTTCATGGCAAAATTAAGACTACTTAATTTTGCTAATTCAAATTATTGAGGTAATTAACACGCTAATTACTTTATACTTAAATTGAGGATTTAGAAGACTAAAAAGTTCACTAACATCTTTTAGCGCTATAAGGAGGGCTGAACCTCCATTCATTTCCCATAACCAATAAAACTTTACACCACGTATCACGAATCCTACCGATTCACCTATCACTCCAATCCAAGAACCATTCCACTTGGTAGCGAATACCGCCAACAAATCACTTTTACCTTTAAAAACCCAAGATAAAGCAGGAGCTTACTCTAAGGTCCCTGTGAATCCTATCCTGGCTGCATTCCAATCCTTCATACAACAAATAAACTAGTGCATGGAAGGACTAAAAAAAACAATGACCCAACACGTCATTCGTGAGCCATCTTCACCTCCCCACTCCATAACTCACTGCCTTCATTCCTTTGCTGCACTGGACACTCAATAAGGGAACAATAACGACACTCCCATAATTACAAACGGTGACGGTGGACTAAAATCTGACGCCAAGTTGAAAGGAAAAAATCCATGCTAACCTTTGGATCAAAACCAAGCTAGCCAACGTGAACCCTCTGCTGTTGGAAAAACAAACGCGATAACTTCAAAAGCCTCCTTAATTGACAAGTTTGACGAAACCACCAACCCCGAGGATCACCTCAGCACTTTCGAATACTTCATGGACATGCTAAGGTCAGAAGGATGGCCTAATGCAAGTTGTTCCCTGTATACTTATCTAGCGCAGCCTCTCAGTGGTACAGAAGATACAGATTAGGAGAAATCTATTCTTGAAGATAATTTCCTGCTGAATTTCTAAGGCAATTCAATTTGGAAGAGAAGCCTCCCTAGACGTTGATACCATGTTGTGTGTAAAGCAAGGGGGAGAACAAAAGCCTATGCAATTTCATTAAGTGCTTCAAGGTAAAAGCTCTCTGAATTAGTGAGACCAGTGAAGAAGCATTACTAATGGCAGCTCATGCCAAGATTAGGAGAGGAACTGCTATTTGGGACAAAAATAGCAGAAAGTCTACTATGGCATGAAGGCTTTTTATGATAGTGCAGCTGGTTACATTAGGATGGAGGAAGTCGGGTCTATAACACAATCTCATAGGACTTCTGCCCTCGGTTATGACAAGAAAATAGGGGGAAACCGATATCACCCACCTACGAAGTGGTAAAAGGAGCTAAACCTCACTACGTAACCCCATACTCATACCCTCAGGAAGATATATAAGATGACCAAGGTTGAGCTAGCATACAACATGTCGAATAAAGGAAAGAAACTAGAACAAAACCAAGGTGGAGCATACTGCCGCTTTCACCAAACAAATGACAATCATACCGATAACTGTCGACACCTAAAGAATGAGATAGAGAGGTTGATCGAGAAGGGTTACTTGGGTAGCTTATAGAGGGAAAATGGTGGTGATAGGACCGAAAATCTAAATCCAAACCCTAATGAACTCTAAGCTGGTAACCCTTCTAACCTGATAGCTTCAATCCATGGGATACCATACCTTGTTGCTGCAGTTTCTTGACCATTTCAACTTTCTTGGTAGGAATAGACTTAGCGATCATTTGCCATGCACTAACATCAACCCAGATGTGCATTCGGTCAGACAGAAGCATGCAATTCTAGACCAAGAAAGATACAATGCTCTACACGAAGAAATTAAGAGGTCAATGGAGAATGGGTTCATTAGGGAGGTATACTAACCAAAGTGGCTTTCCAACCCAGCACTTAATGGGGAATGCGGAACTTGTATAGACTTCGCCAATCTCAATAAGTCTTGTCGGAAGGATAGTTTTTCCTTGCCAAGAATCGATCAATTAATAGATGCGAATTGCGGTCATAAGTTACTTTCATTCATGGATGCATATTTAGGATATAATCAGATAGCCATGTCTGAACCAGACCAGGTACACACTAGTTTTATGATAGATAAAGGTTTATATTGCCACAAGGTCATGCCATTTGGGCTCAAGTGTATGGACAACCTACTAGAGGTTGGTCAATATGATGTTTGTTGAACAGATTGGAAAGAATATGGAGGTTATGTGGACGACATGCTGATTAAGTTAAAAGCAGCATCAAACCATGTCAAAGACTTAGAGCAGACCTTCACAGTCCTAAGGCAATACAATATGAAGCAACTAGGGTAGCAAATCTAATAAGATTTATATCCAAAGCTACAAACAAGTGCATTGTGTTCTTCGACCATGTGAAGAAGGGGAAAACTTTGTATATAAAAAGGAGTGTGAAGTTGCATTTCCAAAACATAAAGGACCATTTAGTCAATACTCCTATAATATTAAAGCCGGTGACAAGTGAGAACTTATACATTTATTTTGATGTAATTAATCAAGCTACTAGTGCTGCAGCGATGCAAAAGATTGGAGAGATTGAAAGGACCATCTACTTCATAAGAATGCAGTTTCGAGAGCAGAACTAAACTACTCGGTTGTTGAAAAGCTTGCATAAAACCTGCTCCTTATAATGGAAAGCCGTGGCCTTATTTCCAAGGGCATCCTATCAAAACAAACCTCTTAGGAAAATACCACAGAAACCAGAGACATTAGGTTACCTATTATAATGGGCAAAGGAGCTTAGCCAGGACTACATCACCTATTATCCTAGAAAGACAATCAAAGGCCATGCACTTGCAGACTTCATCGTAGAATGCACCTTACCACCTGAACCTCTTCAAAGGAAGAAGCAAACACCACAATGTTCTTGTGGTTGTTTGTAGATGGTGCATCGAATGAACAAAGGGCTGAAATTAGATATATTGATCACCCCGAATGGACAGAAGCTGCATGAAGCAGTGCAACTCGGTTTCAAAGCAACCGACAATATAGCAGAATATAAGGCTCTCTTCGTAGGCCTATGAATGGCCCAGGTAATGAAGGTTACCCACATTAAAATTTAAAGTGATTCATAATCAGTTGTAAACTAAGCATAGGGCAATTACTAAGCGAAGGAACCGGCCTTAGCTAAGTATGTGGAACCATCTAAGAAATTACTAGAGCAGTTCAAACAAACTGAGATAAAGAAAATCCTACGTGAGAGCAACTTATCCGCCTAATTCTTAGCAAAACTAGCTAGTACCAAAGTGGCCAATGAAATGAAGGTGGTACCAATTGGTCATCAAGCAGAACCAGGTATAACAAAGTCGAATCTAATACTAGTCCTTACCTAAGCCTAGAGGGCCGCTATTCAAGGCACACAAATCAGGAGACAATGGAATCTTAAGGGCAACCCATAACTAAGCTCTTGCCTCAATAAACTAAGAGAATAATTGTATGAATCCTATCAAATAATTCCTCTTAAATGGAGTTTTACCTTCGAATAGAAATGAGGCTCAAAAGGTAAGACACCAGGCTACGTACTACTCTTCTTTGATGGTACATTATACAAGAAAGGTTATTCTACCCCTTATCTTAGGTGCATTTCCAAGGATAAGGGGGTAAAGGTCATGACGAAATTACATAAAGGCCAATTTGCAGATCACTCAGGTGGAAAGAAATTATCAGAAAAAGCACTGACACACGGCTACTATTGGATTACCGCGCTCCAGGATGCAAAGGAATTTGTGAGGAAGTGTGAAAAATCTCAACGATTTACAAGTATCCCTGAAAAAACCATCCCATGAGTTCTTCCCACTCGTAAGCCCATTGCTATTCGACATATAAGGGATATACCAGATAAGACCGCTTCTACTGTCAAAAGGAGGGGTTAAATACGCCACAGTGGCCATAGACTACTTCACTAAATGGGTAGAGGAAGAACCTCTAGCAATGATTACTACAAAGATGATAATTACTTTATTCGTAAGGAACATAATCACTAGATATGGAATACCTCACAAAATCATTTCTAACAGTGGTATGTAGTGTGAAAGCTAAGAATTCATGGAGCTATGTGAGAAGAATGACATAGTAAAAAGTTTCTTCTCGGTTGCTCACCCATGGCCAAGTGGATAGGTTGAAGCTGTGAACAAAACCATCAAAAAACTACTTAAGAGAAGGCTGTAGAAAGCTAAAGGAATGTGGGCGGATGAGCTCTCTTTACTAATATGGGCCTACCAAACTTCAACCAGATCTCCTATGGATACGAAGCCATGATTCCCATCGAAGTAGAAGTCTCATCACATAGAAGAATATCATATACCATAGAAAAGAATAAGAAATTGAAAGAAGCAGGCGTAGATCTTATCCAATAAATAAGGGATGATGCGGCAGTGATATCGGCCGCATATCGACAATGAATGGTAAGGAATTGTAATGCAAGACTCAAAGAAAGAAACTTCTGCATATGGGACTTGGTAACGCGGAGAGTGATAGCCAATACAAAGGATCCAATTGATAGAGCATTAGAACCAAATTGGGAAGGTCCACTGCTCATAGCAGAAGCTTTAGCAAATGGGGCATACCGGTTATCGAGACTTGATAGTAACCTAATTCTAAGAACTTAGAACTCAGAGCACCTCAGATCTTACATATTCTTGTTTACATTGCTTGAATAATGTACATTGCAATTAATATAAAGAAGTAACAATACAATAAACTAGATGTAGGGATATTAGACGGCCGGGACTAGTATAAAACTCCCTTGTGTTATTAATCTGTGACGTAGTTGAATAATCTTCCCATGCATATCCGCAGTTAACTGCCAATAGCTGTCGATCAAGCAAAGTGCAAGGTCATTAGGTAAGAATGAAAATTTCAGAAATGAGAACGGTGAAGAACCTAAAAACTTGGAATTGCATTAATGCAATCGAGATCTTCAGCCAAGTTACTATAGTGGACGTAAAGATATTAGTATAACACCCACCTCTATACTTATACTATCCAAGAGTATTACTGGGAATACTGTTAGACAATATGGAGAATAAGGGTATATGGGGTACATACATGAATATTTCATTAGACTAACATAAGTACAAATCAAAAAAATCATAAACTCATATATACAAACACGGTATCACCACAAAACAATAAACATATATGCCTCCATGATAGAATGATACACAACATAAAATAAATCATAGAGATCACAGAGCCATCAATGCAGCGATAAGATATATAATGCAAATATATACAAATCAAAGTAGGATATAAAATAGGTCAATCTCCCACTATCTCAAAACTATGCAAAGTATATCTAATACAACACAATGCCATACAATCATGAGGTAATAAAATATACAGTCATATAAAATAATATCCTATCCTTCATCTATGTTAAACACCCACATATTGGTTGCTGTCCATAAAATTGTAATGTCCTGGACTGACCCGAGTATTATATAAATAGCACATGGGTTGGACTATGTCTAGAATATAGCTGTCAATATTTAAAAACAACTGGCATGTTGAAAGTGGTTTCACAAGTGAATGTACATTTCTCAGGTAAAGCAATGTCAATCAAAACCATGCCCACCTAAACATCATCCATAGTAAATAACAGTCCAATAACGCATCAAATGTCATAAGAACAATATGGATGAAATAACATCCATAGAAAAACCAAACTACTATATATATACACACTATACTCGGTAATGTATATCTCGACCACTAACCCTGATGAGAAACAATACTCTCGATCGTGTGGTCCTAAGAGATACGGTACAACATAAGGCGCAGACTCAACTATATAACACGAATATAATATAATACACCAATGCAATACAGTAATCAATCTCGACCAACAGTTCTTATGAGAGGGAACACTCTCAACTGAATGGCCTAGGAGATAGAAACAATACATCATATAAAAAGGAGATCTCTCGTCCATAGGCTTTTATGAGAGAATGACAGACAAGCTAACAGCAAGTCTCTAATGTCATAGATAGACAACACGTAGAGGTCTTGGATTAGGTTATCTCAAATGACAGACAAACATGCATCTGGTCTCTAATGTCAAATAATTATCATCTCTAATGAGGTGATAATATCAAATAGCTAATATATAATGGATCTAACAAGTCATCCAGATGGGCGACTAACGCACCACGACCCAGCTCCATGTAATGCTAATGACTGCAGCTCATTTCCAATAATCCCTTAGTTACTCCTAAAATCATGACACTCATATCTATTGCATGTCATAAACACACTACTGCACTATGCTGAGCATTGACCACGATTCCTACTTGCCCTTGGTAACAGACTATTGGTCCTTAAGTGACACTGGGGCAATGACACTAATGAGAAATATCTCTCAGCCTACAAACTCAACAAGGTGACATCATGGATCACTCCACAATCAGGATCAGTAGGATGGATAATTAGCCTATCTGGTGAGCTAATTCATATGCTCTCCATAGTGGTTAAACCCTATCACGTAGATTCCTATCAAATACTTTTTGGATATATAAGTCCAAATGAGAGTAATAACTAGTACTTTCGACTCTAGGAGCCATGAAGGGAGTAACAACAACTACTCTTCACTTGATAAGTCCTATTTAGAGTGATAACTATTATGCTTTCGACTCGTCGAGTCCTAATGAGATTTACGCCAAATACTCTCGACTCTAGGAGTCCTGATGAGAGTTATTTCAATACAACGTTTCCTCAACTGCTAGCCCTAAGAGTAGATAACAATACTTAACTAGTTAGTCATTAAAGAATGCAACAAAATACTCTTGACAAGAGAAGTCCTAATGAGGCTATCACAACAAAATAATTCCTCGACTACTGGTCCTAATAGTAAATAACAATACTATTTGGCTAGTTAGTCCTAAGAGGATAAATCTATAAATCTCAGCATATCTCTAGCTTATAGCCTTTGGAGAGTGATATATCTCTCGGTTACTGAGATCGAAGTAGTCGCCACTAGATAATATCACAATTTCCTAACCCATCTCTAAAATACAAATGACATCTACTTATAAAAAGTAATCAAACAAATATCATCTCATGCATCCCATACCACATGGTCTTACTCGCCCGTTTACTCAATATTCGTAAATTCCACTCATAATTACACAATTATTCTACAACAAGTTCAAAGAATAACCAAAGGAATATTACCGAAAGTCCTATACCAAACAGTACTATAACCCCGTTTATTCTAATTCCTCATTACATGGAAATATAAAAAAAACTTGATTATTTATTGATTTCGAAGGGGTTTAAAATATAGTTTCTAAAAATCTTAAAAACAAATTCAATATAAATTCATAATGGAAGAAATATCAACTTACAAACTTTCCAATCTTTCCTCAAAATCCATTTTCCGTTTCAAAATAAGTAGTCGCAAATCTATCATTTAACTACAATGAAATATATAAATTATAACTCAATTCCAAATCGCCTTAAGACATTTCTATATAAAATTATACCTTTTTGAGGTTCTTCTTTATTAATCGAAAATGATAATATTAAATAAGTTTTATAAATCAAAATTTTCTTTAGAAAGTGAAGTTAAATAATTCTACTTTTCCAATCAGGATTTCCAACTAAAAATAATCTTCCAAAGCTATAAAATAAAATACCCTAAATGAAAATTTTCATTCAAAAAATAAACTGAATTTATCATACTACTAATTCAAAATATTATATACAACTTCCAAATTTATTACATTTAAAATAAAAATTAGCATCTCACTTTAAAGTATAAAATTTAAATATTATTTATAAAAACCATTTAAGTTTCTTTATAACCAATGATAAATGAATACTAATATAAATATTTGAAAATTCACTTATTTGATCAAATCTCTCAAATCATCACTTTCCAAATTATTTATAACTATAAAATTCTAAAAATAATTCACCTAAACAATCATACATCGCTAATAACATTTTCAAATATAAATAAAAATTATTCCAAAATTCACTATTTATTTCCAAAATATTTAATTTCTCAACGCCTTCCATTTAATCAGTTAATTCCCTTTGGATCAATTACTAATGTGAACTCATCATAACAACAATCGATTAAAAATGTGTGATCTCATCAGAACGACAATCAATTATAAATATGTGATCACATCACAACAACAATCGATTAAAAATATGTAATTCAATTCCATCAAAATCAATCCATACCAACAATAATTCGTCATTAAATAATCACCAATTTCCTTTAAAAATATGTTCTATATTGTGGCGAGTTATAAAATTATAACTCACCCAAATAATTGAAGTAAATCCTATGTCACCCAATTCAATTCATATCATATCGATTCATCCATATAATAATCAATTCACATCAAATAAAAGGAGATTCTATACTAGCACATAGTTGTGAGTAAACAAATTTACTCACCTTAAATTCCAAGCTAGTACAACCTTCTATATCAACAAACGTTCTTTGTCACCAACCTAGCACAGCCTTTTTATCTTGCTCTACCAAAATCACATAGAGAACATTCTTTGCACCACCCAAACCCAACCGCTAGCCCTACCACTTAGCCCTAGTCTTTGACAATAATGAGAACCTCCTACATACAGCCCAAAATGCCAACCTTCGACCAACCGCCTCATCTTGCATGCCAGGTCATCGCTAGTCCTCCCAAATGGCCTCATCACCAACGACGCTCGCTCCCATGCATTGCCCTCCATTCATGATATCTTATTCGAGGCTGAGACATATTTTTTAGAAATCAAGGTTGTGAATTTTAATTTCATGGATTAAGGCAAGCAAAGCGGCTTTGGATGAAAGTGGGATAATGGGTTTTGGTTATGCATAAGTGAACGCTGAAGGAAATTTTAGAGAAGCAAAGAAATGGTCAAAGGAAATGGGCTTGGGCTTGGCTACTTGATTTTGGGCTAGATTCTAATTTATATTTTACCCAATCTAATAAATTTAATTTAGTTCACACTTCACTTTATGAAGTATATTTCGATAGTTGGACAATTTTTTTCAATTTGATGTTCGCTTACTTAATTCCACTATTTTAAACACATAAGATTTTTGCACTTATAAAAATATTTTTCTATTCAACTCAAACAATTTATTCAATTTTAAAATATTATTTAAAAAGAATTTATAAATTTAATTTTATTTATTGAATCAAAAACTTTTGTTAAACATAATTTAATCAAGTAAAAATTTATTTGCAAAAGATTAAATATATAAAATTAAATTCAATTATTTTTTATTTTTATTTTAACTAAATTTATTAATTTAAACGACGTAGAATGCAGGGTTGTTACAAACTTTCCCACTTAAGAAAATTGAGTCCTTACAATTTCCTATAAGGAAACATCTAATACATCTCAAACCCTGACTTTATACCTATTTTATGAACTTCTAAAAGGTTACACAATCCTATCTGTGGCTTTACATTCCAACCCATCTTATTGTATGCGATAATTTCAAATAGATTTAATTAACGACTTTCTATTTTTGCATACGATGAATTTTTGTGAATATTTTTCTAGGTGCTAAATATTTTAGAAAATTTCATGAGAGTCTCCTTTGTACGGAGAGTGTTCCAAAAAATCAAAAAATAATATATCAAAAATAATATATATCCCAATCAATGGGGCATCTCGAAATATGGTGAAAAAAGATAATAACATAATATATCTTGATATAGAGTAAACACGTCCATTATTTAAGCATTATAAGCAAGTTTTCTTATTAGCAAGCGAGCAAAAGTGAAAAAATGTTGCCAATTTATCCAACTATGCTCCATATGTGCCTATTCTTAATTTAATTGGAATATTAGTTATGTATATAAAAGGAAATATGATAAGTATCCAATATGTAACAACAGAGAAATGCAACATTCACGCCTAACAATCTTTCGACTAACGTGCAAAGGTCGAAACCACCAAATCAAATCATGTTTTATATAAGTAAATTATAACACGGTGTGTTAGCTTTTCAAAAAAAATTGGATCACAAAAATGTGGATTTCAACTCAAGTTACCCATGCGGCGCGGGGGAGGGGGGTAGGTGGGTTCATTAAACGTATATAGTTCTAATTTTCCTGCATATATGCGCATGTCCACTCTTTAAAACTATGTTCTTAGCTTAGAAGATGTCAAAAGTTTACAAAACTATCTAAACAGAAGTTGTTGCTTATGGTTTAATATTTCTGAATAGGAAAGATCATTGAAATTGTAGAACCATTTGAGAGATATGATTAAAATAATTCAGCGTTGCTTTGGGATAATTAACATTTGGGGACAACGATTTGATCCAATTTAAAAATAGATTTTAGCATTAGAAAACTTCAGAATTTTGAAAAGTGATAAACAATAAAGTTTTACTTGTTCAAATACCTTACAATGAAAGAAGAATCAACAAAAACGAATTAAAACATCATAAGTTATGACTATTTTTGTAAGAACTAGAATTTTCTTCCACTTTAAAATATTCTATCATTTCTTTTCAAAAATTTCCAAAACTTGAAATAAATTTCCAAAGCCTTTATCAAATCTTTCTAACTATTTCAAATGTTTGATAACATAATTCCAAAGTCATTTAATATTACTTTCTCCCAAATATATATATGGATATCCAATTTTTTTTCAAACTATGAAACATTGTTTTACTTACACTTACTTATTCTATTAATGAAAATTACTCTGAATATTATTCATTTTCCTTTGAAGACATTTTCCAAAATTCTCTTTTCCACAACATAGTTTTCTCAAAACAATCAATTTCTTATTTATATTCTGTAACACTATATTGGTTTCAAAATTCATTTTTAAGTTATAACTTATACATACTTTAAATATTATTCACTTTCATATCACAAATACATAAGCACAACCCGCATCGACAACATAGTCAAACATACTATATGGTGGGCATACAAACATAACACCGCAAATCATACAATTTCAAATTCTAATATATAAATATATTGAAAATGCCTCGCCATCGACTAAAGCTGTCCATTAATGCTCGATGGCTACAATAATTGCTTAAAACATCTATAATAGAACATCTTATTATTTCCAAATATTTACCAATATATCTTTCCAAATTATACTTTACTTATTTTTCTCAATAGTATATGCCTTCATAACATTTATTTCAACTATAAATTTATTTTCAAAACATCTCTAAAGTTATTACAAATATTCTCCTACCTTTCCAAAAAAATAAACTTTCCTTCAAAATATTCGTTTCGATGTTATTCAAAATATTTAATCCTCATAGAACATTTGATCTTTCCAAAACAATGTATCCAATTATCTTGTCCTAGTGTTTAGGAATCCCTATCGATAACGTTGGTCAGACGCATTGAACAGAATTCTTAAATCAATCAACAGACAAATTAACACGAAATCAACTTAAAAAAATTCTTTATATAAAGGTATTTAAATGTTTCCATACATAAGATAATTATTTGCAAAACTAAAGCATTTCTAGTATCTTGCATAAATCATTGCCTTTAATCAAAAAATTTCCAATCATAAAATATACTTACGCTAAAATATTATTCTATCTTTAAACCAACTTTTCCGAAATCATTATAATATTTATCATCCAAAATTTTAAATATTCAAAAATACGATTTCCAATCTATTTAAAAAATTATTTCGCTTTTTTATTAAATTACATGCTTGTTTAAATAAAAATTTATTTTCAAAAACCCATATATACATCAAATTCATCAACCATCAATATCAATGAAAATAGTCACATTAACTATAAAATCAAACAAGCATCACTGCAACAATACACATATTTTCAACAAGCAAACCAACGCCATCAGCGGAAAGCTATCTATAAATTTTTTCCGTGCAACTCTGATCACTACTGGATCACTTCATTCCTATTCAAGCCATACAGAGTTTTATTCATCATCATTAATGCCATCACTACTTGTCGAATTAACTACTTCTACCTCCACAATCTTTCGTCGCCTACTCTGTATCTCATATAGAGACTTATACTTAGAAAAAGATTGAAGAAATATATTATTATATAATAATAAAAATACAAATATATCCCCAGATGACTACCCTAACAATCATTGTATACTCATACTACAACTTGATTATAAATAATAATCTACAACACATCCATGGGGACAGAAACTTTAAGTCTCATCTAAGGCTACGACTCGTGTCTCTTATACTTTGTATTGTTCTAAACCCGCTCTGATACCAACTATAAAACCCCATCTTATATACATACTATCCAAGGGTATTACTAAGTAATACAGTTAGATAATACGGAGAATGAGGTTGTATGGGGTACATATATGAATATTCCATTGAGCTAACACCGATACAAATCTCAAAAATCATAGACAAATATCATATACGTGCATAGTATCGGCACGAAGTAAAAAAACACATGTGCCTCCATGATAGAACAATACACAATATAAAACAAATCACAAAGATCACAGAGTCTTCACCGTAGCGATAACATATATAATACAAACATATATAAATCTAAATAGGATACAAAATATGTCAATCTCCCACTATCACAAAACTATGCAATGAATATCTACTACAACATAATATCATACAAATATAAGGTAATATAACAAACAGTGATATATAATAATATCCTCTCCTCTATCTATGCTCAATATCCACATATTAGTCACCCATCCCTGAATCTGTAATGTCTTGGACTGACCCAAGTATTATATAAATAACACATGTGTCAGACTATGTCTAGGATATAGATGTCAATATTTAAAATTACCAGCATGGTGAAAGTAGAATAACAAATGGAATGTAAATTTCTCAGGTAAAGCAATGTCAATCAAAACCATGCACCTAAGATACCACCCATAGTAAATAACAGTCCAGTAACGCATCAAATGTCATAAGAACAATATGGGTGAAATAACATCCATAGAAACACCAAACTACTATATATACACTATACTCAGTAATGTATATCTCGACCACTAACCTTAATGAGAGATAAAACTCTCGATCATGTGGTCTTAAGAGATATGGTACAGCATAGAATGCATAATCAACTATATAACACGAATATATTGTAACACACCAATACAATACAGTGACAATCTCAACCAACAGTTCTTATGAGAGGTAACGCTCCCAACTGAATGGTCCTAGGAGATAGAAACAACAAATCATACAAAAATTAGATCTCTCAACCATAGGCTCTTATGATAGAATGATAGACAAGCTTGCATCAAGTCTCTAATCTCATAGATAGACAGCATGCATTTGTCTTAGGTTAGGCTATGCCAAATGATAGATGGACACGTAACCTGTCTCTACTGTCAAACAATTATCGTCTCTAATGAGGTGATAATATCAAATAGCTCATATATAATGGATCTATCTAATAATCCAAATGGGAGACTGACTCAACGTAGCACAGCTCTAGGAAACGCTAGTGACCTTAGCCCGTTTCCAATAGTCATGTACTTACTTCAAGAATCATGACACTCGTATTCGTCGCATGTCATAAACAGCTAGCGGACTATATGGAGCGTTGGCCATGATTCCTACTTGCTTTCTGTTGGTCCTTGAGTGATGTCAAGGCAATGGCTCTAATAAGAAATAACTCTCAGCCTGCAAACTTAATAGGGTGACATCATGTATCCAAGGCATGACCTCACAATGAGGATCACTATGGTGGATAACTAGTCTATCTAATGGGTCTAATTCACGTGCTCTCCATAGTGTTGTGAACCCTATGACATAGATTCCCAACAAATACTTTCGACTATATAAGTCCTAATAAGAGTAATAACTAGTACTCTCGACTTCTAGGAATCCTATAGGGAGTAAAAACAACTGCTCTTAGCTCGATATGTCCTATTGAGAGAGATAACTACTTATATTCTCGACTCGTCGAGTCCTAATGAGAGTTATGCCAAACAATCTCGACTTCAGGAGTCCCGATAAGTGTGATCTCAACACAAAGTTTCCTTGACTACTAGCCCTAAGAGTAGATAATGATACTCGACTAGTTAGTCCTTAGAGAATGTAGCAAAATTCTCTCAACAAGATGAGTCCTAATGAGAACATCACAACATAATAATTCCTTAACTATTGGTCCTAAGAGTGAATAACAATACTACTCGGCTAGTTAGTCCTAAGAGGATAAATCTATAAATTACAACATATCTACAGCTTGTAGCTCTTGGTGAATGATATGTCTTTCGACTACTAAGCCCTAAGGAGTCACCTCTAGACAATATCATAATTTTCTAACCGATCTCCAAAGTATAAGTGACATTTACTTATAGAAAGTAAACAAATAAATATCATCTAAGGCATCTCATACCACATAGTGTTACTCGCACATTTACCCAATGCTCATAAATTCCCCTCATTATCGCATAATTGTGCTATAAAACAAGTCCAAAGAATAACTAAAGAAATATTACCGAAAGTCTCATGGCAGATGGTAATATAACTCTGTTTATTCTAATCCCTCGTTACACAGAAATATAAATAAATCAAAATAGACAATTTGATTATTTGTTCATTCAAAAGGGGATTTTAAAGTACATGTTCTTAAAATCTTAAATACAACTTCAATATAAATTCTCAATAGAACGAAAAACAATTTATAGAATTTCTGATCTTTCCTCAAAATCCATTTTTTGTTTCAAAATAAGAAGTTGAAATCTATTATTTAATTACAAGAAAATCTATGAATTACAATTTAATTCCAAATCACTTAAAAATTATTTCTACAAATAATTCATACATTTTGAAGTTTTTTGTTATTAATTGCAAAAATAATATTAAATAAGTATTATAATTCAAATTTTTCTTTAAACGATGAAGTTATGTAATTCCACTTTTCCAATCAGGATTTCCTACTAAAAATAATCTCCCAAAGCCATAAGATAAAATTCCTTAAATGAAATATTTTATTTAATAAATATATTGAATTCATCATACTATTACTTCAAGATGTTGTAAAGAACTTCCAAATTTATTACATTTAAATAAAAATTAACATCTCGCTTTAAAGTATAAAATTTAAATATTGTTTTATAAAAATAGTTTAGATATCTTTATAATCAATGATAAATGAATACCAATATAAATATTCGAAAATTCACTTAGTTAATCAAATCCCTCAAATCATCACTTTCCAAATAATTTATAAATATAGAATGCGCAAAGCAATTCACTAAAATAATCTTACATCACTAATAATATTTCCAAATTTAAATAAAAATCATTCCAAACTTCATTATTTATTTCCAAAATATTTTATTTCCAAAATATTTTATTTCTCAAAGCCTTCCGTTTAATCATTTAATTACCTTCTGATCGTTACTAATGTGAACTCATCACAACAACAGTCGATTAAAAATATGTGATCTCTTCACAACAATATGTGATCTCATCACAACAACAATCGATTAAATATATGTGATCTCTTCACAACAATATGTGATCTCATCACAACAGCAATCGATTAAAAATATGTAATTCAATTCAAGGAGCAAATGCAGAAAATTCAAATAAATTATACGTCAGTAAAGTAATTCGAGAAGTAATGCAACAATAAACAACAAGTACTACATTTTAGCTTACCAGAGTGATCGGGACAAATTGGTGACATCAGAGAGAAGTTCATCGGATCTCCTAAAGAAAGGAAGAACTTGCTCTGAGATGTATGTTAGATGAGAGAAGGTTGGTCAAGCACCCTCTGACCAGTTGGCAGAAGGAAATGCTTTTGTAAATTAGAAAGGTTCAATAGAGTTGTATGTTTTCAATTTTGCTTGAAGCGACAATCAATGACTTTATTGTTACCCTATTTTCTTCATTTAGTTCTTTAACATAAGCACATGATAAAGAAGCATAGATCAGCAAAGAAAAATAATTAAACGAAAAAATAAAGTTTGAGATCAACTTATGGGAAGAAGAGAAAAACCAGGAATGTTGGGAAAGCACTTGACAAGGAAGAACTGTGTCTCCCAGTCCCTGAATTTGTTCACCCCCTCAAATATTAGCTTTTTAGGGGGATTAGCTCTGAAAATTTGGTTGTTCGGGTTGCTAAGATTAACCAACCGAATAAAATAATTCAGTACTTCTCCATTAGGAGAAGGAGTGCCAAACTCCAATGCCATGAGCTCCGACGATAGAAAGTAGATGTACACGTTGGGAGATAGTTGTATAGGAGCAACACCCAGATAGGTTAGGAACTTGGATAAGAAGTCTGGGAAAGAAAGGAATCCTCCATGCCAAATACGGATTGCTGTGTTAGCACGGTACCCTTCAGGAGGGATGTGAATGGTGTCGTTATCAGTGGGAGGAAAGGCTTCCACCCCTATAATGCAAAAGTCATTGAGAATCGCATCTACTTCCTCCTGGGTGGATATTAAAGAATGTTTGGAGGTGGCTTCAATCTTCTTAGGAGAATTCATGATTCTGCCTGGTGAAATCATTTCAGTCAGAAATTATAGTTTGTTATGAAATTAAAATTCTTTCAAAGATATTGGAAACCTATTATAGCAACTAGAGTATTAAACCAAAAAAACATGAAATTACATATTCTTGAAAGAATGTTTGAGTTAGAAAAATAAAATTTGTTAAGCTTTCGACGGAGTTGAAAAGGAAAATAGAAGTTAACCCCCAACAAGTTCCCTTCAACAATGTCGAAGGCTCAAGAATAATTTTGTTATTAAAAGAAAGTAGATGACCCTATGCAACAAATTTGAATAAGATATACGCTATCAACATTCAATAAACAAGGCAAAAGAAACTTTCAACAGTGTCGAAAGCCAAGAACTTAAATTTTCTAAAGAAATATGAATGCTGTCGAAACCTTACATGCCGATTAAGTCGAAAGGCTTTGAGTCTGGATCATATTTGTAAAATAAAAGGACTTGAGACGTTTCGACAATATTAGAAAAAGATGATGATCGAATCTCAATTAGTTACAAAAGGTTTCGATAGAGTCGAAGGGATACATGGTTTCGGAAGCATACTAACAGCAAAACATGAATCAGTAAAGAAGGTTTTGACTAAGTTGAAATGTTTGATTTGATTTACAAATTATACAAAGTATGCTTTGTCCAATTGAAATTACAAAATATATGAAGTATGTGATAAATATTTCAAAACCTATAAAACAAAGGCTATACTTTCGAAAGTGTGTATTAGATAATTACTAAGTAGGATACATTAGCCAACTTCTTCGAAAGGAGCTAGAATACGCTAAAGTACAATTCTACTTTCAAAGAGGTCCACTTCTTATCAACAAACTTTCGATGATGTCAATTAAATGAGGCATTTAGACTACCTTTCAACTCCATCGAAAGAGGTTGAGAAAGTGAAATTAAAGTTATCACCTCAATCATTTTCAAAGAGGTAGAAAGGTAAATTTGTAGTGCCGAATTTTAATTCGTACAGCTCAAAGCTTCTCTACGAAGTATTCAAAATCCCTTTCTTCCCCAAATTCAATTTTATCCTAAAATTTCAAAATCAATAACTAAGTTAATGTAGACGCGAGTTCACAATCAATAATCTTCAAAATCCCCAAAGTTTATTTTTGAACCTTGTTTTCTTTTCAAAAAAAAAGCGAATAATTATGAAATTAAAAGTCACCTCCTAGATGAATTCAGAAAATTAATTAAAGAAAGAAATGAAACAAGGAAAACCATACAAACAAATAGGTAAACATTTTCATAAACAAAAAACTTGATATTTTTTTTACAAGATTCAAGTAGAATATCGAAACCAAAATCGAGCAAATGTAAAAATCGAAGAATAATATGAAAAATTAAGTAGAGATCATCAAAGCTTAATTCGAATTTGAATTTTTGCCGTTGGAAGTAGAAATTGTCTAAGAATTTGAAAACTGTGATTCTCGTTGTAAGTTTCTTTGAATTGCAAATAAGCGAAAGAGAAGAAGAAGAGAGCTTGCTTTATAAGAAAAGTCAGTATGGACAGCGAGCCGTACGATCAAATTTAAATAGATGGCTAAGATTTGCGCTTGAATTTGAAAAGGCGGGAAGTGCAATAGGTTATGAAAGAGTTGACTTGAAAGTCAAGAGCATCCCTTTGCAAGGGAGGGGGCAAATTTTATCACCAATTCCTACTTCAGCCTTGTCGAAACCAAAGTAGTTAAAAGAAAAAAGGAATAAGAGATGGCAGCACCAACGAAACCTTTCGAAGGAGTCGAAGGGATGCTACAGTTAAAAGCTAGATGTATTACAGGCTTTCGAAGAGGTCAATGTGGTCGAAAGTTCACTTTCGCACAAATATCTACATTTCGAAACAAATGCTTTCGCCTACATGAAGACATTTCAAGTAAGAGGAGAAGTACCTTTCGAAGGCAGTATGCATGCCAAACCTTTCGAAACCAAAGGTTTCGTCTTCATTTAAACTACTTAGAAAAATGCCTTGATCAAAACAACCCATTCGAAAGCATAATCAAGTCTTTCGAATCGGTCGAAGCCTTTAACATCCAGGGAAGGTTCCATATCAAGTTGCAAGCATGCATTGGTAAGCCACCTACCGCGTCGAAACCATCAACACCTTCAAAACTCCAGAGAAGACCCTGTCAACATAGTCGAAAGCTCTTACTCCTACACACTTGCAACAACAGAGAAATATAAAGGAAAAGGCACGTCAACTCTTTCCACAAAGACGAAAGCATTCGAACCCAATCGAGAGCATTGCTGAGGGAAGCACAAGTGTTAAAGGAGGTGGAAGGTATATAAAGCCACCTTTCGACCAAATCGAAGGCTTTGAGTCGAAACATGCCAACTCACACCTATAAACAAGACCCTAAGAGTCTGGTTTAATGGATCAGAATTTCATTCACTCTACTCTTATACTTTCTTAGAATTGTAAAAGTGTAACCCTAATTTGGGAATAGAATAGGAAAATTGATCATTGTGTACATCATTAGTAGTGATTCTCATGTTTTGCTTATGCTACTGTTGATAAATTTCTACTGGATTTGATTATGTCCTGCCTATTCCAACTTCGACAAAAGCTCCCTTCCGACTGAGTCGGAAACCCATACCTAGTCCAAAACACTTAGAATTTAGCTTCAAACCATAGATCTCCTAAAGCATACCTTCCAAGTGAGCCGAAACCATAAATTGGCCAGAATCCTCAGGCTTAACAATCCAAGCCAAAGTGATCAAATAAGTAAGCTTTCGACAAGGTTGAAACTTATCCATTACAACCACATCCTTAAACATTAGAGCTAACCTTTAAGTTACAACAACCAGTTCGAAAGGAAGGTTTCAATAGGATTCTAGATCAGTTCACCTGCATCGAAAGGTGACGAAATGAGGACTGAGGTGTTTCAACCAAGTCGAAAGGTCACCATTAAGGAATTCCAACTACTATAACCCATTCGAAGGATAGACCAAAAGAAATAGAAAGGAGCAAACTATTCTTATCATGTCGAAAGGTGGCTTAATTAGGAAATCTATATCTAAAGTACTACTTTGGGGGTGTTGACAAGTTTTCTTATTAACACACATTAAACCCATTTCATATGATGGGTGTTGCCGGAGTATTAGGCGTTGTTTTGTTATATGCTATTCATGGTGCTACTGTAGAAAAGAGTCAACTCTTAGAATAAAACAGGGAAGTGCAACCCATTTTTGCCAGATAAAGCAAGTTAAGCAAAGACAGTAGAGAAATCGACCCTTTTACCCCGTCAACAACCTATGTAAATCAATAACAAGATCAACTTGAGTAACAGCTTGCTCAGGTAACGTCCACAAGCACTGCAAACCAATGCCCAGGCCAAGGCAGGGTGGTATAACTTTACCTCGATACGATGTCAAATAGGCAAGTGCAAATCAACACTGCAACATCATGCAGAGATCATACATCAGTAAGTTTAGATACGATGGTAGTATCTTGAGGCCAACGAGTGATACTTCATGTCCTTCTATAGACTCACATGCAAAGTCAATTCAAATTTCAATTCTCCTGCCACAATTTCGAATATTCCCACTCTAATTTCAGCAATTCCCGCCTTCACTTAAGCATTTGGCCAAAGATATGTCGAAAATCCGAACACGTCCAACGGACAATCTGGATAGATGGCATCTAACAGAATCCAACCGCTGAAGCATAACGGCGAGGATTCCAGCAATCTGCACACATCTCAATACTATAAATAGAAAAACATTGTAGCATGAAAGTGACTATTCAACTTTTTCTTTTTTCGGATACATTTAAGATTTTATCGTACTCTCTGCCTTGGAAACCTGTATCAAACTAATGAAAAATGAAGAAAGGGAAATTTTCTTCGTGGACGTAGGATTCCTTAATATACAAACTATGTAAATTCCCTGTGTCCTTTGCTATTTCTTACTTTTGTCACTTTCCTGTTTAGTTTTCAGTATTGAATCTTACCTTATTTGTACTTGAATTAAATACTAGTTGGATTTAACATTTAACTGTTAATTTTGCTAATCACTACTTCACAGCAAGTTATGACCGTTTAATTTTGCTGATTCAATTATGCTAATTACCTCACGCTTAATTGAGGAGTTAGAAGACGAAAAAGTTCACCAACAGTCCCCAAAGTTTATTTCTCTGCTTGATGAGTCTCCTGGATTGCAGTAGAAATCTGGTTCTGGTTATTTATTTTTCTCTTTATTTTGAGTCTGAACAACTCTTAAGTTATTTGTGTTGTTAAATTCCATTTCGGTTGAGTAGTCAACAGTTCATGACAATTTTTGAAGTGGTAAAAGTGATGTTTTTAAATGCCATTTCCCATACAAATAACCTTGGAATTCTTCGTTCGGCCATTTTTTCTAATTGTGATAATACACCAATGAATACAAGCCAATTTTAGCGTAAACTAAAAACATATCAACTTGGTTTCTCATCTTATTCCACTAGGGTTCCTTTGCGTGATTTAGTAAATTTATGGTTCGAGAATTGAGTCTAACGAATGGCCATTTCAAATCGAACTTGGATCATGGAAATGGATCGCACCTTATCTACATGACTTTGTTGTAGCAATTATAACTTTTGTCCAAAAACTATCACTGCTTTGCTCATTCCTTTTAACCGAGTCATTAAATTAGCGGCAATATATGTAACCCAAATCGTAACTTCATCACTATACCATGAAATGGACAAATGGAAGCTAAGAGGGACTTCACTTTGCCGATCGTCCTCGAATATGAAATTAGTCGCACTTGATGTTTGTGTGAACGATTCAAACGGCATTGACGTATGACGTATAAAAGTTGGTAGAAGATACGATATTTGTAGTAGTAGAAGTTGTATAGAATGTGACGAATTTTCAAGGTTATGGGTAGATTGTTTATGGAGTTGGAATGGAAACTAATATCATTGTATGGCGATTGGATGTTTAAGATTTACTTTATAAACGCTTGAAAGTTGGATGCTCATTAAATATGTATCCAATATAAAAACGTCTGTTTAATAAACATGTGATTTCAGATGTCTATTAAATCGATGGTCATTAGTTGAGTGTTTATTTAAAATAGGTAGCCCAGGTTCAACTCAGAATGTTGAATTGAAACCTAATCACATTAACTTGAACATTTAGCAGGAACGGTCTCTCTAACAACCTGTTCAAGCTTAATCGAGGGCTCTTGGAGATGCTGTTAGTAGGAGAAAATACAATATGCATGACATGTACTGTTCCAACAGTTAATTAAACTCACACAAAAACCTGATGATCTGCCGTTAATTCAACCACACGCCCACCAAAGGGAAAAATAGAAAAATTGTTAAATACATCATACATATTCTTGTCCATTTTCAATAAAAAAATAAGGAAATAGATGAAAATAAATCAGTGTTCCACTGTTAAAAACTAAAGAGTAGGACTACATAGATATGTATAATCAGAGCAGGAGAAAGTGAGGTTAAACATTGTTAATGTCTAACAATAGCATAAATAGCCCCACACACATACGTATACAGTAATACATTTACTGTGCAAGCTGGACCATTGTAGCACGGCTTTCTGCAGCTCTCTTCCTAACAAATATCCCCCATCTAAATGCCGCTTTCAATTTAAGCCAACACACTGCAGCCTTCTTCTTATGCTTACTTTGAAAGTACTGGCTTTGATCCAAATCTGAAAGATCATACGAAGAGTTACTGACTTGATCAGTTGAGGAGGTATCAATAGCCATTAAATCTGCAGATGCAAAAGATCTCAACATATGTTGCATGTCTTCATGCTTTAAAATCTCCGAACTCCCAGCCCGTATGTCTTCTTCTTCCAGACAATAAACATATGGTGAATGCTTCAAAGGCATTAAATTAAGTTGATTCTTCGTAATAGAGCTGAAAGTTGTAACTGATGAAAGAGGTTGCACACCACCGTCATATTCTATCACATCATTCCAGTTTTCATATGCTCGCTTCACTAATAGATCAACCAACATCTGTATTATATATTTGAATAACAATTAATTAAGTTGTTACATAAGAAGGTTATATGTTGGTATAATTAGGATTTATTTACGGACCATATGGTCATGAGAAATGGATTCGATGGATAAGAATTGTCCATTTGCATTAATTATCCCCCTTAGCTCGTAAATGCTGTTAAAAATAGCGCCGGTGATTGTACTAGTATGAGCAAAATTATAGTAGACATACAGCATTCTATTAAGAACACAAGTCTTTGCATGCGCCACTGTATTATCCCACATCCTGTTTGACATCCCACTGCCTAGAATCTGCATAATTCATAACATATATTCATGTTATAACCTGAAATAAATGAATACTTATAAATTCGATACATAATATTTTATAGGTTCAATGCAGTGTTTTCTACTAGTGAGAAGGTTGGAAGATGTCCGCACATTTCTTAGTTTCTGTTGATCTCTAACAAGAAAACGAAGAAAGTCTTCAACAGTTATCACATTAGCATTCATTAACTTCTTGTGGAGAGCTCCATCTTTTGCTATTCTATCCAATCTCCATACTTCATCACTCAATGCAGGTGGATAATGTTTCTTGTACACTGAGATATGATATATGAACACTAACCATTAAAGTTTAAATCAAGAAGAAAAAAAAGAGAGTAGATATAAATATTGAAGTGACTTACATTCCCCTCTATGATCTTTAACAGCAAATGCCTCGCTCTTTGCTTCTAGAACGCGAACGCCTTCGCATAAGCCATCTGCTACCTTTACCCCAAGTCTAAATTTTCTACTCCTTATCCAACTTGAGTTATCCGTGAAACTCAATTCCCCTAAAGTACCAACTCCATCTTTCAAAGTAACTTGTGAATCACCATTGAGAAGTGGTCTTTTACCTTCTCTTTCCTTGACTATAAAACTTTCAAAATGTTCTTTGCTCCATTCATTATCATTAACGTTGTCATTGAAATTGCCTTCTAGTACTACTATGCTTAATTTGAACGTGGATTCAGGTCCTGATTGAATGATTGTACCTGTTAATGCATCTAGGAGGATAATTTCTATCGAGGTGCCTTGATCTCCTTCTATTTTTGCTCCAGTGAACAAATGTGGTGGTAGCCTTGATCTAAAATGCAGTTGCAGTTTTCTACCACCTATTTTTTGGGGAAATGATCTGCAAATTATGCCAATATCAGTATCGAATCAATTAAAATTCAAAAATAACGTGTCCTGCGTTTGTTTGTACTTTGGAGCATAAACAAAATATTCACATTAAGGAATAAAATAAAATAATTGCCAATGACAGGCGTATCTCTCAAGTTTGATGACTTGAAATAACATCATTGGGCGTCTTACCTTTCTGTTAACTTAGGCCGCTCTAATTTTGTCAATGCACGCTCCACTTCTTCACTAACCTGTTATGTTTTCCACGAAACTATGAGAAAATGATAATTGAAATCATCTCTCTCGGCTCATTTTATAAACCGAAGTATTCAAAGACAAATCAGCCAATTAAATATGATAGAACAATAGATTAAAGCATAAATATTTACTGAAGGAATCAACGCATGATTAAATATTTTTACTTTTTCAGTATAATAATTAGTTACTAATTATACCTATGTGCTAGTTAACATTAATAAATTGGAACAGAGGGAAAGCAACTCACAATTCTTCGGAAAAGAGGTTCTATAGAAGAGCAAAGTCTCTGGAAACTATCAAGATTCAATGCTTCAACAATAGCACTGCAATAAGACTGAATGCATAAATAAATATACTAACAAAATATGATATATGACATGAAAGCTGAACAAACCTTGCTAGAGCAGGCACCTTTTGCTTCTTAGATGAACCCTCTGATTCTTCAATTATTTCTTGTGCACCTCTCTTCTCTATTCTCTTGTTTCCCTCCATTTTTTAAATTTGTTATCGTGCTATTTATACATATATGGCTATAGAAAGCAACTAGTACGATTAGCAATGAGTAGATGAAGGTTCTGGGAAGGAGGAAGAAGGTAGATACATCATTATTAGATAGATCTCAGATTTGGAAAACAAAGTTTAAAATATATAGAGAAAAGGGTTGACTTGGATTGTTTACAGGTTATTTATTCTGTATATATATCTTAAGCACAGAATTAAATGAGAAAGACAGCTGTATTTTGGCGGTAACATAACCATCTTCATAGTCAGAATTTTTAATCCCAATTTATGCTAGACAGAACTATATAGATTCTTCATAAAAACATAGAAAAAAAAAGTTTATGAAGAATGTATCTCAAAGTTCTGTACTATATCATGTAAAAATGTGTAAATGTATGATGAAATCATAGATCGTTTCATGTACCTGGCTTCCTCACAGAAGAAGTTGTTAGCTCTGGAAATTATAATGTGCACAAACTGTTCTCAAGCTAGCAACCATTTGTTAGGTACTTTGTTAAACCTATAATCACAGTTGAAAATCGGTTGTGTTGACACAGTTTTCATGGATGATTCATTTGAGCAAACAGGCGATGCCCGAGGGTAAACAGCGGATTGATTATTACAATATTACAAGTTTATATTTATTAGAAAGATTTATTATATTTTTCTAATAGGGCATTATATTCTATCTAACGACCCAAAATTTAATCACTTTAAATAACTAGTGATGATAAAAAGATTTTCAAATTTAGTTTACAAAAATATTTATTTAAAAAGAAATTAGAAAATGTGACTGAAAAGCTTTTGAAAATTTTCAATTTTTCACCATTAAAAAGTTGTTTAAAATGCTATAAACATTTTAGTTAAAATATTTACACATTTTAAATAACTTAAATATGGATTAGTAAATAAAGTAAAGTTTAATAAGATAAATGTACTTATATAAGAAAGATGTGACCATTTTCAAGTTTTAAATTTAATTAAAATAAAAGAAACTATGAAACAACACTACATTTCAAATCGTAGTACACAACTGAGTATTACATATTGGGTAAATGGAGAGAGAACTTAGGTTTAGGCATGTAAATCATGATGAGTGGATAAGGTGGAGATGTGGCCAAAATGTAATGGAGGGTAATGATACTTAGGGATATTTTTGTAATTCATTTCATTCATTTTTATACATACAAATTTCTTAATTTTTATTTCATTTTAATCATTCACTTACTTTTCAAAATATCAAGCTCTTGTTTACAACTTTGGCTTTCTTGAATTTTTCAACTTTTAAAAATAATAATTTTCCACTTCAAAACCTTTTAAACTCTTGTTTTCCTTTCTACTTCTCTCCTTTTTCAAATTTTTTGCCCCACCTCCACCCCACCACCAAGGTCGTGCCCATCTAGCTCAATGGCCAAGCCATTTTGAGCCAAGGCCAATCCCGTTTCAAGGTTTGAGTCCAAAAAAAGCATGCTTTTTTCCAAAGCAATTTCAACGTTCTATTCTTTTTGTAATTTGAAAAGATTTTAGTGAGTAAACTATTTATTTTTGGAAGAGTTTTAAATTTTTTATGTTAGCAAAATTTTTATATGATATGTTGGATTTTCATGTATTGGTTTGATGTATATGTTAGCTGTTTGTGATGTGGTAGTTAGTTTTGGAAAAATATAGTTTAAAATTTTAGATTTGTAATAAAGTTGTTAACTTTGCTCATGTATGTGATGACTGGATAAATTTGTATGTGTGCGCATGTATGTTGGATATGTGACATGAAAGTTAGCATCTTTATATGCTATTGAGAATTGAGATCACTTGGCAAGGAATCAAAACTTGTTTTCTAGTTTTCAAGTTATTAGAAGTGTTCAAAGATTTAAAATTTATGTTAGTTTTCGGAACAAAAACTTTTCCACATGCTTTTCAAAAGAAGTAAAGTTACATGTTAAGTTAGAAGTGGAGTTCGAAGTAAGATCTAAACAAAATATAACTTTAACGAGTTGCATTCATAACGATAATCGCTATGAATGCAGTTCGAAAAATGTTAGTGTTTTAATTTTAGAAATGATTCTTTTCGAAATGATTTTGAATTTTTATTTAAAATATTAATTAAATAAAAAAGTTAATTATTTTAGTAATTAAATATTATTTTAATAATTAATTAATTAAGAATATTATTAATTAATTGTAATTAAGTAAGTAATCAATGTTGATTATGGATTAAATTAATTTTGTAATTAATTAATTAAGAAAGTTTTAATTAATGATAATTTAAAAGTTAATTAAGAAATAGTTTTAAATAATTAATTTTAATTAGTTAATTGTTTAATTAGTATTAGTTTTTAAGTAATTACTAATTAGGCATGGTTTAATTAAATTTATCTAATCAGGTTTAACTAAGACTTAACTAAAGATTTATTTAAGTTTAATTAAGTTTTTAACTTATAGTTAATTAAGATTTAATTAGCAATTAATAATGAGCAATGAGTAATTAAATAAAGATTTAATTATTATTTAATAAAGGTTTAATTTTAAACTTTATCAATTATTTTTAAGTCAGTTCCTTTTATTAGTAAACTGATGTTAAACCAATGGATCTCTTATCTATGCCATTAAGTAGACAACAACTATGAATAAGTTATACTAAACTTGGACATCACTAGTAGAATAAAACACCGTTCTACCAAACCTTAGTTAAATTGATTTTTTAGACACCTTTTAGCAGAATAACGCCCCTTCTACTATAATTAAACTTAACCGATTGTTTGGACATATATTTAGCAGGACAAATCACCAGTCTGCTATTATGTTATTTGGACATGTATTTACCAGTTGGTTTATGTGGACATGTTATTCCCTGATTTGGTTGTGGACTTTATTTACATGTATGTTGGCTTATATAAATAGTTGTCATGTGATTGGAAGTCAGATTTAAATAAATGATGACTTGGTATAGTACTATTGTAATTATTAAGCCTCTTTCCAAATTTTCAAAATTTATGCTTTAAATGAATTTAAATTCTATCAATTTAGGATTAAGTGTTTTAAATAATTTTGTAAATAATATTTTATAAAAGATTTCTATAAAGGAATTATAGAGAAAGATTTTAAAAGAGTTTTATAAATGATTTAGAATTTAAACATAGGAGTGTTCATTATTGGAAGGATTTATTAAAAAGATTTATTGAAGAAATTTATAAAAGATTTAGAGATAGGATTTCCTTAACTGACCTATTAATTATGGTGGTGTGGAACTTTCATTCCATGCTTAACACTGAAGGAATAATGTTTATGGTTATTCTGATCTCTAATTTAAATAACAATTGTTTGACCCTTTTAATATGATTTTGAAATGAGAAATCTTTCATAATGTTTTGTGGATATACTTATTCCAAGTATATTGATATTTTGATAAATATTCTAAGAAGAGATTTAACTAAATGTAAACTTATTTTGAGGCTTACTGATTGCTATAGGAAAATTAAATCTCTGGATTATTCTTAGATTGTGTGTTTGATAATTAAATAACCGACTACCAAATTTCATTGCTGTAACGACTCAGAATTTTCAATCATTTGAAATTGAAATATTTAATTAATTTTAAATTTTGAAAAGTTAGTTTCATAGGTTAAATAACTCGAATTTCAAATATAGCAATTTATTGGATAATTTAAATATGGATTTAGTAATTGAATTCGTTTAAATAACTAAATCTTGGATTTTTATTTGGATAAAAATAATTTAAAAGCTTATTTAATTTCTATTTAATAAGCATGAAGATAATAAAACTTTTAAATTGGATTTAAAAGCGATTTACTCGATTTTGAAAATAACTCGTTTTAAATAATATACAAAATTAGCCACTCGGGGCACTATCTCAGATTTCGACAAAACCAGTGTCATTAGGTCCATAATAGTGAATAATACGCCGTCAAGTTTAATGGCGATCAGATGTATCATTTGGCCGTGCGAGATCGAAACGTGTTGATATTAATATTGGAAATTTAATACAATAATTGGGTTCAAAAACTATCTTCCGCATACCATCGAATTAGGGCTCGAAACTAGTTTAATTGCGTTAGGAATAGGGGTATAACGTATAAAACGCCAGGCGGCACGTCTCGATTGGGGTCCGAAATTATATAGTTGGATATTTTGAATTTAAATAATAATAATAATAATATATATATATGATGTATGTATGTATATAACTATACCAAGTCATGATCATCAACTTCAAAATTAAACCCATATGCAGAACCAATCCCTCCCACGTGCTTCCTCTAGTTTAAATTAACGTCTATAGTGTTTGTTTCTTATTTTAAAATTTTAAATCAATTCAAATACTTGATGGTAAATTATAAATTAAATTCCTTGGATTGCAAATGGTCAAGTCTTTACGCTGTAGGGTTTTGAAGGGTTGCAATCGAGGTTGGGGGGTGGTTGTGACTGTGGTGGCTTGTCGAACTAGGGTTTTGATTTATGGGGATTTAAGTTCGAATTAGGCATATTCGAGGATGTATAGGGGTTCGGCAAAGGGAATTGCACCTCAGCGTAAATTTTAAGGTGGTGCGATTGGCTGTAGCGAAGTGTATTCGAGCACTGTGTCGTGGGAGGGAGGCTCAGTCATGATCATCGGAGGAGGTCGAGATGAGACAAAGTGGGTATGGGTGCGTCGAGATCGGGAAGCGGGGTCCAAGCAGTTCGTTCATCGATTCACCGAGAGATGCTCTGTATCTGTGTTTGACGTGCATGGTAATGGGTGAGGTGCACAATTCCTTTGTGTAGGAAGAAGGAGATAAGGAGACGGATTAAGTATGTAATTAAAGTTAGTTATGTAACTAGTGTATTGTATTTTAATTTAAAATATCGATAACTTGAAATTTAAATAACTTTTGCATACGAGGTCTAATCGAGGCGTGGATTTTTCGTTGCGCTCGCGATGACGTACGCTTCACAATGGAACTAGTTTGGACGGAATTGAAGACAATTGAAATTTGGGCTAAAATCTAAAGTCGTTTGGTTTTAGTTCCAAACCGGAACGCCTCTGTGAAAAAAAAAATTAAGGTGAGTTAAATCAACTTTTTAGTTAACATGTATAATATATAGTTGATAAAAATTATTGGATGATTGTTTGGATGAATTACTATATTTATATTAGTTCGATTGGATATTCCCACCTATTGGAGCGCATGAGACCCTATTGTTTTCCCATGTAAGAGTGGATGACCCTTTTTATACGAATCCCGCCTCGAAGCGGTTGATTTATATTTTATGATTGTATAATGTTTGTGATGCAGGGAAACATGTTAGAGGGATCCAATGGGATTCCTCACTATTGTTGAATTGTTTTCAATAATATTTCTTTAAATGGATTATTGAAAAATGAACTCGATTGTAGACATTATGGTTATAACATTGTTATATGTTGAATACTAAAACCCAATAGTGATAGAAAATCAATACTGATATTGGTTAAGTGTTGGGTGGCTATTGGCCTCAAATTAATATTTTAAAAATACTATAAGTTGTCGTTTAAGTCAGAACTGGTTTTTGAAGACAAGAAATGATTTCTAAATCCAAAATTGGGTTCTGAAAATATTTTGTTCTAAGGAATATTTATTTAATTATAGTAATATTATTTAAAGTTGCTTAATAGCAATATTACTATCAGATTATTTAATTATAGTAATATTATTCTAAGGTTATTCAAATTACTTTAGTATTGATTTAAGTTGTTTGTTTATAGTAATATGGTTTTAAAGAATTTATCAAAATATTAAAGGTTAAATATTTCAAGAATGACTATGGTTTATAAATAAAATAAGGATTTATCAATAAGGTTTTGGAAAATAAATTATTGTTATATTTATAAAAAGTGCAAGGATTAATTCTTATATTTCTCAAACAATATTTCGAAATTATTTATTATTATTTTTCAGGTATTTTAAAATTATTAGATTTCATTTATTTATAATGTTATTGTTAAAATTACTATTATGTAGTAGTATTTTGGAAGTATAAGATCTTTTAATTATTCATAAATGTTTTCGAGACCCATGAATAGAGCTGAAAGACTTAGATTTTATAAAGGAGTTATAAAATGGTTTGAAGACTTAAGGAAAGGTTATTTGCAAGGTGAAAGAGTTTACAAATGGTTAGAAATTTGTAAAAAAAATTTAAAAAACAGGTTTATAGATTTATAAAAGAATTTTTATAAATGGTTTATGGATTTATAAAGGGTTTATCGGCGATTTTTGAAATGTACACGAAGCTTATAAGTGATTGAATTTTTATAAAGGGATTATAAATGTTTTTTTTCGAAGATTTATAAAATGGTTTTGGAAAATTATAAGGGAACTTATAAATGATTTGAGAATGGAATAAAATAATATCTTTTTGAAATTTGTGGATATATTTATACTGCTGAGATAAGTATATGGATATTTCTAAGTATTGAAATATAGGGATTTGCGAGTATAACTTTGTAAAGGTGTTTATATACAAGTAATTTACAAAGTGATTTTATGAATGGAATATTTATTAAAGGATGATAGTGATTGCTTTTGTGCTTAACCAATGTTGGTTTTTCCTATGAAATAAATCCCTGATTGAATGTTTGTTATTCGATAGTAAAAAAACCGACTATCGGAATTTGACCCAACCGTAACTTTGGGAATATCTTGGAGAAACACGTGAGTTATATGACACAGCCATCTCCGATGATGTTGTACTATGCGTATAAATCTCGTTTAGTTCTTCTAGGACAATAGTAAGGAAAGCCATCCACTAACGATTAGGTGGTGAACTCCGATCTTATCTTTGACTATTTGTTTTCTAAAGAATCGGGTTTGAGTTTATCGGGAATTATCGAATGTTGTTTCAAAGAGATTAGGATCGAATATGTTATTCGAAAACCACTTCGATCCAACTCAAGCATTGCAAACTAAAGGCATCGTGAAGTGCATGGAATAGAATAGATTGTGAAGTGCAATAGCTAATTGCCACTAATCCTGAGGGTGATTCCAAAATGGATGCAGTAGGAATAATGCCTTCGGTTTCATTCAGACCCAGAATAGACTTGTATGGATGAATGCTATCAACACGTTGTCATCGGAGGACAATGAGCATTTTAAGTGTAAATGTTCTTGAAAGGTAATTGTAGCCTCAAGCCTCATCAACCGAGAATTACTAAAACAAGGGAGATGTAGTAGGGCTAAGTGTGCCGCTCCCAAATAGGGTATGGTCATCCCTATCTAAATTCGATATTATCTCTTATTTGTATTCTTCGAGGCCCATTAAAGGAAGGATGATCATATTCGGTACTATGCAGCAAGGGATAGGTCGGTCATGTGTTAGTAGGGGATCCAGGGAAGGTCCTTGGTGTTATTTTATCTAGATATGCACCGTGCTAGGCGGTACCCCAATAGCCCTGTCATTGTATGAAATCCATTCTCCAATAAGTGTTGTACGGATTTAGTTGGCCCAAATATGCTAAAATGTGAGATGCAAGTATTTCAGCTATATTCATATTTTACTTTGATCCCTAGACATTACTATAATATCAGTGTATTTTCTATAGAAAATGTTTTGGTTATCGTAAGGTAAAAACCCGTCTGTGTTTATATGCGGTGTGGTCTTATGAGATACTCTTGATTTTCAAAAGATTTTTCTTATAATTTTAAATCCTGTTGGTTGTGTTTTCTCTCGCTAGTTTTCCAGACCGACTAAGGTGTTATTTTATTATAATGCTCGGGTTAGACCTAACATATTACAGATTAGTTTGGACGCTTGAAGCTTCAAGAGACGAGTTGGAGGCCCAGAGACGTATTCATGTATATGGTTATTTTCCACTGTATTCATTGTTGTATTTATCAGCAATTTTGAGGACATGCTGTTATAACTGTCCAAGCTGAAATAGGTTAGTATACTCTGATTGATGTTTGATTATACATATGTTCCAATTTGACTTCTATGTAAAGATTTGTTATTTATAGATTATTTGTTCTGCTATGAGATTCTGTGTTGTTTAGTTTCTTCTTATCTTCTTCCTACTTTTTTCACCTAACAATCGAGTTTTCCGACATTTGATTGCTTGGCATATAATATAGTGGGTGTATTAGTGTTGATTTTCAAGGTCGAAAATCACGGTCGTTATAGTTGCAAAGTTGCGGTAATGTGATAGGGTATTCTTGCTTTGTGAACCATGCCAAAGCTTAGACTCTTATCCCTACACATCCTTAAAATTCATGGGTTAGTTTGCTAGGTGCTTACAGTCAAGAGGCTAGTTGTAAAATCAAATTTGAAGTTACTAAGGTGTAGGCACCACCCGTTAAGGGGAATGTTACAGTTGGTATCAGACCTTAGGTTGAGCGAACTATTAGGCATTGGTAGGGTAAATTCATTAGGATAGGATTAGTAATATACTAGAATGAGTTTGAGTATATTATGTGTATGAGCGCATATTAGTTAGTGCTATAAAATATTTTATATTGTGCGAGTCTTTCTGTTGAGTGACTTATGAATCCAATCGACTCGCTTGATCAACATAGTCGATAGGGATTCCTAAACACTTAAATAAGACAAATGGACATAGTATAGTTTTAAAATTGGTAAATGGAATAATTTTACCTAGGGGTTATATTTCTTGTATAAAGAAAATTTGCAAAATGTATATAGTTGTTTAGGAGTGGGTGTCGGTTGGAGGAATGAAGATGTTTATTTAATATCATTTATAGTTGATACCTTTCCCAATATAAAACTTGCCTAGAAAGTATTCTGAGCATATCTTCTTATAATCATGTGGTAAGAGATGAGCCCTAAAGGAAGACAAGGAAGGGGAAATGGCAGTACTTTGATCACTGAAGGTCGAATCCCAACTCCTAGAAGTATTGGATCAACAGAAGAGGTGGAAACTATAGGGTCTCATGTTGACTCTGCATCTATGTGCAAAAAAAATTAATTTGGGAGGAAAGCGGTTTAAGAGCATGGAATCCACTGTAGAAGTCCAGGCATGACTTCATTCTTGTGAGAAGGTTTTCAAAGGATTGGATATTTTAGATGAGCAGAAGCGCTTCTTAGCGTCTTCGCAGTTACAAAATGGAGCGACATCATAGTGCGATTCCGTTACGGCTAATATTCCAAAAGAAGATTTTTCTTGGGCTAGATTAAAGAAAGTGTTTGAAGACCAGTTCATAAGTTTACCAGAAAAGACAAATTTGTATAGGCATTTCTTACATCTTAAGCAAGGAGATGGGTATATATCAAAATATGAGATCAAGTTCAATGAGTTGTCATATTTTGGACCAGAACTCATTCGTACACCCCTTCAGAAGAATTAAAAGTTTACGATGGGAATGGGGGAGGAGTTTCAAGAGAAAATGACTGTGTACATAAAAGGATCTTTGGTGGATTTGGTAAATATGGCTTTGAAGTATGAAGTTCTTATAGAAAGGAAGTCGATAGTAGCACCTAACAACAACCTCCCAAATAAAAGTAAGTTCAATCACTATGGAAGAAGATACAGGGAAGAAGAGGAGGCTCCAAAGAAAACCATATCAAGGATGCAGGTTGTTTTATTTGTAAACAGAAAGATCATATTGCAAATACTGCGAGAATTTTGAAGCTCAAAAGCAGGAGGAAGATATTAATTCTCCCGTGGTTCAGAAATCACTTTGCTTTAATTGCTGCCAACCGGGCATATGGTAAAGGATTGCCCATTTATAAATAAGAGTCAGTAGGTCAAAGTTTATGCTATCAAGGATGGACCCTCAATTTTTCAAGATGTTAAAGGGAAGGGAGTTCTGGAAGGTACTTTATTTGTGAATGGCATCTTGGTTCGAGTTTTGTTTGATACCGAAGCCTCCCTTAGCTTTATTTCTAAAGAATTTGTTGATAGATTAGGACTTAACCCAAAGTTTATAGAAGCCCCTATTAGTGTGACCAACCCCATAGGTGGTACGACTAATCTATGCTTGATGTGTAAAGATGTATAAGTTACATACCTTACCCACCGCTTTCCATGCTATATGTTTATCCTAAGGGGGTGTTTCACTTGGAATGGATTGGTTAGTGGAGCACGAGGTAGTCTTTGACCGTGTTAGGAAGTCAATAAGGTTGATGAATAAAGTAGGGGTGTATATTGAAGTATTGTGAAGAGCTTAAGGATTTAATGTGTAGTTTCTTATATGTCCTCGGATCGTCATAAAAATTTAGAGTCAACCTTGATTGTTTAGTATTTTCCCGGATGTCTCTGAAGAAGTAAATAGTATACCCCCGCTTTGTGGGATTGAGCTAAATATAAACTTGACCCTTGGATGGAAAACTTTTATGCAGCCAAGGCGTAAGATGGTTTAGACGGAAAGAAGGGAGTTAATGAGTCAGATAGAGGAATTGTTAGGTAAGGGTCTGATTAGGTCAGGTCACTCAGATTAGGGAGCAACTTTGGGTTTCCTTGCTAAGTTATATGGTTTGCCAAGGTTTTATGTGGACTACAGTGAATTGAATAAGCAGATGTATAAGAACAAGTATCCATTACCCAGTACAGATGACATGTTCAAACAACTGCAAGGTGCTAAGGTATTCTCGCATATGGATTTGGACACGGGATTTCACAAATTAAGGGTATCTGAATATGACTCACACATGACATCTTTTAGAGAAACAGAGGGTTTCTTTGAGTGGTTGGTTGTGCCATATGGGCTAACCAACGCCCTCGCTCTTTTTTTAGTTGTCATAAATCTAGTTTTTAGAGATACATTCAACAAATTTGTGTTAGTCTCAATAGATGGCATCATTATTTATTCTAAGACTTAGGAGGAACACAAGCGCCACTTAAAGTCCGCGTTGCAAATATTAAGGAGGCATGACTTGATAGCTAAATTTTCTAAGTGACATTTTTGGTAGACTGAAGTAAGACTCCTCGAACATATAGTGTCAGAGGGGCTTGCCCTGAGTTATTGATAGGTGAGTAGATTGCGTGTATTGTGTGGTGTATGTAATACTGCTATGAGTGCTTAATGTATTCTTTGCATATGGATTCCATGGTTATAAATATATGCCTTTGTATTAGTTTGTGTTAGCTTCTTATGTGCTAATTTAAGAGAAGAAAATCACTGATAGATGACATCTTATGAAGCCAATACTATAGCCAGAGATTGATGTCGAATGTAGGAATATCGCCTTCCTCGAATATCACCTCTCTTCAATGTCACCTATCTTTGGAATTTCATGTCGAAAGGCAGAAGTAAAATGGATGTTGAACTATGAAGATTGCTTATCTCATTTATTAACATGATTAATGGACCATTGCACATATTCACAATTTATTCATTCTCTTCTTTGATCATTTAGCATGGGATTTTGAATTCTCTCATTTCAAAAGCCCATAGGCATCATGCAACCATCCTTTAATGATGTCATCTTGTATTTGACCTCTAATGCTAAGCCTATTCTTGATTCTTCAATACTATTTGGTCAACGCCAACTAAGCCATGTTAGTTGTGCCATCAAGAGTGTTAAAAATCAAACTACGGTTCATTATACTTGGTATCATCGGTGTTATACCAATTTTTGGTTTAACATTGACCCTAGTAGCCATGAGTAATACATTATCCAATACTCGCAGAGAATTATGTATTCTAGTCTCAATAAATATATTAATTCCTTTCTCAATACATCTTGACTATAAATATTCAAAACAGTATGTTACTTTCATTGTGATAAATTTCTCATGATTACTACACCTTGTTAAAAGCATTTCACAAAAATACTGTTTAAGTTTTTTATTGGAATTTGAGCCATGGAGATTACTTATCTCATTTATTAACTTGCTTAATGGACTACTGCACATATTCACAATTCATTCATTCTCTCCATTGATCATGTGGCATGGGCTTTCGAATTATCTCATTCCAAAAGCCTATAGGCATCATGGAATAATCCTTTAATGATATCATCTTATACTTAACCTTGAATGCTAAGCCTATTCTGGATTCTTTAACCTTAGTTGGTCAACACCGACTAAGTCATGCTTAGTCGTGTCATCGATAGTGTTAAAAATCAAACGTTGGCTCATCATACTTGGTATTGTGGGTGTTATACCAATTTTTTGTTTAACATTTTAGCGTTGGAAGGAGAGCTCGAATCTCTAATCCTTATAACTTTCTCATTAAAATAGTTGCATTAATTCCTTTTTGTTTTAGGAAAACAATGAGATCATGGCGAGTTAACGTTCCAATTGAAGATATAATACGAAGAGTGATATTGGAAAACAATGTCAACCCCAACTTCAATCCCGAAAACTTGAAAGTAGGACAGCAATCGGAGCTAGTAAGACCAGTTGTGAGAATAAAATCATTGACTTAACACAACAACTTACACCAATGTAGAAATTGTGAGAAAATGTCATTGCATATAGATCTTCTAGAACAACTAGACCCACTGAAGAAGAAGAAGTTAAATCACCTAAAATAAACTTAAGTGCATCCTTGCTTAGGGATAAAAACAAAGTTAATATAACTCCATAAAAGAGGAAAGGAGACCAAGAGGCTGGAGAAATAGTATTCTCCAACAAATCACTAAAAAATAATAAGGCTAAGGCAAATCATCATGGAAGATTAGTGGAGAAGACCTATGAGAATTCTGAAAGTTAAATCTCCAAATAGTACAAGCCGGATAGAAGCAGTTATCATAGCAATGAAGCTTATATAAAGGACATAGCTGAAAAGATAGTGAAAGATATGCTTAACCTTAAAGGGAAGAGAACCTTTGATTCTAGAGTCAGCTATAACTTACGTAAAGCCCCATTCACTATAGGGTCATGTCCCAAAATTTCTATATCATGTTAAAATTCCATCCTTGAGATACAGTGGAACTACTAATCTAGATAATCACCTAATAGCGTTTGAAATTCAAATGGACCT
The DNA here is from genome assembly GCA_030765085.1 of Allium cepa. Taxonomy (NCBI): domain Eukaryota; kingdom Viridiplantae; phylum Streptophyta; class Magnoliopsida; order Asparagales; family Amaryllidaceae; genus Allium; species Allium cepa. The sequence goes on from CM060941.1 coordinate 627,928,061, forward strand.
TTAAAATGCATTAGGAGCTATACACAGCCGACAGTTTCCCAATACCTTTCAAGGGGCAGCAGCTAAGTAGTATGGACACTGTCGGGAGAAGACCATATATTCTTAGTAGCAATTATCTTATGAATTATCACACAGATTTGTATTTGTAAAGATCCTATGATCGACTTTAGCATATTAGCTAATGTCAAACAAAGACTGGTGGAGTTGTTAGGTGACTATATTAAGAGATTCAATGCAAAGGAGCAAAAGCAAAGGATATGACTGACAGAGACAAATTAATGGCAGCACACTCAGGGTTGATAGAGCAGAATCGATGTAATTTGTGAAGGCCCGCATTTGGCTAGAACAGCAGGGAGGCCAGAAACCGATACATTATTGAGGCAAGAGACAAGGTTTTCTCTATTTAAGAAGAGCTACCGCTTAAGGTTCCCAAGTTTCAAATTTTGATGCATAATTTGACCATAACTCTATAAGAACTGAGAAGGGTTCGCCATTCGCATAAGGACCTGTTTATGATCACTGCACAGATCGGGCTTTCTATGGCGACCAAAATCCTCGTTGATATTAGAAGTGTAGTGTATGTTATTTTCAAACATGCCTTTAATCAGACGCTAATTCCAGAAGAAAATCTGAAGCAAAGCTTTGAGCCAATTTTTGGGTTCAATAACAAAGGATCAACTCCCATGGGGCAGATAAATCTTTTGATACAAATGGACATCCCATGAGAATTTGTTTGTCATTATAAATCAGCCTTCTTATTACAATGCCTTCTTTGGGAGGCCAACTTTGGATGAGATTGATGCTTTTATCTCACCGAAATATTTGGTGGTAAAATTACTGACGTAGAATGGATGGGGAACTGTATGAGGAGAGCAATTTAGCTCTCGTGAAATGTACTTTGCCAATCATCCGAAGCAAAAACAATGCTTATTGAGAAACTATGCATGCATTAAGAAAATGTAATTTCTTCGAAAATAGAAGAAAGAGGAAAGAAACAAACTTAGTGGAAGATGAAATTTAAGGCAATGAGATCATCATTGAATTAGATTGTAGGGGTAAACTAGAGAGAAGAATACCACAAAAGACCTTGAGGAGATATGCTTGGATCGGGTTGATCCAACAAAGACAGTAAAGGTTCGAAAAGATTTGGATAGCAAACTTAAAGGAGAACTAATTGAGTATCTTTAATCCACAAGAGATATGTTCGCTTGGTGTGACGACCCGTCTTTCATTCCATAGAAAAACGTATCATCAATAAGAAAAGAAAGAGATAGAAATAGAAAGATAGAAAGAAAAGAAACAACAAACATCAGAATCTCACAGCGGAAACGAACAAAATATAATATTACATATATCCCTTACATAATTTACATATCAGAGTTCACAAAATAATACTACTCCATTACATCAGCCATTCATAAGAGTTTTCCCAACCCATACGACTCAAAACATAACACCAAAATGCCACTATAGCGAATATAGATAGATAGTACGTCTGGACTCCAGCTCCAGCTTCCAAAACGCATGCTAATCCAAACCTAATCACTTGGCTACTCATAAAAATTTGAGTACCCAAGAGTTTATGAAAAACAAAATAAACTCCGGGTCAGACATGGGTCTGGTGTGAGTAAATCAGTTAAAGTTGCTTAACTTTTTTAAAAATCATTTTGAAACAAAAAGTATCACGTAAGACTTCCCACAAATAAACACGGGTAAGTTTTTACCTTACGCTAACCAAAAATTTTGATAGGAAATTCAGTGATATTATAATAGGGTCTAGGGTTTTAAAATAAAATACAGAAATAGCTGGAATGCTTACATCTCACATTCCAACATAGTTGGGCACAATCAATTCGTACGGCACTTATTGGAGATTGGATTCCATACAATGGCAGGGCTACTGGGGTACCGCCCGTCACAGTACGGGGCCTAGATCACCGTACCGAGGATCACTCCCGATCCCCTGCAACACAAGGCCGGACCCATCCCTTACTGGATAGTTCCGAACAAGACAACCCCGCAGTTGTGGCCAACAACTGCCCACACAGCCGAATATATAAGGGACTTCTAGACAGAAGTAAATCTCACTCTCAAGTGGGGGGCTACCCACGAAACCTTGCTGCACCTCCCCTGTTTTAGCCATTCCCGGTTGATGAGGCTTGAGGCAACGATTCCTTTATAAAGAATAAAATTCTTAGAATGCTCATTGTCCACCTGACGATGTTCTGAAAGCATTCAATCCATACAAGTTCGTTCCGGGTTCGAACGAAACCGAAGGCATTATTTCGTTACACTCATCTTGGAATCACCCTCAGAGTTAACGACAATAACCCTTGCAATAAAAACTCTATCTCGATCCTCACTTGAGATGTCACGACCTAACGTTTAACTTGGATCGATGTGGTTTTCGGAAAATCAAAATTGATTCCCGATCCCGGTCTCATCGAAATCCAAACGTGTCTTAAAGGCCAAGTTGTTTAAAATTTAAACAATTCAATTCAGATTTAAACATAGCATCACACAAAATTATCTACAGATAATAACCAATATTCATCACAGATATACAATATCTCATCACAGAATATATCAACTATCATTCAACAGATATCAACCATATTCGGATATCAATTCAAACAATCATCTACAAGTAAGCACTACTTGAATTCATATTATAATTAATTTAATTAATTTAAATTAAATTAATTACTTAAGAATGTATCACTTAATCTTGCTTAACCAAACATTAAGTAATTAATCACAATTATTTAATTAATTAATCACCTCTTAATTATCTTATATATATTAATTTGTGTTAAATTAATTAATAATTGTTATTTAATTATCAATTAATTACTATAATTATTTATTAACTAAAATTTGATTAAAAATTAATCATCCCTTAATTGGTTATTAATTAACCCTTAATTTATAATTAATTAACCTTAATTAATTCTTAATTACCCTAATTAATTCTTAATTACCTTAATTAATTCTTGATTAATTACAAATTAATTTCTTGATTACATAATTAATTATTCATTAATTAACCTTAATTATTTAAATAAATTAAATCTTAACCCTTAACTAATTTACAATTAATTATAAATTAATTAATGTTTAATTACTTAATTAATTAACTCTTAATCAATTGATTAATTAACTACTTAATCACTAATTTATTAATCATTAATCATTTAATTAATTATTAATTACTTATGAATTAACCATAACTATTTAATAAATTAATTAATGACCTATTAATTGTTATTTAATTGAATCCTTAATTACCCATTAATTAATTCATAATTAATTAATTTAAATCTTAACAATTAATTAACCAAAATTAATTAATTAATTCCAACTCTAATTACTAATAAATTTAAGTAAACTTAAATTTCAAAATCTAATTAACTTCAAAACAAAACAATGTTCATTTATCTTCAAAACTCTTACATATTTAAGTATTCAATTTTATTAAAAACTAATTACTTTTGAAAATGTTAGATTTAAAAGATATAAACTATTTCAAACTTCAAATAATAAGATGTGAAATACCTTTTGATATAAATATTTGACACTTTATAAAATAGAGAAAATATAAAGTGTTAAACTTTAAACTTAAAACAAATTGAAGTTTTAAAACAAGCTTAAACTTATCTTCATTAATTTGCATATAGCCCGGCCCAAATTCAAACTACCCAGACCCAACTTCATCTTCCCCCTACCTCTCACAACACTCCTCTGAACCCACACTCCATCACACGCAACAACTCATCCCTCAAACCGAGTGCATCACGCTAACCACAAGACCCTTACTCGAGTGCGATCCCGAGCTACAAACCCACACACACGAAAACGCGCTGACACACGCACGGCCTCGTGCACCTGCACATTGCCTCAGCGCCACCATCGCCACCGCCGGCCACTCGCGCAAACCATACTTCGACCCTCGTTCCAGAATCTCACCCCAAAAATCAACAATTCGAACCCAAACAAAATTCGAGTGCTCGGAGCCAAAATCAACTGTGGCCGCTGGGAAGAAAACCCCTCATCCACAACCATCTTACTTCATTCCGGCGCCCAACTTCGGCCATGCGTGCGCAACCCCCACACGCAACTCCTCCTCTAACTTCATGAAGCTCGGTCCTTTCTATGCATCACGCTATCGAATTACTGAAGCTCACAAAACACAGTACTCAAAACCCTACAAACCCAAATTCCAATTTCTATGTTGCATAATAAATTCAAATAGTATTTTTCTAGTGATAATCATCATCTAACATAGCTTCAGTTCAAATTTCAAAAGTTGAAATCAATCCAATTACAAGAATTTGACAAAAGTCCCGAATACTGTAATCTTCAAAATTCGAAGTCAATTGCAAGTTATAAATTCTGATTTCAATCTTAAAATTCATAACATGCATTATAGATTCAATATATATATTTGATTCATCAAAATTTAACAAGATTTTCATGCTAAAATTTTTGTTTTGTTTTACTACATATTTGTTTTCTGCAGTTTTACAGTATCATCAGTATGTATATTTAAATACTTATATCATATTGATTCTAACCTATAAATATGTTTCAAGATATCTACTAACTAGCACCTTGCTGAATTTAAAATTTGAAGATTGTTCAAAAATTTACTCTGTACTTGCATTTATAGAGAAGTACAATTTAGTTCTAAAACATGCACGGCAAATATTTTAAACCTGAAACAAATACCTCACAAAATCATTGACATACAAGCATTCATCACTAACATTCAACATACAACTTTATACTTAAAGTTTTAATTTAAAGATTTACTCACTTTTTTCTCTGATGTGAAGATTCAAACTTCAGGAATGAATTTAGGCTGCAGACTTCTTTTTGTTCTACTTGCTTCTTGAAATAACTTGTTTATCTTGATATGCTTTAAATCTTGAATAAGTTGGTGATAAAACTTTGAGATTGTGTAGAAATTTGTTGAAGATGTGAAGAAGTTCAGATTTTTGGAGAGAAGAATGTAAAATTTCTTTTTAATAAAATGAGAGTATGCATGATTGACTTTTAGAATTTGTTTTATAAAATTTAAAGAAAAGAAAATTTCTATTATGACACTTGTCAAAATAATGCTTAGATTTCTAACACATGTATATCAATAGGTTTTAAATGTTAACATGTGTAAATTCATGCAAAAAGAAATTAAAATATTTACTTAATTGATTTTTCTTATATAAGTTTATATTTTAAATCTTTAGAAAAAATCAATTTCTTTTAAATAATGAATATAAAAAAATTGTTTTAACTTGAATAAAATCATGAAAATATTACTTAATCCTCAAAGTATAATTTTAGAAAAATTTTTTTAACATAGTTTAAATCTTTTAATATATCAATTCAAACATAATTTGAATTTAAAAACCGAATCCAAAATCAACTTTGATATGAATAAAATTTTAACACATTCAATTTCATATACATATGTACTAGTTTTTAATTAGAATAAATTTATATTTACCATTCATTTATTAACTGTTGAATAAAATAACAAGTTAATCAATTTAAATTAATTTATTATATAAATTATCATATTTAAATTGGGTGTGAAATTCCGGGATATTACAATCCTCCCCCCTTAAAAGAATTTCGTCCCCGAAATTTAAACAAAAGATAATCCACCAATTTCATTTTATTCAACACTTCAAACATACATAACATCCATACATAAGCAACCATCAAACAAACATCCAAACAAACATACATCCAATACAAACACCACTAGCTATCCGGACACATATCCGGATAAGCCTTCCTAATACTATCCAGAGGCTCCCAGGTACAATCTTTGGGATCCTCACTCCACTGGACTTTAACAAGCCTCACTATCTTACTTCTGAGTTGCCTCTCATCTTGATCAACAATTCGAACAGGATGTCGGACAACTGACAAGTCCGGCTCAACTTCTAATTCTTCCTGCACAGCTGGCTCCACAATAAGAGATGGATCGTGCACATATTTCTGTAGATGGGATACGTGGAAAACATTGTGAATTCCAGCCATCCGGACTGGCAATTCAATCATGTATGCTACAGTACCAATCCTCTCGAGAATTCGGAACGGACCAATGTATCTCGGAGCGGGTTTCCCTGTCTTCCCGAATCTTACAGCTCCTTTAATAGGGGAAACTTTGACGAAGATTAAATCACCAATCTCGAACTCCAATTGTCTTCGTCTCTTATCCGCATATTTCTTTTGTCGATCCTGAGCAGCACTCATCCTTTTCTTGATCAGCTCGACTTTAGCAGATGCTTCCCGGATCAAATCTGGTCCAAGCACAATACGATCCTTCGATTCTATCCAACAAGCTGGAGATCTACACAGTCTTCCATACAATGCTTCATAAGGATCCATCTTGATACCTGCTTGGTAACTGTTATTATACGAGAACTCTACCAGATGTAGATGATCCTCCCATGATCCTCCAAAATCTAATATACAGGCTCTCAGCATATCTTCTAAAATCCGATTAAGCCTTTCCGTTTGTCCATCTGTTTGTGGATGATATGCTGTACTCAATCTCAAATTAGTTCCCAAAGCTGATTGCAATGCCTCCCAGAATTTGCTGGTGAAAATCGGATCTCGATCACTTACAATGCTAACTGGAACTCCATGCAATCTCACAATCTCCTTCAAGAAAATTTCAGCCAAAGAAACTGCAGTACGGGTTGCTTTAACTGGTATAAAATGGGCGCTCTTGGTAAGACGATCCACAATCACCCATATTCCTTCATTCCCTTTCTTTGTTTTAGTCAATCCGTCGATGAAGTCCATCGAAATCATTTCCCATTTCCATGTCGGGACCTCCAAAGGTTGCAACAGACCGGCTTGCTTCTGCTGATCTCCTTTCACTTGCTGGCAGATTGCACAACTATTAACGAATCTGGCTACGTCCTTCTTCACCCCGGCCACCAGAAAACTCTCTTCACATCCTTGTACATTTTCGAGATTCCAGGATGGATATTCAATCTGGAGCGATGACTTTCTGATAATACTTCGTATCTCAATCCATCTACATCCGGTAGACACAATCGACCATTAATTCTTAATGCTCCTTGATTGTCTATCTTGAAATCCGAATATCGACCATCCTTAGTTCCAAGAATCAATTCTTCAAAAGACCTATCCTCCATTTGCTTGCTTATTATTCTTTCCTGGAGTATATAGAATATTCAAATTGTATGATGCCAAGAATTCAACCCATCGCTGCTGTCTTAGATTAAGGTCTTTCTAAGAGAAAAGATATTTCAACGGTTTGTGGTCCGTGAATAACTCAAACTTTTCTCCTAAAAGATAGTGTCTCCATATCTTTAGAGCAAAAACAACAGCCAACAGCTCTAGATCATGCGTAGCATAGTTCCTCTCATGTGGCTTCAACTACCGACTCGCATACGCAATAACCCTACCATTCTGCATAAGCACAGCTCCCAATCCAACAATACAGGCATCAGTATACACTTCAAACTTACTCTTACCATCAGGAATAGCCAATACAGGAGCGCTTGTAAACTTTGCCTTCAGTTTCTGGAAAGCTTCCTCACACTCCGGTGTCCACTTGAATTTAGCTCCCTTCCTTGTCAGCTTCGTTAAATGAGAAGAGATCTTAGAATAATCCTTAATAAACTTCCTGTAGTAACCGGCCAATCCAAGAAAACTGCGAACTTCTGTAGGAGTCCGAGGCTGCTTCCATTACATAATAGTCTCAACTTTAGCTGGATCTACAGAGGTCCCCTCACCAGAAATAATGTGGCCCAAAAATTTTACTTCAGACTTCCAAAAATGACACTTAGAGAACTTCGCCTTCAGCACATGCCTTCTCAGAGTTTCCAAAACTATCCTCATGTGCTGCTTGTGCTCTTCTTCCGATTTAGAATAAACCAAAATATCATCGATGAATACCAAAACAAACTTATTCAGAACATCTCTAAAGACTCGGTTCATCAGATCTACAAAATAAGCAGGAGCGTTGGTTAACCCGAAAGGCATAACCAACCACTCATAGAAACAATTAGGTCCCCTAAATGCGGTTAAGGGAATACTATCTTCAGCTACCCTTAACTGATGGAAACCTGATGCTAGATCTAACTGAGAAAAGACAGATGCACCATAAAGTTGGTCGAAGAGATCATCAATGCGAGGAAGAGGATACTTATTTCGAATGGTCACTTTGTTCAATTCATGGTAGTCTACACAGAACCTTAGAGACCCATCCGACTTGGTGACAAAAACTGCTGCAGAACCAAATCAATACAAAACTCTATTTCCCGATGCGGTGGAAAACACTTAACTTCCTCAAATATGTCGGAGAAATCCCGGACTACTTTAATATCTACAACCTCTTCTTGAGAAGTCTCCACTCCATGTAAAATACTACTCAAGTGGATTCCAGAGTTATCACACATTACTCTGGCAATCCTACCCAGATCAGTTTCCAACGAAACTGTTCTTTCATCACAATTTAAGATAGCTTTATATTTCTCAAGCCAGTCCATTCCCAATATAAGGTCGAAACCTTGAAAATCCAATACATAAGGATCACAGGAAAAACTATGGGATAGATAGGAGATTCTCAAATCTTTACAAATCCTATCCAATTTGGTTACCCCTCCTATAGGATTTAATACACAAATGGGATTGTCTACGATACTAGGAATAAGTAAGAAATTCTCTACAGTTCCCAGGGAAATAAAACTTAAAGAAGCACAAGAATCAAATAAGACTTTAGTATATTTTCCATTTAAAAGTAAAGTACCTTCTAAAACTCCCTTGCCCTTGGACGAGTTCGGTGGTGCGCCTTCCAAAGAAAATACTTTGTTCTGTTGAACCTTATGAAGGAGCGGGCAGTCTCTAATCATGTGTCCCGGTTGGTGACAGTCAAAGCAAAGCGACTTCTGAACTAAAGCCGACCCTGGTCCACTATATTGCTGTTGCTGCTGCTGAGATCCTTTGTTGGGACACTTGTTTGCCAGATGACCTTCTTGATGACAAATATAACACTTTCGGGGTCCATTATTGTTCCCAGACTTCTTCTTGTTTTGCTTCTTCCAGTTAGGATTGAATTTCCTCTTATTCTGGTTAGAAGAATTCCCTCCTGTTGCAGTAACTTGTGCCACTGACCTCTTCTTCATCAAATCTTCATACCTTAACGCCATATCAATAAGCTCCACAAAAGACCCTTTCAGATGGGCAGTCATTCTTTCATGATACTCGGGCCTCAACCCTTGGACAAACATCTCGTTCTTCTTAAGAGGTGTGTCTATAAGTCCTGGACCGTAGCAAGATAACTCGTAGAACTTTGTCTCGTATTCATCTATGGACATATTCCCTTGTTTCAAGTTCAGAAAGTCTTGATAAATACGAGTTCTTCCTGCAGCAGGCATATACTTTTCCTCAAACATCTCCTTAAATTCTTCCCAAGACATACCAACCTCCGAGATATTAGCGGTCACTGAATTCCACCATACTGCAGCACCACCTTGTAATTGCCACGCAGCCATTATTCTCTTTTTCTCATCTGATAACCTCATGCTCTTAAAAATCTTCTCACACGAGCGAATCCATGCTTGAACTTCTATAATAGTTTCTGATCCTTGAAATGGTTTCCCTCCTAGATGAACAAAGTCCTTGCATAATGCGGCAAAACTGGCTGAAGACGTAACTGGATTAACAGTCTCATCATCAGTCTGCTCTCTTCTGTTACCAGTTGATCCACTACCAACAACTCTTCCCCTTTGGCCTCTTGAACTCATATTGGCTACCTGAACAGGTAACCAATCAATTTAGATAGGGATATAGTTATATAAGAAAATTACAAATACGCACTCTCAAGATAGATACTACTTTAGAGCCTAGGTGTTTCTCAACCATTGCTCTGATACCAACTGTGACGACCCGTCTTTCATTCCATAGAAAAACGTATCATCGATAAGAAAAGAAAGAGATAGAAATAGAAAGATAGAAAGAAAAGAAACTACAAACATCAGAATCTCACAGCGGAAACGAACAAAATATAATATTACATATATCCCTTACATAATTTACATATCAGAGTTCACAAAATAATACTACTCCATTACATCAGCCATTCATAAGAGTTTTCCCAACCCATACAACTCAAAACATAACACCAAAATGCCACTATAGCGAATATAGATAGATAGTACGTCTGGACTCCAGCTCCAGCTTCCAAAACGCATGCTAATCCAAACCTAATCACTTGGCTACTTATAAAAATTTAAGTACTCAAGAGTTTATGAAAAACAAAATAAAATCCGGGTCAGACATGGGTCTGGTGTGAGTAAATCAGTTAAAGTTGCTTAACTTTTTTAAAAATCATTTTGAAACAAAAAGTATCACGTAAGACTTCCCACAAATAAACACGGGTAAGTTTTTACCTTACGCTAACCAAAACATTTGATAGGAAATTCAGTGATATTATAATAGGGTCTAGGGTTTTAAAATAAAATACAGAAATAGCTGGAATGCTTACATCTCACATTCCAACATAGTTGGGCACAATCAATTCGTACGGCACTTATTGGAAATTGGATTCCATACAATGGCAGGGCTACAGGGGTACCGCCCGTCACAATACGGGGCCTAGATCACCGTACCGAGGATCACTCCCGATCCCCTACAACACAAGGCCGGACCCATCCCTTACTGGATAGTTCCGAACAAAAAAAACCCCGCAGTTGTGGCCAACAACTGCCCACACAGCCGAATAAATAAGGGACTTCTAGACAGGGGTAAATCTCACTCTCAAGTGGGGGGCTACCCACGAAACCTTGCTGCACCTCCCCTGTTTTAGCACTACACCAAAATAAGCTTTTAACAGCGTTTCAAAAACGCTATAATAGGATATAACAGCGTTGTTAAAAACGCTGTATAACGACATGCTGTCGTATATACGAAATTAATAATAGCAAAAAATAAACGCTGTTGAAAACTGTATTAGACAGCGTTCTTTTACCGCTGTATATAATTTTCTACAGCGTTTATTATTTGCTTTCAAAATTGTTAATAGTAGTTTTTTTCAGCAGTTAATAAACGCTGTTGTTAATTTTTCACAGCATTTTTATTATGCTGTTGGAGCAATGTACATTATCTTTTCATAGAATTGACAACACGGTTTGAACGCTGTTGTTTGTTTGTACTATTTTTACAGCGTTGCACCATTGCAATATTTACACACAGGTATCATTAATCTAAATAGCATTTTATTATATTTCAACCGGATAATATACATAACATATACAAATTAAACTAAAAAATATCATATAAAAACATAACAATCAACTATTTCAGTAAATTAAGTAGAATACAATATCCATAAACAAAGTTTACATAAATTTATAAACAACGATAATATTTATAAACTAATATCCTACAACAATGGACAAAGGCACAATATCTGCACCGACAACCAAGGCAACAAATGCAACTGCAGATACTTTAGACTGACATATGGTAGAAGACACACATTTAGTCATCAAATTTGTCATCATGAAGTCTGTATATATCCAGATTGAAATTGCTTTGTAGATATGCATAACATACCATCAGTAATCAAGTTCACGCCCTTAGCAAGTACATCGAATACAGTGCATGGTCCATCAATCGTAAATGAAAGACTTTTTATCCATTCAACCTTTAGTTCTGACACATACCACTTCAGCACTTTAAAAACAAACCTATTAAAACATCAAAAAAGAAATGATAAGCAACAATATACACTGGCAAAGAGATAAGAGTGGAATACATAAGGCAAAGTTTTTACTGTGAAGAATAAATTTGTCTATCTGTCTATAGAAAAACAGTTACATAATTGTCCATATATGGTAGCAATGATCTCTTTTCTATATCTGCAAAACCCTGCCCAAAAAAATCAGTATTTGTATATACCATGTTTAATTTTGTATCACGTCAAAAGTTGGAAATTAACCATAATTTTAGACTAATCAGCAAGGTGCACTTTAAATACTGATATCTAACCATAATATTCGTGAGAAAATTATTACTTCAATGTTACGGTACTCTGAAGGTGATAACCTATGATGCTAAACTAGATACATGTATTGATTTATGATGGATAAAGGATGTCATACGGGAATACATGCCACTATGGTGAAAAACACAAAGTTTAAAGTTAATATCCGATGATTACTTAACATTTGGATAAATCCCTCAGTTTCTCTTAATGGTAGTGATAACACACAAACAAACATTTGGATAAATCCCTCAGTTTCTCTTAATGGTAGTGACAACACACAAACAAATTAAGAGTTTGTACTGCAGAATTTCGCAGAGTAAAATTATCCTACAGGATAGTGAACCAGACTAGCAGTCATAATATTTAGAATGTCCTTTAATGAGATATATTCTATCCATAGTCATCAAACAGAACTTAATCCAAGTCATCTTGCTAATTATTATAAGTGAAATAGTGATTACCTCACGAGTTAGATTTATTTCTAAGGCACAGAGAAAATGAAGAGAAATATTAATAAAGTAAAGACAGAAAAGGCACATATTTCATATTCTAGTCAATATTAGACATTGGTACTATAATGCTCAAATACTGAAGGTATTTGTATACTGAAAACGCAAGCATCTAAACAAAAATCAGTTTTTCAGGGTATGACCAACTCATTATCTTTTTATTTCATAATCTTGGTCTATCATGCCAAAAAAATATTTTTAATGTGTTCTTGATGATCTGATGTTTAATTCCTATTGGTTGAAGATGGTTCTGTGCTACCAGTTGCTTTGCCTGGCAGTGATATCAAGAGTCAAATTGTGGTATTTATTCTCTGTTTTTAAACTCTACACACACACACACAACTCTCCAACGATTGTACTTTTTTTTATGGTTTCAGAGATACATGTCAGATGCTTCTTTTCATGGTAGGGATCATTTTAAAATTTAATTATTTATCCGGTACTGTATCATAATTGTGGTATCTGTACACATTCTTTGTAGATTTGTTGTATAAGGTCGAACAGTTTATAAACGAAAGTGGAGGTGATCTATGTCAGTTCATTTTCTCTGTACCTTAGAAATAAATCTAACTCGTGAGGTAATCACTATTTCACTTATAATAATTAGCAAGATGACTTGGATTAAGTTCTGTTTGATGACTATGAATTGAAGCATGCACTCACACATGAGAATATACTATAAACATGAAATCCAGTAAGAACATGTGAATCTGTAATATTTACACAGTAAACCAAAAGTCCTACACTGAATGTTGCAAACAAACTAAATATTTTCATTATCATGTAAACAAACTATAAACATAATCACAAAAGCGGTTCCTCATTTGTATAATCATTATCATGTAAACCGAATATACTATCTATACTTGCCTTCAGGTGTCCATTTGAAAAAAAATAAGTAATTCAATAATTGAATCAATAAACTAAAGGGGTTCCTCATTAATATTCAACAGTAATAAATGTTAGCAAAGGAAAGCACAGTTTCCTTGCTACAATATAACAGAACCCAAAACTGATGGATTTATATCATAAGCTAGTTATGAGTACGTATGTTAACAAAGAGTAGCGACATACTTTAAAATCAAGAGTGAATAATAAAATAAAATATAATAAAACCTTATCTTTTTTGAAATGCAGATCCAACCAATTTCCTTGCTAGTGCTCAACTCCTTGCTAGTTCCCAACTCCTTGCTAGTGCTCAAGCTGCAGTTGTTCCTAATAAGAAACCTGGAAATGTAAATGGCGAAAGAGAAGTAAGAAAAGCTTGCACCAAAGAAGATAGAGGGAAGGCATTAGTCAATACAAAGCCGGCTGTTTGCATAAAAGAAGATAAAGAAAAGGAGGTAGCTAATCCTAAGCCCACTGTTTGAATCAAAGAAGATAAAAGGAAAGAGGCACCTCTGGCTGATCCAAAGCCTGTCTTTATAATGAAATCAAACACCGACTGAAAGCCAGTGTTTCGTCACGTTTGTCGTTCTACAACTCAACACTGAACCACTGCAGGCCCGCAATACTTGCCGCATCAAGAGTTAGATCCTCCTACAGAACAACTCGTATTACCAGTAGAGCATCCCTTTAATACAGACCATTGCTCAGTGTTTGATTGCATCCCACCTTCTAGCTACTGTACAGGCTGCAGTTTGATTCAGTTTGCTTTAGAATCCCATCAGCCACGTTGCAAGCTACTGTCCTTCTCTCTTCAACCAAACACCCAGCCTATCTCTAAAGTTTTTATTACTCCCTAATTGCTACAATATATGCTCTTAGTTAATTTTGTTATAGTGCAAATTAGTTATTTTTTATATTCTTAGTTAATTTTATAAACTTGTTTAGTTTTTATAAATTAGATGACTCAGTTAATTTTTAAATTCAATTAATTTATATAAAAGTTAATCAACTTAGTAATAATTTATAAAATTTAGTTAATTTATTTAAGTTTTATAAAACTTAGTTAACTTCGTTAATTTTTGTGAACTTAGTTTATTAATTAGTTATAAAACATAGTTCTCTTAGTTAAGTTTTATAAACTTAGTTAATGTTTTTAAATTTAAATATTTTTAAAAACTATTAATTTTATAAACTTGATTAATTTTGATAAAACTTAACTTGGTTGATTTTAATAAACTTAGTTAATTGTTATAAGATTTAGTTAAATCAATTAACTTGTTTAATTTCTCATCACATTTTATCTCAAGTGCTTTTGATTTTCGACAAATTCATCACATATTATCGAAAATCCAATTTGATCTAAACCACCATGCTCATAACAGAAAGTATATAGTACATAACCTTACTCGAATGTTATGTAGTATAGTAAGTTATCGGAATAAAACAATACACCTTATCGATGTCCATGTGGCTCCAAAGAGCAGCACCTGCCATTTCACAAAACCTAGAAATAACATTTAGGTTACCTTCCAAAATCCCGCATGTCGAACAAAACTTGCAGCGATGTAACATAAAACTTTTGGATAAATGAAAACAAACAATTAACAAAGCACATTAGCATGAAAGCATCCTTAACTTGACCTTGTTTTACCAGTTAAATCTTTTATTCGCCTTTCTCATCCATGTTGTCTTTCACCCCAAAGTGTAGGCAGGTTTGTCATTAAGCTAGGGTCAACTTGTATATGTATGGTTATGTGTTTGAATATGAGTTCATTTTTCAAAGAAAGAACATCTACGCTGTAGAAAAGAGACTATTAGCTACAGCTTCAAAAATAAATTTTAGTTTAGAATTTGATGAAACAACAATGTAAAAACACATACTTTTTCTGTCTGGAACGTCACTTCTATCTGACTTCTCAACAATCACCTAAAGTGTTGAAAGAACCAATGAAAGGTGAGTCCATGAATTCAAGATATGCAATATTAGCAATAGATGCGCAAAATTCACTTGCTGGAATCCTGTTAGGATATTTATCTATAACACTTAGCTTCTGCCGGTCTTCTTTCTATTTACGCTACACAAATTTGATAAACATAATCGGAGAACTCAAAAACATTTTTGACAGGATTGAGGCTCTCTCTTAAACTTTCCTTATTAACCTTTTTCAAATAAAGCCATTTTATGACTGCATACATCAACAGTGGTGTATAACCTAGTAAAATTTGTTTTTACTTCAAAATTTATTTTAACAGGTCACTATATATCTCTTTGAATCATGGAAGTATGAACTATATTTATTTATTGACGTTCCTATTAACAAATACTGCAGACTAATTAGTAGAGCATGCATGATAGTATCATATATTTGCTTTACTTCGGTGTACTCCTGTTGTACATCTACTTTTAGATTTGTTTGCAATTCATCGTTCGAAACAATACAAATTATGTCATTATATTTGTTTTTTCCAAAAGTCATAGGAGCACTTCTAATCAAATACCAAACAAAAATCAAGGTATTTCATCATGGTTAACTACCCAATATGTGGAGTTTAACTACCCAATGTGTGGAGTTTAATGGAAATTGTTAAAAAGCTTGTAGATTTACACCAGTTTGCCTCGGCTAAAAAGACATACTTTACTCCAAGTTTTTGTTTCTAAAGATAAATTATTATGATTTACATCCCATGCATAAATCTATAGCATGTTTCCTATAATCTTTTCAAAGAATCACAACCATAAGATCACATATCAAATCAACTGAACCCTAGACCCATAAATAACTAGAATAAAGCATATGATCAATAATGAGTTGCAATTATAATCCAATTTACCAATCAACTCCAACTAAAATTTAATCAATAACTTCCAATATGTGCTCATACCATAGTTCCATTCAACAAAGTACATTAATCCATAAAACAATTGATAATAAAATTATGTGAAAAAGTAGAACATTTGTTGCAAATATCCTATAATACGAATTTAACATGAAAATATTCTCTACGTATCACAATGCAACATTTTAAATTTTCCTTATAGAAAAGTTTACCTGTTGATACTTCAGTCATCAAATTTCACCTAAAAAAATAATAAATAAAAATCTTTCACTCCCGTAACTAAAATTGAAAATCACCCTATAGTTTTTAAACTGGTGCTGCAAGCCTGCACATGCAAGCATTGTAGTTTTTAAACTGCTGGTGCAAGCTTGCAGCAGCAAGCTTGCTGGCACTATAGTTTTTAAACTAGTGCAAGCTTTTCATATTTAACAAACGATGGATATAAAAAGTTAATATTCGATGTTGGAATCAGAAACAAACATAAGAAAGTATCATCATTTACAATTGCACGTGTGCTTACTCAAGCAGCAAAGCGGGACATTTTAATATATGATGATAATGATTCAAGTCTAATGAATATAAACCAAAATAATTAATTAGTATGTTGGAATCAACAAACACATGATTATCTCATGTCTAATTGCTCATACTATGGAAGCAATGGAAACATAAATAAAAAGAATCTCAAAACTCATATTAGCCGAAACTTGGTAATTGATAGACAGTTAACTCAACATGTTGATTATTAAAACATTTAACCAAGAGTTTAAATGCTTACACTGTATTCATCAAATTGATCTGCAAAACCAAATTAATGAGAATGATAATTCAAAATTTTCGTATAAATACAGGTGTGAAGTTCAACTGCAAACTTGCAGTATAAAGTTAGCCAAAGAGAGGAATTGATCGATGGAGGCGGAGCACTTGGAGGGCGGGTCGGGAGAAGAATCCGAGGGGTGAGAGTAGAATCCAAGGGGCAGTGGCAATCTCATGGGGGCAGCAGTGGGATTCAAAGGACAACGGCAATTTGATGGTGGTGGCAGCGACTTTTCATAGATTGGAGAATTAGGTTTGGAGGAGAGGATATTGAAGTAATGAATGAGTGGAGGGAAACCAATTGGTAAGCGGGAGAATGTTTCAGTAAGGGTACAACAGCGTGTTGCATCAAAACGCTGACTTTAGACGCTATTAAAATTGATTTTTCTTGTAGTGTAGCCATTCCCGGTTGATGAGGTTTGAGGCAACGATTACCTTTATAAAGAATACAATTCTTAGAATGCTCATCGTCCACCTGACGATGTTCTGAAAGCATTCAATCCATACAAGTTCGTTCCGGGTTTGAACGAAACCGAAGGCATTATTTCATTACACTCATCTTGGAATCACCCTCAAAGTTAACGACAATAACCCTTGAAATAAAAACTCCATCTCGATCCTCACTTGAGATGTCACGACCTAACGTTTAACTTGGATCGATGTGGTTTTCGGAAAATCAAACTTGATTCCCGATCCCGGTCTCATCGAAATCCAAACGTGTCTTAAAGGCCAAGTTGTTTAAAATTTAAACAATTCAATTCAGATTTAAACATAGCATCACACAAAATTATCTACAGATAATAACCAATATTCATCACAGATATACAATATCTCATCACAGAATATATCAACTATCATTCAACAGATATCAACCATATTCAGATATCAATTCAAACAATCATCTACAAGTAAGCACTACTTGAATTCATATTATAATTAATTTAAATTAAATTAATTACTTAAGAATTTATCACTTAATCTTGCTTAACCAAACATTAAGTAATTAATCACAATTATTTAATTAATTAATCACCTCTTAATTATCTTATATATATTAATTTGTGTTAAATTAATTAATAATTGTTATTTAATTATCAATTAATTACTATAATTATTTATTAACTAAAATTTGATTAAAAATCAATCATTCCTTAATTGGTTATTAATTAACCCTTAATTTATAATTAATTAACCTTAATTAATTCTTAATTACCTTAATTAATTCTTAATTAATTACAAATTAATTTCTTAATTACATAATTAATTATTCATTAATTAACCTTAATTATTTAAATAAATTAAATATTAACCCTTAATTCATTTACAATTAATTATAAATTAATTAATGTTTAATTACTTAATTAATTAACTCTTAATCAATTGATTAATTAACTACTTAATCACTAATTTATTAATCATTAATCATTTAATTAATTATTAATTACTTATGAATTAACCTTAATTATTTAATAAATTAATTAATGACCTATTAATTGTTATTTAATTGAATCCTTAATTACCCATTAATTAATTCATAATTAATTAATTTAAATCTTAACAATTAATTAACCAAAATTAATTAATTAATTCCAACTCTAATTACTAATAAATTTAAGTAGACTTAAATTTCAAAATCTAATTAACTTCAAAACAAAACAATGTTCATTTATCTTCAAAACTCTTACATATTTAAGTATTCAATTTTATTAAAAACTAATTACTTTTGAAAATGTTAGATTTAAAAGATATAAACTATTTCAAACTTCAAATAATAAGATGTGAAATACCTTTTGAAATAAATATTTGACACTTTATAAAATAGAGAAAATATAAAGTGTTAAACTTTAAACTTAAAACAAATTGAAGTTTTAAAACAAGCTTAAACTTGTCTTCATTAATTTGCATATAGCCCGGCCCAAATTCAAACTACCCAGACCCAACTTCATCTTCCCCCTACCTCTCACAACACTCCCCTGAACCCACACTCCATCACACGCAACAACTCACCCCTCATCCCGAGTGCATCATGCTAACCACACGACCCTTACTCGAGTGCGATCCCGAGCTACAAACCCACACACACGAAAACGCACTGACACACGCACGGCCTCGTGCACCTGCACAGTGCCTCAGCGCCACCATCGCCACCGCCGGCCACTCGCGCAAACCATACTTCGACCCTCGTTCCAGAATCTCACCCCAAAAATCAATAATTCGAACCCAAACAAAATTCGAGTGCTCGGAGTCAAAATCAACTGCGGCCGCTGGGAAGAAAACCCCTCATCCACGACCATCTTACTTCATTCCGGTGCCCAACTTCGGCCATGCGTGCGCAACCCCCACACGCAACTCCTCCCCTAACTTCATGAAGCTCGGTCCTTTCTATGCATCACGCTATCGAATTACTGAAGCTCACAAAACACAGTACTCAAAACCCTACAAACCCAAATTTCAATTTCTATGTTTCATAATAAATTCAAATAGTATTTTTCTAGTGATAATCATCATCTAACATAGCTTCAGCTCAAATTTCAAAAGTTGAAATCAATCCAATTACAAGAATTTGACAAAATTCCCAAATACTGTAATCTTCAAAATTCGAATTCAATTGCAAGTTATAAATTCTGATTTCAATCTTAAAATTCATAACATGCATTATAGATTCAATATATATTTGATTCATCAAAATTTAACAAGATTTTCATGTTAAAATTTTTGTTTTGTTTTACTGCATATTTGTTTTCTGCAGTTTTACAGTATCATCAGTATGTATATTTAAATACTTATATCATATTGATTCTAACCTATAAATACGTTCAAAGATATCTACTAACTAACACCTTGCTGAATTTAAAATTTGAAGATTGTTCAAAAATTTACTATGTACTTGCATTTACAGAGAAGTACAATTTATTTCTAAAACATGCACAACAAATATTTTAAACCTGAAACAAATACTTCACAAAATCATTGACATACAAGCATTCATCACTAACATTCAACATACAACTTTATACTTAAAGTTTTAATTTAAAGATTTACTCACTTTTTTCTCTGATGTGAAGATTCAAACTACAGGAATGAATTTAGACTGCAGACTTCTTTTTGTTCTACTTGCTTCTTGAAATATCTTGTTTATCTTGATATGCTTTAAATCTTGAATAAGTTGGTGATAAAACTTTGAGATTGTGCAGAAATTTGTTGAAGATGTGAAGAAGTTCAGATTTTTGGAGAGAAGAATGTAAAATTTCTTTTTAATAAAATGAGAGTATGCATGATTGACTTTTAGAATTTGTTTTACAAAATTTAAAGAAAAGAAAATTTATATTATGACACTTGTCAAAATAATGCTTAGATTTCTAACACATGTTTATCAATAGGTTTTAAATGTTAACATGTATAAATTCATGCAAAAAGAAATTAAAATTTTACTTAATTGATTTTTCTTATATAAGTTTATATTTTAAATCTTTAGAAAAAATCAATTTCTTTTAAATTATGAATATAAAACAATTATTATAACTTGAATAAAATCATGAAAATATTACTTAATCCTCAAAGTATAATTTTAGAAAAAAATAAATTAACATAGTTTAAATCTTTTAATATATCAATTCAAACATAATTTGAATTTAAAAACCCAATCCAAAATCAACTTTGATATGAATAAAATTTTAACACATTCCATTTCATATATATGTACTAGTTTTTAATTAGAATAAATTTATATTTACCATTCATTTATTAACTGTTGAATAAAATAACAAGTTGATGAATTTAAATTAATTTATTATATAGATTATCATATTTAAATTGGGTGTGAAATTCCGGGATATTACACTTGGACCCATTCAGATATGGTTGGAATAGATCTGACCATTATGTGTGATGCTTTAAATGTAGATCCGAATGTCAAACCTACACGGTAGAAGAAAAGGCAGTTTGATAAAGTTTGATCTAATACTTTAAAAGAAGAAGTCAACACATTGCTCGAAAAATGATTCGTTAGAGAAGTACTTTATCCGAAATGGTTAGCCAATCTAGTACTAGCCAAGAAATATAATGGGAAATGGAAAACATTTATTGATTATACTATTTTGAATAAAGCATGCCTGAAAGATTGCTACCCCTTCCAAGGATAGACTAATTAGTAATGCAACAAGTAGATATAAACTCTTATCTTTCATGGATGCTTACTCTGGATACAACCAGATTTCGATGTTCAAACCGAATGAGGAGAACAATAGTTTTATAATAGATGGGGAATATATTGTTACAAATTAATGCCTTTTGGATTAGAGAATGCTGGAGCGACATACTAGATATTGGTAAATGGAATTTTCAAAGAAAAATTAGTTGAAATATGGAAATATATGTGGATGATATGTTAGTAAAATCTCAAGAGGAAAGAAACCATCTAAGGGATCTTGAAGAGATGTTCAAGGTATTACAAAAATATAAGATGAAGCTAAACCTACTGAAATGTTCTTTTAGAATTTAGTCGGGAAACTTCTTGGGATATATTGTCAGTGCTAGAGAAATCAAAGCCAACCCTGGCCAAATTCAAGCTATCAAGGATATGGAAAAACCTAAGACAAGTAAAGATGTATTGAGCCCAAATGATAGAGTGATAACATTAAATAGATTCATTTCCAAGGCCATTAACTTATGCATTCTGGTCTTCGAAGTGATTAAAAAGAAGAAAGGGGAGAGGATTGTCAATAAGCTTTTAATGAGATGAAAGAACATTTGGATAAATCACCAATTTTGTCCAACCCCGTAGAATGGGAAATCCTTTATCTTTTTACGGCAATCTCTGAACATGCAGTTAGTTTTGTTCCAATAAGATAAGAGAAAGGAAGTCCATTTCCAGTATACTATACAAGCAGAAGGCTTAAGAATGTAGAAACAATATATTCGGTCATAGAAAAACTAACGCACTATTAAATGCTCAGTGCACAAAAGTTAAGAGTTTATTTTCAAGCACATCCGATTGAGGTCCTAATCAACTTTCCACTCAAGAAAGTCTTCAGTAAACTTCATACGTCGGGAAGATTAGTAAGATAGGGGATAGAGCTTAGCCAATATGATATCAAGTTTCTAGCTCAATTGGTAATTAAAGAGCAGGCCCTAACTGATTTTGTTAATGAGTGTACGGGTAAAGAGCAATCAAAGAAGGAAAAAGATATTAAAGCCTAAGTGGAAACTGTTTGTAAGTGAAGCCTCAAAAAAATAAGGGGCTAGAGCTAGATATGTGATTATTACCCCTGAGGGACACTGTTTACATTATGTGATTAGGATTTTCAGCTATTAACAATATGGCAGAATACGACTCAATGATAGCAGGACTCATCTTAGCCCTTCAATTGAAGATTCCTAGAATTGAGACTTTTAATGACCTACAACTAATAGTGAATTATCTAAACTAAAAATATTAAACAAAGGATACCAAACTGATCCTATATGTAGAAAAGATATTGAAAATGTTGATCCAATTTGAGGATTTTTCAATACACCAAGTGGTGAGAGGAAATAACTCCCAAGCTGGTTTTTTGGCTAAGTTGGCAATCGTGAGGAGCACCAAAAGCCCGAATTTTTTCCAGTAGGCTACCAATCAAATCGTAGTATAGAGAAAATAGGCCCAAATCCAAAAACATCCTTAGTGTTGACCAAATCTCGAGTCTTAACACACAAGGAAAAGGAGGACGAAACTGAAATCCTTCAAGAATATCTTCCCGTATGGACACTAATAATAAATATGAGAATAATTGGATGGCACCTGTCGTTGAATATAAAAAAAGAAACCACCGACGGATAAAAATGAGGCAACGAGAATAAAATATCGAGCCCCAAACTTCATTATGGCACACGAAATACTTTATAAGAAAGGATATTCACTCCCTTACTTAAAATACGTTAATAAAAAACAGGAGTTTAATTACTAAGAGAAGCCCATGAAGATTTCTGTGAGGACTATTCTAATGGCACAAAGCTACCAAAAAATTATGAGACAAAGCTTCTATTGGCCTCAGGTGGCTAGCCATGTTTAAGAATATGTAAAGAGATGCAATAAATGTCAAAAGTTCTCTAAGATCCCACCCTTGTAGCCAAGTGAGTTGACCTCGATCTCAAATCCATGGCCTTTCGATGTGTGGGGAATCAAATTGATAGGAACACTGCCAATATCCTAAGGAGGAGCTAAATTTGCGGTAGTAGCTATTGATTATTTTACCAATGGGTAGAAGCGAAACTGCTACCAAATATCACATCGGGAAAAGTGCTTAAATTTGCAACCAAGAATATTGTCATCAGATTTAGAATTCCACATAAGATAATATTCGACTATGGAACTAGGTTTGAAAGTGAGGAATTTACTCGATTTTTCTATAGAAATGGAATCATCAAGAGCTTTTCATCTGTAGCACACCCTAAGGCTGAGGAATTAACTCGATTTTGCTATATAGATGGAATCATCAATGGCTTTTCATCTGTAGCACACATAAGGCTAATGGATTTGTTGAAGTTGCTAACGAAACCATCAAAACCAACCTAAAGAAACAATTGGACAAAGTAAAAGGAAATTGTGTAGAAGAACTACCTCTAGTATTACGGGCAGACGGAACTTCTGCCCAAACTGCAATAGGACATACCCTATTTAATTTAACATAAGGATGTGAAGCCATGCTTCAAATCAAGGTTGAAGTACCCTTCAATTGAAGGATTGCACATGTATTAAATTAAAACCAGGAGTTAAAAATAGAATCTTTAGAATTGATCAATGAATTAAGAGATGAAGTAGCCATAAGGATGGTTGAATATCAAAGAAGGATATCCAGATATTACAAATCCAAAGTGAAATAAAGATCATGTCAAAAAAGAGATTAGTACTTCGAATAGTGATTGCAAATACTAAGAATCTAGTGAATCGTCCGCTTGGGCCTAACTAGGAAGGACCCCTTATCATTCATAAAATAATTCTACTAGGAACTTATTGATTATGCCAAACTAATGGAAATATAATAGAAAGAACATGGAATATCAAATATTTGAGACCATACTTCCCAACTATGGATGAGTAACGAAGTTGAAACAAGAATATCTACTGAATCAATCATGGAAAGGAGCAAGAATCTCCTAAAATAAAGTGAAAAATCTAAATTGTCACATAAGATGGTGATAAAGGGTTCGATCCAAATTGTGATCATCACAATCTTCTATAGGTAGATATGTAAAAAAAAAAATGAGCCATTAGTGGTCCAAAATAATCTTTAGAGGAAGATCTATCAAAAATGAGCCATTAGTGCTCCAAAACAATCTTCTAGAGAAAGATTTGTCAAAAATAAGCTATTAGAGCTCATAATCTTCTAGACGAAGATTTGTCAGAAATAAGCCCTTATTTCCACATGAAAATGGCCTTTTAAGGCACCTCCTAAAGCGAGGATAGAGTAAGCCTTTGATCCCGCCTGAAAATGTTCCTGGCCAAAGCACCGTCTAACCTTTAGTACCGCCTTTAAGGCCTAACTGAACCGCCTCCTAGAAGGAGGTTGGGTTAGTCT
Organism: Allium cepa; assembly: GCA_030765085.1. Lineage (NCBI taxonomy): Eukaryota > Viridiplantae > Streptophyta > Magnoliopsida > Asparagales > Amaryllidaceae > Allium > Allium cepa. The sequence continues at coordinate 627,952,705 of CM060941.1, forward strand.
TTGTAACTGCTCAAGATACCTAACCAAACACATCGGATGAAATCCATTGAGTTAATCACACTCTATCAAAAAGAATGGATTAAAAACAATCTTCTAGAGGAAGATCTATCAAAATTGAGCCACTAGCACTCTAAAGTAAAAAAATCTTTTAGAGGAAGATCTGTCAAAGGTGAACCATTAGTACTCCAAAACAAAAACAATCTTCTATAGGGACATCTGTTAAAGTTGAGCCATTGCACTCCAAAGCAAAAACAATCATCTAGAGGAAGATTTATCAAAGAAGCCATTAGCGGTCCAAAGCAAAAACAATATTTTAGAGGAAGATCTATCAATATTGAGCCATTAATGCGCCAAAGTAAAATAAATCTTCTAAAGGAAGATTAATCAAATATGAGCTATTGTTCTTCATAGCGAAGACAAAGCGAGAAAAATCAATCAAATGTGAGCTATTGTGCTCCAAAGCAATCATCTAGAGTAAGATCGATCAAATATTAGCTATTATGTTTCAAAGTGAAGATAAAGATATCTTCAATTTTCAGATGAATTTTCTAGTCCTCTATTCCTAATATTGCCAGATGGATTTTCTGGTCTTCTATTTCTATTATTGCCAGATAAATTTTCTGATCTTATTATTGTCAAATGGATTTTCTGGTCTTCTTATTACTGCCAGATGGATTTTTTGGTCCTCTATTCATGTTATTTCCAGATGGATTTTCCGCTCTTATATTATCGCAAAATGGTTTTTTGGTCTTCTATTTGAAAGTTAGTGTTACTTGACGGTTTTCTGATCTTCTGTTCAGAAGGTATTATTGTCAGATGGATTTTCTAGTCTTCTAGTTGGACAGAATTCTCATATTTTATCCATCCATTATATTGCCAGAAATCTCTGGTCCTCCCACTTATAATATTTCTAGATAGTTTTCTATTCAAGAAATTATAATTCTTAAATGGATTTCTAAGATTCTATTCATGAAACCACTTCTTCCGGATAGTTTCCTTATCTTGATCCACTAAGATTCTATTCAAGTGAAATTGCTGCCAAATAGATTTTTGGTCTCCTCAAGCAAATCTACAACTTCCAAGAAAGTAACACTAGATTACTAATGGAAGAACGTTTATAATCTCATCAAAATCTTGAAAGGTTTTCCTAAATTCAAATTCAAAAGCCAATAATGTAAAACATGGCTTGTTTAATTAGTGTTTTGCAGGAAAACAGGATTAGAAAGAAAACCTTGCAAAGAATTAGAAAATTGAGAAATCTTGGTTTTACACTAACGTGAAAAGGTTTCTTTTATACAAGGATGGGGGAAAATGTTATCCATATATTTTACAAAGGATATAAAATGAAGTTGAAGTGATATCAAATCCAAAGCTGATATAGATTACCACATTTGTGAACACAAAGTAATTACCAACAGACAGTATCAAATCAATGAAGATGAAGTTGTCGCAGCATTAAGAGCATCTCACACTCATACGAGAATGATTGACGTTGAACCTATTGCAAGCAATGACACATCTCAGGGGATACCATACATCATCAATGCCGTATGGAATGCCGCATCTATCAGTATGAAAGTCAACGTCGAAAACTGGCAAGTGAAAAGATATAAAAAGCCTAAACTATAATAATACCGCATGCCCTCCATGTTATACTCCATCAATGCTGCACGATTCCACTCCCCATACTATCAATGTCGCATGCCACTAGAGCAGTAATGATGTCATACAATAGCATTTTGAAAATCACCAGTAGATGACATCGTATGAAGCCAATACTATAGCCAAGGATTGATGTCAAATGTAAGAATACCACCTTCCTCCAATATTGCTTCTCTTCAGTGTCACCTATCTTTGGTATTGCATGTTGAAAGGCAGAGGAAAAATGGATATCGCACCTCATAAACTAAAGAAGGTGAATGCCGCATTTAATCATGCCGTGAATATTCTATACCACTTATTACTAACGTCGCTTCATATTGATGTCGCCTCGTATTCTATGCCGCTTATCACCAATGCCCCATCTTATTGATGTTGCCTCTTATTAATGTCGCTTCTTATTAATGTTATCTCTCAGGCAATGTCGTATCTCTTCAATGACGCCCGTTATCAATGCCGCCTATTATCTATGCCGCATGTTAACAATGCCCCGCCTTAGTAATGTCATAGATCACTAATACACAAAGGGATGTCATGGATTATCAAGACAAAGTATAACGTGGGCACCATAGAGACAAATCTTGATGTCGAAGATAATCTAAATACAACAGAGCACCATGCGCCATCAAAATGATTAATGCCGAAGATTCATGCATGCCGCATGGATATGTAGCAGCCATGTCGTACCTCTCAACCCTTATAAATATGTACCTAGGACATAAAGGAAGGGGCGATCATTTCTTTTCTTTCCTCTCAAAATTAAAAAGTTGTAACCCTAATCGAATTGGGGAAAATTTTGATTTTGATTGTAATCACTATTGAATCATATGAACAAAGATTTGGGCCAACCAACTAACCTAGTTGTGCACTTTGGACATGAATATGCATATAATAAAGCTCTTTAAACCCAAAGCTTGATTTCATTTTATATAAAATCACATGAGCTTCGATCTAGATTAGTGTATTGTATGCATAATCACTATCTTGCCTACTAACATATGGACATCGGACTCTAAATCATGGAGATTGCTTATCTTGTTTGTTAACATGATTAATGGACTACTGCATATATTCGCAATTCATTCATTCTCTCCTTTGATCATGTGGCATAGACTTTTCGATTTTCTCATTTCAAAAGCCCATGGGCATCTGGAGCCATCCTTTAATGATATCATCTGGCACTTGACCTTGAATACTAAGCTTATTCTTGATACTTTAACACTATTTGGTAAACACCAACTAAACTATGCTTAGACGTGTCATCAAGAGTGTTAAAAACAAAACTCTGGCTCGTTATACTTGGTATCATGGGTGTTATACCAATTTTTGGTTTAACGTAAAACTTGGTGCCCTGGCAGCCATGAATTATACACTATCCAGCGTTTAGACAGCGTTACTTATTCTAGTCTCAACCGATGTATCAATATCCTTTTCTGATACATCTTGACTATAAATATTCAAAACAATACGTTAGTTTCATCGTGGTAAATTTCTCATGATTACAACACCTTGTGATCACTATCACAAAACATATTGTTTAAGGTTTTATCAAATAGACTTAAATTAAATAAATTATTAACATAACACATTATGACAAGTATACAATAAAAAGAAAAACACTACTTATTTTTTATGGGATTTTATTACAAAGTTAATAATTTACTGTAAATTACAAAACTCTCCTAGGCCATATCCTTAACTCTATCAATCTCCTATTTGCAATTGGGCCCATTATGAAATCTCAATATCATACCTTCTATCAGTTTAATGAGAACTGATCGAGCTAGCCCTTTGCAAGTGGATCTTCTATGTTGTTTTAATTATCTATTCCGTTGTTAACTCTCCTTGAAGCTGATAAATTACCTTTACTTGTGGAACTATTCAGGGTATGTTTCTCGACCTCTAATAAGCTCCTACCATGACATTGTTCTCATATCACAATGAAATATTATTCTCAATACGTACCACCCCTAATTTAGCTGTAAATTTATACATTTATATTTATACATTGTGTTTATTGTAGAGCTATTCATGCTGATGCACTTAGCTTTTTGGTGGAGTAAATCATAACATTTTACTTGAACATTTCCGACTTAAAGCTCCTTAACTAAGGTTTGAACATGTACTAGTATTGGCATATTACACTCGATATCACTTATGTAGTTCGAGCCCAAGTACTTCTTCATAAGAAGCTCGTTGTTTTTACAAAAGATTTTATAGTATTTCACAAATACTCAAGAACACTCTTAGCTACCATTTAGCGATCTTAAATACAATTTGATATTTGCTTTATATATCAAGTATATAAGCGAAATATAATACTGTAGACAATGTAATATATGGTAATTTTATTGTCAATGCATATGGAATTCATCTTACATGCTCTATATTAAACATTTTAATATGGCATGTGTATACAGTTTGACAATCCCAACATTATTTTATACCGACTATTAAAGATATAATTTACAAATCCAACGTCGAGCATTAAACAACCAAACTCTAATGATTTTTTACTTAGGTACATCATTATAATCATAAATTTGTGATCTATATTTTAGAAATGTTCAAGTACCCATATAGTTCTTTCTTATATGCACATGCTTTCTTTGTATTGGCCGAAAATCAAACTATTTGATATTTCAATCAAAATAATTGTTTAACCCTGATACCTATTGTTTATTCCAAAAGTTGGCACAAATACCCTAAAGATTTGTAGAAGAGAAATAAATGAAGAAAATAAATAGATAACAAGTAAAAACAACATACAACAATTATAGTGGTTCGACAAATCATATGCCTAGGTCCACTTGAACTTTATTATTGATTCTGCAATGTTTTTATAAACATTATCCTATGGATGGTGATGATTCGAGAAATTACAATAATACTATAGAAATTTAGAATGCAGAAAAAAGGATCCTAAAATAAGGCATGTCACCCTTTATTTATAGATGAAGATCGATAGATTTATCTCTACCACGTTCTCCCTATGTTCCCAAAACCCTGAAGAAGTTACTCTAGAAAGATTATGGCCAAATCAGCAATTTTTATGGGTTGGTACGGACCTAAGAACTATGGTCCAGCACCAATCCATATCAAGTGTTCTTTGACCTTTTATTTTTTCTTTTGGGATTGATGGATGATTTTCATCTTCTTTTGGACGTCAACCACCTATGTGTGAAAATTGCATTAGGAGAAAATCCATGGTTCGGTGATGAATTGAAGGTGTATAGTGTGGCAACTATGAAGCTTGGACTTATTAGTTGATGTTTGGGTCATGAATTTTTAACGATTCATCTTGAAGTGCATGCTTCGATCAACGATCACAAATACAAAATACGTCTTTTGCATTACCTTATTTATTTCGGTTGTATTAACAACCGAAGAAAGTAGTAATATTTGCTTTGGTTTTCCCTTAACAGCTGAAGTAATTAATATATGAAATACAATAAAAAAAAATCTTTAGTTGTTTTAGAGAATCGAAGAAACTATACCAAAGAAAATAAGCCTATTTGCTTCAGTTGTCGTTGGAACTTAAGCAAATAGGGTTGTTTGCTTCTGTTCCTTCCAAGAACCGAAGCATTTTGACACGTATACTTTTCGCCCCGCATTACACCCAGTATTTTTCACTGGCTAGTTCTATTCGCACCCTGCTTTCCTCCTTTCATATCTGACTTGCTTATCATTCATTTTAATTCCAAAATTGTCTCTATCTCCAAACTACGTTCAAGAGAAGCGGTCATGAAAATAAACTCCAACAGAGTGAGGTTCATGTAAAATCACAGCTCGGTCCAAGAGAGGTTTGTGTACTAACCTCACTTCGACCAAACAAGGTTTGTATAATAACCTAGTTAGGATCGAGCGAGGTTTGCATAATAATCTAGTTTGGACCGAGCAAGATTAGTGAACCAAACACCTCAAATTTGAACGTCGTTTATGGAAAATGAGGATAATTTCGGTGTAAATTAAGGGGCAAAAAGGAAAAAGTAGGATGTGATATTCAAAGGGAGGTTTGCCTGCAGTTACTTACCAAAATAAAATAATCCAAAGTAAAAAAGATTGCATTTTGTTTCTCCGCTTTTTCTCCTGATGAATGCATCCGCGAATTTTCCTCCTCATCTTTACTAAACATCGATTTCCCTGCTCGTGGATTTTTCTCCTATTTCTTTCTAAATGTTGATTTCTTGCTATATATCTTTTTCACGCCAAAGAATTTTATCCTCTTATTCACTAAACGCTGATTTCTTCAGGTACATCTTCTTCCTTCCCAATCTCCAGTTTATACTTACGGTAAAAATTTATTCAAATTTCACAGCTTGCTCTATTAGACCCGTCAGCCTCTTTGATCGCTCACTTGTCACACCGCAAACCCTATCAGATCGTCTCTTTTACAGTTGACCGCTGCTCCTTTTTCTTACATTTGATCATAACTATGGTAACGATTTGTTTTTAGCGTTTCTTTAACATTCTTGTATCAGTAAGATAATAATAAAACTTTCAAAACTAATGAATGCGTAGTTTGTTTTTGCTTTCTATTTGGAATTGAATTGAGTCATTCTATGATCTTTGACCAAATTTTCATGGCTTATTATCATTATTTTTTCTTATTATTTTTACCGATTGCTAGCACATAAAGATATCAAAAAAATTGGAAATTATTATTTCTTACAAAACGAAATACAAAAGTATAGTTTTTTTGTTGATAATGAATATTACATAGATGATGATGTTGAATAAAACGAAGTACGTGAGGATTAAATAATGAAAATTTAGTCTCATTCTGAAGTTGTGAAACCAAACAACTAGCTTTAGAGTTAATAGTTGGAAAATTGTACCTTAGGCGATATGTGCTTAATTTGACATAGTAGCAAGATACAGATAAGTGCTACATACTTAAGTATAGCTTTTTCATTAATTTCCAGTTACTAAATAAATTCATTGTGTCAGTTTAAAAAATGTAGGAATACATAGATAAATATATTAATATATCAAATAACAAATGAACTGCCTAAACTTGATAAAGCTAATTCTCTACTAATTGATAATATTTTCAGGAAAATTCAATACCTTTTATTCGTTGCTTTGATTTGAATGCATCTCCATTGCCTCAAGATGACGAGCTATCCAAAGATCGTGCCAATCATATGCAAGAAATGTCAACAATGCAGTCAATCTTCGATATGGTAATTTTCCATCATTTTCGGCTTTTTATTAGTTATATGTTGTTTTTTTAGTGTACTAAATAATATAAGTGGAGTATAAGGCATTTACTGGTAGTTTTCCTGTTTTAGATTGAATGGATTTACTTACCTTATGATAATTGTTTTAGTTAAAATATTTGGAGTAATATTAAATAACCGATGAGCCTATTAAAAAAACATACGCAAGAGATTTAAATTACTTACACGTCTCATATTTTCAAAACATAGATAAAAATTTTGAATTATTTTACTACTAGTGTTCTTGACTTCATATAACTATTTAACACAGTTGGTTCTTGTTAAATTTGTTAGGTTTAAAGGACAAAAAGTGGGTAGTTTCGACCTAAAAAGATATAGCTTTTTATGTATTAGTTCAAAAAATATAGTAAAACATAGACAAATATAACTGTTTGCGTAAAAAATGGTCGCAAACACCCAAAGTCGTATGAGTTGGTTGATTTTATGTTGTATTTAGAGATTTGGGTGATTTATGCAAATATATAAAAAGCAGGGACAAACTGTAAAAGACACACAGATTTATAGTGGTTCGGCCAGAACGTGCCTACGTCCACTTTATATGTTATTCTCCTTTTTCTCTTCAGATTACAAGTACAAAGCTTTGATTACAAGTATCTAAAGTTGTTTGAGAGTTCCTTCCAGGCTTGAGCTCTCAAACTTGTCTCAAACTTGTCCCCCATTGTTGTACCCCTGCCCCTCTATTTATAGAGTGAGGCTGGGGGCAGGGGTCTTGAATGTTTATAGCTGCTGGTGGGCTTGGGCTGAAGCAATCTGGACTGGCAACTCTGGTTCGGCGAAGCTTGGTTCGGTCGTAGCTGGGATGGTTGGACCGGTGCTTTACTTGGTAGTAGATGGAAAGGAGGTTGATTCGGTGGGAGGTGGTAAGATTTTGACTCGGCATTGACTCCTGGACCGGCAGTAGTATGGTGAGGATGGAGCTGGTTCGGTGGTAGCATGGTTCGGTGAAGGCGGGTTCGGTGGTTGCATGGTCCGGTGGTTGCATGGTTCGGCTATGCTTGGTATGGTGATGCCGAATGGACGATTGCCGAATGAGTTCGATTATTGGGAATGCCGAATGTAGCTGCCGAATGAAGCTGAGTGTTGGAGTGCCGAATGCTTCTTGCCGAATGAGCTCTGGTATTGGGAACACCGGATGAACCAAGGCATCTTGGATGCCGAATGAGACTTCGCTGTACGCTTGCTTGCTTCTTCTTAGTTTGGTCGTGGTGGAAATGCACACAACATTGATATTCCAGTTTTGTCCAAAAAATGGGATAACACTTTGCCCCCCAAAATATGCCTTGCAGTAAGAAGGCGTGTTTTGTAATGCCATGAGCTGGATGTTCGTATCCTGTTGACAACCTGTAAAGAGCTTGATATTTTGTATGGCCCCAAATGACGACCGTTCGGGATCGAGCTATTTGGGATGAAGCGCGGCCGTTCATGGTCAAGCGTCTAACTTCAAATGACGATCGTTCGTGATCAAGTCATTTGAGGTGAAGTGCGACCGTGCGCGGTCAAGCGCATAAATCCGTGCGTCGATCGTTCGGGATCGAGTCATCTGCAGTGAAATGTGACCGTTCAAGGTCAAGCGCTCAACTTCAAATGACGACCGTTCGGGATCGAGTCATTCGAGGTAAAGTGCGACAGTGCGCGGTCAAGTGCGTAAATCCATGTATCGATCGTTCGGGATCGAGTCATCTGTGGTGAAATGTGACCGTTCAAGGTCAAGCGCTCAACTTCAAATGACGACCGTTCGGGATCGAGTCATTCGAGGTAAAGTGCGACAGTGCGCGGTCAAGTGCGTAAATCCATGTATCGATCGTTCGGGATCGAATCATCTGTGGTGAAATATGACCGTTCAAGGTCAAGCGCTCAACTTCAAATGACGACCGTTCGGGATCGAGTCACTCGAGGTAAAGTGCGACAGTGCGCGGTCAAGTGGTGGTCCTCAAATGACGACCGTACGCGATCAAGCCATTTGAGGTAAGGTGTAACAGTCAGTGATCAGGTGGCGGACCTCAAATGACGACCGTTCGCGATCGAGCCATTTGAGGTAATGTGAGTTGTGCCGTTCGAGGCGAGTTGTGCCGTTCGAGGCGAGTTTGTGACCGTTCACGGTCGGGTGCCGTTCGAGGCGAGTTGTGACTGTTCGAAGTCGGGTGCCGTTCGAGGCGAATTGCGACTGTTCGAAGTCGAGTGTCGTTCGAGGCGAATTGTGACTGTTCGAAGTCGAGTGCCGTTCGAGGCGAATTGTGACTGTTCGAAGTCGGGTGCCGTTCAAGGCGAATGAGTGTGCCCGGGGGGGACTTAATATTATCAGTGTTGGAGTTATTGTTTGGGGGAGTTTTTCGAATCAAAGACTTTGGCAGTTCGCTACCATGCAAGAGGTGCTCGTGGACCGTTCGCGATCCACGGGCATACAAGTAAATTTGCAAATATCAAAGCAATAATCATACGAATTCCACAACAGGAATGTTCAAGTCAAGATCAAAGCAAGACGAGGATGTCAAAGCGTAAACTCTCACTATGGTGCGGTCTGTAGTCATTCAGAGCATGCCTATGGATCGTGCGCGATCGCTTACATGTGTAAATGATCTAACCGTGCTAGTGAGAGGTTTGCGACTTGTTCATCGCTTTCGACCTGCCCCCCAAGTTCAGGAGGGAATTTTACCTGCCCCCTGGATGAGCGTTCATTCCTTACTAGGTTGCTCAAAGGCCCCTATCTCTCTCTGGGATTGGATCAACATGCTCCAAGTGTGGGTGCCCCCTAGCTCTGGTGCTACGCCAGATGGTCCTGCCCCGTTTTGAACCCCAGTTGCTCCTTGGATTTGTGCTCCAATTTGCCCAATTTGTTGAAGTAAGTTCTGGATCATCTCTTCTTGTCTTCTCATCATGGCCTCCATCTCATCCCTAGTGATGAAGATCGACGCTTGATTCCCTCCTGAGGAAGCCTCTTGACTTCCTTGGTGTTCACTTCTCTCTGGCCTTTGCCTTCTACTTGTTTGTCTCGTCATAACTCTTAGATTTTCAAATTCAACTTCTATCCGATGTAGCGGGAGCTAGTTCTTCTCAGTGAAAGCACCAAAATGTTTGCGTAAAAAATGGTCGCAAACACCCAAAGTCGTATGAGTTGGTTGATTTTATGTTGTATTTAGAGATTTGGGTGATTTATGCAAATATATAAAAAGCAGGGACAAACTGTAAAAGACACACAGATTTATAGTGGTTCGGCCAGAACGTGCCTACGTCCACTTTATATGTTATTCTCCTTTTTCTCTTCAGATTACAAGTACAAAGCTTTGATTACAAGTATCTAAAGTTGTTTGAGAGTTCCTTCCAGGCTTGAGCTCTCAAACTTGTCTCAAAACTTGTCCCCCATTGTTGTACCCCTGCCCCTCTATTTATAGAGTGAGGCTGGGGGCAGGGGTCTTGAACGTTTATAGCTGCTGGTGGGCTTGGGCTGAAGCAATCTGGACTGGCAACTCTGGTTCGGCGAAGCTTGGTTCGGTCGTAGCTGGGATGGTTGGACCGGTGCTTTACTTGGTAGTAGATGGAAAGGAGGTTGATTCGGTGGGAGGTGGTAAGATTTTGACTCGGCATTGACTCCTGGACCGGCAGTAGTATGGTGAGGATGGAGCTGGTTCGGTGGTAGCATGGTTCGGTGAAGGCAGGTTCGGTGGTTGCATGGTCCGGTGGTTGCATGGTTCGGCTATGCTTGGTATGGTGATGCCGAATGGACGATTGCCGAATGAGTTCGATTATTGGGAATGCCGAATGTAGCTGCCGAATGAAGCTGAGTGTTGGAGTGCCGAATGCTTCTTGCCGAATGAGCTCTGGTATTGGGAACACCGGATGAACCAAGGCATCTTGGATGCCGAATGAGACTTCGCTGTACGCTTGCTTGCTTCTTCTTAGTTTGGTCGTGGTGGAAATGCACACAACATTGATATTCCAGTTTTGTCCAAAAAATGGGATAACTTTTTGTTAATTTTCAAATTACTAATTAAAATTATTGTATTAGTTTACATAATGTACGAATACACTTAAGAGAAATAGCTTTCTTGGCAGTATATCAAATAAACATAGCAATATAGTATTACATCGATAAATATAGCTTTTAAGTCAATTTTCAAATTATTAATAAATCGATAAATACATTATTAAATATAGTAATATATTAATTAACAAATTAGGTGCATACAATAGCATGTTCTCTCCCTTTCAAGATAGATAATTTATCAGCTATATTAGTTGTAAATAGAAATGGACCACATTAAAGTAAGGAGTTTCGAGTAATACGTGAACATGTAAGACAAACATTACTTTAGCTTAAATCCTATAATAATTTTTATGCTGATGTGCCCATTAATGAAGTATCTCTCCATGAGTTACTAGAAGATAGCGTACATACTAACCTTCCTTATATTCATGATAATTCACTAAATGTTTCAACTCAAATTTACGATGATGATTTGTGAGGATCTCAAGAGTTTGAAAGTAAAATAACTGACATCGATGAATTTGAGACATCGGGTGTAGTTATAGCTTCAATGCACTCAACCAACAAGCTTAGGTGGAAAACATCGAAACAGTCGTTCAAATGCCAATCTCATCAAATGCTATTGATGAGTGTAATACTCTTAGATATATCTCAATGGTATTTTCAACATTATTTCAATCAGGGAATGCTGATTTAAGACAGGCTCGACGAAGGAAAATAAGACCCTTTGAGTATTTCTAATATTTAATGAAATATCACGATCAAAGATTTGCAAAAGATACTAGATTTCGGTATTTTGTTTACAATTGAATTAGTAGATGGTGTGCTTTGGATATTGATAATATTTACGCACAAAATTATCCCAAGGATGGAAAGCTATCAATTTAAATATTTGTGAAATGTTAATATTATGAGATAGAAATTCTCTCAACGCATTTCTTACTAAAGGCACTCGTGAAAGTCGTTCTTATTAATCTGCAAGATTAAAAGAGCTCATGGCTATGGTTAAACAATTAAGTGCACCAATAATATTTTTCACTTTAAGTTCAACAGATATGTAATGGCCAAAACTTTATAAGCTTCTTGACCCAACGAATGTATTGAACTAAATATAAATGAACAAAGGAAAAAAGGCACAAATACTAAATGAAAATCCACTAGTGTGCTTTTCCTAGGAGAAGGTTAATTTGTTCATCAAAGATTTCTTAAAACTAGAGTTTTCTATCAAAGATGATTGGTATCGATTTGAATGGCAGAACAATGGAAGTGAACATATTCATGGATTTTTGTGGCTATATGGTGCGCCAGACTTATCTTATGTTAGTGAAAATTTGTCCAAAAATGTTTCAATCATAAGTGAATCTTCAAACCAACAAGAACATCTTTTTGCTTGAGTAGTTCCACGTGATGCTAATTTAGATACCAATGATGACGACTATGCAAACATGGTTACTTAGGTAACGCGTCATTCTATGTGTGGAAACTATTATTTGCGATTACAAAGAACAACTAAACAAATGCTGCATTGTTTTAAATATCCATTGGACGCAATTCCACAATCTAAAATTGTCGAAGGTCCTTTAAATAGAAAAATCTTTCGGTTTATTTCGCAATGGAATGATCCCTTGTTAGCTCACATAATAGGCAAGTACTTCAAGATTGGCATGCTAATATTGACTGGTCTCTAATGCTTTTGTTGCATGTCGTGTAAATTATATTGGAAAATACACAGTTAATTCAGAATCGATATTTAAGATTTTTAGAGATATATTAAAGCAGTAGTTAAAAACATCCAACGACCATGTAAAACATCTTCATCTACAATCAAGAAACTTCTTCTAAAAAGTGTATCCAAGCAAGATATATATGCACAAGAGGTATGTCATATTATGATACCTTATCCTCTTGTACGTTCATCTAGATTCATGCTGCAAATTATAGTAAGTGAGAAAAGAATGTCATCAGCAATAATACAACATCAAAATATTACGTCGAACATAGATATGGTTGAATCAAATCCAAATTTTAATGCAAGGTATATGGATCGACCAAGTGAAAATGAAAACCTTTCACTATTCGGAATGGCAATTTTTTTTTCGATTATAATAAAGTTTGGCATAAGTTTTGAACTTAGGTGGTTGTATGAATAACACTAGATCTAAGTAGCAATATTACTCCATTTAGTGAAAACTGCGAACTTTTCTAGTAGCAACTTGTAGTACAACTTTTCTAATTTATGTTAGTTCAACTTTACCATTTAGTAAGTCTACATATGTTTCTACCTCTAAATTAAATAAAATTCATTCACAAATCCACTTTAATTGAATACCTTTTTGTAATCTAGAATGTTGAAATGATACATTTTCCTCCAAAACTTTTGTACTCATCTTATAAGAAAAATACAAATTTAGTTATTGTCAAAATATTTTTTACATTACTAAGTTATAATTTTTACATTTAATATATTATTTATGTAACGACTCAGAATTTTAGTCATTTGATTTTGGAATATTTAATTTATTTTAAATATTGAAAAGTTACTTTTATAAGTTAAATAAATCGAATTTCAAATTTAGTAATTTATTGGATAATTTAGTTATTGAATTTAATAACTGAAATTGGTTAAATAATGGAATCTTAGGTTTTAAGTAAGATAAAATAATTTCAAAGCTTATTTAAATTCTATTAATAAGAATAAAGATAATAAAAATTTTAAATTGGATTTAAAAGTGATTTAACTAATTTTTAACAATAAGTCATTTTAATTAATATATAAAAATAGTCTTTTGAGACACAGTTTCAAATTTCGACGAAACCAATTTCATTAGGTCTACAATGGTGAATTACATTACGTCGTCAAATTTCGTAGCGATCGGATATCTCATTTGGTCATGCGAGATCGAAGTGCATAGAATTTAATATCGAAAATATAATATAATAATCGGGTTCAAAACGCTATCTTCTACATACTATCGAACTAGGCCTAGTTCCATTGCATTCGGAATAGGAGTATAACATATTGAACGTCGGGCGACACGCCTTGTTTGGAGTTCGGGATTTTTGAATATGTTTCGTTGAAAAGTTAAATTTTAAATTATATATATGTGTGTGTGCGCATATTCACCCTTTGCTGCCATACCACTAGCCATACACATCACTATCAAACCCACCAGCCATGTCATTTATATACTTAACTAAATTCACAAAAATTGATTCAGTGTGAGTAGGGGAGCCTAGATCTACGTTCTATATGCGTCTGGTGGAGCTCAAGCAATCTAATGGTGAGTGCGTAGTGTTTGAATGTGGTGTTTTTTAGCTAGGGTTAGGTTTTAGAAAATCCTGATCATTTATTCGCAAATTGGAGCTCATATTTGGAGTCATGGAGTTGTTTAACATCTAGGGAAGGAACGTCGGAAGTCGCGGCTGATCCAGGAGAAGGTGGGGATGTCTCGTTTTACATGGGTGTGGCGAATTTGACGAATTTGGCGTAGGCAGGTGGAGATTCGTAAGAGAAGTTCAATGAAATCGTTGGATTTTCGATTCCCGTTGCAAAGCTCCATGTCATAACGGGGATGTGCATGGCTACGTCGCAACATGTACATAGGATATATCATTTGGGGAAGCGAGAGAAAAGGTTAGAGTTGTAAATTAAATCAAGTTACAATTTGTTTATTCAAATTATTATTTCAAATGTATCATAACTTATAAAATTTATAACTCCTTTATACGAGGTCTGATTGAGATGAACCTTTGCGTTGCACTCATATCGACGAGTGCTTCGCCATGGAACTTGTTTGGACAAAATTAGAGACTGTTAAAATTTAAAATAAATTCGGACGTCCTTCGATTTTAGTTCCGAACCGGAATGCCTCGGCGGCGGCAGAAAATTTGGGTGAGTCAATCTCACCTTTTTGGTTAACTAGTACGATATATAGTTGATAAAAATCGTTGAATGATTGTTTGGATGATTTACTATATTTGTTAGTTGGTTTGGATATATTCCCGCCTATTGAAGTGGATGAGACCCTATTACGTTTCCGTGTAAGAGCAGATGACTCTTTTTATGCGAATCCTGCATTGAAGCACTAGATTTACATTTTATGATTATGTCACGTTTGTGATGTGGGGGAAACAGGTTAGAGGGATCCAACATGATTCCTAAACATTATTGAATTGTTTTCAATAACATTTCTTTTATATGGATTATAGAATAATGAACATGGTTGTGGACATTGTGGTTATAGCACCATTTTATGTTTGAAAATAAAACGCAGTAGTGATTGAATCAATATCGGCATTGGTTAAGTGTTGGGTGGTTATTGGCCTCAAATTAGTATTTTAAAAATACTATAAATTGTCGTTTAAGTTGGAATTGGTTTTTGAGACAAGAAATGATTTTTAAATTTGAAATTGGGTTTCAGAAATATATTTTTTAAAGGATTATCTGTTCCAATATATTAATGTGTTTTAAAGCTAATTAATTATAGTAATATTATTTTAAAGTTATTAAGTAAAATTAATATTGTTTTAAATGTATTTAATTATATTAATATGGTTTTAAAGTTAATTAAATATTGTAATATTATTTTAAGGTTATTTAATTTTATTGGTATTGTTTTAAAGTTAATCGTTTATAGTAATATGGATTTAAAGAGTTATCAAAATGTGAAAAGATAAATTATATCAAGAATAATTATGGTTTGAAATTAATAATAAGGTTTTGAAAAATAAATGATCATTATTTATAAAAATGGTAAAGGTAAAACATTATTTTTTCTTAAACAATATTTTGTAATTATTTATTATTATTTTTAAGATGTTTTAAAATTAATAATTTTCATTTATTTACAATGTTTTGTTAATGTTTATTATTATATAAAGGTGGTTTGAAGTAAAAGGATTTTTAGTTTTTTTATAAATGTTTTCGAGACCCATGAATAGAGTTGAAATGGATTTTATAAAGGAGCTTATAAAATAGTTTGGAGACGTAAGGAAGATTATTTACAATATGAGGAGTTTTATAAATGGTTAGGTATTTATAAACAGACTTAAGAAACAGGTTTATTGATTTATAAATGAAGTTTTATAAATGGGTCCAATTTTTTTATAAAATGAGTTATAAATGTTTTTAGAGAATTACAAGGAGTTTACAAATGATTTTCAAATCGAATAAAAATGAATTCTTTCTCAGTTTTGTAAATATACTTATATCGTTGGAATATGTATATGGATATTTTCTAAATATTGAAAATATAGGAATTGGTGGATATATCTTTGTAAAAGTATTCTTATACAAGTAGTTTACAAATGGTTTTATTTATGAAAGATTTACAAAATGAGGCTAGTGATAACTTATATGCTGAACCAAAGTTGGTTTTTCCCTATGGAATAAATCCCTGATTTGAATGTAAGTTTGTTATTCAATAGTTAAATAACCGACTATCGAAATTAGATCCAAAACATAACTTTGAAAATACCTAGAAGAAACACGTGAGTTATATAGCATAGTCATCTTCGATGATGTTGTACAATGCGTATAAATCTTATTTCGTTCTTCTAGGACAATGATAAGGAAATCCGTTCACTAATCGCAAGGGGATGATCTCCATTCTTATCTTTGATTATTTATTTTCTAAAGAACCAGGGTTGAGTTTACTGGAAATTATCGAAAAGTTGTTTCGAAGAGACCGGGATCGGGTCTGTTTCCATTAGTTGGTTTAACGTGATAAGGGGTTATCACTTTCTTTGGTTGCGAGCAATAGACTCTTACTCCTATACATCCCAAAGAGGTAGTATAAGGCATTGATGGGTTGGTTTGCTAGGTGCTTACAACCACGAGGCTGACCGTAAAAGCAGATTCGAGGTACCACTGTATGCCATGGTGGGGCTGGGATAGTTGAAAAGCTTATCGATCGTCACTTCCGGGATGGTTGAAAAGCCTATTGGTCGTTACATTTGGTATCGGAGCTGAAGATTAAGTGAGAACCTTGGCTTTAGTAAGGTAATTCATTAGAGATCGGATCATTAGCACCATAGAATGAGTTTTGATTGTATATATAAGCACGTATTTGTTAGTGATATAAAAATGTTGTATATTGTGTTAGTTGATTTGTTGAGTGGCTTATGGATTCTGGTCAATACAAGTAATTAACGCTATTGATAGGGATCTCTAAACACTTGAACAAAGTAATTCGATATGGTATTGTTTTGAAATTGGGTAAATGAAATAATTTTACCTTGATTATTTTTATATATAAAGGAATAAATTTTTTAAAAATTATTATGGTATATATGGTGTGCTTGGTTGTTAGGAAATGATAATGTTAGACTATTATCATTTGTTGTTTGTTATTTGTGTTTGAATAAAATCGTTGTTATTACAATGCAAACAAAGATTAACAATTAAGAAATAATTTTAGATAACCAAATTGAGATTATATAAGTATATGTGTTAAAAAAGTGATTTATAAATCAAAATGAAATTTTAGAAGTATATTATAAATAAGATTTGTAAGTAAAAAGAGTTTAAAAACTGGGAATTTGGAAATTTAAATCCCGTTAATTTTGGAATTTTTTTTCAAAGCTTTGGAAAATAATAATATTATTATTTGGAAAATATTTAAAAAGGGTTTAAAGGAAATCAAAAGCATTTAACTCACTTCGGTCACTGGTAAATAATTTCGGTGTTGACTATAGCATCATCGACGTTCATTTTTGGGTTTCTAAGAGAGGAATTGCTACCATTGGAGTTTTGTTTTGGTGAAACAAGTTTTGGTTTTGAAATTCAAAAGAATGATTTGATATACTAAAGGGATTATGTATGTGTGTGTGTATATATATATATGTATATGATTTCAAATAGTTTGAAATCAGAACAGGATATTTAGACTCTAGAAATTTTCAATTTATTGTTTTATGAAAACATGAGAAAAAGAGTTTTATAACTTATAAAATTTGAGAATTAATAAGTAAAACAATGTTTTTAATTGTTGAATTAAATGTTGTGAAAAGCGAAATTGAAAGGACTCTTAACTTAAGTTGAAAAAGTGAATTGTGAAAAGAAATTCAATCTAAGTTAAATGAATTAGTTATTAACATAAATTTGATTTAGATTTGAAATGAATTAATGAATGAACTAATTCATATAAATCAGTGAGTTGAATATGGTTTTGGAATATGGTTGAAATATTGAAACTGAATAATGGAATTGAGTTAAATAAAATTGGATTTGATTTAAAATGGATATGGACTTAAGTTGTGAAGTGGTAGTAAACACAAGGAGTGTTGTATGAAATGTTCACAAACTTGAGTAAAATTTTATGACTGATTCATAAATGAAATTAATATGGAGTAAAACGTTGTTAAACATAAAAAGTAGATGGAATAATTTTTAAGTGAAATTAGTATCAAAAGGAATATGCTAAGTAAGTAATGAATTTGAATAAAGCAATGTGAATAATGATTGTGAATAATTGAATGTAAATGAAATGAATGTGAATAAGAGAATTTGAGATAGCTAAGAAATCAATTGGAATAAATACATTACATATATTATTTTATTCGCATAACGGTTTGGTCTAGATTCAAGTACATGATTTTGAGACGATTTACATTGGTTCGAACAAGGATTTTTCGCTTGATTCTCGAAGGCAAACACTACATATGGATTTTTGATTGATCCTGAAATTCTTTATCATAGTATATGGCTATGTAAGGAGAATGATGGTTTCTAATCAAGGAACCGAATCTGAGTTTGCGCTAGAATGGTTGTGTGAACAATTCTAGTTCGAAAGTGAGATTGTGTAATCGAGTGAGCGATCAAATTTTATACTGCGTGCGGATGATATATGTACATCATACAGTTTTATTAAAGTAAATGTTGGGATGAAAATGAAAAATAATATGATTGGATATCATTAGTAAATAAGATGCATGTATATAAAAGCAAAAGCTAGATGATTCCTTTGATTTCACAAGTAAAATTGGGTTGCCGAATAAAAAGGTACATGTTTATATTGTTGATTGATTTGATGGTTTTATGATTGAGCTGCCTGGATTTTGTTTTCTTTGTTGGTTTGGGCTCGTAGTGGCTAGAGTAGTTGTTCTGATCGAGCCGCGAAAAGTAGACGTTAGTGAAATTTTTCGTAAATTTAAGGCGGTAGAAAATTTTTGAGAAATTTTGATAACTAAAATTTGATTTTTAGTTATGACCTAAAACAATTTAATGGGATGATATTGGTTGGAGTCTATAAATGAATTTGGGAAGTTAGTAAAGGTAATAACAGAGTTTCAACAATTTGATTTTGGAAAGCTAGAGACTTAAAAGGATTTGATAAGTTATTTCAACTAATTGGTTTAAAAAAGAAATGCGTTTTGGCATTTTCTTACCATAGCGATTTCGTGGATGAAATTCTTTTTGAAGGAGGAAGTGTGTAATGACCCAGAATTTCAGTCTGATTTTGGAATATTTAATTTATTTTAAACAGTGGAAAGTTAATTTTATAAGTTAAATAATTCAAATTTCAAATATAGCAATTTATTGGATAATTTTATTTTTGAATTTAATAAGTGATATTGGTTAAATAATAAAATCTTGGGTAATAAGTTAGATAAAAATAATTTTAATGCTTATTTAAATTCTATTAATAAGAATAAAGATAATAAAATATTTAAATTGAATTTAAAAGTGATTTAACTAATTTTTAATAATAATATATAAAATAGCCTTCCAAGGCACAATCTTGAATTTCGATGAAACTAGTTTTGTTGGATCCGTAATAGTGAATTATACTGCGTCCTCAAGTTTCGTAGCGATCAGACGTATCATTTGGTCGTGCAAGATCGAAATGTTTAGAATTTAATATCAAAAATTTAATATAATAATTGGGTTCAAAAAGCTATCTTCTGCATGCGATTGAATTAGGCCTTGAAACAAGTTCTATTGCATTCAGAATAGGAGTATAACATTTAGAATGTCAGGTGGCACACCTTGTTTAGAGTTTGAGGTTTTTGAATATATTTTATTGAAAATTTAAAATTAAAATACTATATATGTACATGTTCACCCTTTGCTGCCATACCACTAACCATACCCCTCATTACCAAGCCCATACCCTTTATATTTAAAAATCCATCCCTCCTTTCCCTTTTAAAAACCATTCCGATTAAAGAAAAAAATCGATAAACATTTATATACTTAACTAAATTCACAAAAATTGATTCAGTGAGTAGGCGAGCCTAGATTTACATTCCATTTGCATTTGGTGAAGCTCAGGAGATCCAATGGTGAGTGCGTAGCATTTGAATGTGGGGTCTTTTAACTAGGGTTAGAGTTTTAGAAAATCCTGATCATTTATTTCCAAATTAGAACTCGTATTTGGATTTATGGAGTCGTTTAGCATCTAGGGAAGGAACGTCGGAGATCGCGATTGCTCCTAGCGAAACCCGACCTAAGCACATTCAAGGAGAAGGTGGGGATGTCGCATTTCGCATGGGTGTGGAGAATTCGACGAATTTAGCATGGGCAAGTTGAGATCGCAAGAGAAGTTCAATGCAATCATCGGATTTTCGATTCCCGTTGTGAAGCTCCGTGTTATCAAGGGGACATGCATGGCTAAGTCGCGGCATGTACAGGGAATATACAATTTGGGGAAGATGAGAAAAAAGGGTAGAGCTATTAATTAAATCAAGTTGCAATTTGTTTATTAAATTTTTATTTAAAAAGTATCAATAAGTTATAAAATTTATAACTCCTTCATACAAGGTCCGATCGAGACGAAACTTTTTGCATTCATATCGACGAGTGTCTCGCAATGGAACTGGTTTGGACAAATTTGGAGACTGTTGAAACTTGGGCTAAAATTGAACATTGTTCGATTTCAGTTCCAACCGGAACACCTTGATGGCAATGGAAAATTTAGGTGAGTTAATCTCACCTTTTTTGTTAACTAGTACGATATATAGTTGATAAAAATCGTTGAATGATTGTTTGGATGATATACTATATTTATTGGTTGGTTTGGATATATTCCCACCTATTAGAGTCTATGAGACACTATTACGTTCCATGTAGGAGCGGATGTCCCTTTTTATACGAATCCCGCTTCAAAGCAGTTGATTTAAATTTTATGATTATATAACATTTGTGATGGAGAGGGAAACATGTTGGAGGGATCCAACAAGATTCCTTGCTATCATTGAATTGTTTTCAATAACATTTCTTTTATATGGATTATAGAATAATGAACATAATTTTGGACACTGTGGTTATAACATCGTTATATATTTGAAGATAAAACCCAGTAGTGATAGAAAATCAATATCGGCATTGGTTAAGTGTTGGGTGGCTATTGGCCTCAAATTATTTAAGTTTGAATTGGTTTTTGAGACAAGAAATGATTTTTAAATCCGAAATTGGGTTTCAGAAATATTTTGTTTTAAGGATTATCTATTTAATTATATTAATGTGTTTTAAAGATAATTAATAATAGTAATGTTATTTTAAGGTTATTTAGTAAAATTAATATTGTTTTAAAAGTCTTTAATTGTATTAATATGGTTTTAAAGTTAACTAAATTATAGTAATATTATTTTAAGTTTATTTTATTATATAGGTATTGTTTTAAAGTTAGTTGTTTATGGTAATATGGATTTAAAGAGTTATCAAAATGTGAAAAGGTAAATTATTTCAAGAAAAATTATGGTTTAAATTTAATAATAAGAATTATTAATATTGTTTTGAAAAATAAATTATTATTATTTAAAAAATTATAAAGGTTAATTATTACTGTTTCTTAAACAAATTATTGATTATTATTTTTAAGATGTTTTTAAATCAATAATTTTCATTTATTTATAATGTTTTGTTAATGTTTATTATTATATAATGGTGGTTTGAAGTAAAAGGTTTTTTAATTATTTATAAATGTTTCGAGACTCATGAATAGAGTTGAAAGACTTGGATTTTATAAAGGAGCTTATAAAATGGTATGGAGACGTAAGGAAGATTATTTACAAGGTGAGATGCAAGCATATTAGCTATATTCATATTTTATTTTGACCAATAGACGTTATTATAATATAAATGGATTTTGTATAGAAAATATTATGGTTATCGTAAGGTAAAAAGCATCCGTGTTTATGTGCGGCGAGGTCTTACGAGACACCTTAGACTTCAAAGATTTTATATAACTTTAAAATCCATCTGGGCGTGTTTCTCTTACGCTGGTTTTTCAAACCGACTCAGATGTTATTTTATTATAATGTTTGGGTTAGACTGAGCATATTACAGGTTAGACTGGATGCTTTGGAGCTTCAAGGGACGAGTTGGAGGCCCAGAGACGTATTCGTGTAGATGATTATTTTTCCACTGTATTCATTGTTGTATCTATCAACAATTGTAAGGACAAGCTGTTATAACTGTCCAGGCTAAAATATGTTAGTATACTATGATTGATGTTTCGAATATACATACATTACAGTATGTTTTGTTTAAAGCTTGATGTATATTATAGATTATCCATTCCGCTGTGAGATTATGTGTTGTTTAGTTTTCTTCTTAGTTTTTCCTCTTTATTTTTTCCTTAACAATCGGGTTTTCCGGCATTCAATTTTTCGGCACATGATACAATAGATGTATTAATGTCGGTTTTCGAGGGTCGAAAACCTTAGTCGTCATTACAATTTATTATTTATTAGTACATGTACCACTACATCAGCATTATCGAAATCTTAATGAAGCAAAAGCTGACTTCAACACTTGGTCTAAAAGATACATTAATTTGGGTTTGATTCAACCTAAATCTCTTCCTAATGCTATTGAAGATGGATTTGAAATCGATGATGGTATAAACATTGATATGGAATAAAATCAGTAGGAGGAATCGATGATCGCAGCTGCAACGGTACCTATATTCATTTCAGAGGGGATGTAGAAATTAGTTTAAGAGATTTTGATACTTCACATAATTGGAATGAAGTACCTCAGCGGTATCCTAACATAGATGTTGAACGTAATTTTATTCATACCAATTTACGTTATGTCATTGAATCAACAAATAAGACTATAAATAATTCTATTGTCGTTCCTTTAGAGAGTTTGTCTAATGAACAACGAATTGCACATGATATGATATATATGACCCTACAACATGGAAAGTCTATTTGAATGATTATATGTAGTGGAGCTAGTATGGAAAATTCAACTCATATAAATTTCATAGTTTGAACGATTGTTACTCATTTTAAAACCAGTAAATCTATTTGTATTATGGCTCCAACTAGAGTGGCCCACTAAATATTAGGGGAAGCATAATCATGAACTTTCAATCTCTGTTAGGCCTGTCAAAGGACACCCGAAATATTCGAAATCTGTTTGCATCCGTATCCGAAAAGAAAATAAATATCTGATATTCGAAAAAATGGATACGGATGCAGATACGAAGGTATCCACAACCGAAATTATCCGTCCAATTTTTGTAAAGATTATAGTCAATATTTTGTATATTTTAGTACAATGATAGACACACAGACACACATACACACACACACATATATATATTATTAAACCAATAGTTTGTATTATATGAATTTAATGCATATTAGTTGCTCAAAACTATTTATTATCATTCTATTTTTTTATTTTCACACTTTTATAATCAATGGGATTGAAAAAAATTTATGTTAAACCAAAATTTTCTATTTATATTTCTTGATTTGTCGATCGTTGGTCGATATGATAATTATTCGATATCCATCCATATCGGTTGATGTAATATCCTAGAATTTTGGACAATTTAAATTTAATAATCTGAGTTTAAATTTAAATTAAATTGATAAATTTTGTTAATAAATTTGATTTGATTTAATAATCTTCTTTATTTAAATATTTAATTTGTGAAATTATTTTTAATAAGTTAATGAATTGTTTTATATTTATAAATATATATGTATATTTTAAATAGATAAGTTATTAAATTAGTATAGCATAATTTTAATAATTTGAAATTAAGAATTGTGATTTATTTTTGATCTAAGCTTTTCAAAAATATTTAATAAATAACTAAATGATTTTTAATATATGAGATAAATGTTTTATTGGTTTAAAAATTCATTTTAATTCAAGTTTGAATATTAAAAATAAGTTATAAAATATTTGTGTTATTCTTTTTAAAATATTAATTTATAAAATGAGATTTGTTAATTTAATTTGAGATTTAAAATACAATTTAAAATAATAAACATGTATTCAATAAGTTACAAACTCTTTTATAAATTTATTCTAGTTGTTTAAAGGTATAAGAACTAGTTAACTAAGTTTAAACATTTATTAACACTTAATTAAATAACAAATTACTTAAAGATACATGTGTATGTAATTTAGGAGATAAGTTAAACATGTGTTAAGTATTTAAGATAGGTAGTTAACAAGTGTCTATTTCTTTTACAAGTGTCAAATTTATATCCTTTATTTTTCTTTGTTTTTAATAAATCATAAACTAGCTTTTTAGACTTGCATACTCATTTCTTCTCCTCTTTCTCATTTTTTTCATTTTAAATCAAAATTTCTTTCAGCTGAGAAATTTTGTTCATCTCTTCAAACTGCATTTCTCAAATCTGTAAACAACTTGCATTCAACTCCTCTTTTTCAAACATTCAAAAACCTGCAAAATCAAAAATCATAACTTGTAACTCCTCAAACTCGAATATACAAATCTGCATTTCATTTGCAAGCATGAAGCCTGCATGTATTCAAAAACAACCTGGGGGGAATTTGCATCTGCATTCAAGCAACCTGCATCAATCTGGAAACAAATTTCAGAGAGCAATAGCATTTTGTTTTAAAAAATCATTCAAGCTACTGCATGCTAAAATCTGGGGTCTGCATAATCAGGTAAGTAACACCTAATTTAAAATAAATAAGTAGGATTGCATGCTTGTTTATCTGATGAATTAAATTTGTGCATATGCTTTTTAGACTGCCTGCCTGTGTATATATGAAATGTAATGCATGTCAGATCTCCAAGGTTTTGATTGTTATAGTTTAAGTTCAAAATTGAATAAAATCTGTTTGTTTTAGAATAAAGTAAATACAAATTTTATATGATTTAAAATCGAATTATCTGTAACTTGGAAAATCAAGTTACACAAAGTGAATTAGCATAAAGGAAATTAAAACTTTATAATTTGATGTTTCAGATTTATAAATAGCATCATCAAGTAAATATATGAATTTCAAATCAAATATTAAAACTTTAGTGTTTTAAATGAAGAACAGATTTGAATATACTGTATTTTACAATTTGGTCAAGTTCAGTTGATGCATGCAATTGAATTGGTTGAAATTGTTTTTGGAGACAGTGTGTCTATTTTAGATTATAGGAAAAATATTGAATTGAATTAAAATTCAATCTTGATGTTGTAATTTGGGTTTCCAGGTTTAGAATCCTAGGTTTCTGGGCTGTAAAGATTTGAACTTTACTGCATTTTTAATGGATCGAATTCAATGATCTTTTGGGTATTGTTAGATGATGTAATGACGGAGTCTTCGCCGGAGTTTCAAGATTCATAGTGGCCGGAGTTGGGTGAGCTTGCCGTTGACAGGCTAGGCACTGATAGGGGGAGGCTGTTCCAGGTTTCTGTTTTAAAACTTGAATTTAAATTCAAGTTGAATTATGGGTAGTTGAGGATGGAAGTGTGATGAGAGGTCACTGGTGGATGGGGATGGTCGTTGATAAGGTCCGGAGATGGCCAGAGATGGGAAGTGGATGCACAGGGGAATGTGTGCAGGTGGTGATGTTGATTTTTGGTTGCAGGGTCATTTTCTCGGGATGGTCTCGGGGAAATTGGGGTAATGACTCGAAGCAGGAGAGTAATTGTCTCGAAGTAATTATGTGGTAGCTCGGGTATTAATTTTGTTTCAGGTTTTTAACAGAGCCTGTTTTCCAGGTTTTAAAATTTTAAAAGTAAGTTTTTAAAATATAAATTTAAAACCTGAACTAAGCATAAAATTTAAACTGAATTTAAATATGAATTCAAAAGTTTGAATTCTGTTTATTTAGTAATAATTTGAGTTTTTAAAATGTAAATACTGCAGTTTTAAAAGTTGATCAAAACCTGTTTTCCAGGTTTATTAAAAAAATTGCAGTGAGGGTAAGAGGCAATCAAAAATCTGAGTTAAGCCTTGAATCTGAAATTGAATTTGTATTCAGTTAGTTTTAAATTTTAGATCTTTGAATTAAATTTGAAAAGTTTTTAAATTCAAGATTGGGTTTAAACTAAAAACAGAAACTATGTACTGTTTTAAATTAAAAGTAAGATTTCAAATAATAAGTTGAAGTTTAAACTGGAAGTTTTAAACCTGAAATTTAAATTTAAAGTCAATAGTTTAATTCTTGAATTTTTGAAACATTTTTGAATTCTAAAATGTAATATGTTTAAATTAAAACAGGAAACTGTTTTCTGTTTTTATGTTTTAAATTGAAAAGCAAATTTTTAAAATGCAACTGAAAATTTAAAACAAGTTTAAATCTGGAAAATAGAAATATGGAACCTGAGTTTGAATTTAAATCTGGAATTTAAATTTAAATTTTAAACTTTTTAAAGTATAAAAGAACATTGATTTGAATTTAAAACTATAAGTTTAAGTTTATGAAATAAAGTTTAAAATTAGTTTAAATTCAGTTTTAAAACCTGAAATTGGATTTTATGTCAATTTTTAAAATAAGTTTAAAAATTTAAATTTGTTTTAACCATTTTTAAAAAGGGTTAAATAACTTGAATTTAAAAATTGAGATGAAAGA
Organism: Allium cepa; assembly: GCA_030765085.1. Lineage (NCBI taxonomy): Eukaryota > Viridiplantae > Streptophyta > Magnoliopsida > Asparagales > Amaryllidaceae > Allium > Allium cepa. Next base: position 627,979,389 of record CM060941.1, read on the forward strand.
GTAAGTAAAGTTTTAAATTTTTAAGTTTGAATCTAGAATGGAAATTTGAATTGTGTTTCAGTTTGAATTTAAAAAGAAAGTTTTAAATTTAATTTTGTTTGAAACAAAGTGTTTAAAATACTTTGTATAAAGAAGAATGTTTCTTAATTTTGATCTTAAGAAAATTGGTTCCATTTAAATTGTTAAATTAATTTAAATGGAATATTAATTATTAATGTGGATGATTTATTAGGTAATTAATAGTTTTTTTGTTGTTAATTAATTAGATTTGAGATTAATTAATTAAGGTTAATTAATCTATAGTTAAGGATGGTTAATTAAATTTTAATTAATGATTAAGATTTATTTAATCAAGTGATTAATGATTAATTAAGATTTTAATTAACACCTAATTAATTAATTAATTAGAGATTAATTAAATTGTAATTAAATATTAATTAATTGATAATTAATAATTATTTGTGTAAGTTAAATTCTTAATTAAGTAATTAAGAAATGTTAATGAAGGTCATTAACTTAAGATTATTTTAACAATTAATTAATGTGATTAATTTTTAATAATTAATTAAATTAATTAATTAATAATAATCAATTGTTTAAGTTTAATTACTTAATGAAGTAATTAATGAATTAATTACTTAGCGTAATTAATTTGATTAATGGGATTAGTTTTGATTAATTAAGATTAATTAATTTAAACATTTATGGATTGTTTGATAATTACTTTATGTAATTTATGGATTGTAATTACTTAAGGAAGTAATTAAATTAATAATTACTGAATGTAATTAAAGATATTTATTTTAGAAGTAATTTAGATTTAAATTACTTTGAAATTAATCATGGGATTAATTTAAATAATTAATTAAGAGCAATTAATTATGGGATGAGTAATTAAAGTAGTTAATTACTAGTATTATTAATCATGGGTGATTAATATATATAGTTAAATTGAAGATTAATTACTTATGTAATTAATTTATATTGAGAGATTGATTAAATATAATCAGAAATCGTTAATTAATTAATTAATGAAGTAATTCGGAATTGATTAATTAAGGTATAATTAATAGTGGATAAATGATTAATTAATTAAGCAATTACAAGTTAATTATTTGTAAGGGGTTTAAGTAATTAACTTGTGTAATTAAAATTAAATGCTAATTACCTATTGTAATTAGAGATGGTTAATCGGTAATGATTAAGTTGAGATGATGATTTATAAATTGATTTGTAATCACTTAGAGATTAAGATAAGCAGGATTTTAATGATGAAGTAATTAATTTAAGTCATTTTAAATTAATTAGAGTGTTGGTAATTAATTTAATTTATTTTAAATTAATTATAAATGGTGTGATCATTAGATAGTTGCTTATGTCTGATGAATGGTATTGGTTGCCAGGTATGGTTTGAAATCTCAGTATGAGATGAGTAATGATTATTGATATGGATGCATTGGTTGCTTTTGGATGATAATATGAATTATCTGATTATGATATGAATTATCTGTTGATAATGATAATGTTGATTATCTATTGTGTTACAAATTATCTATCTGTGTATATGTAGATAATGAATTGAATTGTTTTAAACTTAAAACAACTTGGACCTTAAAAGACACGCTTTGGATTTTGATGAGACCAGGATCGGGTTTCCATATTTGGGATCCGAAAACCACATCGATTCCAAATAATGTTAGGTCGTTAATCCAAGTGGAGCGAGTGAAGACTCGAGGTGTAAGGGCTATACGTCAGTATAACTCTGTGGGTGATTCTGTAATGAGTTGACAGAATAGTATTTATTGATTCGAGATGGTGATTCAGAGTGCAAGGGTTATTGTCGTTAACTCTGAGGGTAATTCCAAAACGAATGTAACGAGATAATGCCTTCGGTTTCGTTTGAACCCGGAACGAACTTGTATGGATTGAATGCCTTCAGAACATCGTCAGGTGGACGATGAGCATTCTAAGTGATATGTCCTATAAAGGTAATCGTAGCCTCAAGCCTCATCAACCGGGAATGGCCAAAACAGGGGAGGTGCAGCAAAGTTTCATGGGTAGCCCCCACTTGAGAGCAAGATTTATCCCTGTCTAGAGGTCCCTTTATTTTCGGCTTTGTGGTGTGGTTTCTGGTCACAACTGCGGGGTTGTCTTGTTTGGAATTGTTCAGTAAGGAACGGGTCCAGTTTTGTGTTACAGGGGATTGGGAGTAATCCTCGGTACGGTGATCTAGGCCACGTACTGTGACGGGCGGTACCCCAGTAGCCCAGCCATTGATGGAATCCAAAATCCAATAAGTGCCAACGGTTTTGATTGTATTACCCACTTTTGTGGCTAGTAGCTGGAATTTAATGAATGTAACAATTTCGGCTATTTCTTATTTACTTGAAAACCCTAGACACTATTATAATATCATCGGATTTCCTATCAAATGTTTTGGTTAGCGTAAGGTAAAAAACTTTTCCATGTTTATGTGTGGGAAGTCTTACGTGATACCTTTTCTTTTCAAAGGTTTTTCAAAGTTAAGAAACTTTAACCTATTACTCACACCGGACCCATGTCTGACCCGGAGTTATTTCTGTTTTTCTATAACTCTTGGGTACTCAAATTTTTATGAGTAGCCAAGGGAATTCAGGTTAGGATTCAGGTTAGCTTTGACGAATTGTAAAGGAGCAAATGGAGCAGGAGGCTTCGGCGTATAGTTATATAGTTTTCCGCTGTGTTGGTATCTCTGAGTGTTTCTGTATTGTGATTGAGTTGTAATAACTAGACAGGTGTTTATAACTGTCTAGTATGTGTTGTATATGTCTGTGTAACTCTGATATTTGATGTATACTATGTAATACTTATGTTATTAATATAATTTATTCGTTCCGCTGTTGAGATTCTTGTGTTGTTTCTTCTTTCTCTTTTTTCTTTTCTCTTTTCTATCCCTTCCTTTCTAAAGGATGATACGACTTTTTGTGGAGAAAAGGTTGGGTCGTCTCATTTGGTATCAGAGCATTAGGTTGAGTGAATACCTAGTCTCTGTAGTGGTGTCTATCTTGAGAGAGCGTATTTGTATTCTTATTATATATATATATATATATATATATAATTGGTTCTACCTATTTGTTGGATTACCCGTTCAGGTTTTTTCCAATATAAGTTATAAAGGTAGATGAGGTAGAAGTGTGTGTAACACGACTACCATTGGTTGGAGTTTGCTGGATAAGGTTGGAAGTGTATTTGTCGAGACTGTAGACCTAATACCGTCTCGAGTAAGTTTTTCTTGGTTTAAGTACTTCATCGATCTCTGAAGGTAACCTGTTAAGGTTCGGAGTTCGTCTTTGAAGTGCAGAATTGAGTTTGGATCTGTCGGTAGGGCAGAAGCAAGTGAGTGATGATATCTTGATATCTCAGGGAATAGTAGATGCGTGATGAGATGTAGTGAATATGGATATTTCCGAAGATGTTTCTTTGGAACAAGAGTAAGAGGTGAGTCTACTTGGTGTTGTGGATGAGTTTAGCAGAATGTTCTGAGTTGGTAGGGAGTCTTCTGGCTGAATAATTTCTCTGAAGTAGAGTTCAGAAGCAGCAGAGTGGGTCTTTTTCTCTAGTAAGTTGGCTAAGCCAGCATAAGCTGTTCTGTTTGGTTGAGAGAGAGCAGTTTTCTTGGGATATATACTGAGTTGATCGCAAAAGTGACTTGCGATAGTATGTTCTTTTGGATTGTTGGAGATTGTCCGGATTTTCTTCCAGGAAGTCAGAATTTGTCTGCATCTGAAAATCGAGTTTTCTTTCCAGGATTGGAACTGGTAGTTCAGTTAGTAGATGGATGGTTCCTTGAGATAGAAGTTGGTGAGCAACTCAGGTTTCAGAGGAACATCTGAGTTTTCTTTATGGATATGTGGAACCATATTTCTGTGCTGAGTTGTCTAGTCTGTGCTTGTGCTATTCTTCAGCATTTTCTTCTGTTTCGGATCAGAGTTGTGTAGCGGAAGCAGTTTGGGGGTGTTTCTATTTTGTCTTTTCCGGATAAGTAGATGTTTGTTCTGTCTTCTGTTGTTGAGAAGCAGGGTTTGTGTTCTTGTTTTTTGAGTGATCTTGAGGAGATCATTGGATTGTTTTGATCCAGTTTGTTTCTAGTGGAATCAACAAGAGTTGAGCTGATCAGGATGGATGTTGGTAGCCCAAGATCGTCCGAAGAGTTTTTATGGATAAGAGAGACAGAGAAATTTGGATTCTGGAATCGGAGATTTGGTTTGGGATAAGTTTTTTCTCTGATCCAAAGAGCTATAAGTTTGGAAAGCTAGCTCCGAAGTGTTTTGGTTTCTTCTGTGTTTTGGTAAGATCAGTGTTTGGTTTTCTAGAGTTGAATTGCCAGTTTGGATAACTGGGATTCAGTATGTTTTCACGTATCTCTAAGGGAATACGTGTTTGATATTTCTGGTTTTAGAACCAGCAGTTTAGGATGGTTTGTTTGTTGAGACAGACTCGTTTGTAGTCTGATATTCTGTATAGAATTGTTGTTAGGAGCTCTATAGCTTAGTAGTATTGATTGATTGGATTCTATAGAGCGAGTATCTCGATATATATATATATATATATATATATATATATATACATATACCGGGGGAACTCGTGAAGGTTTTATCCAAAATTCTTTTGGATAATTAGATTTGTTCTGATTGTGTGAATTAGTTGCTTAGGTTATTGGCATATGATTAACATATGCTGTATTTTAAAATAAAATCTGTAAATAGATTATTAAATTACCTTTGTTTTAAATTTCGGGGATGAAATTCTTTTAAGGGGGAAGGATTGTAATATCCCGGAATTTTGGACAATTTAAATTTAATAATCTGAGTTTAAATTTAAATTAAATTGATAAATTTTGTTAATAAATTTGATTTGATTTAATAATCTTCTGTATTTAAATATTTAATTTGTGAATTTATTTTTAATAAGTTAATGAATTGTTTTATATTTATAAATATATATGTATATTTTAAATAGATAAGTTATTAAATTAGTATAGCATAATTTTAATAATTTGAAATTAAGAATTGTGATTTATTTTTGATCCAAGCTTTTCAAAAATATTTAATAAATAACTAAAGGATTTTTAATATATGAGATAAATGTTTTATTGGTTTAAAAATTCATTTTAATTCAAGTTTGAATATTAAAAATAAGTTATAAAATATTTGTGTTATTCTTTTTAAAATATTAATTTATAAAATGAGATTTGTTAATTTAATTTGAGATTTAAAATACAATTTAAAATAAGAAACATGTATTCAATAAGTTACAAACTCTTTCATAAATTTATTTTAATTTTTTAAAGGTATAAGAACTAGTTAACTAAGTTTAAGCATTTATTAAACATTTATTAACACTTAATTAAATAACAAATTGCTTAAAGATACATGTGTATGTAATTTAGGAGATAAGTTAAACATGTGTTAAGTATTTAAGATAGGTAGTTAACAAGTGTCTATTTCTTTTACAAGTGTCAAATTTATATCTTTTATTTTTCTTTGTTTTTAATAAATCATAAACTAGCTTTTTAGACTTGCATACTCATTTCTTCTCCTCTTTCTCATTTTCTTCATTTTAAATCAAAATTTCTTTCAGCTGAGAAATTTTGTTCATCTCTTCAAACTGCATTTCTCAAATCTGTAAACAACTTGCATTCAACTCCTCTTTTTCAAACATTCAAAAACCTGCAAAATCAAAAATCATAACTTGTAAGTCCTCAAACTCGAATATACAAATCTGCATTTCATTTGCAAGCATGAAGCCTGCATGTATTCAAAAACAACCTGGGGGGAATTTGCATCTGCATTCAAGCAACCTGCATCAATCTGGAAACAAATTTCAGAGAGCAATAGCATTTTGTTTTAAAAAAACATTCAAGCTACTGCATGCTAAAATCTGGGGTCTGCATAATCAGGTGAGTAACACCTAATTTAAAATAAATAAGTAGGATTGCATGCTTGTTTATCTGATGAATTAAATTTGTGCATATGCTTTTTAGACTGCCTGCCTGTGTATATATGAAATGTAATGCATGTCAGATCTCTGAGGTTTTGATTGTTATAGTTTAAGTTCAAAATTGAATAAAATCTGTTTGATTTAGAATAAAGTAAATACAAATTTTATATGATTTAAAATTGAATTATCTGTAACTTGGAAAATCAAGTTACATAAAGGGAATTAGCATAAAGGAAATTCAAACTTTATAATTTGATGTTTCAGATTTATAAATAGCATCATCAAGTAAATATATGAATTTCAAATCAAATATTAAAACTTTTAGTGTTTTAAATGAAGAGCGGATTTGAATATACTGTGTTTTACAATTTGGTCAAGTTCAGTTGATGCATGCAATTGAATTGGTTGAAATTGTTTTTGGAGACAGTGTGTCTATTTTAGATTATAGGAAAAATATTGAATTGAATTAAAATTCAATCTTGATGTTGTAATTTGGGTTTCCAGGTTTAGAACCCTAGGTTTCTGGGCTGTAAAGATTTGAACTTTACTGCATTTTTAATGGATCGAGTTCAATGATCTTTTGGGTATTGTTAGATGACGTAATGACAGAGTCTTCGCCGGAGTTTCAAGATTTATAGTGGCCGGAGTTGGGTGAGCTTGCCGTTGACAGGCTAGGCACTGATAGGGGGAGGCTGTTCCAGGTTTCTGTTTTAAAACTTGAATTTAAATTCAAGTTGAATTATGGGTAGCTGAGGATGGAAGTGTGATGAGAGGTCACTGGTGGATGGGGATGGTCGTTGATAAGGGCCGAAGATGGCCAGAGATGGGAAGTGGATGCACAGGGGAATGTGTGCAGGTGGTGATGTTGATTTTTGGTTGCAGGGTCATTTTCTCGAGATGTTCTCGGGGAAATTGGGGTAGTGACTCGAAGCAGGAGAGTAATTGTCTCGAAGTAATTAGGTGGCAGCTCGGGTATTAATTCTGTTTCAGGTTTTTAACAGAGCCTGTTTTCCAGGTTTTAAAATTTTAAAAGTAAGTTTTTAAAATATAAATTTAAAACCTGAACTAAGCATTAAATTTAAAATGAATTTAAATATGAATTCAAAAGTTTGAATTCTGTTTATTTAGTAATAATTTGAGTTTTAAAAATGTAAATACTGCAGTTTTTAAAGTTGATCAAAACCTATTTTCCAGGTTTATTAAAAAATTGCAGTGAGGGTAAGATGCAATCAAAAATCTGAATTAAGCCTTGAATCTGAAATTGAATTTGTATTCAGTAAGTTTTAAATTTTAGATCTTTGAATTAAATTTGAAAAGCTTTTAAATTCAAGATTGGGTTTAAACTAAAAACAGAAACTATGTACTGTTTTAAATTAAAAGTAAGATTTCAAATAATAAGTTGAAGTTTAAACTGGAAGTTTTAAACCTGAAATTGAAATTTAAAGTCAATAGTTAATTCTTGAATTTTTGAAACATTTTTGAATTCTAAAATGTAATATGTTTAAACTAAAACAGGAAACTGTTTTCTGTTTTTATGTTCTAATTGAAAAGCAAATTTTTAAAATGCAACTGAAAATTTAAAACAAGTTTAAATCTGGAAAATAGAAATATGGAACCTGAGTTTGAATTTAAATCTGGAATTTAAATTTAAATTTTAAACTTTTTAAAGTATAAAAGAACATTGATTTGAATTTAAAACTATAAGTTTAAGTGTATGAAATAAAGTTTAAAATTAGTTTAAATTCAGTTTTAAAACCTGAAATTGGATTTTATGTCAATTTTTAAAATAAGTTTAAAAATTTAAATTTGTTTTAACCATTTTTAAAAAGGGTTAAATAACTTGAATTTAAAAATTGAGATGAAAGAGTAAGTAAAGTTTTAAATTTTTAAGTTTGAATCTAGAATGGAAATTTGAATTGTGTTTCAGTTTGAATTTAAAAAGAAAGTTTTAAATTTAATTTTGTTTGAAACAAAGTGTTTAAAATACTTTGTATAAAGAAGAATGTTTCTTAATTTTGATCTTAAGAAAATTGGTTCCATTTAAATTGTTAAATTAATTTAAATGGAATATTAATTATTAATGTGGATGATTTATTGGGTAATTAATAGTTTTTTGTTGTTAATTAATTAGATTTGAGATTAATTAATTAAGGTTAATTAATCTATAGTTAAGGATGGTTAATTAAATTTTAATTAATGATTAAGATTTATTTAATCAAGTGATTAATGATTAATTAAGATTTTAATTAACACCTAATTAATTAATTAATTAAATAGAGATTAATTAAATTGTAATTAAATATTAATTAATTGATAATTAATAATTATTTGTGTAAGTTAAATTCTTAATTAAGTAATTAAGAAATGTTAATGAAGGTCATTAACTTAAGATTATTTTAACAATTAATTAATGTGATTAATTTTTAATAATTAATTAAATTAATTAATTAATAATAATCAATTGTTTAAGTTTAATTACTTAATGAAGTAATTAATGAATTAATTACTTAGCATAATTAATTTGATTAATGGGATTAGTTTAGATTAATTAAGATTAATTAATTTAAACATTTATGGATTGTTTGATAATTACTTTATGTAATTTATGGATTGTAATTACTTAAGGAAGTAATTAAATTAATAATTACTGAATGTAATTAAAGTTATTTATTTTAGAAGTAATTTAGATTTAAATTACTTTGAAATTAATCATGGGATTAATTTAAATAATTAATTAAGAGCAATTAATTATGGGATGAGTAATTAAAGTAGTTAATTACTAGTATTATTAATCATGGGTGATTAATATATATAGTTAAATTGAAGATTAATTACTTATGTAATTAATTTATATTGAGAGATTGATTAAATATAATCAGAAATCGTTAATTAATTAATTATGATGTAATTTGGAATTGATTAATTAAGGTATAATTAATAGTGGATAAATGATTAATTAATTAAGCAATTACAAGTTAATTATTTGCAAGGGGTTTAAGTAATTAACTTGTGTAATTAAAATTAAATGCTAATTACCTATTGTAATTAGAGATGGTTAATCAGTAATGATTAAGTTGAGATGATGATTTATAAATTGATTTGTAATCACTTAGAGATTAAGATAAGTAGGATTTTAATGATGAAGTAATTAATTTAATTCATTTTAAATTAATTAGAGTGTTGGTAATTAATTTAATTCATTTTAAATTAATTATAAATGGTGTGATCATTAGATAGTTGCTTATGTCTGATGAATGGTATTGGTTGCCTGGTATGGTTTGAAATCTCAGTATGAGATGAGTAATGATTATTGATATGGATGCATTGGTTGCTTTTGGATGATAATATGAATTATCTGATTATGATATGAATTATCTGTTGATAATGATAATGTTGATTATCTATTGTGTTATAAATTATCTATCTGTGTAAAAGTAGATAATGAATTGAATTGTTTTAAACTTAAAACAACTTGGACCTTAAAAGACACGCTTTGGATTTCGATGAGACAGGGATCGGGTTTCCATATTTGGGATCCGAAAACCAAATCGATTCCAAATAACGTTAGGTCGTTAATCCAAGTGGAGCGAGTGAAGACTCGAGGTGTAAGGGCTATACGTCAGTATAACTCTGTGGGTGATTCCGTAATGAGTTGACAGAATAGTATTTATAGATACGAGATGGTGATTCAGAGTGCAAGGGTTATTGTCGTTAACTCTGAGGGTGATTCCAAAACGAGTGTAACGAGATAATGCCTTCGGTTTCGTTCGAACCGGGAACGAACTTGTATGGATTGAATGCTTTCAGAACATTGTCAGGTGGACGATGAGCATTCTAAGTGATATGTCCTATAAAGGTAATCGTAGCCTCAAGCCTCATCAACCGGGAATGGCTAAAATAGGAGAGGTGCAGCAAAGTTTCGTGGGTAGCCCCCACTTGAGAGCAAGATTTATCCCTGTCTAGAGGTCCCTTTATTTTCGGCTTTGTGGTGCGGTTGTTGATCACAACTGTGGGGTTGTCTTATTTGGAACTGTTCAGTAGGAACGGGTCCGACTTTGTGTTGCAGGCGATTGGGAGTAATTCTCGGTACGGTGATCTAGGCCACGTACTGTGACGGGCGGTACCCCAGTAGCCCAACCATTGATGGAATCCAAAATCCAATAAGTGCCAACGGTTTTGACTGTATTACCCACTTTTGTGGCTAGTAGCTGGAATTTAATGAATGTAACAATTTCGGCTATTTCTTATTTACTTGAAAACCCTAGACACTATTATAATATCATCGGATTTCCTATCAAATGTTTTGGTTAGCGTAAAGTAACAACTTTTCCATGTTTATGTGTGGGAAGTCTTATGTGATACATTTTCTTTTCAAAGGTTTTTCAAAGTTAAGAAACTTTAACCTGTTACTCACACCAGACCCATGTCTGACCCGGAGTTATTTCTGTTTTTCTATAACTCTTGGGTACTCAAATTTTTATGAGTAGCCAAGGGAATTCAGGTTAGGATTCAGGTTAGCTTTGACGAATTGTGAAGGAGCAAATGGAGCAGGAGGCTTCTGCATATAGTTATACAGTTTTCCGCTGTGTTGGTATCTCTGAGTGTTTCTGTATTATGATTGAGTTGTAATAACTAGACAGGTGTTTATAACTGTCTAGTATGTGTTGTATATGTCTGTGTAACTCTGATATTTGATGTATACTATGTAATACTTATGTTATTAATATAATTTATTCGTTCCGCTGTTGAGATTCTTGTGTTGTTTCTTCTTTCTCTTCTTTCTCTTCTTTCTCTTCTTTCTCTTCTTTCTTTTCTCTTTTCTATCCCTTTCTTTCTAAAGGATGATACGACTTTTTGTGGAGAAAAAGTCGGGTCATCTCAGTTGATGCGGATATCCGAGATCTAAAAACGATTTTGAATGCAGATGCGGATATAGCACTATACGTTTCTAAAAATATCTGATTACAAGTCTACTCTCTATAGAAAGAAAGTCACCGTATAAAGAAATCTCATCATCGTATGCAAGATGATTCCAAAGATACTAAGTTGATTATAAACGATGAATATAGTATGCTTGGTAGAATAATGATTGCAAATGTTGATTTACATTACCGTGATATTTTTTCAGTAAATGACTTATTCGGTGACGTTTCAGTTGTCTCAGTCGATGATATGCGACAACTACCACCTGTGTGTGATAGTTCCTTATACATGAAAGTTGGAATCTCTTATAGCAATATGGAGGACTTGCATATACAAATTTCAATAAATGAGTAAGGCTATTGTTTATTTTTCGCTAAGCAGGAGATGGGCAAGCACCTTTACGAGAGGCATGAAAATGATTGAGCAGAGGTGTTTCAACTTTAGAAGATTGGAAACTTTTCAAAATTAGCATCAGTACAAAATCTGCATGTTGTGTCGCCTTATTTGTGGCGGTTTAGGCAAAAACGGTAGAATTAGTATTATTTGCATTGGTTCTTTTAAAAAATCGTAGCAGTTGTTCCATGGAAACCGGCAGAATTTTTTTTAAAAACAATTTGCGACGGTTGTTTTCACAACCGTGGCAAATATATATGTAAATTAGATCATATGCGATGGTTATATTTATAACCGTAGCATATATATGTTGCAAATGCGACCCTTATTCAAAATATATACTTAGCTTCCTAGAAAAATGTTTTGCGATAGTTTTAATTTAAAATCGTCGCATATACTTGTCCTAATTACCCTATAACAGACGTGTAAATCAACCAATCTGACTCGAACTGTCAACTACTTCGTCTCTCCCTAGCTTTCTGCTATGTACTTAATTTCATAACCTAACTTAATTTCAATTACATTGAAAACACGTCGACTCCGCCGTCTTGATCCATATCCCCAGATCCATCGAAATTCGCGCGCCACAACCTCTCATAAGCTTCAACAACCCTTCAGCTTCCTCGGGATGCAAAAATTCTCCAGTGCTTCATATCTCCAAAAGTCCTCTATCTTCATCGTCCACTCCACATCTTCAGAAATCCGTCTGCTTCAATCTTTGAAGGTATAATCATTTATTTGAAGCCTCCTTATTAGGGTTCAAAACTTTTCAAATGGATATTCAAATATAATTGATAATGGATTAAAAAAGAAGACTTAATCGTTGTTCAGATGAGTAATTTTTTCAACAGTACAACAATTTCAGTTCAAGTCTAGAATATGTAGCAAAGAAAGCAGTATTAACAGTAGCATAAATTATATTAATTCATTTTTGTTCCACAGTATCACACATTTTCATAAAAAAAATATTGAAAGTGGACAATGTTGATAAAGAATTTTTCAAAACCAAGCCTCCACTGAATTGATAGGAAGAATGTGGCAAATTAGGGAAATTGTTGCAGCAAGATATAATTTGATGCAGCTTTCTTACTCAAATAGAGCTCTTTGTTCATCCATGTATTACTAATGTAGATATCCAGGTTCAAATTTTTACAACTAGGAAAGGTTTGAATGTTATGAGTCCAATAAATTCGAAAACACCTACTAGAAAAAATACCATCTAACTGCCTGTAGAAAAATACAGGTAGTTCAAAAGTATGTGCAGTTTAATAAATATCTATGAACAAATAGTTATGTTCAATCATAGGTACCATTTAGTTTAAATATTTTGTAAAACTGCCGTTCAATAATATGCCTATATGCATGCAATTGAGGTGCTAAGTTGAGTTTGGATTATCATATTTCTATTTAAACACATCTATATACATTAATTAGCAGCTCTCTATTATATATTCCTATCATTATAAACTTTGTAATTTGTTTGATCACGTGGAAACTGATTAACAATTAGAATTGTTTAAATCATAGCATTACTTTTATATCGGTTTATATATGTCTTTTTGTTTGCATAGTATTACTTTTATATCGGTTTATAGATGTATGATTGCTCTTTTGTTATTAGAGTTTATAGATGATCAAAATTAACATATATAAAGATTTTTTTTGTATGTGATCTTTAGTTGTTTGTTCTTCTTGTATATTACTAATTTTAAGGTTGAGTTGAGTATAGGTACAATAAAAGTTCAACGTGAAACACTTAAGATATTTTTTTGCTTGTGTAGTGTGTCTCTAGCATTTCCACATGGATTGTAATTGGATGTACAACATGAAACATAGTGATGTTGAGTTCTTGAACAAGATCGAAGAGTTCATCAATTGTGCATTGCACGATCAATCAACAACAAGGGAAGAAAATATTTTTTGTCCTTGTAAACTCTGGAAAAATACGAAGAGGTTCCATAACATAGATCGGATTAAGGATCACATAATTCGTAATGGATTTAAGCAAAATTATACACTGTGGATATGGCATAGTGAAAGTATACATAGTAGAACTAGTTTTAATAACCATAGGGATGATGAGAATGACTTGGGAGATTATGTGACTAATGAAGTGAATGATAAGGATAATGAGAATGATCGTGTTCATGAGATGTTTTGTGATTTTGAAGAAATTTGATGGAAGAGCCAAATATGTATGAAAAAAATATTAGTTGATGTTGAGTTGCCTTTTTTTCCTAGTTGTGATAAGTTCACAATGCTGTCTACTGTTCTCAAGCTTTTTAATTTAAGGGCAAAAGTATGGATGGAGTGATAAAAGTTTTACATCATTGCTAGAACTTTTGAAAGACATGCTTCCGGAAGGTAATGAGCTTCCTACTTTTAACTATGAGGTAAAGAAAATTATGTGTCCAATTGGTATAGGGTAGAAAAAGATACATGCATTCCAAATGATTGCATATTATATCAAAATGAATATGAGAGCTTTCATGAATGTCTCAAATGTGGATTATCACGTTACAAGACACGAGAGAATGTCCATAATGACTCAGATAAGAAATGGCCTCCAGCAAAGGCATTATGGTATTTTCCCATTATACCGAGGTTTAAACGCTCATTTTCAAATAAAGAAAATGAAAAAAAAAATTGAGATGGCATGGAGATGTGGGAAAGGATGATGGATTACTAAAGCATCCAGCATTTTCTTCACAGTGGAGACACATTAATATGAATGTATCCTAGTTTCCGCAAAGAAATTAGAAATCTTAGACTTGGTCTTTGTACGGATGACATAAACCTATTTGGAAACCTTAGTAGTCAACATAGTACCCTGTCGGTTCTTTTCATGATTTACTATCTTCCACCTCACTTAAGCATGAAATGCAAGTACATCATGTTGTCTCTTCTAATCTCGGGACCACGACAACCAAAAAACGACATCGACGTTTACCTAGCTCCTCTTATTGATGATCTAATACTTTTATGGGATAAAGGTGTGTGCATGTTTGATGCATATAGTAAAAGTGATTTCACATTGCATGGCATGGTTTTTTGTACATAAATGATTTTTCCACATATGGTAACATGTCTAGCTATAGTACAAAATGTGCAAATGCCAAAGCATGCCCAATTTGTTAAGATGATATGGGTGTTGAGCGTTTGCATTTTTGCAAGAAAAATGTGTATATGCATCACCGTAGATTTCTCCCTCTTAGTCACCCTTATCGTAAAAAGAAAAAGCCTTTCAATGGGGAGACAGAGAGCGGAGTTGCTCATTTTCCATTAACTGAAAATGATGTATGAATGGGTCAAGGATGTTGAAAATGTATTTGGAAAATCCTTTCCTCTTGTAGAAGGCCCGTGGAAGAAAAAAAATCTATATTTTGGGAACTTCCAAATGGAGACACTTACATGTTAGACATTGTCTGGATGTAATGCATATTGAAATATATATTTATGATAGTATCATTGGGATGCTCTTGAATATACCTGTAAGACAAAGGATGGTGAGAGCTAGGATGGATATGTTGAAAATGGGTATTCAAAAGGAGTTAGTACCAGTGGAGAAACGTAAACGTACCTATTTACCTCCTGCATGTTACACATTATCCAAAAAAGAGAAAAATAGTTTATGTGAGTGCCTTCGTGGTGTTAAGGTTCCAACAGGTTATTCCTCAAACAATAGCAGTCGTGTTTTAATGAAGGATTTGAAATTGACCGGCTTGAAATCTCATGATTGTCATGTGTTGATGCAACGTTTGTTACCTGTTGCAATTCTAGGTATATTGCCTAAACATGTTAGATATGTTATTACAAAGCTTTGTATCCTTTTTAATATAATTTGCAGCAAGGTGGTTGATCCTGACATGTTGGATGATCAACAAGTCGATGTTATTATTACTTTATGTCAATTAGAGATGTATTTTCCCCTTTCATTTTTTGACATTATGGTGCATTTAGTTGTTCATCTAATAAGAAAAATCAAGATCTGTGGTCCTGCGTTTGTGAGATATATGTATCCGTTCGAAATGCACATGGAAACTTTAAAAAGAAAAACAAAAACAAAAAACAGATATAGATCTGAAGCTAGTATCGTAGGACTTTGACACTCAATACTTAACTAGTTTTGAACCTATTGGACTTTGCAAGTCTTGGCATGATGGACGATTTGACGATCGTTGCACAATTAGGTCAAAAACAAAACTGGTTTAAATTGGTGGTGAAATGATTCACAAAGCTCATTTATTTGTTTTACAACACCTTAGTGAGGTTCATCCTTAGTTGGAGGAGCACATGATGATTTTAAAATCTCAGAATCCTTCAAAGATCGAAAGGTGGTTTACAAATGAACATAACCACTCCTTCGTCGTATGGTTTAAAAATAGGGTAATGTCTTAACCGTCTCAAACAAATCATGATATTTTTGATACAATAAGATGGTTGGCATATGGGCCTCGATTTCAAGTCAACTCTTATGAAGGATATATTAATGGGTATGTTTTTTATATGAAATGTCAGGATGAGAAAAGAAGAATACAAAATAGTGGAGTTAGTATTGTGACATCTTCAAGAGAATTTGCTAATGCTAAAGATAACAGACCAATAAACGTGACATGTAATATTACAGAATATTTGAAAATATTTAGGAACTTGAGTACAAGGACTTCACGATCCCTCTATTTCAATGTAAATAGGCTGACAACCATCGCACTATATGAGTGGATGAGCATGGATTCACACTTGTTGACTTTGATCGAGTGAGTCATGATAATGATCCACTCATCTTGGCATCTCAAGAAAAACAAGTTTTTTACCTTATTGGCACAGTTAATCATAAATGGTCTGTTGTTCTTCCCGACGAGAGACGCATTGTTGGAACTGATGATGTGATAGATGAAGAAGAGTACAATCAATTTGATGAAAACCCACTTTTCTCCGTCGGCATAAGTCTACAAGAAGAAGAAGTTGATTTAAATGCAAGTTATGCATGTTCTGATCATGATGAAGGGGTTTGGATAGCGGTTTAAATTTTTTTCATACTCCATAGTGCCACAAAGGTAAACCACTAATAAAATTGCTACACCATTGAAAAGTTTAGTTAAAAGTTTGACTATCAATGCCTTGCCTTGTTTTAGCTCCATATTATTATAGTTTTTTAACTGTTAAATGCATTAGGACATACTTGTTCTAATATGTAAAATTGTTCATTCTTTTTAGTGCATGTATTCTTCTTAGATCCCAATTAAAAATTCATCTTAATATCCCCAAATGGGTCCTCAGTCTACATTGTCCTGACACAACATATACATATAAAATGTAATTTGTTCACATTTTCTTTCTAAAGGTGATAATATTAGAAATGAGGTAAACAATGGAGAGGCCTCAAATCCCATGGCAGAAATTCGACTTTCTTTTAATTTTGTGATTTCTATTCATTATTTTTGTTGGCTTTTTGGTTGCTGTAAAGTTGTGAGGAAGGGAATTGCTCAGGTATTGACTATAATTTTGTAGAAGCCAAAGCAAGCATTAAGAGAAGTGTATAAGAAGAATAAATTTCTATCATTGGATTTGAGGCCTAAGAAGACAAAAGCCATCCGGTTGAAGGTTACAAAACATCAGGTACACTTTATTTATATTTTAGGCATGAAGGCATGTTAGGCGAAGGTGGGATATCATTATTTTTGCATGGTTGCACAACATGCATCATAACTTGCACAAATTGAAGAAGTATGTACAATACAGGCATTTGCACACTAAACACACTGCAAATACGCTATGTATGTCATGTGCACTCAAGCATTTTCACCAAATATAACCATACTTCATAAAACTAGACACTGCAATATGATCAAATTACCAAAACTACAATTCATAATTAAGACGAGGATTGAATGTACAATTAAATTAAAATCTAATAGGGAGAAATAATTGTGGAAATTTCCTGTAACAACCCGCATATTTATCGATTTTATATTTAAATATTTTATTTAAATATTTTATCGTTAATCAGATATTAGCCCGAAAAGCTACTTTTTGCAAACGGTCAAATTAGGACCCGAGACCACTTCCATTGAGTTCGAAATGCCGTTTACAACTTTTTTAAGCATAAACATTGATAGGTTTGGAGTTAGTGGAATTTCACTTACTTTTCCCGCTTTGGACTTTGGGTTAGATTAGCCATTATAACTCAAACCCACTTCTCTCTTTCTCCTCACTCTTCATAAATTTCCTATCAACCAAGCTTTAGCATTAATGGTGAGTGGAATGAGAAATTAAAATTCCAAGCTCAAATTCTCTTGCAAATCCAACATTCAATTCCAAATTCAAGAAGAAGACATTGGATTCAAGTTTGTGATTACTTCTCCATTGCTTTCAAGCTTTTATTCTTAAATTTGGTGAAAAGGTGAGATTTTTATCTCATAATTCTAGTCTATAACTATCTTGGACTGTTGGGAATGATTTCCCATTACTTTAGCATGTACATTTGCATTTGGTTTGGATTGGATTGGGCAAAAAAATCCAATTTTTAGTGTTTTTGGTGAAAAAATGCACTTAGGTCGTTCTGCCTATGTTAGGTCGTTCGCGTTGAAAAGTCACTCAGAGAATAGCTCGTTTCTGGCCTTAAAACCGTTCGCACGTGTTAGGTCGTTCGCCTCGGAATTAGGTCGTTGGGTTTTAAGTCGTAGGTCGCTCGACTTTGTTATAGTGGTTAGGTCGTTGGACGATAGGTAGCTCGCGTGTTAAACCTCTTAGGTCGCTCGACCTTATAAACCGTTAACTCGTTAGGTCGTAGGTCGCATCAGTACGTTAGGTCGCGTGACCTTAGGTCGTTCCCCTTTAGGTCGTATAACCTTGAGTCGTTCGCATGGTTTAAGCCTTTAAGTCGTTAGGTCGTAGGTCGCAAGGC
Organism: Allium cepa; assembly: GCA_030765085.1. Taxonomy (NCBI): domain Eukaryota; kingdom Viridiplantae; phylum Streptophyta; class Magnoliopsida; order Asparagales; family Amaryllidaceae; genus Allium; species Allium cepa. Next base: position 627,997,591 of record CM060941.1, read on the forward strand.
CGTAGGTCACGCAATCCCCTTAACTCATTCGGCCTTGCCATTTTTAGGTCGCGAGTCTTGCTAGGTCGCCCCTTGTGTCATCTCGTTCGGCCTTTATCACGTTGGGTCGTTCCCCTTTTAGGTCGCGTGGCACTTTAGGTCGCGTGGCACCATAAGTCGCATGACCTCAACCCACATAAGTCGCTCGGCCTTTGTTCCATTAGGTCGCGTACACCCTTAAGTCGCTCGGCTTTGTTCCATTAGGTCGTGTACCCCTTTAAGTCGCTCGGCTTTGTTCCATTAGGTCGCGTACCCCCCTTAAGTCGCTCGGCTTTGTTCCATTAGGTCGCGTACCCCCTTAAGTCGCTTGGCTTTGTTCCAGTAGGTCGCGTACCCCCTCAAGTCGCTCGACCTTTGTTCCATCCTTAGGCCTTCACTAGGTCGTACCGTTTTGGTCGGGGCGTTGCCCCCGGACCCCCACGACCTGACCGGGCAGGTCGAACCCTGTAACAGGGGCGTTGGCCCCGCACCCCCACCTTGGGGGGTTGCCACCCCCCCAGAAACCCCCTCGTAGGGGATCTTATCTGAAAAACATTCAACAGAACTTTCTGAGCTGATTTCCTTGGATTCTTATCACATCTTCGTATGTGATCTTTGTGATTTATTTCTACAATCACTTCTGTGATTTGTCACTTCAAAATATGAAGGTTTCAATACTAGTAGTAAATATCAAAACTCTTTCAACAAAATGATTTCAACTCTATTTTCAATAACAAAGCTCTTTTCTTAAACAGTTTTCCAATCTACTAGTATATACAAACCTTTACCTCACTCGGATGAGAAATCTAATTAAACGGCTTAGTAAAACAAGTGGTATGAAACGCTTGCGTTCACTTCGTCGATTAATTCTTGGACTTGTTCGATTGAACCTCTTGTGATAATTTTCTAGTGAAGATTTACAGTTTGTTCGTAAATATTTAAGTTAAGCAAGTGGTTAGGGGACACGAAGATAAACTTTTATATTTACTAACTTAGTGTAATTGACACTTCTCGTTGATCATGACGATCATCTTATGATTAGACTAGCAATTGTGTGATGTCTCTGTGATGCAAGGTTAGACTAGACCTCATTGGTGTGATTCCGACTCACACATATCTCTTTGTCCGCAAGGTTAGTCTAGACACCATTTGTGTGATTCCACTCACACATACCTTTTTGTTGCGAGGTTAGGCTAGACACCATTTGTGTGATTCCACTCACACATACCATTTTGCTTTTTGGTTAGCCTATACCTCATCTGGGTGATTCTGACTCATCCATATGGGGTAGCTCCCCATGGTCTTCGGATCGTCATGTGATAAGCCTCTTTCCCTTTTTCTGTGATTTCTGGATTTCTTGTGTTGATTTCTGGAATTTATGTCATTGACTTGTTATGAGTACTAGTTTAGGGTATGATGCCATCTTTGGATCTTTGAGAAGATTCTTGTGATATCGATTTATCTCTTATTGATTGATCTTCTGTTGATCATCATTTGCATACTTATAGTAGTATGTCAGTATGGATATTTTATGTTTATGCCATATCTTTTATTTTATATCATGTCATCTGATATTTATAGCTAGACTGATCCGTTTATTATTTTCTTAAATAATACTCGGGTCAGGCCGAGATGTTACAGGTGCTTCTGCTTGACTTCTTCCCGGGATTTGCTACTCTGACTTTTGGCTAACTCTTTAGATTAGCAGTTTTTGTTGTATACACTTGAGATATAGACTCATAGTTGTATTCTTTTGTATAGCACGTTTTGCTATTCTTTTGTATTATTGTGGATCTTTTTGACCACTACTCTGATGTACACTTTCGTGTGTTAGTTATATATTCATATCTTCTTCCGCCTTTGTGATATGGATGTCTGTGACTGATTTGCGTTATGCTTATTTCTATATTTGTTTTTCGAAGATTATTTATGCCACCATGTGATAAGCATTACATGGATGGTCGCTCCTCAACAGCCTTATTCTCCGTGCTAGTTGACAGCACTACACCATAGTGTTCTTGGCTAGCGTGGGTATAGAGGTGGGGCGTCACAGCTTGGTATCAGAGCCAGGAAAATTCACGGACAACGTGAATTCGAGAAATGACGTCTTCCTCATCATCGTCGTCGTCGTCTCGAGGATTTAAAGAATATAAAGATGCAGTCAAAGAAGAATCCGAATCTCTAAGAATAATAGAAATCTGATTTACAGATTGCGGATGTTGGAGATAAATAGTTTGCTCAGCTCATAGGATATGAGCTTCATAACGGTTAAGCCAGTCCATACCCAATATCATTCCAAAGCCTAAGTAACGCATAACATGCAAATCGGCTAGGAAAGAAAAATCGCATAAAATAATCTCCACATCTTTACAAAGCAAACTAAGAGTTGCGGATCCACCAACAGGATTCGCAATTTTTAAAGAAGTCATTAATGCAGTAACACTTAAGGAAAAAGTGTCTACCAGTTCCTTTGATATAAAAAAAGGGGATGCACCCGTATCAAAGAGAACTCTAATAGGTTGATTATGAAATAAAATAATACCATCAAGAATGGAGTGATAAATACCTTGGCCACGAGATGTGTTGCCAGGGGTTTGAGCCACATTCAACTTTCCTTCCTTCTTACCTTCACATTTGAAGCATTGATGTATGTAATGATCTGGGCTCTTACAATAGCGACAAGATTTGGGCTTAGAGCACTTATTCGCAAAATGATCCCCAGATCCTCAGTTGAAGCATCTCGCACCACTAGGAAAGGAGACTTTGCCGCAGGGGTTGCTTGCTTACCCTTTTTGTTGGGATAAGGGCCTTTGAATTTACTGGCCTCTTTTTGTTGTTGAAGTTGGGTTTGAAAGCTACTATTTCAACATCACTTTCTTTATCAGCCTCTTCCAGACGAAGAGCGATATCTATAAGTTGGTCGAAAGGAACATCTAACTTTAGAAGTAATGGCTTCTTGAGGCTTTTGTTTAAGCCATAAACGAACCTCTGGTTCTTCTTCAATGGGGTGTTGATGTATTCAACCCCATATTTGGAAAGCGACTCAAAGGCTGCGACGTAATCAGTCACAGAGGACTCACCTTAAACAAGGTCTATAAAGCATCGAGCCAGAGTTACCTTCTCTGCTTCTGGTACAAATTTTAACTCGAAGCGTGTCCGGAATTGCTTCCAGGTAAGGTCCGCTTCGTTGACTTCAGAAATAAGGAGTTCATACCAGTCCAATGCTCTCTCTTGGAGTATACTGGAAGCCACCTGAACACGGTGAAGATCGACGAGATTCATGCGAATGAAGATTCGATCGCAGGTCCAATAAGGAAAATGAAGAGATGCGCAAACAATTATCCGAATTGGAGACGAAGCAATTTATTCGCTCTAGTTCCTCTCCTTGGGGAGCTTCGGCTATTTTCGTAAAGAAATCCGATGGTACTCTTAGGCTCTGCGTTGATTATCGCAAGCTTAACGATCTTACTATTAAAAATAAATATCCTTTACCTCGGATTGATGATCTATTCGATCAGCTTAGTGGTGCTAAGGTCTTTTCAAAATTGGACTTGGCTACCAGTTTCCATCAGCTTCGTATCGCAGAGGATAGCATTCCTTTGACATCATTCCATACTCGATATGGATCTTATGAATGGCTTGTTATGCCATTTGGGTTAACGAATGCTCCAGCTTATTTCGTTGACCTCATGAATCGAGTTTTCAAAGATTTCCTCGATCGATTTGCTCTCATCTTCATTGATGATATCCTTGTGTATTCTAAAACCGAGGAGGAATATGAAAAGCATCTTCGGATTATATTGGAAACTCTTAGGAGTAATCAATTAAAGGCGAAATTTTCTAAATGCCACTTTTGGAAATCTCGTGTGAAGTTTCTGGGTCATATTATTTCCAAATCCGGAATTTCCGTGGATCCTTCAAAGATTGAAGCGATTCAAGATTGGAAGAGACCGGAGAGTGTGACAGAGATTCGTAGTTTTCTCGGATTGGCAGGTTATTACCGTCGTTTCATTAAAGACTTTTCTAAGATTATCGTGCCTCTTACTGGCTTGACTAAGAAGGGAGTTAAATACATTTGGTCGGATAAGTGTGAAGCCTCTTTTCAGAAATTGAAAGAAGTCCTTTCCGATGCTCCTATTCTTGTTATTCCCGAAGGGAATCAAGATTTTGTTGTTTATACTGATGCTAGTCACGTTGGTTTGGGTGCCGTTCTTATGCAAAAAGAACGTGTTATTGCTTATGCTTCTAGGCAATTGAAGCCGGCCGAGACTAGATATGCCACACATGATTTAGAACTCACGGTTATTGTTTTCACCCTTCGAATTTGGCGTCATTATCTATTGGGGGAGATATTTATTATTTACACGGATCTTAAGTCTTTGAAATATTTATTTTCTCAAAAGGAACTTAATTTGCGTCAATAGCGCTGGCTTGAGTTCCTTGCACCTTATGATCTTGATATTCTTTATACCCCCGGTAAGGGTAATCGTGTCGCCGATGCTCTTTGCCATAAAAAACAAGCAGTTGTTTCTATGATGATATCCGAATGGAACGATCTCGAGATTTTATCCACTTGTGAGATTCGAGAGCGCGTATCCGATTTATGCTCATCACTTGTTTTATGTAGCCTTGAGGCCCATCCTTCTCTTTTAGACCGCATTCTTGAAGCTTAAGGGCTATATCCTGAATTGGCTCTTCTTGGCCAAAATGTTAAGGATAAAATTGATATTGAAGGTTTGAAAGACTTTGATATTGATTCTCGTGGTGGCATTTGAAAATTTGGTAGACTTATCATACCAAATATTGGTGATCTTCGTAAAGATATTTTAGAAGATTCCCATCGTTCTAAATTCACCATTCATCCCGGTAGTATTAAAATGTACGCTGATATGAAGCGACTTTATTATTGGGAGGGAATGAAATCTGATATTGCTAACTTTGTTAAGTGTTGCATGACTTGCCAACTTGTCAAGGCCGAACATCAAAGGCCTGGTGGGTTATTGCAACCTTTAGAAATTCCAATTTGGAAGTGGGACCAAATTTCCATGGATTTTATAGATGGCCTTCCCCGTTCTCGTTCAGGTCATGATAGCTTATGGATGATCGTTGATAGACTTACTAAATCCGTCCATTTTATTCCCGTTCGGTCTAACCGAACCGTTCCGCTTTTGGCCAAACTCTTTATCAAAGAAATTGTTAAATTGCATGTAGTTCCTACTTCTATTGTTAGCGATGGAGATCCATTGTTTACTAGTGGATTTTGGAAGAGTCTTCAAAAAGCTTTAGGAACGAAGCTTAATTTTGGCACTGCTTATCACCCCCAGTCCGATGGACAAACCGAGCGTGTGAATCAAACTCTTGAAGATCTTCTTCGTGCTTGTGTGCTCGATTTTGGTGGAAGTTAGGAAGATCATATTTCACTTGTTGAATTTTACTATAATAATAGCTTCCAATCTAGTATTGGTATGGCACCTTTCGAGACACTCTATGGAAGGCCATGCCGATCTCCTTCTTGTTGGCTTGAGGCCGATGAGAAGCTGGTTTTAGGTCCAGACTTTATTCGTGATTCCACAGAGAAGATTGAACTTATTTGACATAGGATGAAAGAAGCCCAGAGTAGACAAAAATCCTATGCCGATAATCGAAGAAGGAAATTAGAATTTTCTGTTGGAGATCTTGTTTTTGTTCGTGTTTCACCTATGAAAGGTGTTGTACGTTTCAGTCGGTCGGGAAAGTTAGCGCCTCGATATATTGGGCCATTTCCTATCACTGAATGTATTGGTTCCACGGCTTATCGCCTTACATTACCGGCTCGGTTTTCTGCATGCATGACGTGTTTCACGTTTCTCAATTACGGAAATGCCTTCGAGATTCCGATTCTATTCTTGAGCCTGGTATTGTGGAAGAAATTGAAGTTTCGCCAAATTTAACTTATGAGCAGCAACCTATTCGAATTATTGCTTCGGAGGTCAAGCGACTTCGAAATAAAGATGTTCCGCTTGTGAAGGTTCAATGGTCCTCAAATCCTAAGGATTGCTCTTGGGAATCCAGAAAATTCATCGAGCGAACACATCCGGACTTGCTTACTCCTGCTCTTTGAGGTGAACTTCCTATTTCAAATTTCTTTTGTGTTAATATGCTTCTATGGTTGTTACTTGTTATTTCCATCTTATATATTGCGAGGACGCAATTTCTTTAAGGAGGGGTGTCTATAACAACCCGCATATTTATCGATTTTATATTTAAATATTTTATTTAAATATTTTATCGTTAATCGGATATTGGCCCGAAAAGCTACTTTTTGCAAACGGTCAAATTAGGACTCGAGACCACTTCCATTGAGTTCGAAATGCCGTTTACAACTTTTTTAAGTATAAACATTGATAGGTTTGGAGTTAGTGGAATTTCACTTACTTTTCCCGCTTTGGACTTTGGGTTAGATTAGCCATTATAACTCAAACCCACTTCTCTCTTTCTCCTCACTCTTCATAAATTTCCTATCAACCAAGCTTTAGCATTAATGGTGAGTGGAATGAGAAATTAAAATTCCAAGCTCAAATTCTCTTGCAAATCCAACATTCAATTCCAAATTCAAGAAGAAGACATTGGATTCAAGTTTGTGATTACTTTTCCATTACTTTCAAGCTTTTCTTCGTAAATTTGGTGAAAAGGTGAGATTTTTATCTCACAATTCTAGTCTATAACTATCTTGGACTGTTGGGAGTGATTCCCCATCACTATAGCATATACATTTGCATTTGGTTTGGATTGGATTGGCGAAAAAAAATCCAATTTTTAGTGTTTTTGGTGAAAAACTGCACTTAGGTCGTTCTTCCTATGTTAGGCCGTTCACGTTGAAAAGTCACTCAGAGAATAGCTCGTTTCTGGCCTTAAAACCGTTCGCACGTGTTAGGACGTTCGCCTCGGAATTAGGTCGTTGGGTTTTAAGTCGTAGGTCGCTCGGCCTTGTTATAGTGGTTAGGTCGTTGGACGATAGGTAGCTCGCGTGTTAAACCTCTTAGGTCGCTCGATTTTATAAACCGTTAACTCGTTAGGTCGTAGGTCACATCAGTACGTTAGGTAGCGTGACCTTAGGTCGTATAACCTTGAGTCGTTCGCATTGTTTAAGCCTTTAAGTCGTTAGGTCGTAGGTCGCAAGGCCGTAGGTCGCAAGGCCGTAGGTCGCGCAATCCCCTTAACTCATTCGGCCTTGCCATTTTTAGGTCGCGAGTCTTGTTAGGTCGCCCCTTGTGTCATCTCGTTCGGCCTTTATCACGTTGGGTCGTTCCCCTTTTAGGTCGCGTGGCACTATAGGTCGCGTGGCCTCAACCCACATAAGTCGCTCGGCATTTGTTCCATTAGGTCGCGTACCCCCTTAAGTCGCTCGGCATTTGTTCCATTAGGTCGCGTACCCCCTTAAGTCGCTCGGCTTTGTTCCATTAGGTCGCGTACCCCCTTAAGTCACTCGGCTTTGTTCCATTAGGTCGCGTACCCCCTTAAGTCGCTCGGCTTTGTTCCATTAGGTCGTGTACCTCCTTAAGTCGCTTGGCTTTGTTCCATTAGGTCGCGTACCCCCTTAAGTCGCTCGGCTTTGTTCCATTAGGTCGCGTACCCCCCTTAAGTCGCTCGGCCTTTGTTCCATCCTTAGGCCTTCACTAGGTCGTACAGTTTTGGTCGGGGCGCTTCCCCGCACCCAGCCGGGGGCTCTTCCCCCGGACCCCCACGACCTGACCGGGCAGGTCGAACCCCGTAGCAGGGGCGTTGCCCCTGTAACCCCACCTTAGGGGGTTGCCACCCCCCTGGACCCCCCCTCCCCCCCGTAGGGGATCTTATCTGAAAAACATTCAACAGAACTTGCTGAGCTGATTTCCTTGGATTCTTATCACATCTTCGTATGTGATCTTTGTGATTTATTGTTTCTACAATCGCTTCTGTGATTTGTCACTTTAAAATATGAAGGTTTCAATAATAGTAGTAAATATTAAAACTCTTTCAACAAAATGATTTCAACTCTATTTTCAATAACAAAGCTCTTTTCTTAAACAGTTTTCCAATCTACTAGTATATACAAACCTTTACCTCACTCGGATGAGAAATCTAATTAAACGACTTAGTAAAACAAGTGGTATGAAACGCTTGCGTTCACTTCGTCGGTTAATTCTTGGACTTGTTCGATTGAACCTCTTGTGATAATTTTCTAGTGAAGATTTACAGTTTGTTCGTAAATATTTAAGTTAAGCAAGTGGTTATGGGACACGAAGATAAACTTTTATATTTACTAGCTTAGTGTAATTGACACTTCTCGTTGACCATGACGATCATTTTATGATTTAGACTAGCAATTGTGTGATGTCTCTGTGATGCAAGGTTAGACTAGACCTCATTGGTGTGATTCCGACTCACACATATCTCTTTGTCCGCAAGGTTAGTCTAGACACCATTTGTGTGATTCCACTCACACATACCTTTTTGTTGCGAGGTTAGGCTAGACACCATTTGTGTGATTCCACTCACACATACCTTTTTGCTTTTTGGTTAGCCTATACGGTTAGCCTATACCTCATCTGGGTGATTCCGACTCACCCATATGGGGTAGCTCCCCATGGTCTTCGGACCGTCATGTGATAGGCCTCTTTACCTTTTTCTGTGATTTCTGGATTTCTTGTGTTGATTTCTGGAATTTATGTCATTGACTTGTTATGAGTACAAGTTCAGGGTATGATGCCCTCTTTGGATCTTTGAGAAGATTCTTGTGATATCGATTTATCTCTTATTGATTGATCTTCTGTTGATCATCATTTGCATACTTATAGTAGTATGTCAGTATGGATATTTTATGTTTATGCCATATCTTTTATTTTATATCATGTCATCTGATATTTATAGCTAGACTGATCCGTTTATTATTTTCTTAAATAATACTCGGGTCAGGCCGAGATGTTACAGGTGCTTCTGCTTGACTTCTTCCCGGGATTTTCTACTCTGACTTTTGGCTAACTCTTTAGATTAGCAGTTTTTGTTGTATACACTTGAGATATAGACTCATAGTTGTATTCTTTTGTATAGCACGTTTTGCTATTCTTTTGTATTATTGTGGATCTTTTTGACCACTACTCTGATGTACACTTTCATGTGTTAGTTATATATTCATATCGTCTTCCGCCTTTGTGATATGGATATCTGTGACTGATTTGTGTTATGCTTATTTCTATATTTGTTTTCCGAAGATTATTTATGCCACCGTGTGATAAGCAATTACATGGATGGTCGCTCCTCAACAGCCTTATTCTCCGTGTTAGTTGACAGCACTACACCATAGTGTTCTTGGCTAGCGTGGGTATAGAGGTGGGGCGTCACATTTCCTTTCATCAATTAATCGATAAATCCATTCATGTGACAAAGGTTCATTTGATAATAATATCAATACATTCATCGAGTATAAAGTTTGAATGAAAAAAACTGTATCAGATAATATTCATTAATGTTCCATGCTAAATAATACCATTTATTTATAGACTATTGAATCCACCAGTCGAACTGCAATCTGATTTGAAATCAACAATAATTTGAAACTTGATAAATTTATTTTAAAACACATCAATTGGGGGAGATGACTGAATCGAAAGAGGAGAATGAAACCATAATTTGGTTTAAAAAATAAAGAAACCTGATTAAAGGGTAAAACTGAAAGGAAGTATCAACGATTGATCAGTGCTCAACAATTGAGTTTACGCACATTAAAAGTAACATAAAAAGAAGACAGTTCTAAAATGCACATTTATTAATACTACAAGAGTCATTGCCAATGATGAACACGGTATTCTTCATTTCTTTTCTAGTCAACATTCAACTTATGGCTTACAATGAGTGTTTTCACCGTATGGTTAAGTATTTGATAAACTGTGACGATGTAAAGTGAAATGGCAGAAGAGGAACTGGATTCCGGCAAGACAAAGTACACCAAATTTAACTTCTCATCACACACACAATGGCAATTTGGGCACAAAATAAAACACAAAATCTCATTGTGTTCACATTTGTAATTGAAACCAGGGAGCAATCCAATAGTTGACATCCATTGGCACTATATATGTATAGATGTATGTGTGTAGGTATATGTATACATGTATGTATGTATGTATGCATGTATGTGTGTACACGAAAAAATGTAGCAAGGAACATCACTTACGATCGAGGGCCATAAATTTTGATTTGACGCACATGTGTGTCCTTACCATTAAGATGATTAGCTAAAATACCAGGAGCATGAAAGTTTGATAAACATCTCATTGTAGACAATATAAATAATAAATATCAAAGTTTTAGCATATAGACAAATGTGACCAACTATTTCTTTCTAACCTAGCTGTACTTGATGCAAATTTTGTTGAAATTACCCTTGGATAAACTTGAAATCCAGAAGGATTAGCAGGAGCAAATATCTTTCAGTTTTCATTTTAACGCAGTGCAGTGTAGATTCATTTTTGAGTTAAATTTCTAAAGTAAGTGTAATGACATGCAAATGCTATTAGAATTTATGGCTTGGCAATTTCTGTATTAGCTCTATGAAGAGCAGATTGAATTTGATATAGCCATGTTGTAACAACCCATATTTTGATAATTAAAAATATTAAATTTAATAAGGTTTTGGGCTTTAATATTGTCAGAAATTAAAATTTATGATTTTATTAAATTGAATCTTATTAGATTAGAAATTTTGACTTTAAGATAAATCTTAAAACAAATAATTTAATGAGATAAAACATATAATTGGCTAATATTGATTGAATGTAATTGACTACTATACTATGTTAACGCAATTTCAATCAATTTAAATAATAAAGGTTAATAAGGAATAAAATAAATGATGTATAAATTGATGTAATCTTATGTTATTAATTGCAATTGGTTTTAATATGGAGTATGAAATCAATTATTTTGTACGTAAATTTATTAACCTTTGTTTGTAAAGAATAAGTTAATAGATATAGATTATTAACGTATAACCATTATTTCATTTATTTTCTTATTATTAAATCGGTTAGAAATTTATTTGGTAATTAATGGAGAATTAATGTAATTGAAATATTACGATTGATATAAGAAGAAACGTTAACTGCTGAGTGGTGAGTGTAAAACATATGTCAATCAAAATTGCATAAGGGAATAGTTGATTTAATAATAAGAATGTAAATCAAAATAAAAGGATTTGTTTGAAATTTAAATATATAATGAACATGTTTTATTACATTTTTAATTAAATGATGGAATTAAATTAGTATATAGATATTGGGTTTAACATAGAAAATTGGATTTCAAAGGAAACAATTGGATTAATTATCTTCCCTGTATTAGGGTATGTTTTGAGATTTAATCATTGTAAGTAATAGTAATTATATCTTGCCATTAATAAGAGATAGAAGTAAATGGTAATTAATTAATGATATGTGCAACATATGTTTTATGTTAAAAATATAATGAGAATTTCATTGACAAATATTACGTTCAAATTGTAAGCACTTAAATTTGGTACAAATATAATGATAATATGAAATTAATTGATAAAGAAATGATGTGGTCATACGAAGTATTAATTCTGTGACTCTTTAATGCGATAATCTTTAAATATAAGTTGGTTTAATGAAAAGAACATTTATTATCAAATAAAATGGATCTTTCATTTGTGAATGTAGTTTTAATTTCATTAAAATATGTATAGAATGATTGATTTAAAGGAAGAAATATAAGTATATTTTAACTGTGTTTTAGCATATAAATGGATTACAAGAGTGGAAAAATAATTTATTTAAGTAAGTTATTTATTTCTCTACTGTATAAGCAACAAATTTATAAATGTGCTTAAATGACTAAAGGAAACAATTATTCTATTTTTCATCCATTTTAGTTGTCTGTTTTGAAATTTAACTTTATAAGTAGCTGTAATTAATATAATTAAAATATTTCAATGAGAAGGGAAGAAAACGTTGACTGCAATTAATAGATTTAATAAAAGAAACGCATCTTTTGTGTTAAACAGAAAGGATGTTTTAATGGAAATAAAAGATCATTTTGGGAAAACCAAATTGAACATTTTCATTTTTATGGTAAGTAATTTTATTTATTATGCATAGATAAAAAAATTAAATGCGTACAAATTTGAATATTATTTGAGTTAATGAAGTCAATTTGGTTACGTTTCACAAATTGAATTTCAAAAAGGTTGTGCGATGTACATGGTCCCTTCATTTCGTTTGTTATTAATTGTTGCATGTTTTGAGACATATAAAAATAAAACTTTCATTTTGAACAAGAATGATTTTGGATAAAAAAATTGAATTTTAGAATAACATATACACACACACGCACATTAATATTCAAACTTTTAAATATATCAGAGGGTTCATGGTTGTGTAAATATCGTGGAATCGATTATAAATTACTTTTTTTTACAGTTGTACATTGATTACATAAGTTTATATTCATTTTTCCATTTTATATATGGTTAAAATTTGTAAATGGGTTGCATTAATGCGACCATTACAGTAATTAAAAAGTAAAGTAAATCATTTTTATAGTGCATAGGTTGACATATATTCATTAATCAATAAAATTTGTTTGAGTAACGTAAATAAATATATATTGAATGTTTGATTAATTGATTGATTGATTGTTAATTGATTGATTGAGTTAATGTAGTGTGCACATATATTAGCATAAAACGAATGTTTTAATATGGAATTTAATAATGTAAATATATGTATATTTGGGTTTATTGATATAAATTAATTGGAGCAAGTTTTGCAATGTGGACCCAAAAGGTTTGTTTATAGGAAATAGGTGGTCCCTTCATTTACTTTACATTTATTATCACCTTGCAATCTCTCTCTTTTCGGTTTCAAGTAGTCTAATAATTAAACTACTCATTCATTTCTTATAAATTAATGGTTGCTTCATTTGATTTATTTATAATTAATAATTTTCACATTCTTTTCATTTGTTTCTCCTTTATTCGTTTTCTTTTTTTAAATGCTTTACCTGAAGTTTTTTCCTTTTCTGTTTTTTTCGTTTTTAATGCGAACATCCAAATTAATATGCATACCCTCTAATTAGCATTTACTATTTTCCGTTTCAAAAGTTTATTTTTCTTACGCATCATTAGTTCTTATAGCTTCCTTTCATTCGCAATTCTTGAAGCTTCATATTTAAAACAGAAGATTTATTTTTATCTTTATTGATATATTTATTCCTTTAGTTTACATCTTTCAGTACTACATTTTAGGGCTATTCATATTTTTACTTTATTTTAATTCCTAGTTTGTTTATATATACCTTGTTAGCTTTTCATTTTTTTCCATCTTCATTCCTGTAGCCTCATTTCTAATCTCATCTTCTGTAGCTTCATTTTTCCAAATAAAATTTTCATCTCATTTCTTTTCACTCTTCACCTTCCTCAGTCCCTTTTTTTTAATCTCCTTCTTCTCTTTTTTTTTTTTGCTTCATTTTTATGCTTTTTTTATTCTTCTTCAAATCTTCTTCTTCTTTTTCAAAGCTTCCTTTTCTTTTTCAATTCTTCATCTCTTTAAATTTTCTTCTTCTTTTCCAAGCATTCTTCATTTTCCAAATCCTTTTCTTCATAACCAGATCTATACAAACTTATCTGCTCTTCCAAAACATTCCAAAATAAAAGATTTAGATAGCAAGGAAATAAATCAAAAGGAGGGAAGTAGTAGCGGATTCAAATCTGACTAGACAAGGGAAATCCAAAAGGTGATTATTTAAACTTACTCACGAAATACTAAAATTTTGTTGCAAGTTAAACCAGGTCATATAGTGATAAATTTTTAATTATTGGTTTGGAGTATTTATAAATATTTAATTTGAATAGCTAAATTCCAATATGTGATGACTAATAATTACTGTGACATGTTATTGAATTGGTTGATTTGTCGAATGATTGATTTGAATGTTGAATGGATTGCGCTTGAATGTATATTTGTTCATTTATTTGATATATCCTTGTTATCACCCTATAGTTTATTGTAATTATTTAAATTTTCATATTGATTATTTGCACACTGAATAAGGATGTAAAACCCATGAATTTCAAGTATTTACATCAGAGGAAAAATAGTATGTTTAGATTTACTATTTGAACCATAAAAAAGATTTTGGGAAGTAAACTGTCGTTACCTTACTTGAAAGTTTTCAAAATTAAATTTTGAAACATTGGGAAGTTTCCAAAAAAGTGAATATTGAAACTTTGGAACATTTTTATAAATCAAATCTTTAAAACTATGAAATTTTACTGGGAATTGTTCTGTAAATTTGAAATTTACTAGAATGGATATATTGTGAAATCCATTTTATTTTGAATATGGAAATAATAAAATTTCCAGAAATTTGAACCTTAGTTATCTGCATTCCTTATTTCATGTACTTTTGATTTAATTTGCATAAGAATTTTAGTTCTAACTCGAGTGTATTATCTTCCTTTATGCTCGGGTCAGCCTGAGTTTTTCAGCATTGAAGACTATTTCTGGTGGACGAAGACAACGATTCAGTATATTATTGCTATTTATTATTCCACTACATTCTGTGTTCCAATGCATTATTGGTTATTTATGATATATGTATAACTCTGATTTGAATTTGTAAAAGTGTAATCAAATGTTATTTGTAAAACAGCTTCATGAACTGTTTATTTGATTATTATATTTTTTCGTTACGCTGCGAGATTCTGTATTTTGTTTTTCTCTTTCCTTTTTTTCCTTATTTACCCCATTAACAATCCTCCCATTTGAATGGTTTGATTCTAACATGTGTGGTTTATTGTTGATTTGAACCATCCCAAAGGGTGGGTCGTTACAGTTGGTATCAGAGCTTTGGTTTAGACATACCTTAGCCTGTTGGGGTTAACTCATTATAGATATGATAGTAATACCCTAGAATAAGTTGTCTGAGTGTATATACGAGAGCGCGTATTTGTTAGTGTTATAAAAATGTTTTATGTAAATTTTGAAATGAAATTATTGTTCCTAATATTATATGATATATATAAAGGAATAAATTTTTAAGACTAATATATTTATTTGTAATGTGTTTGATTTATGAAATGGTAATATTTAATTATTATCATTTGTGT
Organism: Allium cepa; assembly: GCA_030765085.1. Lineage (NCBI taxonomy): Eukaryota > Viridiplantae > Streptophyta > Magnoliopsida > Asparagales > Amaryllidaceae > Allium > Allium cepa. The sequence continues at coordinate 628,012,751 of CM060941.1, forward strand.
TGACATATTGTATTTAATCCAATTATAAACATTGGTTAATTATTGTTGATTGAATTAATGAACTAAACACTAGTTTAATAATGGTGTATTAAAGAGAATAAAATGAATAATTAGGATATTTTTTATGAAATTGAAATGTTGATATGAATTTTGTTGTTTGTTGACATGTAGTTTCATCTATTGAAAAAAAATGGAATTCTTGGATACTTTGGATAATCGAATCCTTTTTGTATTAATATAAGAGTGAAACTTGATAATTAGGTTGAATTATATAGTTGAATTGATAACCTTAATTTGAAAGAAAGTAAAATAAGGTTTAATTTGTTATATCTATGTTTAGTAAATGAATAGAATTGGGGTATACATTCTTAGCATGTAATGTAATAATATATAAGTGTGAACTTTAAGCCTTGGGATGTTTAAATTGAAATTGTGATTAAGGAAATGTTGTAAATGAGATTAAATTGGAAAAATATGTTTATAAACTTAATTAACATTTATGAAACATGTCATAAATAAATTTAAAGGTAAAGGTGAAACTAAGTGGAATAAGCAATATGAATTAAAAGTGAAGTGATTACAAATAAAGCCATGACTTGTAAATCGTTATGAAATAAATAGATGTTGCAATAAATGGTTATAAATAAAGTTGTCATAACTTTAAACTCAAACAGTATCTTATAAAAAGGAATTAAGTTTTATAAATTGGTCGTAAAGAAATTCCTTATGAAATGATTTGCAAATAAATTAGTTTTAATGAGAAATATTACATGTGAAATGAATGAAATTTAAATTAAAGAGAAATATAAGCAATATTATGAGAATGGATATATTAATGTTTATATTAAATGGAGAAATTCTGTGAAACAAATACTAAAGTATGAAGTGATATTTGTGTTAATCGATGAGATTAAAAATGAATTTAATTGAAATGAAATTGTGATGAAACAAATTGGAATAATTACATAAGTTGTATGTATATTATTTTATTCGCAAAATTAATTTAATCCGGATTTGAGTACACAAGTTCTATGTGAATTACATCACTTCGTGTTGAGATTTTTCATTCGATTCTTGATGGAGAATATTTGATATGGATTTTTGGTTTGATTATAGAATTCTCTATCATGCAAGGAGAATGATGGTTTCTAGTCAAGAAACCATATCGAAGTCCGCATTAGGGAAGTTGAATGGACAATACTAGTTCGAAAGCTAACTTGTGTGATCGAGCGAGCAATCGAATGTTAATTTGCGAAATGATGACATACGTACATCTTATGTTCTAATATTATTGATATGCTTTGGCGCTGAAATTGAAACGGGTAGGGTTGGATATCTTCATAATTTAAATTGGAATTTTCTTCTATGCAAAACTACTATTGATTTAAAACCATTTTTACAAAACTATTTCTTTTATTTTTCTTATACAAAATATCTTATTCTATTTTATTTTCCAAACTGTTTTATAAACTATTTCTCAAAACTATTTTATGTACAAAACTATTTTACAAACTATTTTACACAACCGTTTTATATACAAAAATACATAACTATTCCAAATTTAAAACCTGTTATAAACCAAAAATGTTCAATTCTATATGGCTTTTCATATAGCAAAATTTATTTTGGAAATTTTTGTTCTTGTATAAGATGGACTTTGTATAAGTACAAGTGATTTTGAAATAGTTGATTTTGGAAGGTATTCGATCTGAAGAGATAAATTTTATATATAACAAAATTTATATAAGAATGATTTGATATATTCGAGATTATTGATTTGGAAAGTATTCAATTTGAAAATGGAATCCTATATATAATGGACTTTATATAAGTATGATATTTGAAAGTGATTTGAAAAGGTACTATATGATATATATTTTTGAAGTAAAGATATGGAAAATGCCTTCTGCTTGATATCCGCTTTGTGGCCACATCGTGGATTCATTCTATCGATATTATTCTCTCTGATTTTTTATTTTCCGGATGTAATACTCGAGTGTTCCCACCGTGGCGTAACCCATGGTTTTTTTCTCTCGCGACTGCATAGCGCAATTGCCTGGCTGAGTCTGGCCTAGGGGTACGGATTGTTTCCTGAGGGATCCAGGCGTAACCATTGTGTATCCTGCAATCTGTGTAGGTCGCGAATAGTAGCGAAACTGCCTGGCTGAGACAGCCTAGGGGTACGGATTGTTTCCTGAGTGACCCAGGCGTAACCATTGTGTATCCTGCACTCTACTAGTCATCATGGCGTAACTCGCAGGGCTGAGAAAGCTTACGGATACAGATTGTTTCCTGGGGGATCCAGGCATAACCATTGTGTATCTACGAACCATGGTCGGACAAAGGTTTTGGTTTGGTTGTTTTGTTTGGATTGTACTTGTGATATCCCGGAAATTTGGGACAATATCAATTTAATAATCTACATTAAAAATTAAATTGATTTGATAATATTTATAATAATATATGAATTGGTTTAATAATCTTCTTTTAAATAAATATTTAACTGATAATTTATCTTTTAAAAGTTAATCAAATTGCCTTCTATTTATAATGTATATATCTGTGTATATTGTAAATGGATAATCTTTGTTTTAAATTTAATAAATAGACATGTTTTTAATTCTAATATTTTTGATAATTTAGAAATTTGATATTAAGCTATTTAATAAATGATCATATGATTTTAAATTTCTCAAGATTTAAGTTTAGTTTGTTTAAAATAATTTTAGCTTACATTTAAATTTAGCAAAAGGTTTGTTTAATTTGTTTTAAAATTTAACTTGATAAAAATAAGAAGTTTATTAATAAAGAGATAAATTCTTTTAGAAATCATTTTGATTTAATAATGAGCTCTATTAATAATGTAAATCTTTACAAATGGATTTTTAATAAAATTGACATGTCAACTTTATTTATATATATGTGTATTTGAATGAAAGTTATGATTTGGAAACTAGAAATAAAGGTTTCAAAATGTTTAAATTAAAATAAACATTATTAATATTAATATAAGTATAAAGTAAAATAATAATAAGTAATCAAATATTTGTTAGTCTATGTTTAAAAATAAAATAAAAATAAAAAGTAAACACACATGTTAGAAATAGAACTAAATACTTAGACTAAATTCATAGCAAAGACTAAAACAACTTTATATATTTGGGCATAAGTAAGAACATTACCAAGGCCAGTAAGGAAATAAATAAATACAAAGTTAAAGAACAAAGTGAAATAAATATCTTTGTATCTAAAGAATGAAAGCAACTTAGGTGTATATGTGTAACCTGTAAGTAGTTGGACAGCAAGAACAAAGAGAAAAAAAGGAAAAAAACAAATAAATGCAAAACTTAAGCTAAAATTCACATCAATAATTGAAGTAACTTTTATATGTACTTGAGGAAAGTACAAAGCGGGGAAGCCTGTAAAGTTTTGCAGTGCAAAAGCATAGGAAGTACATAGGCAGCCTGTAAAATTTAGATGGAGGCAAGTAGTAAAGAAAATGCAAAGTTAAGGAAGCAAAGTAAAGTAAGTGAAATATGTTGCAGGTAAGAAAAAAAATATCTAAACATAAAAAATGCAAGTTAGAGAAACAAAATAAAAGAAAATTACATATTCAGGTTGTTTGTAAGAGGAGTGCAAAGCTAAGTAAAATATCTCTACATAAGAAATGATGAAATTAGCTAAGTAGGGAACACAAGTACTTAAACATTAAATGCTGGCATAAACTTAAGTCATTTCGAGTTGTATTTTAGCCTCCTAATACAAATATCTTGCCTGATAAAACAATTTTTGTACCTGCAAAGAAATGGCTTGTCTCAGATGCCACCTTCCCCTATAAGCTTCTTTTTATACATGCTTTCTTATTCAGTTCGTTCAAACATAGCATAGCATAGCAAACACTTATATTTTTATAACTGAAGCATCATACATCAACAAAGGCAACAAGGTTAAGGAAATTAAGCAAATAATTTCTCAGTTTCAAAGTTTTAGCTGTTCAAAACAAGAATGCTCTGTCCCTTCCAAATGCATGGTGAGTAACATTTTTTTTAATAACTTAAGTTCTAAACTTATTGTATGTCAATACTTGATTGCTTAACAATATTTGTGTGAATGTTTATGTGTCCATTCCTCTGTGCAACCGTGAAATTGAAATATCTGCATGTTACCCTGAAGGCTATCCTGTTTATGAATTTTGAGCTCATGTGTTACTTCAAAAGTTATCTATGCTCAATATATTGATTTATAGGGCTTAGTATCTAAACAACATGGGTTTGTTTAATCATTAAGTAAATGTTAAAATTTGTATTATAGCCTGTAAAGTAGAAGTGCTCTGTGAAAACTTAAAGAATAGGCAATTGTGTGATATGCATGAAATTTCAGACACCTTAAATCATTAATCCAGGTTTATAAAGGGAATTCCTACCTACAATTAGGATTTTTAAAACTATAATCCCATTTTTATATTTAGTAATCGAAGAGCATTTCTGAGGAGTTCATTTTGGGGTTTCTAGAGTATTTCTGGTGATCTAGGCGGCTGGAGGGGTCGGGGTTCTTCAGGTCGATGGAGAAGTGATTGTTGATGCTAGGAAAAATAGGTGGCGGTGATGAAGTCCATCAGGGAAGATGCGGCAGTGGGTTTTCCTCTTGAACCCTAAATTTTACTGTGCTTTGAAGAATCGAACGCCACGGCCCATGTAGGTGATCGAGTGCAGAGATATTTGGGGTGGTGATAGTTGGGTTGGAGTCGAAGAAGAGGCCGGAGTTGTAGACCCTCATATGGTCGGAGGGTGGAGAACTCGAGGATGACAGCTTTTGAGGTGGAAGGTGTTGGTGTTTCCAGGTTGCAGAGGGGGAGGTTTGTTTTTGTTTTTGAGCAAATGGCTAGCTTCTGGTGGTCGTGATAGGATCTGGAGGTGACTGGCGTCGTGTGGGGGTGCCAGGGGATGGCCGGAGTTGGCAGGGGCCACGGTGCACGTACACCGTGCCATTGATGTTTGGTTGAGTTTTGGGTGTGTGTGCAGAGGGTTGAACTTAGGAAGTACTCGAGTCACTCGAGTTGATTACTCGAAGCAAGGTGATGGAGAACTCGAAGCAGTGAATAGGGTTGGAAATTGAGATGGTTCCAGGTTTTGAACTGTCACAGTTTTTTTAGTGTGCAGAGTTTTGAGCTCGGGGAAGTCTCGGGTTATTTGCTCTGTATACTCGAAGCAGGGAGGCAGTTGACCCGAACTTTGTTTTGGTCTCAGGTGGGTGTTGAATTGCTACAGGTTGTATAAACTATCTGTACTTTTAAATTTAAACCAAATCTAAAGTAAAATTAATTGTAAGTTAGTTGTAATCATGATTTATTTGAATTTAAGTAGTCAACTAAGATTTAACAAAGTCTAAATCTAATTAGAAGTATGAATTCAAATTTATATTTTGAATCAAAAATGCAGTTTTGAGATATTTAAAGGGGTTTCAGATTTAAAACTTGATAATTTCCAGAATTTAAAATTTGACCTAAAACAAAAGTGTTGCAGCAGTTAAATTCGATTTTGTTAAAGGTTTTGATTCAAATGGATATTTGAATCTTAAAGTTAAAATGGCTTTGGATTTAAAAATCGAGTTTCTAATTCTAGTTGTTAAAAGAGAGTTTAAATCGAAGTTTTTAAATCAAGATAAGTTGAGGGAATTCAAGTTCACTAAGAATTCAAAATCTGAAAGCTTAACTCGGTTTTAATTATGAATAAGTTCAAATAAAATAGTTTTGAAGGGTAAATTTGATTTAATAAAAATTAATTTGATTTTTAGAATTCTTTGTTTAAAGGTTTTGAATGAAAGGTAAATAAATTGTTTAACTTGAGGTTTGCAAGTTAAATATTAATGTATTTTGGAAATTTAAATTTGAATTAAAAATTCAAGTAGTTTAATTTAAAAGATTTTCTTATGTAAGTTCATGTGTAAATGTTACTTACATTTATTTAAAAGATTTTAAATTGAATTTAAAATTTAAATCATTTTGAATCTCCAATTCAAATAATATTTGGATTTAAATTCAAAATGTAATGTTAATGAAGTCATTAATTAAGAAATAAATTATCTTAAGGATAATAGGGTAATTAAGGGATGGCTTATGTATTTAAGTTAATAATTTAAATTGATTTATAACTAAAGATCAATTAAGAAGTAAATTAAGGAATGTTATTAGTAATGTAGATAATTAACTAAGGATTATTAATTAATTCATATACAGGATTAATTTTGGATAATTAATTAGATTAATTGGATAATCTATTGTAAATTGTTAATGTAATTACTCGATAAAGGTAATCAAGAGATTAATTACTTAGGGTAATTAATTTTGATAAGATGGTTAATTTAAGTTAATTAGTTTATTTTAATTAATTTAAGGAAATAATTTGATAGATTGATAGGTGTAAATGACTTAGTGTATTCAATGGAGCATAATTACTTGAGGAAGTAATTAATGATAACTACTGAATGTAATTAGTGAAAGATGATGTGTCAATAAAGTAATTTGGATAAATACTTTTGAAATTAATCAAGGGATTAATTAATGGGGATAATTAATTATGGAATAATTAATTTATTAATATGTAATTAAGGGTAGTTAATTACCGATTGATATTAATCAAGGGCGATTAATAATTGAGTTAAATTAAAGAGGAATCATTTAATGTGGTTATTTAAATCAAAGTAATTTAATTTAAATCTAAATTAAAGATCACTAATTAATAATTAATGAGGCAATTAAGAATTGGTTAATTAAGAATATTAATGATGTGGTGATAATAAATATAATTAATTAACAATAAATATGATTATTTATATCTAAATCAATTAAAAGGGTAATTAAATGCTAATTACTATGGATGATGTAGGATAATTAATTTGTGAAATTAATTAAAGACTAATTACTTCTTGTAATTAGAAATGATTAATCAAAGGTGTTTAATCAAGATGCATATCTAGAGAGTAATCAATTTATTTAATTTATAATTGATTAATGGTTGTATAAGCAGGATTTATAGATGAAGTAATTAATTTAATTTACTTTAAATTAATTAGAGATAGAAGTAGTTAATTTAATTCATTTTAAATTAATTACAAATGGTATGATTATAAATCATTGCTTATGGATGAATGAAATTAATATTTCATTTGATGATTGTGAACTCAGATATGAGATGAATAATATCTATGCGACTTGGATGTTTGTTTAAGTATGATAGTATATTATTACCTGATTGGGTTGATAATTTTGATTAACTGTTATGATGATGATATGATTATATACTGTGATATTATGAATTATTTATTAAACTGTTAAGACTAAATAGGCAACTTGGCCCTAGAAGACACGTTTGGATTTCGATGAGACCGGGATCGGTTTTCCTTATTTGGAACATCCGAAAACCACATCGATTCCAAATTAACGATAGGTCGTGAATCTGAAGTGAAGATGAAGATTCAGAGTGCAAGGGCTATCGTCGTTAACTCTGAGGGTGATTCCAAAATGAGTGTAACAAGATGATGCCTTCGGTTTCGTTCGAACCCGGAACGAACTTGTATGGATTGAATGCTTTCAACACATCGTCAGGTGGGCGATGAGCATTCTAAGAAATGTTTTCTATAAAGGTAATCGCAGCCTCAAGCCTCATCAACCGGGAATGGCTAAAACAGGGGAGGTGCAGTAAGGCTAGGTGGGTCATGCCCAAGCAGGACAAGATTTTCCCCTGTCTAGATGTCCCTTTTTATTTCGGTTGTGTGGGCGGTTGGATGTACACCAACTGCGGGGTTATCTTGTTCGGGACTGTTCAGTAAGGAATGGTTCCGGCCTTGTGTTGCAGGGGGTCGGGAGTGATCCTCGGTACGTTGATCTAGGCCACGTACTGTGACGAGCGGTACCCCAGTAGCCCTGCCATTGTATGGAATCCATAATCCAATAAGTGTCAACGGTTTTGATTGTATTACCCACTTTTGTGGCTAGTAACTGGAATTTAATGAATGTAACAATTTCGACTATTTTCTATTTACTTGAAAACCCTAGACCTATTATAATATCACTGGATTTCCTATCAATTGTTTTGGTTAGCGTAAGGTAAAAACTTTCCCATGTCTATGTGTAGGGAGTCTTACGTGATACCTTTTATTTTCAAAAGATTTTCAAAGTTAAACAACTTTAACCTGTTACTCATACCAGACCCATGTCTGACCCGGAGTTTATTTTTGTTTTTCATAAACTCTTGGATACCCAAATTTTTACGGGTAGCCAAGGGATTCAGGTTAGCTTTGACGAAATCTGGAGGAGCAATGGAGCAGGTGGCTTCAGCGTTGTGTATATATATATATATAAATAAATAATTCCGCTGTGTTGGTATCTCCGAGTCGTTTTGTTTGAATTGTTTTGTGCATTGAGTTGTATAACTAGACAGGTGTTTATAACTGTCTAGTATGTGATGTATTATCTGTATAACTCTGATTAATGTTGTATATTATGTAAATACTTGTGTGATTATTATAATTTATTCGTTCCGCTGTGAGATTCTGATGTTGTTGTTCTTTCTTCTCTATCTTTTCTATTTTCTCATCCCTTTCTTTCTTCAATAACGATACGTCTTCCTGGGCATAGGAAGTCGGGTCGTTACAGTGGTATCAGAGCGCTAAGTTGAGTGAATACCTAGGCTCTTGGGTGTTTTCTTTCTGAGAGAGCGTATTTGTAATTTTGATATATATGTATATATTTATTTCTACCTATTTGTTGGATTACCTGTTCAGGTTTTCCAATGAGTTATAAAGGTAGACAGGTAGTGGTGTGTGTAACACAACTATAAATGATTGGAAGTGTAATTGTTGAGACTGTAGACCTAATACTGTCTCAAGTAAGTTTTGGGTGGTGTAAGGATTTCATCGATCTCTGAAGGATACCTGTTAAGGTTCGGAGGTCATTTTTGAAGTTGGATGAGCTAGAGTGTGGATCTGTCGGTTTGACCAAAGCAAGTCATAATATCTTTTTACCTGAGGATGTAGTAGTTGTGTGATGAGACACAGTGACTATGGATGTCTCCGAAGATGTTTCTTTGGATCAAGTTAAGGAAGTGTGTCTGCTTCGGTATTGTGGCTGAGTTCAGTAGGGTGTTTCTGTTTGGTTCAAGGTCCGAGTTTCTCGAAGAGCTTTGGATAGGAAATCTTAGCATCTGTGGCAGCAATGCAGCTTGGGATGTTTTCGGTGTTGGCAAGAGATCTTCTGGCTTAGCAGATTTTCTGGAATGGAATTCAGAAGTAATTATGTAGACCCGTTTCTTCGATGGATTGGCCACATAAGTGTAAGCTGTTCTGATTTGTAAAAAGATAGCAGTATCTTCGGAATTTGGCTGTATCGATCGCAAAAGTGATTGCGATGGTTTGGGTGTTCTTTTGGGGTTTCAGAGATTTTTCTTGATGTCTTCTGGAAGTTAGAGTTTTGTTAACATCTGGAAACTGAGTTTGGTAAAGCAGCTCAGAATTTTGGAGGAACTTCTGAGTTTTTATTTTTGGAATGTGTTGACCAGTCTGTGCTTGAGTTCATAATCAGCATTTTCATCTGTTCAGTCAGAGTTGCGCAGTGGAAGCATGGTGGCAGCTGTTTTAGTTTGGAAGCAATTGGATATTGCAGTATTTGGATTAGAGAGTTCTACAGGAAATTTTTCAGGATCTGAGGCCAGTTTGAAGTGCACCTGTTATATCTTTTCCGGATAAGAGAAGTGAGTTCTGATTTGGAATAGAGTTTATGCTTTGAGTTTTGGTCAATCTTGGAAAGACCATTTTGTTGGATTGTCTTTGGTTCAGTTTGTTTCTAAGGACATCAGCAAGGGTTGAGCTGATCAGGAAAGAGGAAGAAAGCCCAGGATCGTCCGAAGAGTTTTGTGGATAAGAGACGAAGAAATTTGGAGTCCGTAATCGGAGATTTGATTTTGGATATGTGTTTGGTTTCAGAATTGGATTGTCAGTTTGGATAACTGGAATTCAGAGTGTTTCACGTACCTCTGAGGGAGTACGTGTAAGATCTATCTTTGATTTTAGAGTCAGCAGATCAGGGAATTTCGGTTGTTGGGTCAAACTTGAGTTTGGTCTGATATTTTGATTCGTTTTGTAGATCTAGATGAGTGGGAACTCTGTAGTTTAGAAGTAATATTGATTGTTTGGATTCTATAGGGCGAGTAACCCAGTATTTATACTTGGGGAAACTCGAGAAAATTCTATTTAGAATTTAGTCTGGATAGTTAGATTTGTTAGTTTGGATGAATTGGTTGCTAGGATTGTTAGTTTATGTTGATATATGCTTGTGTTTCAAATTTAAATTTTTAATCGGATTATTAAATTACCTTTGTTTTAAATTTCGGGGACGAAATTCTTTTAAGGGGGGAAGAATGTGATATTCAGGAAATTTGGGACAATATCAATTTAATAATCTACATAAAAAATTAAATTAATTTGATAATATTTGTAATAATATATGAATTGATTTAATAATCTTCTTTTAAATAAATATTTAACTGATAATTTATCTTTTAAAAGTTAATCAAATTGCCTTCTATTTATAATGTATATATCTGTGTATATTGTAAATGGATAATCTTTGTTTTAAATTTAATAAATAGACATGTTTATAATTCTAAAATTTTTGATAATTTAGAAATTTGATATTAAGCTATTTAATAAATGATCATATGATTTTAAATTTCTCAAGATTTAAGTTTAGTTTGTTTAAAATAATTTTAGCTTACATTTAGCAAAAGGTTTGTTTAATTTGTTTTAAAATTTAACTTGATAAAAATAAATAGTTTATTAATAAAGAGATAAATTCTTTTATAAATCATTTTGATTTAATAATGAGCTCTATTAATAATGTAAATCTTTACAAATGGATTTTTAATAAAAATTGTCATGTCAACTTTATTTATATATATGTGTGTGTTTGAATGAAAGTTATGATTTGGAAATTAGAAATAAAGGTTTCAAAATGTTTAAATTAAAATAAACACTATTAATATTAATATAAGTATAAAGTAAAATAATAATAAGTAATCAAATATTTGTTAGTCTATGTTTAAAAATAAAAGAAAAATAAAAAGTAAACACACATGTTAGAAATAGAACTAAATACTTAGACTAAATTCATAGCTAAGACTAAAACAACTTTATATATTTGGGCATAAGTAAGAACATTACCCAGGCCAGTAAGGAAATAAATAAATACAAAGTTAAAGAACAAAGTGAAATAAATATTTTTGTATCTAAAGAATGAAAGCAACTCAGGTGTATATGTGTAACCTGTAAGTAGTTGGACAGCAAGAACAAAGAGGAAAAAAAAATGAAAAACTTAAGCTAAAATTCACATCAATAATTGAAGTAACTTTTATATGTACTTGAGGAAAGTATAAAGAAGGGAAACCTGTAAAGTTTTGCAGTGCAAAAGCATAGAAAATATGTAGGCAGCCTGTAAAATTTAGATGCAGGCAAGTAGTAAAGAAAATGCAAAGTTAAGGAAGCAAAGTAAAGTAAGTGAAATATGTCGCAGGTAAGAAAAAAAAATATATCTAAACATAAAATATGCAAGTTAGAGAAACAAAATAAAAGAAAATTACATATTCAGGTTGTTTGTAAGAGGAGTGCAAAGCTAAGTAAAATATCTCTACATAAGAATTGATGAAATTAGCTAAGTAGGGAACACAAGTACTTAAACATTAAATGCTAGCATAAACTTAAGTCATTTCGAGTTGTATTTTAGCCTCCTAATACAAATACCTTGCCTGATAAAACAATTTTTGTACCTGCAAAGAAATAGCTTGTCTCAGATGCCACCTTCCCCTATAAGCTTCTTTTTATACATGCTTTCTTATTCAGTTCGTTCAAACATAGCATAGCATAGCAAACACTTATATTTTTATAACTGAAGCATCATACATCAACAAAGGCAACAAGGTTAAGGAAATTAAGCAAATAATTTCTCAGTTTCAAAGTTTTAGCTGTTCAAAAAAAGAATGCTCTGTCCCTTCCAAATGCATGGTGAGTAACAACTTTTTTAATAACTTAAGTTCTAAACTTATTGTATGTCAATACTTGATTGCTTAACAATATTTGTGTGAATGTTTATGTGTCCATTCCTCTGTGCAACTGTGAAATTGAAATATCTGCATGTTACCCTGAAGGCTATCCTGTTTATGAATTTTGAGCTCATGTGTTACTTCAAAAGTTATCTCTGCTCAATATATTGATTTATAGGGCTTAGTATCTAAACAACATGGGTTTGTTTAATCATTAAGTAAATGTTAAAATTTGTATTATAGCCTGTAAAGTAGAAGTGCTCTGTGAAAACTTAAAGAATAGGCAATTGTGTGATATGCATGAAATTTCAGACACCTTAAATCATTAATCCAGGTTTATCAAGGGAATTCCTACCTACAATTAGGATTTTTAAAACTATAATCCCATTTTTATATTTAGTAATCGAAGAGCATTTCTGAGGAGTTCATTTTGGGGTTTCTAGAGTATTTCTGGTGATCTAGGCGGCTGGAGGGGTTGGGGTTCTTCAGGTCGATGGAGAAGTGATTGTTGATGCTAGGAAAAATAGGTGGCGGTGATGAAGTCCATCAGGGAAGATGCGGCAGTGGGTTTTCCTCTTGAACCCTAAATTTTGCTGTGCTTTGAAGAATCGAACGCCACGGCCCATGTAGGTGATCGAGTGCAGAGATATTTGGGGTGGTGATAGTTGGGTTGGAGTCGAAGAAGAGGCCGGAGTTGTAGACCCTCATATGTTCGGAGGGTGGAGAACTCGAGGATGACAGCTTTTGAGGTGGAAGGTGTTGGTGTTTCCATGTTGCAGAGGGGGAGGTTTGTTTTTGTTTTCAAGCAAATGGCTAGCTTCTGGTGGTCGTGATAGGATCTGGAGGTGACAGGCGTCGTGTGGGAGTGCCAGGGGATGGCCGGAGTTGGCAGGGGCCACGGTGCACGTACACCGTGCCATTGATGTTTGGTTGAGTTTTGGGTGTGTGTGCAGAGGGTTGAACTTAGGAAGTACTCGAGTCACTCGAGTTGATTACTCGAAGCAAGGTGATGGAGAACTCGAAGCAGTGAATAGGGTTGGAAATTGAGATGGTTCCAGGTTTTGAACTGTCACGGTTTTTTTAGTGTGCAGGGTTTTGAGCTCGGGGAAGTCTCGGGTTATTTGCTCTGTTTACTCGAAGCAGGGAGGCAGTTGACCCGAAGCAACTTTGTTTTGGGCTCAGGTGGGTGTTGAATTGCTACAGGTTGTATAAACTACCTGTACTTTTAAATTTAAACCAAATCTAAAGTAAAATTAATTGTAAGTTAGTTGTAATCATGATGTATTTGAATTTAAGTTGTCAACTAAGATTTAACAAAGTCTAAATCTAATTAGAAGTATGAATTCAAATTTATATTTTGAATCAAAAATGCAGTTTTGAGATATTTAAAGGGGTTTCAGATTTAAAACTTGATAATTTCCAGAATTTAAAATTTGACCTGAAACAAAAGTGTTGCAGCAGTTAAATTCGATTTTGTTAAAGGTTTTGATTCAAATGGATATTTGAATCTTAAAGTTAAAATGGCTATGGATTTAAAAATCGAGTTTTTAATTCTAGTTGTTAAAAGAGAGTTTATATCGAAGTTTTTAAATCAAGATAAATTGAGGGAATTCAAGTTTACTTAGAGTTCAAAATCTGAAAGCTTAACTCAGTTTTAATTATGAATAAGTTCAAATAAAATAGTTTTGAAGGGTAAATTTGATTTAATAAAAATTAATTTGATTTTTAGAATTCTTTGTTTAAAGGTTTTGAATGAAAGGTAAATAAATTGTTTAACTTGAGGTTTGCAAGTTAAATATTAATGTATTTTGGAAATTTAAATTTGAATTAAAAATTCAAGTAGTTTAATTTAAAAGGTTTTCTTATGTAAGTTCATGTATAAATGTTACTTACATTTATTTAAAAGATTTTAAATTGAATTTAAAATTAAAATCATTTTGAATCTCCCATTAAAATATATTTGGATTTAAATTCAAAATGTAATGTTAATGAAGTCATTAATTAAGAAATAAATTATCTTAAGGATAATAGGGTAATTAAGGGATGACTTATGTATTTAAGTTAATAATTTAAATTGATTTATAACTAAAGATCAATTAAGAAGTAAATTAAGAAATGTTATTAGTAATGTAGATAATTAACTAAGGATTATTAATTAATTCATATACAGGATTAATTTTGGATAATTAATTAGATTAATTGGATAATCTATTGTAAATTGTTAATGTAATTACTCAATAAAGGTAATCAAGAGATTAATTACTTAGGGTAATTAATTTTGATAAGATGGTTAATTTAAGTTAATTAGTTTATTTTAATTAATTTAAGGAAATCATTTGATAGATTGATAGGTGTAAATGACTTAGTGTATTCAATGGAGCATAATTACTTGAGGAAGTAATTAATGATAACTACTGAATGTAATTAGTGAAAGATGATGTGTCAATAAAGTAATTTGGATAAATAATTTTGAAATTAATCAAGGGATTAATTAATGGGGATAATTAATTATGGAATAATTAATTTATTAATATGTAATTAAGGGTAGTTAATTACCGATTGATATTAATCAAGGGCGATTAATAATTGAGTTAAATTAAAGAGGAATCATTTAATGTGGTTATTTAAATCAAAGTAATTTAATTTAAATCTAAATTAAAGATCACTAATTAATAATTAATGAGGCAATTAAGAATTGGTTAATTAAGAATATTAATGATGTGGTGATAATAAATATAATTAATTAACAATAAATATGATTATTTATATCTAAATCAATTAAAAGGGTAATTAAATGCTAATTACTATGGATGATGTAGGATAATTAATTTGTGAAATTAATTAAAGACTAATTACTTCTTGTAATTAGAAATGATTAATCAAAGGTGTTTAATCAAGATGCATATCTAGAGAGTAATCAATTTATCTAATTTATAATTGATTAATGGTTGTATAAGCAGGATTTATAGATGAAGTAATTAATTTAATTTATTTCAAATTAATTAGAGATAGAAGTAGTTAATTTAATTCATTTTAAATTAATTACAAATGGTATGATTATAAATCATTGCTTATAGATGAATGAAATTAATATTTCATTTGATGATTGTGAACTCAGATATGAGATGAATAATATCTATGCGACTTGGATGTTTGTTTAAGTATGATAGTATATTATTACCTGATTGGGTTGATAATTTTGATTAACTGTTATGATGATGATATGATTATATACTGTGATATTATGAATTATTTATTAAACTGTTAAGACTAAATAGGCAACTTGGCCCTAGAAGACACGTTTGGATTTCGATGAGACCGGGATCGGTTTTCCTTATTTGGAACATCCGAAAACCACATCGATTCCAAATTAACGATAGGTCGTGAATCTGAAGTGAAGATGAAGATTCAGAGTGCAAGGGCTATCGTCGTTAACTCTGAGGGTGATTCCAAAATGAGTGTAACGAGATGATGCCTTGGGTTTCGTTCGAACCTGGAACGAACTTGTATGGATTGAATGCTTTCAACACATCGTCAGGTGGGCGATGAGCATTCTAAGAAATGTTTTCTATAAAGGTAATCGCAGCCTCAAGCCTCATCAACCGGGAATGGCTAAAACAGGGGAGAGGCAGCAAGGTTAGGTGGGTCATGCCCAACCAGGACAAGATTTTCCCCTGTCTAGATGTCCCTTTTTATTTCGGCTGTGTGGGCGGTTGGATGTACACCAACTGCGGGGTTATCTTGTTCGGGACTATTCAGTAAGGAATGGTTCCGGCCTTGTGTTGCAGGGGGTCGGGAGTGATCCTCGGTACGTTGATCTAGGCCACGTACTGTGACGGGCGGTACCCCAGTAGCCCTGCCATTGTATGGAATCCACAATCCAATAAGTGCCAACGGTTTTGATTGTATTACCCACTTTTGTGGCTAGTAGCTGGAATTTAATGAATGTAACAATTTCGGCTATTTTCTATTTACTTGAAAACCCTAGACCTATTATAATATCACAGAATTTCCTATCAAATGTTTCGGTTAGCGTAAGGTAAAAACTTTTCCATGTTTATGTGGGGGGAGTCTTACGTGACACCTTTTATTTTCAAAAGATTTTCAGAGTTAAACAACTTTAACCTGTTACTCATGCTAGACTCATGTCTGACCCGGAGTTTATTTTTGTTTTTCATAAACTCTCGGGTACCCAAATTTTTACGGGTAGCCAAGGGATTCAGGTTAGCTTTGACGAAATCTGGAGGATCAATGGAGCAGTTGGCTTCAGCGTTGTAGATATATATATATAATTCCGCTGTGTTGGTATCTTTAAGTCGTTTTGTTTGAATTGTTTTGTGTATTGAGTTGTATAACTAGACATGTGTTTATAACTGTCTAGTATGTGATGTATTATCTGTATAACTCTGATTGATGTTGTATATTATGTAAATACTTGTGTGATTATTATAATTTATTCGTTCCGCTGTGAGATTCTGATGTTGTTGTTCTTTCTTCTCTATCTTTTCTATTTTCTCATCCCTTTCTTTCTTCAATAACGATACGTCTTCCTGGGCGTAGGAAGTCGGGTCGTTACAGTACTTTCCATATCTGTTTTAAAGGTTTTTCAAGTATTTTCACTGGGTGTTGAAACAAGTCTACTAAGTACTTGAAGAATTCTAGCTTTGCGCCTGATCAACGCATGGCCAGAGTCTGCAAGAACGAGGACAAACTTTTTGAAACATCGAGTTATAAAAGTATTTCCGAAAGGAAAGTTTATTTCGATATAATAGTATTTTATTATAAAAGTATTATTATAAAGGTATTTAGTATAAAAGTATTTTTCCCAACAAAGAAATTTTGAATTAATATTTGAAACTTAAAATTTTAAGGTTTGATTTAACGATTCGTGCCCGATACTATTCTTTTGAATCTTCCTTATCTGCTCAGCTTTAGTTGTTCACCTATATTCTGTTTCCAGAATCTACCTTCCTTTCCTTTTTGAATATAATATTTAAAATATTTTTTAGTTATATACTACATTATTTAATAGAAAACTAAAAATATTTCGGAAGTTATTAATTAAATAAAAAATATTTAAAGCAAATGATTATTGATTTATTAATAATGTTTGCAAAGTGTCTTGAGGTAAATTAATAAATTTATGAATTATGGATTTAATGCTTTCAAATAACTTCCTTGTAAATATAACTAATGATGTCAATAACTATTTCCAAATAGTTTTCATATGTTTATAAAGATGTCATTTAAACATATAAATGTTACTTATAAAGGAAGCAGGAAATTTTACAAATGGGTTTTGAAATTTTTTAAAGTACTAAAGATAATTGAATTGCAAATGAAGCTTTCAAATGAATATTGCAAGTAAAATTTATATAAGTTTCTTTGAATGTAGAATTTAAAGATATTATATAAATGGGAAAAAAATTGATTTGCGAAGTTTATTTATAGCAATATACTTGGCAAACAAATTTGAATCCCTATGTTGGAAGTATCATTTGAAATATTTACTTGATTTCAAAGTACTAATAGTAAAGTTTATAGGTTTATTTACTATTTAAATTTTGTATTAGAATATTCATTTTGAAACAAGTGTTTAAATTAATTATGAAGGTATGAAATTTTATACTTTGATTTAGAAATTTAATGTAAGATTTGAGTATACTATTAGTTTCAGTTTACTAATATTGAGTTTATACTTATTTTAAAAATAATGAGTCTAATATTTTTTTTGGATTTAAGGAACCTTATTTTAAAGCTTATTATAATGTTTGATATAAATTTCTAACATTGTTTTAGACTTTTGAAAAATCTTTGCATAATGCTTTGAGGATGTTTTAAATATATCTTATATTTTTACTAAGTGAATGAGGTTAAATGTTTTAACTAAATTTTTAGATATGTTGAAATATTTATTTTCTCTTCAAGGGCAAATACCAAAAAACTTAAATTTTTATTCAATAACCGAATGGAGTTATTTTCAAATTTACATTAAATTTAAATATGTAAGTTAAATTGTTTATAAATTGATCATTTTGAATAAAATATATCAAATTCCTCGATTCCTTCTTGTTCCTTCTAACGACCCAGGATTTTATTAATTTAAAATTTGAATATTTAATTAATTTTAAATATTAATAAGTGAAATTTATAAGTCGAATAAATTTTATTTCGAATTATTGGATTTAATTGGATAATTAAATCGATAATTTAATATGTGAAATTATGGAAATAACTAAAAATTGAGTTAAATATGATTGAAAATGATTTGTAAAATTTTATTTTATCATATTGAAGTTAGAATGATATTTTAGAACTTTTAAAATCGAATTTGAAGTTTATTTGTGAAAATTGAATATTTTAATATTTAAATCGACTAGTGAAAATAGTCAATTTTTGAACAGTCTCAGAATTGAACGAAACTAGTTCCATTGGAACCGTAATAGTTAGTTATTACCGGATTTCAAATTTCGTGTCAATCGGAGCTATCGTTTGACCGTGGCAGCTCGAAACGCATCGAATTATTTTTAATTTTAATTTAGCGAGTTAAAATAGCCATTTTTCAAAAAGTCTCGGATTTCGACGAAACCAGTTTCATCGGATCCGTAATGTGATATTATTGTAAGGTTTCAAATTTCAAGTCAATTGGATTTACCGTTTGTCCGGTACAAATTAAAACGCCTAGAAAATCGTTTAAATCGGTTTAATTTAAATCGAACGTTTATTGCCATATCTCGCACAGATGTCCGAATTAGCTTTCGAAACATGTTCCATTGTGTCCGGAACGCGGGTTAAACCCTAGAAACGCTGGTTACGGCGCGTGAATCGGAGTTCGGAATTTCCGGAATGAATAGTGTTTCGTCGGTTCCTATAAATAGACCCCTACCCTTCATAAATTAAAATAAAATAAAATAATAATAAACTCTAAAACCCTAGCCGCCACCCCCACTATCTATGGCCAGAAATTCACAAGCTTCTCCTCTCAATCTCTCCCAATCTACAAACATTCACGCGAAATCACCAACTAAGAAGTTGTAGAGGATAGAGAGAGCTTTGATTTCATACGGAGTTGATCGTGTTTAGAGCAACGTAGTGGGAGTAATTAGCTCGCGTTCATCTGCAGTTTGGCACGCGTTTCAAGGCTGTAAGGGGGGCCGAGCTCTATGAGCTTGGGGCCGAGCAAGGAGTTGGGTGAGGGCTACGCAATGGAACTTCCTGATCGAATTATAAGCACGCATGTTGGTGGCAAGATTAAACCCTAATATCAAAGTGATGGGTTCAAAGCACGGCCTGGAGATGTTGCGCGTGAACGAAGATGGAGAAGCAAGGGTGTGTGCGGCCTGATGTGGATGCAGGAGAAATCAACGGCCCATGTTAGTGTGGGTTTAAAAATTAAATTAAAAGTTGTAATTTATATGCTTTATAAAATCGTGTAACTTCAAATATTCATAACTTTTTCATACGAGGTCGAAAACGCGCGAAACCAGTTGCGTTGGAATCGTATGGACGAGCACTACGCTATGGAATTGGATTGGAGTCGTTTTGAGTTAGTGAGAATTTTGGGTAAAATTAAACGCCCGTTTAATTTTATTCGAAATAAAATCGCTAAAACGAAATTGAAATCAAGGTGAGAACTTCTCACTCAATCGAATCAGTTTCGATTTTATTTTAAATAGTTAGATTTAAAATATTTGAATGCATGTTTGAATGATGACTGTTATCTATTGATTGTTAAAATAGACATTATGCGCCGTTAGTAAGCGGATGTTATTTATTAAAAACATATACCGCGAATATTTCGTAAACAATGAAATTGGTATTATATATAATAGCAATATATATATATATATTGGCATATGTATATATTGGAGTTGTTGATTTCCCGTATTTTTTAGCGGATGAGACCCTATTGCGCCGTCTATTAAGCGGATAATATTATTAATCCCATATACCGCGATAATTCCGTACTGCAGCGGAATTGGTATTGTGCTAATGTTTGTGGATGCAGGAAAACAGGTTGGAGGGATCCAACTGGATTCCTCGACGGTTTTTATTTGATTTCGGATATTTTGATATTTGATGGATTATCATATCGATATATGATACCGTTGTTGTCGTGATTGACTATTTGGAGTGTAGCATCATTGGACCAAATTTTGGAACTTTAAAATGATTTTTAAAGTGATTTTTGAAATATACTATACGTTTAGAAATTGATCCATTTTAAATAAATAAACGTCATAATTTTAATGTTATAAAAATTATGAAATTTTGAGAAATATAGTAAAAGGCTGATTTTTGAAAATATGGGTTATTAACTTTATAAAAAGAGTTTAATCGGGATTTTTGAATTTATTATAAAAAGTTGAAATAAAGGATTTATAAAATTTGATTATTTTATAAATCAAAGGATGAAATTTTGAAGGAGTTTAAAGACGTTTTAAAAAGAATGATATAAATTGATTTATATAAAGGATTTATAAATTGATATTTATAAATTAAAACATTTGAAAGTTTTTATAAGTGTTAGAATGAACTGTGAATGAATTTCATAAATAGAAATGAAGTTTATAGAATTATAAACGGTGAAGTTATAAAAGGAATTTTTATAAGCAGTAGGTTTATAAAATTTATAAATTTATTAAAAGAATGGTTTTGGATAAATAATTGAATCTTATAAGTTATAAGATTTATAATTATGAAGTTCAAAGAAACGATTTTGTAAAATAATCGTTTTATAAGCATTTAAGTTATAATATGAACCTTTAGTTTATAATTGAGTTATAAATCGAATAGATTAATAAAGGAAATTATAAAAGGAAGTTGTTATAAAATAAATAGAAATGGAGTTTATAAACGTTGTTTTATAAATTCGCAAACGACTTATTTTGATAAGTAAATTGTTGAAACTTATTAATGGAGTTATATTCACATTTTTGACTGTAAATAATCCTTTGAAATAAAATGAATAAAGGATGAAATTGGTTAACGTAGTATATTCACGTTTTTGAATAGTGAATAATATGTTAAAGAAAATATTTAGATTTGATGTTTTAAATAGAATTAAAACGATCTAACGATGTTTTAATTGGGTTGAGATTCGAAACCATAGATTTCAACATTGATTGTTGAAATAGACGTTTTCGAGAAATAGAAGGAAATGGTGGACTATAACACTGTTGTTATAGTAAATGATTTCCGAAAGGAAATGCTTTGAATAGTATTGGGATTTATATATCTATTTTAATTTCAAATCCCTATACTAGTGATTTTGGTTGTCGTAACGATGTTTTACGTAACATTCGTTTTGGCCCAAATAAATATGTTTAAGAGAATGATTTCCTTAAAGAATGAAATGTATACTTAATCTCGATTTAAGTATATTGAATATTTTCCAAGTGTTGAAAATAAATAAAATTTGTGAAATTACTTATGAATAAATAAGTATGGAAATGTTTTTCCAATATAAAGTGAATATTAGAGAATTTATCTTTTTGAAGATAAATTGAAATGAATAAATTGAAATGAATAATTGAAATCGAATATTCATAGATATTTTGGATTATAAATTCACTATGGAATTTATAAAAGAAAGTGGAATTCGTTTAAAAATAAATATTGATTTATTTTTGAGATATTGAAAATATATATCTAGTAAAGATATGAAATTTGGGAAATAAATAATTTGGAAAATTATTTGGAATCTGGTGATGTTGTGCATATCCATTGATAGTTCAATAACCGACTATCAATATTTACCTTTGAAAGGTATTTGTTGTGATTTGCTGAATTTGAATGCACACTTATTTTAAAATTATTGCGCTCGTTATTCGGATTACCCATTCCGAATAGTGATACGACGTAATGGATAGCATTGAAGATCGGTGTTGAAGACCCGGTATTTGCGAGAGCGATAGGATGACCTGTCGATTGACTCTGCACCGAGTAGCTACGGTATAGAGTTCTCCATATGTGATGGTGAATCCGATCAGGATTGTGAATATCCGGATTGCAAGGACTTCTTTGTAAGTGCCTTCGGTTTTGTTCGAGCCCGGAACAGACTTGTATGGATTGTATGTCTGACGTTACAAATTGAGATATAAAGCCGATTTCTTTCAAATATATTTCTGTTGGTGGCGGAGAATTTATTCTTTTAGCTTAACACCCTTCTCTGAGACGTACGAGCTCAGAGGTTATGTAGTTGAATGTTATCAGCGATATATTCCCAATTTGGTAATGTGACATGCTGAGTGTTGTTGTAAATGATCATTGTGTTGATTATTTGTGATAGGATCGTTTATTTGATCGTCTATCCTGGTGATCATTTCTATGATCATTTGTTGACCCAAAGCATGGCTTTTGTATAAAGTATGTTTTTGTGGACGTGACTTCGTCGAGCCTCACACCCCGTGAATGGTCAAAACAGGAAAGATGCGGCAAGGTTATGAGGGGTAGCGCCCTTTAGGATATGTGCATTTCCTTCTGGAAAAGGGTGGTATCATGGTATGGAGCCCAGATACTTACTCATGTTGAAAACACTTTGTTATGATTGTGTGAATTGATTACGAGCGCTCGGTGAAAAGGTCCCAAAGGACCGGGGGATGGCATATTCGGTCAGTTGTTACTCAGTTAGGGGTAACCCGACCTTGTGTTGGTAGAGATCCGGTTTGGTTCTCGGGGATGTCCATCCAGAGGCATTCTCATGTGGCAATGGGAAGTTCCTTGGCCTGATCATTCGTTGGAAATCCAAAGAAACAATACGTGACTTGTACGGTTTTAGTTGTAGAACCTGCCATCTAATATGGTAGCTATTAGTAGGCATAATATAATGGTACCTATGCTGGCTAAGATTTATATTCTACTTTCGAAATGAATTTTTCCTACACTATGCACTAATAATAATATCAAATGTTCTTTTAATGCGTATCAAGTATCTTCGACTATCATAAGGAGAAATCTCCTCCAAGTCTGCGTTTGCATTGTGTGTGTGGCGGGAGGTCTTATGGTAGTCTCATTTTTAAAAGCATTGCGAATTGACTTTAAAAATATTCCTCTATTTTTGATTTTAAAGATAAATAAACTGTTTTGAGTTCTCACACCAGTCACATGACTGACTCAGAGTTTATTGTTTTCCTTCCTAAACTCTGGGTGCCCACCAATTTCCACACGGGCAGTTAAGAGTTAGGTTTATCAGGATATTCTGGATATTCTGGAGTTGCTGGAGGCAAGCTGGATGGCATGGCGTATTATTATGTATAGTATTTCTTTTCCGTTGTTTGATGTTGTTGATTGTTTTGTTGTTGTACACTCTGATGATATGATGTAATGAAATGTGATGTAATGTAATAACTGATATAGTTCCTTGTTTAAAGATTATTCATTTATTATTATATGTTGTTCCGCTGCGAATTGTGAGATTCTGATGTTGTTCTGTTATTTCTTTCAGTTCTATTTTCTTTTTTTATTTTCTATCTTCTTATCTCTTCTTCTATCCTTTTTCTTTTTCTTAAACCCTCAGTGTTCGGTTTTCCGTCGTTCGATTGCTCGACAGTCGATAAAGTGAGTATCGATGTTGAATTTTCGAAAGTCAAAAATTTCCAGGGCGTTACATCTGGTATCAGAGCTTATGGTTAAGCGATAACCATGGTTCTGTTGGGTATTACTCATTAGAGATAGAGTCAGCAGTACTCTAGAATGAATTTGAGTGTAATAATAGATACGAGTGCTTATTTGTTAGTGAATATAAAATTGTTTTATATTGTGATGATTGGTTTATTGAGTGGCATATGAACTTTCGTCAGCGTGGTCCGCAAGACTATGCCAAAGGGGTTTCTAAACACTTGAATAGAACAATTCGACACAATATTGATTTTAAAATTGGGTAAATAAAATAATTTTACCTTGAGTATATTTTATATATAAAAGAAATAATTTTTCAGAATTATTAAAGTGAAAATAAGTTGATTGTTTAGTTGTTTGAATAATCTAAATAAAAGAATAATTGTATAAGCAAAAGAATTATAAGAATGGAATTATAATTAAAGTGATTTACAATTGTGAAATAAACTTATATATATATAAACTATGTGAATATATTTATGAATGTGAGTTGTAAAATAAAAAATGAATTTAAAGTTAAATGGAATATAACTTAAGTGATGTTGAATGAAGTTGATATTGGTATCAAAATAAATTAATAAAGTTAAGTGATAAATATAAACTTGAGTTATATAAGTGAAATTCAAATTTTGTAATTGAATTGAATGAATGGATTGAATATTAATCAATTAAATGTGAATAATTGATATGAAATAATGAATGTAAGTGTAATTCATTAAAATCTAATGTTATTAGAAGTTGAATAATTAAACCAATTGAAAGCAAAGGGATTTGGTTGTAATTTAATATACATTGATTGTTATATGGTTGTTAGTTGATTGTATATAATTCATTAAATGTTAATGAAATTGAAAGCTAAAGTAATTGAAACTCAATTGGAAGTTAAATGAATCTTAAATAGAATTGAATTTGAATTGGAAGTGAACCAACTTGAATATGAATTAGTGAATATTAACTAATTGAAAATGAATGTTAGTAACATCCACTATTAATGAATCAAATGTGATTTAAATTGAAAACCTATTTCATTGAATATTAATGAGAATATGAATGAATATTTATTTGTTATGGATGCTAGTTGGTTGATGGTTGAATATATTGCTTTTACTGCATTTGCTATGTTGACATATATAGTTATTATGTTGCTATATGTTGTATATCGATACTATTATCTATATGCATGATTCTCATGTTGTTTGTTGAGTGTTTAGTAGGTGCGGATGGCGTTTGCTTCGCATTTGGAGCTCGCTTTCGCGCTATATTAGCCGTATATGCTTGCTAATAAAATATAAGGTACATATCTCGGATTACATACCGTACTTTTACAAATTTTTCCCTTCGGGATGCCTCATTACTTGATGAGATGTATATTTGTGATATATATACTGTCATTTTTTTTCGGATCGAGCCGCGCAAAGGAGACTATGGCGAATTTTTCTGAAAATTTAAGGCGTTAGAAAAAATTTGAGAAAATGGGAAAATTTTTGAAAACTTTAACTTTGATTTGGAATTGAAAGTTAAACAATGGCAGTTGTTTTAGAAAAGATAACTAAGTATGATTTGGAAACTTAGTAAAGTATTGTAAGGAATTTAACTATGGATTTATGGAAAGTTAATAAATTCTGTAACTTTTCTTACTTGTTAATTTCGAGGATGAAATTCTTTTAAGGGGGGAAGATTGTAACGACCCAGGATTTTTATTAATTTAAAATTTGAATATTTAATTAATTTTAAATATTAATAAATGAAATTTATAAGTCGAATAAATTTTATTTCGAATTATTGGATTTAATTGGATAATTAAATCGATAATTTAATATGTGAAATTATGGAAATAACTAAAAATTGAGTTAAATATGATTGAAAATGATTTGTAAAATTTTATTTTATCATATTGAAGTTAGAATGATATTTTAGAACTTTTAAAATCGAATTTGAAGTTTATTTGTGAAAATTGAATATTTTAATATTTAAATCGACTAGTGAAAATAGTCAATTTTTGAACAGTCTCAGAATTGAACGAAACTTGTTCCATTGGATCCATAATAGTTAGTTATTACCGGATTTCAAATTTCGTGTCAATCGGAGCTATCGTTTGACCGTGGCAGCTCGAAACGCATCGAATTATTTTTAATTTTAATTTGGCGAGTTAAAATAGCCATTTTTCAAAAAGTCTCGGATTTCGACGAAACCAGTTTCATCGGATCCGTAATGTGATATTATTGTAAGGTTTCAAATTTCAAGTCAATTGGATTTACCGTTTGTCCGGTACAAATTAAAACGCCTAGAAAATCGTTTAAATCGGTTTAATTTAAATCGAACGTTTATTGCCATATCTCGCACAGATGTCCGAATTAGCTTTCAAAACCTGTTCCATTGTGTCCGGAACGCGGGGTAAACCCTAGAAACGCTAGTTACGGCACGTGAATCGGAGTTCGGAATTTCCGGAATGAATAGTGTTTCGTCGGTTCCTATAAATAGACCCCTATCCTTCATAAATTAATAATAATAATAATAATAATAAACTCTAAAACCCTAGCCGCCACCCCCACTATCTATGGCCAGAAATTCACAAGCTTCTCCTCTCAATCTCTCCCAATCTACAAACATTCACGCGAAATCACCAACTAAGAAGTTGTAGAGGATAGAGAGAGCTTTGATTTCATACGGAGTTGATCGTGTTTAGAGCAACGTAGTGGGAGTAATTAGCTCGCGTTCATCTGCAGTTTGGCACGCGTTTCAAGGCTGTAGGGGGGCCGAGCAAGGAGTTGGGTGAGGGCTACGCAATGGAACTTCCTGATCGAATTATAAGCAAGCATGTTGGTGGCAAGATTAAACCCTAATATCAAAGTGATGGGTTCAAAGCATGGCCTGGAGATGTTGCGCGTGAACGAAGATGGAGAAGCAAGGGTGTGTGCGGCCTGATGTGGATGCAGGAGAAATCAATGGTCCATGTTAGTGTGGGTTTAAAAATTAAATTAAAAGTTGTAATTTATATGCTTTATAAAATCGTGTAACTTCAAATATTCATAACTTTTTCATACGAGGTCGAAAACGCGTGAAACCAATTGCGTTGGAATCGTATGGACGAGCACTACGCTATGGAATTAGTTTAGAGTCGTTTGGAGTTAGTGAGAATTTTGGGTAAAATTAAACGCCCGTTTAATTTTATTCGAAATAAAATCGCTAAAACGAAATTGAAATCAAGGTGAGAACTTCTCACTCAATCGAATCAGTTTCGATTTTATTTTAAATAGTTAGATTTAAAATATTTGAATGCATGTTTGAATGATGACTGTTATCTATTGATTGTTAAAATAGACATTATGCGCCGTTAGTAAGCGGATGTTATTTATTAAAAACATATACCGCGAATATTTCATAAACAGTGAAATTGGTATTATATATAATAGCAATATATATATATTGGCATATGTATATATTGGAGTTGTTGATTTCCCGTATTTTTTTAGCGGATGAGACCCTATTGCGCCGTCTATTAAGCGGATAATATTATTAATCCCATATACCGCGATAATTCCGTACTGGAGCGGAATTGGTATTGTGCTAATGTTTGTGGATGCAGGAAAACAGGTTGGAGGGATCCAACTGGATTCCTCGACGGATTTTATTTGATTTCAGATATTTTGATATTTGATGGATTATCATATCGATATATGATACCGTTGTTGTCGTGATTGACTATTTGGTGTGTAGCATCATTGGACCAAATTTTAAAACTTTAAAATGATTTTTAAAGTGATTTTTGAAAATATACTATATGTTTAGAAATTGATCCATTTTAAATAAAAAAACGTCATAATTTTAATGTTATAAAAATTATGAAATTTTGAGAAATATAGTAAAAGGCTGATTTTTGAAAATATGGGTTATTAACATTATAAAAAGAGTTTAATCGGGATTTTTGAATTTATTATAAAAAGTTGAAATAAAGGATTTATAAATTTTGATTATTTTATAAATCAAAAGGATGAAATTTTAAAGGAGTTTAAAGACGTTTTAAAAAGAATGATATAAATTGATTTATATAAAGGATTTATAAATTGATATTTATAAATTAAAACATTTGAAAGTTTTTGTAAGTGTTAGAATGAACTGTGAATGAATTTCATAAATAGAAATGAAATTTATAGAATTATAAACGGTGAAGTTATAAAAGGAATTTTTATAAGCAGTAGGTTTATAAAATTTATAAATTTATTAAAAGAATGGTTTTGGATAAATAATTGAATCTTATAAGTTATAAGATTTATAATTATGAAGTTCAAAGAAACGATTTTGTAAAATAATCGTTTTATAAGCATTTAACTTGTAATATGAACCTTTAGTTTATAATTGAGTTATAAATCGAATAGATTAATAAAGGAAATTATAAAAGGAAGTTGTTATAAAATAAATAGAAATGGAGTTTATAAACATTGTTTTATAAATTCGCAAACGACTTATTTTGATAAGTAAATTGTTGAAACTTATTAATGGAGTTATATTCACATTTTTGACTGTAAATAATCCTTTGAAATAAAATGAATAAAGGATGAAATTGGTTAACGTAGTATATTCACGTTTTTGAATAGTGAATAATATGTTAAAGAAAATATTTAGATTTGATGTTTTAAATAGAATTAAAACGATCTAACGATGTTTTAATTGGGTTGAGATTCGAAACCATAGATTTCAACATTGATTGTTGAA
This sequence comes from Allium cepa, assembly GCA_030765085.1. NCBI lineage: Eukaryota > Viridiplantae > Streptophyta > Magnoliopsida > Asparagales > Amaryllidaceae > Allium > Allium cepa. Next base: position 628,041,172 of record CM060941.1, read on the forward strand.
ATAGACGTTTTCGAGAAATAGAAGGAAATGGTGGACTATAACACTGTTGTTATAGTAAATGATTTCCGAAAGGAAATGCTTTGAATAGTATTGGGATTTATATATCTATTTTAATTTCAAATCCCTATACTAGTGATTTTGGTTGTCGTAACGATGTTTTACGTAACATTCGTTTTGGCCCAAATAAATATGTTTAAGAGAATAATTTCCTTAAAGAATGAAATGTATACTTAATCTCGATTTAAGTATATTGAATATTTTCCAAGTGTTGAAAATAAATAAAATTTGTGAAATTACTTATGAATAAATAAGTATGGAAATGTTTTTCCAATATAAAGTGAATATTAGAGAATTTATCTTTTTGAAGATAAATTGAAATGAATAAATTGAAATGAATAATTGAAATCGAATATTCATAGATATTTTGGATTATAAATTCACTATGGAATTTATAAAAGAAAGTGGAATTCGTTTAAAAATAAATATTGATTTATTTTTGAGATATTGAAAATATATATCTAGTAAAGATATGAAATTTGGGAAATAAATAATTTGGAAAATTATTTGGAATCTGGTGATGTTGTGCATATCCATTGATAGTTCAATAACCGACTATCAATATTTACCTTTGAAAGGTATTTGTTGTGATTTGCTGAATTTGAATGCACACTTATTTTAAAATTATTGCGCTCGTTATTCGGATTACCCATTCCGAATAGTGATACGACGTAATGGATAGCATTGAAGATCGGTGTTGAAGACCCGGTATTTGCGAGAGCGATAGGATGACCTGTCGATTGACTCTGCACCGAGTAGCTACGGTATAGAGTTCTCCATATGTGATGGTGAATCCGATCAGGATTGTGAATATCCGGATTGCAAGGACTTCTTTGTAAGTGCCTTCGGTTTTGTTCGAGCCCGGAACAGACTTGTATGGATTGTATGTCTGACGTTACAAATTGAGATATAAAGTCGATTTCTTTCAAATATATTTCTGTTGGTGGCGGAGAATTTATTCTTTTAGCTTAACATCCTTCTCTGAGACGTACGAGCTCAGAGGTTATGTAGCTGAATATTATCAGCGATATATTCCCAATTTGGTAACGTGACATGCTGAGTGTTGTTGTAAATGATCATTGTGTTGATTATTTGTGATAGGATCGTTTATTTGATCGTCTATCCTGGTGATCATTTCTATGATCATTTGTTGACCCAAAGCATGGCTTTTGTATAAAGTATGTTTTTGTGGACGTGACTTCGTCGAGCCTCACACCCCGTGAATGGTCAAAACAGGAAAGATGCGGCAAGGTTATGAGGGGTAGCGCCCTTTAGGATATGTGCATTTCCTTCTGGAAAAGGGTGGTATCATGGTATGGAGCCCAGATACTTACTCATGTTGAAAACACTTTGTTATGATTGTGTGAATTGATTACGAGCGCTCGGTGAAAAGGTCCCAAAGGACCGGGGGATGGCATATTCGGTCAGTTGTTACTCAGTTAGGGGTAACCCGGCCTTGTGTTGGTAGAGATCCAGTTTGGTTCTCGGGGATGTCCATCCAGAGGCATTCTCATGTGGCAATGGGAAGTTCCTTGGCCTGATCATTCGTTGGAAATCCAAAGAAACAATACGTGACTTGTACGGTTTTAGTTGTAGAACCTGCCATCTAATATGGTAGCTATTAGTAGGCATAATATAATGGTACCTATGCTGGCTAAGATTTATATTCTACTTTCGAAACGAATTTTTCCTACACTATGCACTAATAATAATATCAAATGTTCTTTTAATGCGTATCAAGTATCTTCGACTATCATAAGGAGAAATCTCCTCCAAGTCTGCGTTTGCATTGTGTGTGTGGCGGGAGGTCTTATGGTAGTCTCATTTTTAAAAGCATTGCGAATTGACTTTAAAAATATTCCTCTATTTTTGATTTTAAAGATAAATAAACTGTTTTGAGTTCTCATACCAGTCACATGACTGACTCGGAGTTTATTGTTTTCCTTCCTAAACTCTGGGTGCCCACCAATTTCCACACGGGCAGTTAAGAGTTAGGTTTATCAGGATATTCTGGATATTCTGGAGTTGCTGGAGGCAAGCTGGATGGCATGGCGTATTATTATGTATAGTATTTCTTTTCCGCTGTTTGATGTTGTTGATTGTTTTGTTGTTGTACACTCTGATGATATGATGTAATGAAATGTGATGTAATGTAATAACTGATATAGTTCTTTGTTTAAAGATTATTCATTTATTATTATATGTTGTTCCGCTGCGAATTGTGAGATTCTGATGTTGTTCTGTTATTTCTTTCAGTTCTATTTTCTTTTTTTATTTTCTATCTTCTTATCTCTTCTTCTATCCTTTTTCTTTTTCTTAAACCCTCAGTGTTCGGTTTTCCGTCGTTCGATTGCTCGACAGTCGATAAAGTGAGTATCGATGTTGAATTTTCGAAAGATGAAGAATCGAGTCCTGACATTCCTTTTCGAGGACGAAAAAGTTTTGAGTGGGGGAGACTGTAACAACTCATATTTTGATAATTAAAAATATTAAATTTAATAAGGTTTTGGGCTTTAATATTGTCAGAAATTAAAAATGATTTTATTAAATTGTATTTTATTAGATTAGAAATTTTGACTTTAAGATAAGTCTTAAAACAAATAATTTAATGAGATAAAACATATAATTGGCTAATATTGATTGAATGTAATTGACTACTATACTATGTTAACATAATTTCAATCAATTTAAATAATAAAGGTTAATAAGGAATAGAATAAATGATGTATAAATTGATGTGATCTTATGTTATTAATTGCAATTGGTTTTAATATGGAATATGAAATCAATTGTTTTGTACGTAAATTTATTAACCTTTATCTGTAAAGAATAAGTTAATAGATATAGATTATTAACGTATAACCATTGTTTCATTTATTTTCTTATTATTAAATCGGTTAGAAATTTATTTGGTAATTAATGGAGAATTAATGTAATTGAAATATTACAATTGATATAAGAAGAAACGTTAACTGTTGAGTGTAAAATTTATGTCAATCAAAATTGCATAAGGGAATAGTTGATTTAATAATAAGAGTGTAAATCAAAATAAAAGGATTTGTTTGAAATTTAAATATATAATGAACAGGTTTTATTACATTTTTAATTAAATGATGGAATTAAATTAGTATATAGATATTGGGTTTAACATAGAAAATTGGATTTCAAAGGAAACAATTGGATTAATTATCTTCCATGTATTAGGGTATGTTTTGAGATTTAATCATTGTAAGTAATAGTAATTATATCTTGTCATTAATAAGAGATAGAAGTAAATGGTAATTAATTAATGATATGTGCAACATATGTTTTATGTTAAAAATATAATGAGAATTTCATTGAGAAATATTACGTTCAAATTGTAAGCACTTAAATTTGGTACAAATATAATGATAATATGAAATTAATTGATAAAGAAATGATGTGGTCGTACGAAGTATTATTTCTGTGACTCTTTAATGCGATAATCTTTGAATATAAGTTGGTTTAATGAAAAGAACATTTATTATCAAATAAAATGGATCTTTCATTTATGAATGTAGTTTTAATTTCATTAAAATATGTATAGAATGATTGATTTAAAGGAAGAAATATAAGTATATTTTAACTGTGTTTTAACATATAGATGGATTACAAGAGTGGAAAAATAATTTATTTAAGTAAGTTATTTATTTCTCTACTGTATAAGCAATAAATTTATAAATGTGCTTAAATGACTAAAGGAAACAATTATTCTATTTTTCATCCATTTTAGTTGTCTGTTTTGAAATTTAACTTTATAAGTAACTGTAATTAATATAATTGAAATATTTCAATGAGAAGGGAAGAAAACGTTGACTGCAATTAATAGATTTAATAAAAGAAACGCATCTTTTGTGTTGAACAGAAAGGATGTTTTAATGGAAATAAAAGATCAATTTGGGAAAATCAAATTGAACGTTTTCATTTTTATGGTAAGTAATTTTATTTATTATGCATAGATAAAAAAATTAAATGCGTACAATTTTGAATATTATTTGAGTTAATGAAGTCAATTTGGTTACGTTTCACAAATTGAATTTCAAAAAGGTTGTGCGATGTACATGGTCCCTTCATTTCTTTTGTTATTAATTGTGGCATGTTTTGAGACATATAAAAATAAAACTTTCATTTTGAAAAAGAATGATTTTGGATAAAAAAATTGAATTTTAGAATAACATACACACACACACGCACATTAATATTCAAACTTTTAAATATATCAGAGGGTCATGGTTGTGTAAATATCATGGAATCAATTAGAAATTACTTTTTTTTACAGTTGTACATTGATTACATAAGTTTATATTCATTTTTCGATTTTATATATGGTTAAAATTTGTAAATGGGTTGCATTAATGCGACCATTACAGTAATTAAAATGTAAAGTAAATTATTTTTATAGTGCATAGGTTGATATATATTCATTAATAAATAATCAATAAAATTGTTTGAGTAACGTAAATAAATATATATTGAATGTTTGATTAATTGATTGGTTGATTGTTAATTGATTGATTGAGTTAATGTAGTGTGCACATATATTAGCATAAAACGAATGTTTTAATATGGAATTTAATAATGTAAATATATGTATATTTGAGTTTATTGATATAAATTAATTGGAGCAAGTTTTGGAATGTGGACCCAAAAGGTTTGTTTATAGGAAATAGGTGGTCCCTTCATTTACTTTACATTTATTATCACCTTGCAATCTCTCTCTTTTCGGTTTCAAGTAGTCTAATAATTAAACTACTCATTCATTTCTTATAAATTAATGGTTGCTTCATTTGATTTATTTATAATTAATAATTTCCACATTCTTTTCATTTGTTTCTCCTTTATTCGTTTGCTCTTTTTAAATGCTTTACCTGAAGTTTTTTCCTTTTCTGTTTTTTCGATTTTAATGCGAACATCCAAATTAATATGCATGCACTCTAATTAGCATTTACTATTTTCCGTTTCAAAAATTTATTTTGCTTATGCATCATTAGTTCTTGTAGCTTCCTTTCATTCGCAATTCTTGAAGCTTCATGTTTAAAACAGAAGATTTATTTTTATCTTTATTGATATATTTATTCCTTTAGTTTACATCTTTCAATACTACATTTTAGGGCCATTCATATTTTTACTTTATTTCAATTCCTAGTTTGTTTATATATACCTTGTTAGCTTTTCATTTTTTTTCCATCTTCATTCCTGTAGCCTCATTTCTAATCTCATCTTCTGTAGCTTCATTTTTCCAAATAAAATTTTCATCTCATTTCTTTTCACTCCTCACCTTCCTCATTCCCTTTTTTTTAATCTCCTTCTTCTCTTTTTTTGCTTCATTTTTATGCTTTTTTTATTCTTCTTCAAATCTTCTTCTTCTTTTTCAAAACTTCCTTTTCTTTTTCAATTCTTCATCTCTTTAAATTTTCTTCTTCTTTTCCAAGCATTCTTCTTTTTCCAAATCCTTTTCTTCATATCCAGATCTATACAAACTTCTCTGTCTCTTCCAAATACTTCCAAAAAAAAAGATTAAGATAGCAAGGAAATAAATCAAAAGGAGGGAAGTAGTAGCGGATTCAAATCCGACTAGACAAGGGAAATCCAAAAGGTGATTGTTTAAACTCACTCACGAAATACTAACATTTTGTTGCAAGTTAAACCAGGTCATATAGTGATAAATTTTTGATTGTTGGTTTGGAATATTTATAAATATTTAATTTGAATAGCTAAATTCCAATATTTGATGACTAATAATTACTGTGACATTTTATTGAATTGGTTGATTTGTCGAATGATTGATTTGAATGTTGAATGGATTGTGCTTGAATGTATATTTGTTCATTTATTTGATATATCCTTGTTATCACCCTATAGTTTATTGTAATTATTTAAATTTTCATATTGATTATTTGCATACTGAATAAGGATGTAAAACCCATGAATTTCAAGTATTTACATCAGAGGAAAAATAGTATGTTTAGATTTACTATTTGAACCATAAAAATGATTTTGGAAAGTAAACTGTCGTTACCTTACTTGAAAGTTTTCAAAATTAAATTTTGAAACATTGGGAAGTTTCGAAAAAAGTGAATATTGAAACTTTGGAACATTTTTATAAACCAAATCTCTAAAACTATGAAATTTAACTGGGAATTGTTCTGTAAATTTGAAATTTACTAGAATGGATCTATTGTGAAATCCATTTTATTTTGAATATGGAAATAATAACATTTCCAGAAATTGAACCTTCAAAAAATGTAGTTACCTGCATTCCTTATTTCATATGCTTTTGATTTAATTTGCATAAGAATTTTAGTTCTGACTCGAGTGTATTATCTTCCTTTATGCTCGGGTCAGCCTGAGTTTTTCAGCATTGAAGACTATTTCTGGTGGACGAAGACAAAGATTCAGTATATTATTGCTATTTATTATTCCACTACATTATGTGTTCCGCTGCATTATTGGTTATTTATGATATATGTATAACTCTGATTTGAATTTGTAAAAGTGTAATCAAATGTTATTTGTAAAACAGCTTCATAAACTATTTATTTGATTATTATATTTTGCCGTTACGCTGCGAGATTCTGTATTTTGTTTTTCTCTTTCCTTTTTTTTCTTATTTACCCCATTAACAATCCTCCCTTTTGAATGGTTTGATTCTGACATGTGTGGTTTATTGTTGATTTGAACCATCTAAAAGGGTGGGTCGTTACACATGTTTCATAAACAAAAAGTTGGCCACAAAAATGAATTATAAGAGTGTCACTATGCCAAGGATCGGTTCCTGATAGTGGTATATTTACCCAGCCAATTGGCTTAACAAGCTCAACAGTTTTTATCTCCTGTTCAATAGAAAATGAAAAAAAATGGTTTCAAAAAAGAGAGAAAAATAATCAGCATGTTCTAGACAATGCATAATTGTCAATACTGAGTGCCAGTTTGATATAATTTCGTGCAATGGAAGGCTAGAACTCAACGAATTCTAGATGTTTCAAGTTAACTTAGAAGTTAATACTTGACTATTCAAACAGTTTCAATTTATTTTGCATTATTATTCAGTTTTAGTTTATCTACACAGTATGGTTATATCTGGTGAGAATTCCATTTATCAACCATCCATTCAAAATCCAACACTTTATATTTTTAAAACCTTTCCTGCCTTTGCAAAATAATGATACAACCGTTGGTGTAATTTTACCATTTTTAAAATCTGCCAGATTTCTTCATATGTGAATCAATTTTTTTAACAGCTGTTTACTATGGCAGAATAACTAGCTAAATATTAAAATATCTCTTTGATACAGGAATAATGGAAATTGAATCATACAAACACAATGAAGAGCAGAACTCTTCTGCTTCGCAAACGTCCAAGAAGAAGAAAAGAGGTCCGACTACCGGAAAAAAATATAGAACACAAGAGCCAAAATGCATTGAATAGAGTGATAATGGTAAACCCATTGTAAAGTGAGTGAATTCTTATAGGGCGTTTGTAAGCGAAGCATGTAGATCCAAAATTGATATCAACATTAAGAATTGGGATGACGTATAAGTAACAATTATTTATCAAAAACTAAATCAATATTTTTCCTTGTTTCTAGTAGTGCAGTTATTTTAAAATATAAGTGATGGCCAATAAGGAATGCATAATTACTACAAATTATATTTCACAGTTCATATGCAGCTGGCTTTGTTGCATTTTCGCTCGTTGCGACATATGAGAAAGGATCATATCAATGTCCTCTACATTTCTAGATTATCCAATCATGCATTGGTTAAATTTGGATATTTGAAACAATGTATAATAATCACGAAGATGTTAAAGTTTAACTTAATTTTATTATGCATAATAATCATTTTAAATAATGCATGCAAGTTCCCTAGTTTTCACACTTACACGTATATATATTACTTAGTGAAATGCTTGTTTATGTTATGCTTTAAGATTGCTTATTTGTTATAGGAACCGTAATCTTGTATTTATTAATGTCATAAAACAGCAAATAAGTGAGAAGGCTAGAAATAGTCGGACATGCAATGAGCATCCTTACTATTTGGGGGCAAGCTGGATATGCTAGAAAGAAGTCTAAATGGATAGCCGAAGGCCATAATTTCATAGTCACATTACCAAGTAGACCTATTTTGGATCGAAGTGTTGATTGGATTATGGCAAGATCAAAGTAAGGAGTTGATGGAAATTATGCAATCCCTAATGAGAAAACCAAAATAATTGCAGATAAAATAGTATGACTTTATCTTTTTTGGTTAATCTTTTGTCAAAATATAGAAATAAATTATTGAATTTTTTTTGATAGAATAATTTGAGAGAAAAGGCCACCGAAGGAACATGGGTTCCAAATAGGCATGATGATGTCATAAATCGTGGTCTTGAAAAAAAAAAGCATCTAGGTCGAGTTAGAGGAATTGGTGGAATGGTCGGTATCAAAAACATATTTGAAAAGGGACAGAAAAATCAAGGTCCAATTGGTGTAATATCAGCAGATCGGTTACATCTTATCGCCAAGGAATTAGAGGCTAAGATGAGCCAAAGATTTGAGTCTATGGTGGATACAAAAGTTTTACAAAAGGTTGCAGACATTTTGAACAAGATGGGCATGCACATCCCCAATTATTTGATGGTCGACGACAACACACCATCAGATGGTCGTCGTAGTTGTTGTCAATCAGTACAGTTGAATAAATTACAATCTACAAGCAAACGCAGGAGAAGAATCCCTATGCAAACTTGCAGGTAAAAAATTCAAAAGTATATTTTAAGTAAATATAAATTGAAAAAAAATCCTAATTAAGATCAGTACACATATTATGCATAGATGATATTACATTTTGAAGCATTTCTAGTTATTTCACCATCTAGTTTCGTACAATATACACATTCTATAAATCTGTACACATATCATTCATAGATGTTATTTTGTATCAATGTATCTAAATTTTGCAATATTATATCATTCAGTCATCCCTAAAGTATACACAGGAGACAAGTTTGTTTTTTTTGTAATTATTTAAATTGTATTTATAAATTAGTGGTATTATTGATCAAATTTCTGTTGGCTATTTGCATTATATTATCGGTGAGAATTACTTTACATCAGCATTTGATTTCAGTGGAACACTTTGCTATATGATGTTTTGAACTTTCTAGCCCACCTGTAATGTAATATTGTCAAGTGAATAATCCACTTTTGAAACATCTACTATAACACAAGTATTTTATATTAATAACAACTAGCGTGCAAACCATGCATTGCACACAATAATGTTCTACAAAACAATATTAAAATTTTGAATATAAATTTCAGAAAAAAAAATTGATTTTGTTATCTAGTTTAGAGAATTTTATATGCAAGAATAAACTTAATATTGTTATTTTTGGTAGGATAAGCCTCTTATATATTGAATTCATTTCTAAAACTATATATTTTCAAACTGAATATCAATGTTAATTAGTTATATGTTTATTTAATTAATCTGAAAGACAAAAGGTATGAATTTTTGTTAAGATAAATTCGAATTTGTTACCCTATACATAATAAGTTGAAAGATATTGTAACGCCCCACCTCTATGCTCGCATAAAACAATTACACAGATGGCCGCTCCTCAACAGCCTTAATCATCGCACTAGTTGACGGCATTACCCAGTAGTGTCCTTGGCTAGTGTGAGTATAGAGGTGGGGCGTTACAGATATTTCCTATTAAAACAATTTTATGTTGGAAGCAATAGATCTATTTTCTTATCATTTTATTCGTAATAATCAAAACATTCTCACATTATATATCCGTAAAATCAATTTATGGATGACATTGATAACAAGGGTTAGCTGGTATGAAGTTATAGTACACACTGTAATATTCACTACCCCATAGATTGCATACTGCAACGCCCAAGAAGTGATGCAGAAATTGCCAAAAAATGTTGTTGTAGGCTAAAAAAGGGCAAAGACAACACTTTCTCGATGATGCATTTTGCTGCGTTGCCCTAGAGTCAAAGGCAACATCTTTGCGGCCCTAGGGCGACATCGGTTCTGTTGTTGCCACAGATACCAAATTTACTAAAAAGTGGGCTCCACAACGTGGGCCCCAACATGCGGGCCCACGTTGTGGGGCCCACTAATTCCGTGCCCACCTTTACGGAACCATGTTGTGGGGTCCATATTCATTAATCTATGGTAACACTTTTACCATCCAATGGAAACACTTTGTCAGTTTATAGCCACATTTAACATCACATACTGCAAAATTATATCATATCTATGGCAACACCTTTTGCAATTTAATTTGGAAATATACTGCGACATTATACTACTGCAACATTATATCATATCTATGGCAACATTATACTGCAACATTATATCATATCTAATGGCAACATTACACTGCAACAAAGAACTTTTCATTTCAGAATAACCACCAACACAAGTTTTACTTAGTCAAGTACAAAATAACAAACATACTTAAAAACATAGCCAGTGTATTCATAGTTACAGCCATTACATATTAAATTCTACTTATTAACAGTACATTCATATTTGCGAGCCTCCAGTTCCATCAGTGCCTCCAGTGCCTCCAGTGCCATCACTGCAGACGGTCACACAAAGATCCCCAACATCAATTTGCATGTCGGGGCTTGCTTCGTATAATTTCTTAAGCACCCGTGTTAGGTTCTTCCAAACTTTTTGGTTCACCTTTGCATCAAATTCATTTTGGACCTTCTTGTTCACCTTGGTTTCGACTTCGATTAGCTATATTTTCCCTTATCTTCGCTACCAGCTCCTTTATGTATGTGCTTGTTGTTGGGGCATATTTCGAAACTTCTGCAGACTTTGTGTGTCGTCCTATAAGCCAAGATGGACCGTGCGACTTTCCATCAGAAATCATTTCTTGAACAACTCCATCATTTCCTCCTTCACCTATTGCTTTTTCAATCTTATCCTGCAAAATAAAGCAGTTTCAAAATGTGACATTAAATAAAATTAACAACTCTGAAACAAGTTTCTTGAATAAGAATTGTTTTGCAATATCTATTAACAGTTTTAAAATGGATTCAGAAAATATCCTGCTATAGGTTTCAACAAACATGATCTAATTCTACAAAAATGTCGATGCGCAAAATGAAGCATTTTTTTGACATCTGATTGAAGAGAAAATAAAATTCTTACAATTCTGTACTTCATTAGTGAAGTATCAGTCTTGTACACCTTTCCTTCTTTCCGCTTGCGAGTTTTAACAAAAAGTTCTCCATCTGATTCGTTGGACTGATACAAATTAAATGAAAAAAGTTAGACAGCAAAAGGATATCAAACCAATTTTTCCAGAACATACATCACTAATCAATTCAGAAATATACTCAAAGTCAAAGTAAAACTAAGGTAAATATGATCGCCTTTATATAAAAACAAATCTCGGTTCAAATGAAGAATAGAAACTACAAGTGCACACAAGCTAAAAGTCTCGAGCAACTCACAGATGCAAAAATGAAACAACAATTAGTTCTCAAGCAGCTTACAAGTGCAAAAATAAACAAACAACAAGTATAAAATCACAACATATGTAGCAACAATATCGGAGCTTTTTCAAGCATAGTATCAAGTGATGTATCAGTTTTGCAAAATTCACGGCTGAGCTAAGGAAAATTTGCATAGTATCAACTGATGTATCAATTTATAGATTTTATGTACTTTTTTAGAAAATGTTATTAATAGCTATTGAGTCGTAAATTAATGTGAAAATGCAAAAATAATAAACAGATACAATAAAAATTAATACATTAAAATTGAAATAAAGACATTTGCTGGATGATTAATGTGACGGATCAGATTATATAGCCTGCCTGTTATTCTTTTAGTTACAAACTTCTATATCATAAACAGAACATATATCACTAATATTTATTTTGCTTAATTGTTTGAGTGAGGTGATATTTTATTTTGGAACATATATGTAGTTGTTTTAATTTTTATTTTGGAACATATATCGCTTTGCTAAATAAGGAGAGGAATTTCAGATAAAATAAAATGCATACCTCCAGCCAACCATAAAAATAAGCAAAATACATACCATCTTATGCCGAATTGGGGAAAAAGTTTTGGACCAGCAGTGTGTGTGTCTGTATACGATTTCCGACTTGCACAATTTGTAAGGGCCTTGGACTACAAAAATATGAAATAAAGATGTTTATTTGCCTGATTTGAATGAATAAAAACGGAAAAAAAAATTCTGTGATAAAACTTAAAATTATACCTGAATTTTTTCATCTCCCCAATACATCAAGAGTACTCTGAAATCCGCAAGTGGAATTTCGTCCGGCCTATTTTCAAGCCTCTCTTCATCAGTCTCATAAGCCGTATAATGTGCCTTTTTAATACGACTCTTGTATCCTCTCCAAGAGTCACGAATTGACTTCAAAACCCAATATTCATATTCATCCGAGATAATATACCGTTGCTTAAATACAAATCAAGCATTAAAAAGAACAGTCATGCTACTTTTGTGACAAGTTTCACATATTTAAGTAAAATTTAGCTAGGTTTGCAAATTACCTTGACATAGTTCCACAACGTGCGTTTCAAACTTGAAGGAAAATCAAACCAAGACTTGTAAGTAAGTGGAACACTCCTCTTCAGTGTTCCTAAAAAAACACTCAGTTCGGACATTACTTGGTCATCGTCTGAAACAGGTTGGCCTCGATTATTCATTTGGATTAGAACTCTTTTGTCATATGACCTTGAATGAACTTTATCCATCTTTGTTTTTCCCCTGAACCTTCTAGGAGCTCCCATTAGTGTTACAAAGTACATATAATAGTAATGAGAAGGCTAGACATAACATAAATGAGAACTTAAACTACTAAAATCAGAACTCAATTAGATAATACCTTCAGCTTCTTCTACTTCATCTTCTTTGTTTTCAATATTTGTCGAGACATTTCCGGCAACAGCCTTCTTCTTTGCACTTCCACTTCCACCATTGTTATTCTTCTGGCGTTCTCGCATAACCAAATAAGCAGCCATTGTTCCTATTCCTTCATTGTGTGGTAACCAACGCTACATGGTGGATCCATAGTTTGTGTAGGAACTGGATTTTCCCCTGCCTTCGGAGTTGCATTCTTATCAGTTGCAGATTCAACAATGGCCCATGAACGAGTTGTTGGTCCAGACCGAGGCTTTGTAATCGTAACCTTTTTTGTTCTCTAAAATACGCACACAAAAACAATAAAATAAAAAATAATAAGGAAGCTAGTCTATAATTACCAACATAAAATTAAATCTTAAGCTATAACGCACCTTTACTGGATTTTTTGAAGTATCATCTTCACTTGGTTCCTCTTGTTCTGGAGCATAATCTTCGCTTTCGGCTGGCAACTTTGATTTTCCTTTATTTTTTTCAAATTAATTTATCAGTCCAGTAAGTAATGTAGGCATCCCAAGAGCTTCAAAAACACTATTCTTCTACGACACATGTTTAGCTCTCTCCCTTTCGTATTCTGTAAGTGGCGGAGGTGGCGGAGGTGGTAGATCATCATCCTGAAAGTAATTTAACAAGACATTATTGTAAATATAAGCAAAATATGTAGAACATCATATTAGTAGATCAGATTGTAGTCTTCTTACTAGAATCTCATTTTCATCCATATTTTCCTCTTCATCTGGAGGATTATAGAAATACAATTTACTCCTGACACTTGCTGAGTTGATATTCAAAGTTGCATCGCTGACTTCAGTTGGATTTTTCTTCTCTGGTGTCTTCGTAGAACTACCGACTTCGGTTGGATTTTTCTCTGGTAACTTTGTAGATCTACCGATTCCAGTTGACTTCTTGCCGATCACCTTTTTCCTGTCCATGTGTGGACTCACAGCAGCTTCGCTCACTTGTGGATTGTTTCACCGTGCCAACTTTCTAGGACTAAAGACTTGATCAGTCTGCGTCTCGTTGGTAAGTGGATTGTTTAGCCGTGCCGACTTTCTAGGACTAAAGACTTGATCAGTCCGCGTCTCGTCGGTAAGTGGATTGTTTAGCCGTGCCGACTTTCGAATCGGAGTAAAGACTTCAGTCTGCTTCTTGTTTTTTGCTGCCTGTTGCAGATGGTGAGTGGTGACAAATTGCCGTTTCTGTGATTTTGCAGCTGTAAACATACGGCGACATAAAAGTCAAGTTTATCATGTCATAAACATAATTATTTAAACTTAATTAAAGAAATTAAGACTTGATCGTGTACACTAATATTCTAGTTCCTTTATTATTCTACTAAGTGCACTAAAAATCAAACAAGTCCTAATATTCAAACAAAAATGCATAAAAAATTTATGTACACTAAAAGCACCAAAATGAAAAACAAATTCAGCCATGCGAGAACCAAATTCATCAAAATAGTACAAATGATAAGATATTTTTATCTTCTTCCAGTCAAAAAGCTAACTATTTACAGTTTTTATCACTTACTTTGGACGAGCTTCTGTATGACTTATTTATGAATTTTCGAATCGGATGCTCAAAATTGGATCCTGGTTTAGATTCATTTGAAAGTATTCATAAATAGGTTGTTTCATCGTTAGTTTTCTTATGACCAAATTCATCAAAATAGTAAAAATGAGAAGATATTTTTATACCCGGAGACAGCAGATTCTTCCTTGGGCGTGCGATGACATGTGGCTGCGTTTGTTTCATTGGCTCAATTTTATCATCTACCACGGTGTCGACATAGAAATCAATGTAATCACCATTATTTTCATTTGCATTAATTCCCACAGATCTACATCACTGGTCACCAATTTCCACCCACTCATTGGACCTTTCCATGAATATAATCCTCCAATTTAAGTGTACTTTAGCTCATCCCTGACATACTCCATCAGTACTGTGTAAGAAAACATATCCAGATCAACGCCCATGACAGAAGTCTCTTCTCCACCAACATATCCATTCTTCTCAAATTTTCCCTTGTGATGGAATTTAAGATTTGCCTCCATCCTACACAAAATGAAGGAATTAACATTAGAATGACATAATTACAAATTAAAATAAACCAACTGCATTATAAAATAAAATAGTCACTTCACTAAAATGTAGTAAAGGCAAAACACTAAAAAAGTGACAAAAAAGCCACAAATATGATACATCAGTTACAACATTTAATCAAGGCAGAAACAACGTTTTCTTACTTAAATTTGGTACATTAGTTACTTAATTAAATATGATAGTGATACACAAAAATTAAGAAGCATTTTCTTTCACTCTGCTAGGTGGAAGGCGGATTCATCTTATTGGGACATCATCCCTACACCAACGAACATCAAAATCTTGATTTCCCATTCCATAAGCAGGCTGGATATCATTCAAATCTTCATTTGCATCTTCGCTTTCGATTTCACACCAGTATCTCTACAATTTCTTGATAACATTGTGGCACATTTTATCAATTGGATCTTCTATATAAAAAACCTGTTGTACTTGTGAAGCCATAACATAAGGATCAGATTTCTGGCATAATCGATTAAAATTGATACGAGTCAGTCCATATAAATCTTTCTCTTCTTGGTACCAGTAACACTTAAATAAAAACACACTAAATTCTCTCCAATAATCTAGTTCTAATATTTCCTCAATTGATCCATAGTAATTAACTTCACCGACCAATGGATTTTGATCTTTTGAACTTGTAAAGCTAGTAGTCAAGGCTGTCAAAAATACACAACTGTTTTGTGTTGTACATTTGGCATCTCTGAACCTTGTATAAAATCTGTATCCATTGATAACATATCCAGTAAACCTCTTAGCTGTTGGAAGAGGGTCCATTGCAAGCAGTTGCACTTCTTTTGAAATGTCCTCCTTTTTCCCAATCTCTTCCTTTAACCACTTCCAAAATTCTTCGTTGTGTTCTCTCTCTCTTTTATATTTTTTTGATAATGCATGATCATCAATTAAAGTTCGATGTTCCCTAGAATAAAGACCTGGTTAATAAAAGATAGAAATAAATTTTCTAATTCTTCAATAATTACTAAAATAAAAATAAAACTTAAAAACTTACTCAAGTAAACTCTCTATTTCCTTGTTACCACAATTGAATAGAATGCAACGGTGACATGCCGTCCATTGAGAATTTTTAAGATGAATACCTTTTCCATCTTTGTTTCTTCTTGTGCCAATAGGATATTCCAGATTCCGTGGACAGGTTTCAAATTTCATTTTTCCTGCTCCATCGCCACCCAAGAACCTTGAACGGAATATCAAGCATTCTTCTGCAAGATAACCTTCAGTAATGGACGCCTCAGGTTTACTTTTGTTGTGAACATATGATTTCAGTTTACAAAGATAACGCTCAATAGGAAACATACAACGAAGATGTGCAGGTCCACCATATTCAATTTCCTTGCATAAATGAACTAGCAAGTGCACCATTATATCGAAGAAAGCATTTGGGAATATCATCTCAAATTGACAAAGAATTTCAATAATTTCCTTTTGTAGCCTCTTGAGATCAGACAAATTGATAATTTTATTTCAAAGACTTCCTAGAAATGCACCTAATCTTATCATAGGTAATGCAACTTCAGGTTTTACAGATTTCTTCACAGCAAATTGCAACAAGTAGTGGAGAAGAAAATGAGCATCGTGGCTCTTATACCCTGCAATTTTCCTCTTTTTCTTGTTTACATACCGGCTGATATTAGCTGCACAACCATAAGGCAGTTTAGCATTCTCCAACACCAGGCACATTATTTCTTTCTCCTTGTTCGTCATTGCAAATATGGCAGCCCTGATCTTAAGGTAATTCCCATCAGTTGATAGAATCGAATGAAGGACCTCTCTGATGCCTATCTCTTGTAAATCATACCGAGCACTTAAATGGTCTTTCGACATCCCATCAATATTTAGTAAAGTACTAAGTATGTTATCACAAATGTTTTTCTCTATGTGCATAACATTAAGGTTATGTCGACATACATTGTGACTCCAATATGGTAAATTAAAAAATATTGACTTCTTTTTAAAAGGGGATTCATTTTTATGCTTGTTGACCTCTTTCTGCCCAAAAATATTTTCATAACCAGCCAATAATTCTTCAATGTCTGTCCCGGATAAAATTCCCGGAGATGTTCTAATTTCAATTTCACCATTGAACCTTTTCTTATTAAACCTTCACCTATGTTCTGGATCTTAAAATTTCCTATGATTCATGTAGCACATTTTTTTACTATGTTTCAAGTAAGTTGAAGAAGTCTCAAAATGGCATACGGGACAAGCTAAATAACCCTTTGTGCTCCAGCCGGATAACATTGCATAGCCCGGAAAGTCGCTGATCGTCCATAACACGCTTGCACGTAACGTGAAATTAGCACCAGTTAAGACATCATAAGTTTGTATGCCAAGACCCCATAATTCTTTCAATTTTGCGATAAGAGGCTGCATGTAGACATCAATGCTATTCTTAGGAGACTGTGGACCAGGGATAAGGGTTGAAAGTATCAAATTTTCTGGCTTCATGCATAACGAAGGTGGAAGGTTATAATTTACCAATACGATTAGCCATGTGTTGTGAGCTGTAGTCATTGTACGAAAAGGGCTGAATCCATCAGCTGCTACTCCTAACCTGATATTTCTGTTTTCAGATGAAAAATAAGGATATTTGGCATCCATCGTCTTCCAAACCTCGCCATCAGCTGGATGTCGAAGTCTGCCATCATTTTTTTGTCCCACTGCATGCCATATCATAAGTTCTGCATACTCCTTGGACATGAACATCCTTTGCAGCCTTGGTTTTAGTGGAAAATAACGTATCACTTGTGCTGGTACTTTGTGAATCCGCTGCTCCAGATCATTATCAACACCCACTTTCTTTTTGGTATAGCCCACCTTGAAAAACCACAAGTTTTGTAGTTATTTTCCTTTTCATTTTCTTCCCAATATAGCATGCAGTCATTTGGACATGCATGTATTTTTTAGCAATCGAGGCCTAAATCTTTAATGATATTTTTGGTAGCATTGAAAGATAAAGGGATGTGGGCTTGTGGAAAAACTTCTTTTAGCAACTCTAATAAATCGGTAAATGCAGACTCGGTGATTCCATGTAGGCATTTTAAAGAATAAAGCCTGACGATGAAACTTAATCGCGAAAATTTAGTACACCTGGGATATAATGGCTGCTTTCCCTCTTCAACACGATGATGAAATTTTCTAGCATCGACATCTACTCCATTTGCTCCATCAGGAGATCCACCTCCATTGTTCTGCATATTTCCACAAGTACGAAGCAACATCTCATCGAGATTATCTCCAAAATTTATTCCCGCTTCACGATCCATATCGTTATCGCTCGTTTCAGGATCTAGACAGAAAACCTCACAAATCCATTTCACGTACAATTCTTATGGACCATTTTAAATCAGATGGTCGTAGACTACCTCTTGACGATGCCACTTGCGATTATGACATTTTTTGCAAGGGCATGTAATTTCATCACCTACCGCGAATCTAGAAAAAGTATTTTGAATAAAACGTTTCACTCCACTGATATATCATTCACTGAACTTAGGAAGTTCTGCCCATATTTTTTCCTCGTCGTTCATCACTAATTTACACACAAATAACATACAAAGACAAAAACAATAAAATAACCAGGAATATGATTACACCTGAACTCACAAGTAAATCAGTAAATTAGGCAACACAATAATCAAACCAGGAAAAACTTGAAATATACATAGAGTGATAACTTAAGCAGCAGATTAAATCGAAGTCCTAACTGAAATTCGAAACCCAAACGAACCCCAATTGAAGACCTAATCGAAACACCGAAGCCTTAATTGAACTTGAACTCAAACTTGCTGTAATCGAATCCCAATTAAGCTTGTAAACTTAGAACTTTTAGCCCTAATTGAAATCGCAGAGTGTTTGAGTGTTTGAGAGGTTGAGCGACGGAGTACGTATTTTGTTAAGTGTTTGAGTGAAACCCTTCAATATTTTGTTAACTTTTGCCGCTTTGTTTTTGCTTCCCGCGTTAAAAATTATTTCAGCCTACTTCTTTTTAGCCCGCACTCATTTTAATAATATTTTTATAAGTCTATAGCTACTGCAACATAGTGTTGATATCTATGCTAACATCCTGAAGCTAATGTTGTAATAGAAAAAAATCAGCATAGCTATCGTTACATTGTAGCTAGCCACATCTTGTATTTTCGTTGCAATAGGCCATCTATGGCGTAGTGATTCTTTAGTCATATTTTGTTATGTATGATGTTTCCTTTTGCCAGATTTGCATGCTTATTAATTATTAAATACAAGTTTGTTTTCAGTAGATGTTAATTGATTTTTTTTACATGCCATTCTAGAAAGTAACTAAATGTCATTTAGTTGTGAATTTGGACTCCAAAATTTTCGTGGTGGGTCATGGCATGGTACATCCTGCTTCAAGGTCCAGAAATCAATGTCATAATCAAAAAATCTTGCTTGATCATGTAAAGATTGGAATTGACGCAGTGGGGACTATTCATGAAGGAACCCCACATCTGATTCTAACTAAACATCACATCATGATAGTAGAAGCGCTTGGTAGTTTTGTTCAATGGCCTAAAATTCATGTACTTTTAGGAGATAATGATACGGTAAGAATACACTTTTTGTATTTTGTCTGTTGAGATTTGACATTTTCTTATTTGTTGTGTATAATAATTATCACAATATTGTGCATCAATCTTCAAGTTTGTTGTGTGTACACTACACCTTTGTGAGCAAAGACAAAGTGGAAGAGTGTGTTGCTAATGTCATGAATAATATGAAAAGGTCATGAATATGATGGTAAATGAGTGTGTAAGGTACAATAAAATCGTGGGTGAAGGGATCTTCAAAATTTTAATGGCTAAGTGCAAATATTTCCATGAATTGGTAGTTCAAGTGCCATCCGATGAAGATGCCATCAATGCAATTCAAGTGAATACGGATTTAATTAAGTACCATGAGGACTTTGAAATCGATATCATGATGGATGGCATTATCCAATTTCTTTGTATGACATGGTTGAATGAATCATGGCTACAGATTTACATAATGCAAGTATTTTTTTCACTTATATATATGTTTAAATAATGTGTTAGTTTACATCAGTAACGCTTTATTTTAAGAAGCTAAACATTGTCTACTGTTAATTTTCATGTGCTCCTATTTGAAAAGTTGCACTAACGATTTTTCCGAGTATTACAAAATTCAATGGTTGAAAATTAGTTTGCTATATGAACATTGAACAGCGCATTGCTTCATTAGATTCATCAAGCATTTTATCATCTCTAGTTTCACATAAAAGTTGTTGAATCTGCTAGTCTTAGGCCTTAAATTTTATATCAAGGTAAAAGAAAGTACCACACTTTTACAAAAGTTAAATTACTAAAATGTTAAAATATCAAAGTAACATAATAGATCATTTCCGACCGTAAAAGACAAAACAGTGTTCTCATTCATCATATTACTTTAAGTCGAATTACTTTAAGTCGAACGTAAAAAATAAACCCACTTCTGGCATGTTTTGATTTGAATGATTATCATATTATTTTAAGTCGAATGATCAAATCATATCAATAATTTTGATTATATGTTTAAATAATCTGCAGGTGGTTAAATCATATGTGCAATAACCTCGAAATGGAGATCATAAGGTTTATATGTCCCCATAAGCTTTCCCAAGTGCGGAAACATCCAGACGTGTGTGTATGTGTGTGTGTGTGTGTATCACGAACGCATGGCGTGCGTTGCAATCTAAGAGCTTAATAATAGCCCCACACTATAAAGGGTATGAACATTAAACTTTAAGTAACTAGTTTACAAATTTATTGCTAATTTTAACTTCCTACAAATTTATTGATGACTATAGATTACGATGGAAAATTATGTACAATCAATGAATACATCATCATTTTTTAAATTCATGCGATTTAAAAAAGAAAGAGTAGAATTCGTAATAAAAAGTAGAAAATAACAAAACACATTTAATAAGAATTTAAAATATTGTTTAGAAAAGATGGGATGTAAAAATTGTAAGTAAGAAAAAAAAAGAGTATTAAAAATAAAATTAAGGGGCCTTTTATACAACAAAGAGCGATGCTACTGCGACCAAAGTAGTTTCAATCAAAAATTGAGAAACTGGGTTAACCATTGAATTCAGTGGGGTAATCTTGTAATTTAAGTGGTGGACCTCCAAATTTTCAATTTGCAGCAGCAGATTTTGACAAAATCAAAACCCTTATAGTAGCATTTTCGAAGAGCAAGAGTGGATGTATAAACTGATTTTGTTAAAATATTTTTTATCGAATGCTCCTCGAAGGGACATTCGAATCTTAATAATTGTACTAATTACATTAATTTTTGGTGTTTTAGATATGAGGTAATTTTCAGGCTAATCTTTAGAGTAATTTTCATCGATCAATTCAATATTGATAACAATAATTTTGATGTGAACATTATCACATTTATCAATTTCATATTTGTTGCGGTAGGATTTGTTGCGGTAGGACCAGGAGCATCTGACATCATTCTGGAGATAATGGAAGCTTTTAAACATCAACTTTGAAATGTAATAAATCTACAAGTAGCAGTAATATAAGACTACAGATTCCTCATTTTCTAATATAAATATATGTAAATTATACTAAAGCAGTAGTAATATAAGAGTATAGGTTCCTCATTTTCTAATATAAATATGTGTAAATTATATTAAAAGCAACAGTAATATAAGACTACAGGTTCCTCATTTTCTAATATAAGCATATGTAAATCATATTAGTGTTAGTTTTGTTCTGTTCCCCTAAAACATCCAATTTTCTTTATACCAAAGAGCTTATGTACAAGGTTTATCATATGCATATGTGAAGTGCCACCTTCTTCCATTGCTTTGATTGCTTTCTCTTCTATCCCCTTCACTTCGTTTCCCAAATCATTATTCACCATCACCTCATTCATAGCCAATGCCACTTTTTCTCCCATGACAAATATTTTTTTTTTGCATCGGTTGTTTAAAACAACCGTAGCATAAAATATGTAACAATTTTTAAACCACCGACCGTTTATTGCTACGGTTGGTAAGAACTGTAGGAAAAAAATATTTTGCGACGGTTACAATTAGCATATTTCCAATGGTTTTACCCATATTGTAGCAAAAGGTTACTCTTCTAGGTATGAAACGACAGTTTTTTACGACGGTTTTGTAAGGAACAATCGTATTGCGACGGCTATGTATAAAAACCGTAGCAAATAACCGTTTTTTGCGACGGTTTTAAAACCGTCGCAACAGTTTTTACCTGTTGTGACGTCTGCATTTGCGACGGTTGTTGAACCATCGCAACAGGGGGTAGTCAACTGTCGCAAATGGCCGGTTTTATGTTGGAGTAGGGCTTTGTCAATACTATCGAATGAAGTGAATGGAACTTTTAAGAATGCTCTTCACCTTTTTCCATAAAGGATGACGGCCAATGAACACAACGTAAATCATCCGATTTAACTTGGAAAACATATTGCACGCATTTCTTCTTTAAAATGATTGTAAAGCATCACCTACCGCTTCTTCGGATTATGCTAAAGGTCTAGAAACATGTAGTTATCTCTCTGTCGGTGCTCAAGTGATGTTGCGATCAAATCTTTCAGTGCAGAGTGAGTTGGTTAACAATGCAATGAGTATTATTGTGGATATTGTGTACTCACAATCAAAAAGCTCTTTTAGCGGTGATGTGAATTTTGATAACTATCATGCTATTGAATTTCACGAGGGAGCAAACCTTATTTCAATAACTCCACAAATAGTAAATTAGAAAACTTCTTCAAGTACATCATGTATGAGAACGCAGTTGCCTTTAGTTCTATGTTGGCCTATAGCAATACATAAAAGTCAAGGACTAATACTTTGATCGAGCAATAATTAATATCGGTGATTAAGAAAGTCTTGGTTATACTTTTGTTGCATTATCAAGAACCCGAAGTTTAGAGGATCTTGCGCTCAATCCTACGTTTCCGTTCAACAGACTTGCACAGATTAGAAAATCCAAAGGTTTACATTTAAGGTTATTGGGGGTAGAATGCTTGAATGCTATATCTATTTAATAAATGGTAGATAAAAAAAAAACCATATTTTTGAAAAAACTGATTATTTTTTTATATTTGCATGAATTGAATTTTTTAATAATATAGTATCTTAGTCATTGACAGTGGATGGGCGGTGTGCATACTTGTGCACTGTGAGCAGTTTATGTTCGCCTTATTTACCATTTTTGGTCAATATTAGGTACGGATGGTAGGTTCAATGACAAAATAAGACGAGTGATATCAAGTGAAAACTATCATAATGACTCTGAAACCAATTTTTAATGCTTTTTTTTTTTGAATTTCACTTTCTACAAAATGAGTACTAACATTGTGCTATTTCTGTTTCATGTAGTTTCCATATTATGATTTTGTGAATCGAGAGATCATGTATAAAGTTGCCTCTTTTACAAGGAAAGTTCACCAATTTGGCTTCAGACAGGTACATGCTCTTATTTTAATAGTCGCTCCCTTTGATTTTATAAAATAAGAGGTAGCTATGAAATTTTTGGAATTTATGCATTGTTGCTTAATAAATACAGAAAGAAAAGTTTTCTTGTTTGATCATGGAGTATTGGGCTGGTGGTGATTTGCATGCCTCGAGGCAGAGGCGGCTAGGGAAGTATTTTTCCTAGCAAGTTTCTAGGTACGTTTTTTATGATTAATCTCTTATTAGATTTTTTTTTTATGCAGTTATTGATTAGATCAATTCCTATGAATTTTGTTGTGCTCTTCCTTCTATATCGTGATCTCTTGATTTTTCATCCTATAACTAGTGCTAAAACTATTACAAAAATCACTACCTTGTTGTGCATTATAGATGTTTGAATGTCCCGTTATATTTTGTCACAAATTATTTATAATCATAGTCCTCTGTCACAAATTTGTTTATGCTTTTCTTAAATTTGTTACCGAAATCCAGACATAAATTATTTTGATTTTAAGCATTTGAATGTCATGTTATATTTTGTGTGCAGGTATTATTTAAGCATTATAATGATCAGAAGAAGAATCAAAAGAAAATAAAAGGAGAATTATTAGTTATTATTCAATAGAAGACTGTACATGATCAAGTTATTTTGGTTTCTTTTCTTTTCAGCTTACGAACTGAGACAAAATTATGACCACTAGGGTTCCTGCATGTTTAGTTAAATGGGTTGTACTAATTTATTTACAATTATTGTTTAAATTCATTACAAAGTAATTCATTGCTCCTTTATTAAAGCTGGCACTGTAGTGCCTATTAGATTGCTTAGTATACTAATTAGCAAGACTAGTGCATAGTGGATGCAAGGAAATGAACGGTATAAATGATAACAAATACATTTTTAATAGATTGTTGGATTATAATTGTGCCACCTACTGAACCCTAAAGCATAAATCATACTAGCTATGTATAGTAATACAAGATTGTACATGATGTGGTATGTCATAATCAGCTTTTAATTTGATTATCATATGCAGGTTATTTGATATGTGGTTAACTTATGATGTGATATGATTTCCAACTATAGAACGTGTCAGTTTACTTGTGATTGGAAAAGTCATACATATTTTAATTTGATGTGATATGGTATAATCAACTTTATTATATTTTCAAAACTGTAGAATGTTTTTTATATATTCCAAAATATCATTGAATGATTCATGCGTGATTAAACAGGTCCAATAACAAAAACTTAATGTCATGTTAAAGGCATTCTAAAATATCTACGTGTGAATATAATTACTCTAGACAATAATGCATTTTTTTTTGTTCACCATGTATCACTTAACAATGCATGGCAACAAAAGAGTTTATGGCATGATTAGTATAGTTTACGCTAGCAAAGAATGTTTCCCCTGCTACTAATTGAAGAATTCACTTGCAATTATTTTATTTTGTAAATTAAAATGTCTTGATGTTCATCACTCTTATTTTAACTTTCAAACACAATTTTTCTTTTTCAATATAATGCTTATTCCTTACTATTATATTTTACTTAGTCAAAAATGGTCAAACTACGGTTTTGTTTTTAAAGGAAAAATGGTTCGAATATATTCAAGTGGATGAACATGTCACATGGTCACATTTGTAATTTATTTCCTTGCTCCACATGCCTACAGGGATTTTATTTGGTCACCTTTGATTGATATTTATCAAATGCATAATTTCTATGCTTACCATCATAATTGTGCCACCTACTTAGTTCGTTAGGGTGGGAATGCTTGTTTGAGAATTATTTTGATTTATATCCGTCTTTCAAATTTCTTTGATCGGTTAAACGTTTACTGATCTGGTCTATAAATTCTAAAGCTTGAATTGGTCCAGTCAAATCAACTGATTTTAATTGGTTCAAAATCTACATATGCTTTATCAAAAAAATCTGCATGCCCTTTCAACTGGATAAACATCTTTTACCCGGTCCACAATGGATGGTTTTTAAGTTTTCTAAATAAAATGAACCCTTATCCATTTATAGTTACTATAAAAACTAAAACTGCCCGTTGTTATTTAAAAGTCCATATAAAGGTATCTTTCTCAACCATTATTATTTAGCTTTTACTTTTCTCATATTGTAACACTATTTATATGTACACATATATATAAAACAAAAACTTGGTTTCATTATTCTTTCCCATGCTATATATTTTTCTTGTAATTAACTCTTTTCTATAATGAATCAATTTTAATCATTGTCCTTGAATACTTCATGATGGAATATCTGTCCTGACGGGCATCAAAATATTTACCATCAAGATCATGTTAAAAGCTACCCATTGGATGAATTTCAAAACATTATTATAGTTCCGTCTATTTAGGAGCAGAGAGTTTCATTTGTGTGTGTACACATACGTATGAGCCCCCCATTTGAATTATTTTACCGTTTTGCTTGATTTTAATTGTAAAACCAGCATAATACATCATTTGGTTTTTACTGAAAAAATTATCAAAAGTTAGAGAGTTAAATTCAATTACTTCAGTGCCAAGCATAAATATGTCATGAGAATTATTAATCTAATATTATCGGTTGATGTTTGTAATGTTAAAATCGTTAATTTTGTTAGATTTGGATTATTTAAATATTTGTTAAGGTGGAAAGAAATTGACTAATTGATTCATTCAAATCACTTAATTTGGCTGGTATATGAAAGGATATTTTGAAGAAAACTAATTAATTAGTCAATCAATTAATTAGTCAATATATTTACTATATGAAGAAATAAATGATTAGGCAATAAATCAATCAAAGGAAAGATATGGAAACCAAGATTACGTCATCTATTTGTACTAAAATCAAATCATGCAATTTGGAAAGATATTTGGGTAATCAGAAAATTGATTTTCTTAATCTCCAAGCAACCCTTCATTATCAATTCTATTTAAATAAGAGAATTTCATCTTCATATGCAAGCAAGTGCGAGAGTATCTACCATTATTATTCACTCTCTTTTGTACTCTTTTCTTTAGTGAAATAAAAGAAGTTGTTGGATCCCCATGGACATAGGATATTCATATGTGAACCACGTTAAAGCTTCAATGTCTCTTATTTATGTTATTATTTCTATAAGACTGCATAATTGATTTTTTAAGTTCCATTGGTATCTAAATAGGCAATACTAGATCCTGATCAAATAATTCGCTTCCGTTCAAATTAAAACAAATTTCACTACAGTTTGGTATCAGAGCTAGTGTTATTGTTCCTGTTTGGATATTAATGGCTACTTCTAGTAAGTCTGTTGGTAGATCTGGTGTCAATTATGGAGTAACATGACTTGATGGAAAAGAAGATTTTGTTATTTGGAAGATGAAGATGGAGGCTGTATTAAAGTAGGAGAAGACTTATAAGGTTGTTTCTGCGTCTGAGAAATTGAAAGGTATTGATGCAGCTGATTTGAAAGAGATGGAAGATGAATCTCTCACCATAATTCTGTTGAACCTTTTAGATGAAGTCTTAGATAATTCTCTCAGAAGAAGATGGCGAAGGAACAATGGGATGCATTATCGGATGTATATCAAGACAAGTCTCTCACTAATCGGATTATTCTTCAGCAACAACTCTATTCGTTTAAGATGAAGCCTAGAGCTGATCTCATGGAGCATGTAGATACTTTGACAACTTTGATTGTGAACCTAAAGACAACGGAAGTTGATATTACCGATGAGGCTCAAGCTGTGATCCTCTTATGTTCCTTGCCTAAGGAGTATACTGCTTTTGTTAATTCCATGATTTATAGCCGTAGTAAAATTAGCTTGTCTGATGTAAAGGCTGATCTTCGTAGTAAAGTACTAAGAGGCAGATTGGCGAGCACTAGCTTGGATAGTGACACCAAAGGCTTATCTTTTCAGAGAGGTGGAGGCCAAAGCAGGTCGAAGAAAAGTGGAGGACGGAATTCTTCATGGTCTCAGTCTAAGGGGCCTAAGAATTTGACTTGTCATTATTGTAAGAAACTAAGGCACTTCATAGCACAATGTCTCAAGCTTGAAGGTAGAAGAAAAGATCCAAGTAAGCCTCGGCTTCTACAGTAGAGAAATCAGATATAGATAGTGACGCCGATGTATTTACAACTATTGGCTCTTCTACGAAGAGCAACTTATGGCTGATTGATTCTGGCGCATCCTACCATATGACACCTGATAGGAACTTCTTTTCCACTTACCGTGACATTGATGGAGGAGAAGTTCCGATGGGTAACAATGCTCCTTTCCATATGGTTGGTGTTGGTAGCATGATGATTAGGATGTTTGATGGTGTTATTCGCACGATCATTGATGTTAGACATGTACCTGGTTTGAGGAGGAGCTTGATTTTTGTTGGGGCACTGAGTAGACTTAGCTTGAAGATTGTAGTGGAAGGAGAAAAAAATGAAGATATATAAGGGTTCCATGATTGTTATGTAAGGTGTGAGGGCACGAAATCTTTATCTATTAAAGGGCACTACTGTAATTGGTGAATCGGCTTTTGTTACATCGATTGATTCAGAGTCTTCCAAATTATGGCACTTACGGATGGGTCACATCAGTGAGCACAACATGGATGAGTTGAGAAAAAGAGGATTGATTGATGGAGTTCATCATTCAAAACTTGGTTTTTGTGAAATGTGTTCTTGAAAGCAGTCGAAATTTGTTTTTGGTATAGGAGAGCATAAAGCAAAACTGTCTTGGAGTAGTTCATATAGATGTCTGGGGTCCCTCCCCTTGTCAGTCTTTAGGTGGAGCCAGATATTTCATTTCATTAATAGATGATTTCTCTCATAAAGTATGGGTATACTTTCTTCAATCAAAGAGTGAAACCTTTGCCAAATTTCAAAAATGAAAACCTAAGGTTGAGAAGCAGTCAGGGAAGAAATTGAAAGTTCCCCGTTCAGACAATGGCAGTGAATTTGTATCATAGGAATTCATTGATTATTGTGAGTCTAAAGGCATTAAGAGGCATTACACTATATCAGGCGACCCACAGCCTAATCGAGTTGCAGAAAGGATGAATCAGACATTATTGGAGAGAACAAGATGCCTCAGACTGACTGCTAAATTGAAGAAGGGATTTTTGGCTAAATCTTTATCTATGGCGGCTTCCCTCATCAACCACACACCTTCTACTGCCATAGATATGAAGATACCTGAAGAAGCATGGAAAGGAGAGCTTGTTAGCTATTCATTTCTCAAAGTGTTTGGTTGCCCGGCTTATGTGCATGAGAGTAAAGGGAAGCTGGAACCTAGAGCTTGCAGGTGTATTTCTCTAGATTATAAGAGGAGTGAAGGGATATAGGTTGTTGTGTCCTATTAGCAAGAAGATCGTTATGAGCAGGCATGTGACTTTTGATGAGAACGCTATGTTGAAGGTGGAGCCTTTCTCACCGGATGACAATGAGAGGACATGTGAAGAATACCAAACACAAAGCAAGTCATCTGTTGAATCTTTCCATAGACGTTCAGATGGTGTTTCCGATGACACTGTGGTTGATGAGGATAATATCGATGTTGGTCCAGAGGATCAAGCTCAAGGTGGAGCTCATCCAAAAACTAGGCCTGTCAGACAAAGAAGAAAGCCTAAGTCGCTTGATGAGTTTGTTAGATTAAGCATCGATGATATTAACTTCGATGATATGACAACATATGCTTTGAATGTTGTCCATGATGAGCCATGTGATTACAGACAAGCTATCACATCAGTTAACAATTCCAGTTGGTTAGTTTCTATGGAGGAGGAGACTGAACCATTGCAGAGAAATCATACTTGGGATTTGGTGCCTCCTCCCACCAACGAAAGAGCTATTGGATGCAAGTGGGGTCTATAGAGTAAAAGATGGTGAAAATGGTAATCTCAGATACAAGGAAAGATTAGTCGCAAAGGGGTATGTTCAGAAGAAGGGGATAGAGTATCATGATATCTTTGCTCCAGTGGTTAGGCATACTTCTATTCATATTCGTTTGGCATTAGTTGCTCATTATGATATGGAACTAGGGCAACTAGATGTCAAAACTGCATTCTTGCATGATGATCTGGATGAGGATATTTATTTAAAGCAGTCGGAAGGGTTCATTTATAGTAGCAGACTAGACAATGTTTGCAAACTCAACAAATCTCTATATGGACTGAAGCAGTCTCGTAAACTATGGTATAAGAGATTTGATAAGTTTATGCTTTCACAGGGATACTCAGAAGTTTCAAAGACTAGTGTGTTTATTTCAGGATATGTGATAGTGATATGATTTATTTGTTGTTATATGTTGATAATATGCTGATTGCATCTCAGAGCATGGTCAGAATTAAGGAGTTGAAAGTGGAGCTCAGTAGAGAGTTTGACATGAAGGATTTGGGAAAAGCACAAAGAATATTGGGTATGGAGATAGGCAGGGATATGAAGCGGAGAGAGTTAAGGCTCACTCAAGCACGGTACATCGAGAAGGTCCTTTCTCGATTTGGAATGGAGAAAGCCAAACCGATTGGCACTCCATTAGGCTCTCATTTTAAGTTGTCAAAAGATTTATCTCCCTCATTGGAAGAAGATAAGAGTTATATGGCTGATATACCTTATTCTAGTGCAGTTTGTAGTCTTATGTATGTGATGTTGTGCACAAGACTAGATGTGGCCCATGAAGTGGGTGTTGTGAGTCGATGTATGTCTAACCCAGGCAAAGAGCATTGGCAAGCTGTGAAGTGGATTCTTAGATATCTTCGAGACACTTCTTCGGTGGACTTGTTATATGGTGGAGTGGATGGTGACATATTTCTTAGAGGATACTGTTATTCTGATTATGCTGGGGATAAAAATGCTAGGAAGTCAGTGTCGGGCTATGTTTATACACTTGGCAAAGGCTCGATTTCATGGAGATCAAAGCTGCAATCTATCGTTGCTTTATCGGCTACCGAAGCGGAGTTGATATGATTGTGGAAGCAAAAAAGGAAGGATTATACTTACTTCAGTTGTTGGATGATCTTTCAATGGTGCAGCAGACAGTAGAGCTAATTCAAACAATCAGAGTGCCACTCATCCTGTAGAGAATCAAGATTAAAGTTCATGGACGAAGCACATTGATGTTAGAGGTTTCTTTCTTATGTTTAAGGAAGAACGAAGCAAGATAAAATTATTGAAAGTGAGTACTTTGGTTAATCCTTCAGATATGATGACTAAGTCACTTCCAAAGGACAAGTTTGAGCATTGCTCAAACTTGATCAGTTTGATACCTATTACTTGAGCGCCATGGGGCACTAGACACAACAACTTACATGTCGATTGCTTGATTATAAGGTGATGAAGAGAGATTGTTATATTTGAGCCAAGGTGGAGTGTTAAATTTGGACGATTTAAATACTTGTCAAGGAGGAAAGAAATTGATTAATTAACTCATTCAAATCAATTAATTTGGCTGGTATATGTAAGAATATTTTGAAGGAAACTAATTAATTAGTCAATCAATTAATTAATCAATATATTTGCTATATGAAGAAATAAATGAATAGGCATAAAGAATAAATCAATCAAAGGAAAGATATGAAAACCAAGATTACGCCATCTATTTGTACTAAAGTCAAATCGTGCAATATGAAAAGATATTTGGGTAACCAGAAAATTGATTTTCTTAATATCCAAGCAACCCTTCATTATAAAGTCTATTTAAATGGAGGAATTTCATCTTCATATGCAAGCAAGTGTGAGAGTATCCACCATTATTCTTCCCTCTCTTTTGTACTCTTTTCTTTAGTGAAATAAAAGAAGTTGTTGGGTCTCCGTGGACGTAGGATATTCATATCTGAACCGCGTTAGATCTTCTATGTCTCTTATTTCTGTTATTATTTCTGTGAGACTGCATAATTGATTTTTTAAGTTCCATTGGTATCTAAATAGGCAATACTAGATCCTGATCAAATAATTCGCTTCCGCTCAAATTAAACAAATTTCACTACAAACATAGTACATATAATAGTACAACAAAATAGATACATTACCTGCATTGGTACTTGCATAGTTGCATATAAGCTTCCGTAACAAATTTTATTTTATTTTTTAGGCAACCACCGCATTAATATTAATATTTATAAGGTCAGAAAAATACTTGGATTACTAAAAATAAAATAAAATAAAATATGAATCTATCCTGTCTATCTATTATTCTTCCCTCTATCATAAAAAGAGAGTATATGTGATCGTAAAAGAATACACTAATTTATTCTTAGCAATTAAAATGTTTATTTTACAAATTTCTCCTGCAATTTTTAATCTAAAATGCCATTCCTTTTTACATTTGATAGTATATTTATAGCACTTATTACTTTGTAGCTGCATAAGAAAATACTTCGTTCATAGTAAAAGAGTAATTTATTCATTATTTTTTTATCTACTATTATATTAATCGATATTTGTATGTATGCTTTATAATATTACATTAATTAATGTTATCTCTATTATTCAAATGGATTTGGCTAGAAATGTTCTTTCTCTTACATTATTGGATCCATACCAACGTATTTGGATCATTAAAGTTCGGATGACAAATGAATGCTATTTGAGATCCTATGAAAATTTTAAAGGAGAATATTGCGTGTTCAGTATAGAACTCACTGATGAAGATGTTAGTACTTTTTATCTTAAGGCTTTCGACAATATTTTCTACATTTGCGCAATCATCAAGTTGTTATTATAATGCTTGCTTTCTTCAAATTATAAGGTACCCAAATTCAAGCTATAATGTTTAATAAAGTAGCAGACAAGTACTATCTTATATTTGAGTATGGAAAAGTTTACTATATTTCTAAAGAAACTCTTAGGCCTAAAAAAAAGAATTCAGTGCTATAAAAAATAAATGATAATATTGAAAAACACGATAACATTGAAAACATGATATAACTATTGCAGATGATTCATAAGTAAACTTATTGTAGTAATTAATTATTTGTTTAATCGAAATATTTATGCTTGGATATAAATTACAGAACCAAAACCATTAATGTAATGTTATGGGCAAAACTGGCTATGGAAGTAGGTTCCATGCTGCTAGAAATGGTTGATGAAGCTTCTATAGTAACTAATAAATATGTAAAAGTTGGAGATTTCCAACGTAAGAAAACGTTTAGTTTTTTATATCATTACCATGCCATCATTTTTTAAAAAAATTTATTGTTATTGCAGGTTTATCTTTATCAACATTGAGTAAAAGAAATTTAGCTATAAACTCAAACATATCAGAAGCTTAAAAACTTATAATTTGATACGATTGTAAAGGCAAAAATGCAAACAGGGTTATGCTTTCTGATATAACAAACAACTCAACATTGGGTCATGATAAGATTAGTCCTCATCATTTCAAATTATAACATCATTAATAATTTCATATCAATTGGTTATTTTTGATTTTTTTTTTTCATACATGGTCTATATTCTTCAATGTATTTGCTTACCCAACTTACATTAAGAGTCAAACATTGTGGTATCGAGCTTGCAAAAGTTGAAAAAAAAGGTAATTGAAGCTGCATGATCGGACTATTGGTGTGAAGCATGCCAACAGAATGAAAGTACTTGTATTTTGAGGTAAAAATTTATAGTTAAGTATTTATAGTAAACGTTAATGTATGTAATAATATTTTTAATGAAGATATATTATGGTAATGAAAATTAATGATCCATATACTGAAGCCTGGATGACTACTTTCAATAAACCAGTAGAGAAAATCATAAATTGTAGTGCTGATGACCTCTATAGGTTTGAGAATAATGAAGGTAAAGATATGTACCAACAAAAACCAAAGGAGTTGTTATGGGTCCCTCGTCTTTACAGGATTGGTGTTGCCCAGATTGAGTTATGAATGAAAAAAATAAAAGATCACCATTATGTCTTAATTGGTTATTAATTATTCGGTTGAACCAAGCTTCTTGTCGGAAGAAATACAACAATGACAGAGTCCAAAATTTAGTTTTTTTTAGCTTTTTATTTCAGCGACGTTAGTTTTTTTAAGTATTTTTATTTCAGCAATGTTAGTTCTTTTAATAACAATGGTACTTTTAGCTAATTTATTTAAAAGAGTGCAAACCCGTACGATGCATATAGGGTCGACACCACAAATTGAGCATGAATATAGTTGATGTAATAGATGAATACCCAGCTCATTGTTAAAAAGATTAATGTTGCCAAAACTTCGAATAATAGAGGATAAATTTTCAAATTAGGCCTCACAAAATAACATATTTCAATTTTAGGCCTTGTCCAAAACTTATTACAAAAATAAGCCTAATTTTGCGCGAATATGGACTGCGCAAGTTTATTTTTTTTTAAACCAAATTTGTACAAGCGCAAATTTGGAATGAACAACTGTTATTTAAATTTTTTTTGCTTGAGTATGTTTGGAATGCGCAAGTGTTAATTTTGAGCACTTATGGAATGCGCAAGTGTTATTTTTGAGAGAAAAAATTGTGCTTGCGCTTTGGAATGCACAAATATAAAATGCTGTATAAATCAAAACGATGCCCATTTTTGTAGTAAGTTTTGTACGAGGTCTAAAATTGAAATAAGTTATTTTCTCGGATTTATTTTGAAAATTCATCCTTTATATAAACCGCTACCTTTTGGATACTTCATTGAAGATGTTGTAAATTTAAAAAAAAACTAAGTAGACAAAGCAAAAAATGTTATAAATTGTCAGTATAGTAACTCTGGCAATTAATGATGTTACGTTATTGAATAAATTGGATTTAGGAAAACATCATATTACAACAGTTGGAGCAGCTAACAGTAAATTGTTGAAATGCGTATGTTACAATCCAGAATAGACGTATTAAAATTGAGGAAAATTTAAGTAGCAAATGACAACATTGTTTATTAATATCCATTTCGTAACCACTTAAACGTTGAAAACCTAAATTTGGCAGCGAATATTTGTTGACATGGAGTAGCCTCTAGGTAATGTACTTTAATTTGTTGCATACATCTTCATTATATGTAGCAACCCTGTATTTTGTAATTATTTTAATTGTATATTTTAATTATTTTAATTTAAATTTTGATTTAAAAAAAAATTATTTTACTTATTGAAATGATTAGATTTTATTATTTAAATATAAATCTTGATTTTTATATGAATTATAATTCCAAAACTTATGTAAGTTGAATATTTCCAGAACAGGTGAATTTTTGGTCAAATAGTCAAACTTTGACTTCTAACTTAAAATTTAAAAGTTTGAAATTATAAATTTTATCTTTTATTATGAACATAGATTTAATAACATGAATACTACTTTTCGTTTCGTTGGAAACAGAGTTAAATTGTGAAAGTTATGAACATTTCAATTTTTAGTATAATTGGTTTTTTTTGCAATTTTGCCTATTTTAAATTTTATAAATTATATTTTCTTTCTTATATTTTATTTTAATATGTGTAAATATGTTAATTTATGTATATTTTCATCTCTAAATATTTTAAAAATAATAATAGAATTTTTCTAAAATTTACTATGATGATTTCCTATTTTTGAAAGTTGTTTTCCTATTTTCTGCTATTTTCTTCATAAAAAAATTATATGTAAATTAAATTTTAAATATTTATATTGTGAATATATTTTTATTTTATGTTATTATTTATGCTTAAAAATATATTACAAGCTCATATGAATTTTATAAAATTTATTCTATTAAATTTCAAATTTTCCAGACTAGTTTACTATTTTTAGCTATTTTCTTAATTTAACTTTATATTATTGATAAATGTTTATATAAATTATTACATTTTGATAAATTTCGAAATTTTATCTGGTATTAGTATTATTACCAGAAATATAAAGTTATAAAAAAAATTAAATAAAGAAATATGAAAGGTTTCTGAAACCTTTTACATTCCTAAGTCTTTTAATCTTCTGCCTTTTCATTTCTTAACCTACATCTTTATTGTTTTTTTCTTTGGCCATACAATTCCTTCTCATTTCAGCTGCCTCCTTCATTCTTTTTCAAGTGAACTCAAAAATACTTCTCACAAAAAAAAAAGGTGCGGCCATAGTTGATCAAAAAGATTGGGTAGAAACTTCTTCCTTTCTCTTGTTTTTCTATTGATTTCTATTGATTGTTTGCATTTGTTCTCACTTGATTTGATAG
The DNA here is from genome assembly GCA_030765085.1 of Allium cepa. Taxonomy (NCBI): domain Eukaryota; kingdom Viridiplantae; phylum Streptophyta; class Magnoliopsida; order Asparagales; family Amaryllidaceae; genus Allium; species Allium cepa. Next base: position 628,076,877 of record CM060941.1, read on the forward strand.
GATGCACCAACTCCAGCCCTTAGCCGACCTCCACCACCTCATTCTCTGATCATCATCCCCTCCAGTCCACCACCCTATCAGGCCGAGCAACCCCAAGGCAAGCCTCACCACCAAAATGCACAAATCCATCACCTAGCATTCAAGCCTAGCCTAGTTTGCATCTAACACCTTCATCTCCCTTTAGCCGCCACCTACACCACCACCACCACCTCCAACCTGACATAACACCTCTACCACGTCATCCCCTGACCCCACCAGAGATGGCCGTTCCCACCTGTGCTTTGGCCGAGCCCAATGCTTGCTTGAATCCATGTATGTTGCCTTGTTAGTGTAGTTTCCATCACCACCACCTTTGCACCAACTTTTTACCACCTAGACCGACCAACCACCGTCACCACTGACCTGATCTCGACCTAAGAACACCTCTACACACCCTCACTTGACCATACCTAAAGTGTCCATCCCCTCCTTGGCCTTGGCCGAGCCTTGTAGTTGCATAGAATCCTTGATATTGCCTTCTAATGTTAGATTTTGCATCACCAAATGTTGCACCACTTTCTCTAGGCTAGGCCGACCCATTCCAATCCATGACCTGATCCAAATACATTCTTTGGCCGTGCAAACCTGATCCATAGTTGAAGCATAGATGGTAGGAAGCAAGTGCAAACACTTTGGCTTTGTTTATGCATCCATTTCTAGCTTTGTTTAGTGGTATTTTGTGTTGAAACTTATGTGTTGTTATACTTGTTTTGTTGAATGTATCTAAGGGAATTGATACTTTGGCTCTCCCACTCATATTTGTGTCGTGTTATCGTTCTTGTTGGGATCTCATTCGTGCATTCGTTGTTGTGTCTCCAGCTCAAACAAGTGAGTTATCCTCACCAGACAATATGTACATATATAACTAGTAAATTGACCCCTTTTGAATCTGTAAAATGCATTAACATGTTACATATGCTATATTATGATTATATGATGTTCACCCATGCTTAAACACCTATTATAACATCTGTTACTGTTATATTATGTTGTTCTGTTATTTTTATCAGTTTATCACACTGCAAGTTCCCTTTAGATTAGAATCACTATGGGTTGAAATGATACATACCCGAACGGACTTTAGAATAGGGGAAAATCGTAATGGGCTGAAATGATAGGCCTGAGCGATTTTCATTTTATTTCATTTACTTGGGACTGCGGGTTTGAAATGATAAAACCCGGATTTTCTTTGTAAATTACGGGTTGAAATGATACATTACCCGTATCACTTTACCTAGGCTAGAAAATTATATACAGACCCGTAGTTAAAATATATTTTTCTAAAATTTTTAAAAATATGTTTGAAATGTAAATATTATAATATTTTGATTTAAAACATAATTAAAAATTATTTTTGTAAAGTATTATTGATTTTTTTGGAAATTTATAGGTTAAATAAATTATGGAAAAGTTAGAAAATTTAAATGTAAGTTATTTTGGAAATTTTGATTTAATTATAATTGGAAATTAAATTAAATATGAAATTATGATAAATTTATGATAATTTGAATTTAAAATGAATTTAAACTGATTTTATAATATATTAATGATTTTTGAGTAAAGTTAAAAAAATGAAAGGGATGATTATTTAAGTTGAAATTTTGAAATATAACCAAATGGGAATTTGTGAATTTGGTTTAAAAGTGAATTTTAAGTTAAGTGAAAAAAATTGAAATTAAGTTATATTTTGAAATTTAAACTTAAGTGTTAAGTTGAAATTTAATTTAATGAATTTAAATTTGAATGTTGAAATTTAATAAGTGAATTATTATTAAATCTTGATTTTTGAATGGAAATTTAATTTTATAAAATCATGAACTTAAGGAAAATTAAATGTTGTTTATAAATGTGAAAATGTATGATTTTATAATTTAAAAATGTTTTAAATAAAAATATAATTGGTTGTGAAATTATATTGAATATTTGAAGTTAATTAACTGCATTTTTGAAATGCTATTAATTGCAATTTAAATGATATTACAGCATTTGTAAATGATGTAGTTGATGATAATGAACTAAAAAGCTAAATTGAATTAAAGGCTATTATAGCAATCTTTTTAAGTGCTATAATTGTTGAATTTAACTAAGTTTATTTGAAATATTAAGTAAACCCTATTACAACATTTTTAAAAATGCTGTCTTTTGTTAAATTGAACTGTTTTGAATGTAACTTTCCGTAGCGTTTTCTAAATGCTGCGAAAAGTGAATTTTCAATGTTTTGATAAACTTAAGTGAATAAATGAACTTTGGAAGTTGAAATTTTTGGAAATTTAATAATTTAATTATTAAATATAATAACTTCATTTTAATGATTTAAAATGATTTTTGAAATATAAACTGTTTGGAAATGTAAATTGAAATGGTATTTTAAATTGAATAAAATGAATAGTGATTTGAAATGAATGTGGTTTTGAAAAGATATGATATTTTGGTTTATTAAAATGATTTGAAATGAGGTTTTGCAATGATATGATATTTTGATATATTAAAATGATTTGAAATGTGGTTTTGAAATGATATGATATTTTGATATATTAAAATGATTTGAAATGTGGTTTTGAAAAGATATGATATTTTGATATATTAAAATGATTTGACAAGAATTTCTAGAAAGATATGATGTTTTAAAATGGTTTGGAATTAATTTAATCATTATTTTGATAAAGATTTGGATTTGAAATGATATCCTATTTTGAAGTATAAACATTATTTTAAAAGTTATAACTACGGGTTATAATAACGATTGGTTGGCAAAGAGACCGGGATCGGATATCTGGCATACTCTCTGTCGATACCGAAAACCACTTTGACAACCGTGTACGCGGTGGAGATTCCAGAATGAAGTAGGATGGTGGCGACGTTCTTGAGGTATATTACGTGGACCCAACTCCCGTGAGTTGGCATAAGGTGGCTAAAACAGGAGCGATCTCGGGCCAAGTGAGGTCATTCCTCCTATCGGACACATTCCTTCGATACTATACTCTTACTGGTGATTGATTAGATGGCCATCCTCCGATTTTGATATGGGAGTGTGTTCCGAGGTGGGCGTATGTGGCTGCTGCGTTACCACCAGCCCGTGTGCGTAATTGGTATATCTACCCTGGCATTGCCTTGTGTGCCGTGTCACCTACCATACCGAGCCTTTACTACGAGTTTGTTTTTCTCCCGTAGCCCATGTGGTATCCTCTGACAGTCACCCGGAGTGGAGATGGCATGATATTGGATGGACTACTTGGACTATTATGTGTGAAGGGTGATATGGGTAGCCCGGAACGCTATTTAAAAGTAAGTTTATTTTACTGTAGACATTATTATAATAGCGAAATATTACTACATAGTAAATAGTTTAACGGATCCTTAAAGGATGGGCGGTCTCAGGCATCCTTTAAGTTACTTGTACCTTATTACAGTTCATTTGAGTTGGTTTACATTATATAAGTATATATTGTCCTGACTCGAGTGTTTGTATTTTTATTTACGCTCGGGTCAGCCTGAGTTATTCACAGATTCGGATTCCACTTTCTGGAGATTGGAATCGCTGGAGATTATCTGCTTATCTAGTTTTATCTATTCCAGTTCTGTTGTTCTATTCAGCTTGTACTTGGTTATCATCTTAAGAGTTCTGTTGTACTTTATTTAGTCTGTTGTATTTTATTTAACTCTGATATATTTATATAGTGGCTTCATGAACTACTATTTCTTTTACTTCCACTGCATTATTAAATACTCTGTGTCTGTGATCTGTGATTTTATTTACTGTATATTCTGAGATTTGCCAAATTTTATTTACAATGCGGTATTTTGAGCAATTCAAGTCCGACATGTGCGGATGCGAATGGTTGAAAATATCGGGTTGTTACAGTTGGTACCAGAGCTTTGGTAGCTCTAGGAAAAACTCAGTATATAGGGTAAATGTATTTACAGAATCACTTTCATTAGAGTTTAAACCTCTTCCTTTTTGACTCGATTCCTTTGAATTTTGGAACATTCCCTGTGGTTCCAAAATCCATTCCTGTCCCTCACTATTTATCTTCTTTTGTTTCTGGAGTATCCCATAACTCCACTTCAAAAGATCTTCATAATGAGTTGGCGGTCTCGCCAACCTCAAATTTATTTGTAAAAGGGGAAAACCCCTTTACAACAACATCCATTCACCAGAGATTCTATATCCTCGGTTTAGATGCTAGTATCTCTTATAATTTCGAACTCTACATCTTGAGATTGAATGTAGATTTACCCCAGAAAATCCGCATCGATCTTATTCTATAAGTCACGGTTGACCCGGTTAAGATTACCCACGGTTTATTTAAGCTTATCCATCTCCCTACTCGGTTTAACCATCTTGTCTTTTGTTTCTAAACCATCTCCAAACATTTTGAACTATACTTGTAAATATATGTTTATATATTGTGTTGTTTGAGTTGTTGATGTTGATTTGGGTTTCTAATCGATTCGTCTGATCAACGCTATCGATAAGATTTCCAAAACACTTGAACAGAGCAAACTGACACAATATGTTTTTAAAATTTAGTAATGAAATAAATTTTGTGAAATAAATTTTGTAACTATATTATAAATCTTTATCTGGATTTTTATTTGAATTAGTTGTTAATAAATAATATTTGATTTATATATCATTTTCTATTGTTTCATATATCTAATTGAACTATAAAACATGGTTATAAATTTATTTGGAAATCTAAGATGAATGTAAAACAAGAATTTGAGAATTTAATTTCCGATGGTTTCAAACCTTGTGTTTTCAAGTTTTAAAAGGATATCTTATTTAAAGCATTTTGAATAGAAATTTGTTTCCAAAGAATTTGAAAAGTTAAAGAAATTTGTGCTCTTCTCTTTGTCGCTGGAAAATAGTTTCGGTGATGAACCACGGCATCATCGACTTTCATTTTCGAGTTTCGAAGTGAAGAGACCGTTATGTAGTCTTGCTACAGCTTTGTTTTGGGAAATTTAGTTGATTTGAATTTCTAAAATAAGACTGGATTTATAATATATATATATATATATGATTTAAATATGATTTGACTTATTATGTTTATATATTTATTTATCCCTAAATGGTTTGAAGGGAATCAGAAATTTTATTCTTAAATTTTACCTTAAAGAATAATTTCAATTATAAAAAGAAATTCAAATTTTTTGAATAAATGATTCAAGCTTGAAATGATTGAATTGGAAAGTTTTATTTGTATAATACACAATTTCATTCCAATATAACTTACCTTAATTTTCAGAAGTTGAATATGTAATTGGATAATATACAATATAAAAAAAAGATTTTATAAATAAAATTTGCTGGGTTATTATAAATTTTATATACTTAAATTTTTGTTATAAAAGGATTAACAGAGGTAAATAAAGAAAAAGTGTAATGGAATAATTTACAATATAAAATGATGATAAAGGAACTAAGAATAAATTTAAGGCAGTTACAATGAGTGTAAATATATTTAACATGGGTGATAAAATATATTGAGAGGAATAAATTTAATTTTAATTAGCAGTGAAGAAGAATTAAATTTTATTAAGTACATTTTTGAATATAATAAATGATGATTTTTCAAGTACATGATTTTAGGGATTTGTTAATTTAAGATAATTGGATGATAAGATAATGAAATTAGAGATGCTTAAGATTTATTTGACTTATGTAAAATTAATTTTCAGTTTAAGTTGAAATTTTATGGTTTCAAATTTATTATTTTATTTTGTTTTTCAAACTATCTTTTGGTTGTCCTAATTTCCCTTATCTTGCTACAGAATGGGAGGCTATTGCTTATACCAGTCTATTTAGAAATCTTTCTGTAATCTTTGAAAATCTTTGGTACCCATCTGGAACTGAGCACTGCTTACCATCCACAGACCGACGTCAAACGAAAAAGGGTGAACCAGATTCTAAAGGATCTTTTCGTGCTTGTGTTCTTGATTTGATCACCTCCACCTTGTTAAACTTACCTATAACAACAGTTATCAGGTATAATCTCAATCTTCTAGTTACCCTGTCTTAATCTTATTTCATCTCTATCTCTTCTGTGCTTTCCCATACCTCATTCCTTTTCGGGGACGAAAAGTTTTGAGTGGGGGAGAGTGTAGCAACCCTGTATTTTGTAATTATTTTAATTGTATATTTTAATTATTTTAATTTAAATTTTGATTTAAAAAAAACTTATTTTACTTATTGAAATGATTAAATTTTATTATTTAAATATAAATCTTGATTTTTATATGAATTATAATTCCAAAACTTGTGTAAGTTGAATATTTCCAAAAGAGGTGAATTTTTGGTCAAATAGTCAAACTTTGACTTCTAACTTAAAATTTAAAAGTTTGAAATTATAAAATTTATCTTTTATTATGAACATAGATTTAATAACATGAATACTACTTTTCGTTTCGTTGGAAACGGAGTTAAATTGTGAAAGTTATGAACATTTCAATTTTTAGTATAATTGGTTTTTTTTGCAATTTTTCCTATTTTAAATTTTATAAATCATATTTTCTTTCTTATATTTTATTTTAATATGTGTAAATATGTTAATTTATGTATATTTTCATCTCTAAATATTTTAAAAATAAAAATAGAATTTTTCTAAAATTTACTATGATGATTTCCTATTTTTGAAAGTTGTTTTCCTATTTTCTGCTATTTTCTTCATAAAAAAATTATATGTAAATTAAATTTTAAATATTTATTTTGTGAACATATTTTTATTTTATGTTATTATTTATGTTTAAAAATATATTACAAGCTCATATGAATTTTATAAAATTTATTCTATTAAATTTCAAATTTTCCAGACTAGTTTACTATTTTTAGCTATTTTCTTAATTTAACTTTATATTATTGATAAATGTTTATATAAATTATTACATTTTGATAAATTTCGAAATTTTATCTGGTATTAGTATTATTACCAGAAATATAAAGTTATAAAAAAATTAAATAAAGAAATATGAAAGGTTTCTGAAACCCTTTACATTCCTAAGTCTTTTAATCTTCTGCCTTTTCATTTCTTAACCTACATCTTTATTGTTTTTTTCTTTGGCCGTACAATTCCTTCTCATTTCAGTTGCCTCCTTCATTCTTTTTCACGTGAACTCAAAAATACTTCTCACAAAAAAAAGGTGCGGCCATAGTTGATCAAAAAGATTGGGTAGAAACTTCTTCCTTTCTCTTGTTTTTCTATTGATTTCTATTGATTGTTTGCATTTGTTCTCACTTGATTTGATAGGATGCACCAACTCCAGCCCTTAGCCGACCTCCACCACCTCATTCTCTGATCATCACCCCCTCCAGTCCACCACCCCATCAGGCCGAGCAACCCCAAGGTAAGCCTCACCACCAAAATGCACAAATCCATCACCTAGCATTCAAGCCTAGCCTAGTTTGCATCTAACACCTTCATCTCCCTTTAGCCGCCACCTACACCACCACCACCACCTCCAACCTGACATAACACCTCTACCACGTCATCCCCTGACCCCACCAGAGATGGCCGTGCCCACCTGTGCTTTGGCCGAGCCCAATGCTTGCTTGAATCCATGTATGTTGCCTTGTTAGTGTAGTTTCCATCACCACCACTTTTGCACCAACTTTTTACCACCTAGACCGACCAACCACCATCACCACTGACCTGATCTCGACCTAACACACCTCTACACACCCTCACCTGACCATACCTAAAGTGTCCATGCCCTCCTTGGCCTTGGCCGAGCCTTGTAGTTGCATAGAATCCTTGATATTGCCTTCTAATGTTAGATTTTGCATCACCAAATGTTGCACCACTTTCTCTAGGCTAGGCCGACCCATTCCAATCCATGACCTGATCCAAATACATTCTTTGGCCGTGCAAACCTGATCCATAGTTGAAGCATAGATGGTAGGAAGCAAGTGCAAACACTTTGGCTTTGTTTATGCATCCATTTCTAGCTTTGTTTAGTGGTATTTTGTGTTGAAACTTATGTGTTGTTATACTTGTTTTGTTGAATGTATCTAAGGGAATTGATACTTTGGCTCTCCCACTCATATTTGTGTCGTGTTATCGTTCTTGTTGGGATCTCATTCGTGCATTCGTTGTTGTGTCTCCAGCTCAAACAAGTGAGTTATCCTCACCAGACAATATGTACATATATAACTAGTAAATTGACCCCTTTTGAATCTGTAAAATGCATTAACATGTTACATATGCTATATTATGATTATATGATGTTCACCCATGCTTAAACACCTATTATAACATCTGTTACTGTTATATTATGTTGTTCTGTTATTTTTATCAGTTTATCACACTGCAAGTTCCCTTTAGATTAGAATCACTATGGGTTGAAATGATACATACCCGAACGGACTTTAGAATAGGGGAAAATCGTAATGGGCTGAAATGATAGGCCTGAGCGATTTTCATTTTATTTCATTTACTTGGGACTGCGGGTTTGAAATGATAAAACCCGGATTTTCTTTGTAAATTACGGGTTGAAATGATACATTACCCGTATCACTTTACCTAGGCTAGAAAATTATATACAGACCTGTAGTTAAAATATATTTTTCTAAAATTTTTAAAAATATGTTTGAAATGTAAATATTATAATATTTTGATTTAAAACATAATTAAAAATGATTTTAGTAAAGTATTATTGATTTTTTTGGAAATTTATAGGTTAAATAAATTATGGAAAAGTTAGAAAATTTAAATGTAAGTTATTTTGGAAATTTTGATTTAATTATAATTGGAAATTAAATTAAATATGAAATTATGATAAATTTATGATAATTTGAATTTAAAATGAATTTAAAATGATTTTATAATATATTAATGATTTTTGAGTAAAGTTAAAAAAATGAAAGGGATGATTATTTAAGTTGAAATTTTGAAATATAACCAAATGGGAATTTGTGAATTTGGCTTAAAAGTGAATTTTAAGTTAAGTGAAAAAAATTGAAATTAAGTTATATTTTGAAATTTAAACTTAAGTGTTAAGTTGAAATTTAATTTAATGAATTTAAATTTGAATGTTGAAATTTAATAAGTGAATTATTATTAAATCTTGATTTTTGAATGGAAATTTAACTTTATAAAATCATGAACTTAAGGAAAATTAAATGTTGTTTATAAATGTGAAAATGTATGATTTTATAAGTTAAAAATGTTTTAAATAAAAATATAATTGGTTGTGAAATTATATTGAATATTTAAAGTTAATTAACTGCATTTTTGAAATGCTATTAATTGCAATTTAAATGATATTACAGCATTTGTAAATGATGTAGTTGATGATAATGAACTAAAAAGCTAAATTGAATTAAAGGCTATTATAGCAATCTTTTTAAGTGCTACAATTATTGAATTTAACTAAGTTTATTTGATATATTAAGTAAACCCTATTACAACATTTTTAAAAATGCTGTCTTTTGTTAAATTGAACAGTTTTGAATGTAACTTTCCGTAGCGTTTTATAAATGCTGCGAAAAGTGAATTTTCAATGTTTTGATAAACTTAAGTGAATAAATGAACTTTGGAAGTTGAAATTTTTGAAAATTTAATAATTTAATTATTAAATATAATAACTTCATTTTAATGATTTAAAATGATTTTTGAAATATAAACTGTTTGGAAATGTAAATTGAAATGGTATTTTAAATTGAATAAAATGAATAATGATTTGAAATGAATGTGGTTTTGAAAAGATATGATATTTTGGTTTATTAAAATGATTTGAAATGAGGTTTTGCAATGATATGATATTTTGATATATCAAAATGATTTGAAATGTGGTTTTGAAATGATATGATATTTTGATATATTAAAATGATTTGAAATGTGGTTTTGAAAAGATATGATATTTTGATATATTAAAATGATTTGACAAGAATTTCTGGAAAGATATGATGTTTTAAAATGGTTTGGAATTAATTTAATCATTATTTTGATAAAGATTTGGATTTGAAATGATATCCTATTTTGAAGTATAAACATTATTTTAAAAGTTATAACTACGGGTTATAATAACGATTGGTTGGCAAAGAGACCGGGATCGGATATCTGGCATACTCTCTGTCGATACCGAAAACCACTTTGACAACCGTGTACGCGGTGGAGATTCCAGAATGAAGTAGGATGGTGGCGACGTTCTTGAGGTATATTACGTGGACCCAACTCCCGTGAGTTGGCATAAGGTGGCTAAAACAGGAGCGATCTCGTGCCAAGTGAGGTCATTCCTCATATCGGACACATTCCTTCGATACTATACTCTCACTGGTGATTGATTAGATGGCCATCCTCCGATTTTGATATGGGAGTGTGTTCCGAGGTGGGCGTATGTGGCTGCTGCGTTACCACCAGCCCGTGTGCGTAATTGGTATATCTACCCTGGCATTGCCTTGTGTGCCGTGTCACCTACCATACCGAGCCTTTACTACGAGTTTGTTTTTCTCCCGTAGCCCGTGTGGTATCCTCTGACAGTCACCCGGAGTAGAGATGGCATGATATTGGATGGACTACTGGGACTATTATGTGTGAAGGGTGATATGGGTAGCCCGGAACGCTATTTAAAAGTAAGTTTATTTTACTGTAGACATTATTATAATAGCGAAATATTACTACATAGTAAATAGTTTAACGGATCCTTAAAGGATGGGCGGTCTCAGGCATCCTTTAAGTTACTTGTACCTTATTACAGTTCATTTGAGTTGGTTTACATTATATAAGTATATATTGTCCTGACTCGAGTGTTTGTATTTTTATTTACGCTCGGGTCAGCCTGAGTTATTCACAGATTCGGATTCCACTTTCTGGAGATTGGAATCGCTGGAGATTATCTGCTTATCTAGTTTTATCTATTCCAGTTCTGTTGTTCTATTCAGCTTGTACTTGGTTATCATCTTAAGAGTTCTGTTGTACTTTATTTAGTCTGTTGTATTTTATTTAACTCTGATATATTTATATAGTGGCTTCATGAACTACTATTTCTTTTACTTCCGCTGCATTATTAAATACTCTGTGTCTGTGATCTGTGATTTTATTTACTGTATATTCTGAGATTTGCCAAATTTTATTTACAATGCGGTATGTTGAGCAATTCAAGTCCGTCATGTGCGGATGCGAATGGTTGAAAATATCGGATTGTTACATTATATGACCATCCCTTCTATATTGTTTGAAATATTTAGTTGTTACTATAGAGCTGTCTTTCGTAACAATGATCAATAATAGTTTTATTAATTTGATTAACATGCAAGTTTTTTGAACTTTAAAAGCCCAGCCCATAAGAATACATTATTGAACCATCGTTCTAGCTAGATAGGGGAAAAATAGATAATTTGTCTAACAAAATAAATGGTAAGTTCTTATTTATTTATGTGTTCAAACACTATGCCACAAAAGGAATCAAGCAACAGTGATCACACTACATAAGGTGAATTTTCTGTTATACCACTTTTTCACACAATACAGGACAAAATCATTTGTTGTCTAAAGATTCCTTGAATCTTTCATATGTTGTGTAAATAGCCCGTGAAATCTCTATGTATAAGCTTGTTATTCGAACAACATTTTATTTGTCGTATGATTGAAATTATCAAAAATTTGGTTTTGCCTTGTATCAACTTTTTTGTTTCCCTCTCAATATTTTGCTGGCTGCGTTATATCCCTCTCTCTCACTCTCAGAACTGTTTATTTCCCTCTCACTCTCAAAACATATTCCAGCGGATAAATTGAAAATGGCGATTCAACACCTCTCTCTTCCCCCTTCCCTCTTCCGTTTAATCGCATCTCCTCCTTTCACCTCCATTTACTCCGAAACATCTCGCTCCCCTTCACTTCGGCAGAATCCTAAGCCATATTCATCTCGTCTTCGAGCCGTCTTCTGGAATTAGGGTTTCCTAATCGAAATTGCCAGCTTCCCTTTATCGATTTTGATGGTAATTAAAGTGGTAGAACTTTTGCTAGACTTGCTCCATTTGGATAATTCAATTGATATATTGTAAGATTTCTGCCCCTTTTGCTAGACTTTTGATTTTGCTCAAACTTGAATGATTATCAGCAGATGATAATAATGGGTTATTTATATAGGAACTGATTTCCTATATTTTTTAATATATGCTTCAATTTGCTTTGATTTCTGTTTTCTTTGATTATGCTTTGCTTTGGTTTGATGGTTCTTTGCTTTGATTTCTATTTGCTAATTCGATTCTGTTATCATATGTAATCATGGTTGTTTATGGGTTTTCAAGGAAGTGCCAGTGCTAACTTGTAGCTAGTTCCTGATATAACATGAATTGATTTCTGTCTTTTGATGCATTGACCAAATTTTTGATGCTCATGTATGTATATATATATATATATATATATATATATATGTGTGTGTGTGTGTGTGTGTGTGTGTGTGTATGTATACATAAATACATATATGTACATGCTCAATTTGATGATATATACTTGATGCCTATAACATTCTGGTTATCCCTTGATGCTTATGTACATGTCCATTTGTTGAACCATCTTCTTTTCTTACTGCACTTATTCATGTTTGCACTTGTATGCGTTGATGTGTTAGTGCTCGACTTTGTGTAAACAGTTTGGTGTGGAAGTGTGTATTTTCAGCACTTGTCTTTACACTTGAGTTTGAATTTTCTGATAATTTATGAAATGCTTATCTTGTTCTTTCTTAGCACTTTCAATTGAATTTGTGTGTTCTATGCACTTGCACTTCATTGTTTTGTTGGGTGCCCCTTGCTTGTTTTGTTGCCCCTTGTTCGTGTAGGTGCCATGCTTGGTGTTTTAGTGGTTGGAGTATCTTTCTAGCTTTTCATGTATATACATACACATGTGTTCGGTTCTTGTATCTTTTAAGAAGATTTTGAATTGCTTTGAACTACTTTTGAATTGTTCATGTGTGTACATACATATGTGCTTTGAGCTAATTTTGAATACATATGTATACATATGTTGCATATATACAAGTATACATGTATATACATGTAAAATCTCTAAACTAGATTTTGAATTGTTTTCACTTGTATCATGCATAAACCTATACATGTATATGCATATGCATGTATATTCTTATACATGTATAGCCTTGTTCAAGGCAGTGCAAACTGCCTTGTTCATGTGGCCTTGTTCATATCCTGATTACCTTTTGGATTCTTGAATATCTGAATGTTTTGAACTTCCATGTATACACATACATATACATGTATGTCTATATGTGTGAATGTTTGTGGTTGATGTTTCTTTTGGATGTTGAAGTGATATATATCATGTGCTTGAACCATTTTGAGTATGTACATATAGACTTGCATATACATATGTGTATATATGTATATTACTTGAGATTTGAAGCTTGTCGTTTGGATTGCTTGTGCTTGTACCGGTGCATTGTTGGCTAAAACTCATATTGTTTTTCATGTGAATGTGCCTTGAGTCTGTATATTCACACGTACTTGTTCTGGTGAACTTCACCCTTGTGGATGTCTTGCATTTTTTTGAAATGGTTTTGACTTTTTTTGTTGTACTTCTTGTCTTTGTTTTGCTGCCTAAATCATGCTGAACTCAGTTTTCTGATCCTTATGCATGTTCATTGCTGCCTGTACACTACGGTTGTGCTACTTTCCATGTATATACATATGTATGTATACATGTGTGATATGTTGGTCTTTATCAGTGAATGGTTTTGTGCATTGTTGGAGGACCTGAGTGACACTGGTTACATTATGTACACAGGTAACTCAGGCTTGAGTGTGCATTTTTCTGGCTGCACTTGTATATTTCTGGTTGGTGCACCTGAGTGTGCACCTGAGTTTGATTTTCGGTTTTTATATTTCTGATTTCATTTTCTGGTTTGATTGCATTTCCTTGTGCACCTGAGTTGAGCCCGATGAGGCTTGGGCTTGACCTTGTGCACAATTGCACTGTGTTGAGCCTTCGGGCTTGACCTTTGCAATAGTCCGTGAGATTTAATCGATGTCCGGCCTTGTGATATTCATAGTGATACATTACACATATATATTTATCTGGCTTTGTCTAAAACATGAAGAGAAAACAAACCCATAAACTAAGGCAATATTAATATTAATATTTAATTTAATTTTTGCAATTTAGGTTTGTTTTCTTTTCCATTTTACTGCGTTGCTTGTTTGACAGGTATAAAATATGGATGGATACAACCTGAAGCAAGAAAATGAAGATCAATTTCAAAAATAAACTCGACTGAGTGTAAGTGAGTGCTAGTAAAAAAATTGTTATATACGAGAATGTAAAGAAAAGTTGTATATATGAAAGTGATAGTGAAAGTTGTATTGTATTTGAAAATGTAAGAATAGTGAAAGTTGTATTGTATTTGAAAATGTAAGAATAGTGAAAGTTGTATTGTATTTGAAAATGTAAGTATAGTGAAAATTGTATTGTATTTGAATTTTATTTGAAGTATAATATTTGTTTAAATAAAATTGTGATTCATTATTTCATTTTGCAAATATAACATAAGTGTAATTGATATGCATTTCAGTCAACATTTATATGCTGTCTAATAGAAAATTTTAAAAATGATACTATAACATCAGACAATGTATGATTTTTTTTCTTTCGGTGTGTTAGGACATATTAGACGACGATGCATATCTGTGGTCTGATATGTAATAAGACGGCATGGAAATAGACGACATACAGGTATTCATTCAGACAACAGAGCATATTTGTCGTCTGATTCGTTTTTTCTCATAGTGAAAGTTGCACCTGGAAAAAATAAAGAACATTGAATGTGTATTTAAATGTCTGTTATCAAGGTACGTATAATTTGTAGCATAAGCTTTGTATAAAATTTGATTTATATATTTTACTAAAGTTAGTAACGACATTAAGTATCCTAAATAGTATTGGTGGTATAAGATACCGTACAAATTGATGCTTGAACCACCACCATTTTATCAATGCACCTGATAGATTGTAGTTATATTTCATTGAATGCACTCCAAAACATTGGAAAAATACTATTATTAGGGTTTTTGAAATTTCCTGAATAAATTAGTTTGATGAATTACAAATCAGCTGTTTGAGAACAAAATAGAAATAACAATATCTATTCTAACATACGTATAAATCATGTATGTATGGCTTTGTTAGTATAGTTGGGACTAAATAATATTTTTAGTTATGGAACAATGCAGTTGTAGTTGAAATATAGGACACTATTTACACTTGGGCAAAACTGCCTCACTAGACCTATCGTTGTGGCTAATAGGGTTAAATCACCATTATTTACTCATTTTCTAGAGCAATATTCAGATTGATATAAATAGTAGTTAGAAAAGACAACTTCCTTTAAACTTGGTTTATGTAATAATTTAAATCACTTGGTATGGTGGATAGTGCAATTGCAATGGGAGATGGCTAAAGGATGGATAGTATCTATAGTGTGGATGTGGTACTACTTTGATAACGAATCAGTGATTCTTTTAGGTTAAAGCATAAGTTGAACTTTGTCACAATATTCACTACAATAGGTAGAACGATATCCTTACGGTGGATTATATATGTTATATATTGTTATTTAAAAATCTTTGCAACCAACTGTGCGTGATTTTAACAGGTTATAGAATGTGGGAGCGATTAAATTTTTGTTTGAAAGTATACATATTTTGATAGAAGATGTGGTTTCAAAAACAAATGAGATAGAAAGAATAGGCATTAATCTCAAATGAATCGCAACATGGGAAAAAATGGTGAGCCTAAGAACATACCATTTTGAGGAACTCATACTTTATTCAAACATACATGCAAATGATGCAGAATCATTTATAACAGCGGTTGGTTGACGAGTTGTTAATTCCAACTCCAATCTAATTATTAATTGGTGGAGAAGAGAAATGCAAATAACATTTTAGAAATGGGTTCAATACATAATTAATGCTTTATTTGTACCTTGTTTTTGGATGTCCATAGTCCTTCATTGAAATGTTGCTTAGATGTTCTATTTTTATTAGAAAGAAGCACCTTTTCATGTTCCACTTCCCACAACTATTCGCACATGCAATTTAAGTCATATCATAGCGGTGAAGAGAATGAAGTTACGGTAGAAAAAAAGAGCTTGAAGCTAAGTGTACTGTAGCGATCCAGAATTTGATAGCTATTTAAATAAATATTTGCTTATATTTTTAAATAATTAATAAATGGATTTTTATTAATAAATAAAGCTATTTTAAATTATAATTAATGATAATAAAATCGTTTTCAAATTTTTTTCACTAATATATATAGTTCATAAGAAATAGAAAATGTGACTGGAAGTTAGTTTCCGAAATATAGATTTTTCAATAGTTACACGTTATTTAAAAGGTTATAACACTATGTTAAACACACATGCACACGTTGCAAACTATCTTAAACATGTTGTGTATATGTACATGTACATGTTTCCTCCTTAAGTATATTCATATATAAGAATAAAAGAAATATATTATAAGGAAAAGTGTCTGTATACACACACATAAAAATAACATTTTCAACACAAAGAACAAGAGCATGATATGAATAGTTGAAAGAGAGAGAAAGGGTTACTATGGTGTAGAAATTTAAGGGGAGAGGAGTATGATGACGCATGCATGTATATTTTTTAATATAAGCACATACATATATTTTTAATTAATATCCCAAGCCTATAAATACTCTTTTATCTTCATGTTCTCATTTTTACAAACTTCTTCATCATCTCAATTTCCTTAAGAGCTTAATTAAACTTAGCAATGGCTTCCTCTTCATAATTTTTAAAGTGAGAAAAAAAATTCTTATGCGAAAATCCCTCCTTTAATTCACAAAACCACTTCTACATCTCCTACAACACCTTCTCTTCCAAAAATCAAGCTCATCTACCCCAAAACCAAAAGGGCTGAGCCCAAATCATCCCAAGGTCAAGCCTAATTAGCCTAGGCCGAGCCAAATTCAAGTGATCAACGGTCCAAAAGTTTTGAATTTGCAATATTCTAAAGCGTTTTCAATTTTTGGCAAAAAGTTTGCTTTGGTTTAGAAAAAAAATTCTATGAGTAAAGCTAATAGTTTTTGAAAAAGAAAACAACTTGTTTTAATGGTCGATATATTGTGAAATTATAACGTTTCTCATGTTGAAATATCATATTGTTTGGATGATATATGATTGCAAGTTGGTTGTTTGGTATAGATTTGTGATTTGGATAATATGTTGATATGTTTGGATATGTATATGGACATAGATACATGATATTGGTTCATGATATGATAGTAGTGTTGTTTTTTAAACAAAGCCAAGTTTTTTGTGAGATGGTTTTGAAAACTTGTGCTTTGAAAAGACGCAAAAGACTTGAGATTCGATTTGGAAACGGGAGTTTATTTTCTAGTTTTGAATTTTGTAAATGTTTCCAAGTTTTCACCATTGTTTAAAGATTTCAAAACTTTTCCATTTGGGTTTCAAAGATGTAGTAGATAGAGTTAAGGTGAAGTTTTCACCTAGAAATCCAACTGCGCTCATAGCGATAGTCGCTATGGATGTAGTTCAGGAAATTTCATGATTTCAAGTTTAAAGTGTTTCCTTTTGGATTGGTTTTTAAAAATTATTTCAAAATAATTAAGCGAGTCGAATGTTTAAGTTTAATTATTTAATAATTTATTAATTAATTTATTAGTTAGGGTAATTGTTACTTAATTATTAATCAAGTAATTAGGTTAAGTAATTAGAGTTTAAGAACTATTAACTAAGTTAATTATTTTTAATTAAGTTAGTTTTAAATAAAGATTAAATAAGATAAAAGAAAATTAATTTTGTTTGATCAAGTTTATTTATTTTAATTATTTATTTAATTAGAGTTAATTATTTAATTAACTATTATTTAATTAACTATTATTTAATTAAGGGTTAATCACCTACTTAATTAGGGTTTAATTCCTTAAACGAATGTTATTTAAATTAAGGTTTTATTTTAAATAATTTTTAATTAATTAAAGTTCAAAGTATGATTTTTGATTTAATCTAAGGTTAATTAAATTTTAATTAATTTTTAACCTTATGATTTAATCAAGGGTTAATTATTTTAAAGTTTCTTTTCAAACGCTATCGGCTATTTATTTTTAACCAATTTTCTTATTTAAGCGAATTGTTTTTAAAACCAAGGATCTCTTTTCTAAGTTTGAATTAAAGTAGTTGTAATGACGCATTTTATTGAAAGTAAGTCGACTTGTACTTATTGCATATACCACATTTTGGAAACATGATGGATACAAAGTGGTTAATTTCGACAATTGGGTCATGATAATCTAAGTGTATGGAACGTATGTTCATATGTAAATCTCCATGCCGTGATAGTGGGATAGTTCACCATAACTTAATCTTTTAAAATTATCGAACGTTGGTTTGGATTGACCGGGATCGGATATTTATCCGAAAACCACTTCAAAGTAACGTAAATGTTTTAATTAGAAATAGTAAATGTAAGGTCTGTTGGAATTGGACCAGCCCGTAGTGGAAGTTATGGGTGAATTTCAAAAAATTTACCTTATCGGATCTTTTATTGAGCTTATGAACTCGAACTGAATTAGAAGATTTCTAAATTTCATTGGAATAAAATCATTTTTTATTTAAATTCAAATATATTAACATATGAAATTAAGTTTATTTGATTTAGTTTATACATAAATGTATCATATACATATATATGTTAGTGCATGAGTAACATAATAATCCGTGAAATGTATAATATGCATATATGTAGATGTTGGGATTCACATCGCAATAGACATATTAGCTCATTTTGTATGTCATGTATGTTGTTCAAATATGTGCACGTATATGTGTTATTATATATATATATATATATATATATATATATATATATATATATATATATATATGCACACACACATGTATGTATAAATATATTATGTATAGTATACGAACATAAAACATTTATATATAGATAAATATACATATAAAAAGAGAGAGAAAATTAATATAAATTATATATAATTCAAAATAAACTTAGTTTTGAAAACATAGTAATTTTAGTATTTTAATTTGTGTATATTGTGAATAAAATAATGTTTTCATCCATAAATAATTAACATAAAATAATCTATTGATGAAAATTTAAAATTTAAAATTTTCAAAAACCTAAGATCATAAAATATAATTCAAAAAAATCTGGACATTTTTCAAAGTTGAAATATCATTATTTTTTAAACAAATACATTGATTTCAGCAATAATTATTTAATATAAAATAGTATATTATTAATAATTCACATTTTAAAATTTTAGAAATTTTAGGATCATGAATGTAAGGTTATAAAAAATGTTGAAGAATTTTTCTATTAAATTATATTTTTAATAAATCATAAACAGTTTTTTCGAAATGATATTCAAAAATAATGAAATTTATTGAAAAACTGCTAAAACTTTTTATTTATATTTCTAAAACGATATAATATTTTCTTAAATATATAATTTAATTTTTAATGTAATAATTATTTTATATATAATAAACAATTCAAAAATTCAACAAATGTTAATTTAAAAATATGAATATATGTATGATAATTAATTTTTGAATTTGTAATTTCATATTATACATAAATAAGTGTACTAAAATTTTTAAATCATATATATATTTTATATATGCATATATGCTATTATGAGAGAGAAATATGCACTAATATATATATATATACATATATGAAGTTATTAATAAATATATATAACACAATTATTAATGATAAAAATTGATTTCTTACAGTAATTTTTTTTTGTCTATACATAAATCAAATAGTATAATAGACAACTTATGCACATAACCAAACTGATTTGTGACAACCACGTTCACTTACAAAAATCTCACCTAACTGAACATATAGTGGCAACTTATTTAAACCGGTATGAAATTGCCCATTATAGGATCACAGAATATAATTTAAATACTGTAATATGAATTAAAATTACCATTTTAATGATGTCTTTGAATCCACGTTGAAGCAATGGCTTCCCTTCCTTTTAGTGTTTTTGATTCGTCGTATTACAAATCCGGAATCACCTACCTCTAATTATCGAATGGTATTATTTTAGTTTGAAATATATTTGAGAATTTTGGAGTGGACTGAGAGCTATGTTTTAACCAACAATATAGAAGGTAATGGCGGCCAAAAAGGTTAGTAATTGTTTTTAAAGATACATACAAACATACTTACATACATATAGATATACATACATACATACATATACATATATATATATATATGTATGTATGTGTATATATATATATATATATGGTTGTATTAAAGAGAAACGAGGAAAGCCTTTTTACCCATTCTAGCTTCATCTCAACCCATTGTCTCCAATCTAATTCTATATGTTTTAGCTATCCCTAGACCTTCCCATACCAAAATTTTGCAGCCCTAATGATGGGCCTTAAACCCATCTAAGCCCAGGCCAAAGTACTATGCAATTAAATCTAATTTAATCGCTTGTTGATATTGTATACCGATCGATATATCTATAGCTATATAACTTTATTTATTTCTCAAAACATATTCAAATTTTATAATTAATATTTCATAAATACTAATTAATTTATAACAACTATAAACTAATTAAATCGTTCGGTCTTAAGGGAATTCATCATTTTGGCTGTATACCTCTTGGGTGTAAATTTGGTCAGCGATTGACACCGAATTATTCTAATGTTAACGTTCACACGTATCTTAGCAGGTGGTGTAACATTATGGTCAAATTTATCGCTTACTCATTTTTGGTAAAATCCAATTTTAGTTTAATAACGTTGCCCGGTTGTGACATTTGTTTACACCAACTCTCTTCATCAAAACTATATCACTTTGGACTTATGGAATTTGGTAGTGATCAAAATTCCATCCTCATCCACATTCAACTTTATAGTCCAAATACAAAGTCCTTGGTTCAATAATAACAATTATTATTAATCGAAATGCTCTGGCCAGGGGCTTTGAGTTGACTTGAGTTGACTATGATACTAACCGCATACAACTGAGGAGACGAATCCTTTCTTGAATATTGCTTCACTTCCAATACTTCCACTCGACCCAACTATAGTCACTCGATGGACGCTATGCCATGATTTGGCTATAATTAAAGCGAAGCTTTCATATTGAAGATCCACAGTAATCTCAAGTCGAGAGAACTGTGTAAATCAGTCACTTCGCTATTTTCTGTTTGACCTTAGTTATATTAACCAATAGAAAACTATCGAGTGAGTCGTTCCATAGTTATCCAATAACTATTAGTATGTAACCCCTAGGTACCCCAGAAGTTATGAGTAAACACTGCCAATATTTGAAGAGCGTTACGTACTCCAATCTCAACTGATACATCGATATCCAGTCTCGATGCATCTTGACTAGGAACATTTAAAATTGTATGTTTGTTTCGTTATGATAAATTATCTACAGTTACAACACTTTGTAACTACTATCACAAAATATACTTGTAACGATCCTGTTTTTGAGCCAAATTTAATTTAATAATTAATATAAATTTTGGATTAAATTGTGAATAATTTGAATTTTTCCAAATTTAATAAGATATGTACCTGTTTATTTATATAAATAGATTGTAATTTGAAATTTGATTTGAAATTCAAAAATAAATGTATTAAAAATAAATTGGATTTAAAAAATTCTATATTTTAAAATTAATAAAAAAATTATAATTATAATATGTATATATACACACATTGTGATTTGAAGGTTATATTTTGAATTGGATATAAATAATTTTCAAAAGTTGTTTAAAGTTAAATTTATATTTTAAACACTTATATATATAATCTATATATGTGTGCAATGAAATTTTGAAATCAATTTTTTAAAGTCATAAATATTTATAAAAAGGAAATGAATCAATAAATTTTAGAAAAACATAAATCATATACAAATAGTTATAAAAGGAAATATAAATAGAAAATAGTATAAGAATATATTTAAACATCTAAACACATGCAAAAATACACGTGTAAGTATTTTAACAATGAAAGATTACAAATGTAATCATTTTAACAAAAGAACTAACAAGTGTAGATTTATTAGCATGCAAATATAACAAGTGTCTTATTTTAAATTTTTCTTTTCAATTTCAAAATAATCAATAAATGTAAACAAGTTTATAAATGCCATTATACTCCTACACCTTATTTCTTCCTCTATCTTCAAATTTATTTCAAAAGCCAAAACCTAAAAACCAAAAACAAAAGCAAAAAAAGAAAATTAAAAACTAAATCAAACAATTTATTTATATTGTAAAACCTGAAACAAATTCAAGATCATCTTAGGTCAACAACTAAACAAAATTTTCACAAATTTTCAACCTGAAAACAAACTGAGGCCTGTGGAAATCAAAGATCAGATTCAACTCACAATCATTAAGTTTCTAGATTTGCAAAGCACAAAAACAATTTCCAGGTTTCAGATCAAAATCTATCAACATCAGAAAGCAATCAAGAAAGTAAAGTTTCAACTTAGCAAACCTGAAAGCAAATCAGATAGTTTTCAACCTGATCAAATTCCAGTTCTTCAACTGGAAGCAAATCACCTTCTAGATCAAAGTCCATTTCTAAATTTTCAAAATCTTTTCAAGGCTTGTTCTCTGTCTTCCCATCCAGTGAGCAAACTAACCCATTAAAGCTTGAATCTGTTTATAAACTTGATTTATGTGAAGTGAAGTGATGAAATTGTGCTGCATATACATTTAATTATATATATATATGTGTGTGTGTGTGTGTCTGTGCATGCTTGTGTATATGTATATTGATGTTCTGTTATAAGTTACAAGTTTTTAAAAACCTGACCAAAAATCCAAATCATCCCATCCAATTGATTTTAGGTTTCGATTTCTAATCAAAAAGTGATTTAACTATGTGATACTAATTTTAAAAATGATTTCAAATGTATTTATTGAGTAAATATTTTAAAATTGGAAAATTATAGTAATGAACAATTTAAATCAGGAAAATCAAGTATCATAATTCCAATTTTCGTTTATATATTCTGATTCGTGCTAGAAAACAATGATTTTTGATGTTAAAATTTTGATTATTAAGTCTGGGATGGTCGAGATATTTCAAGTTGAACAGATTTTGGTTTTCGTTCAATTTCTAACGATCGGTGTATAGCTGTTCCTTGGGATCGTGGTTGAAGAAAGGTGGAGCACAGGGAAACTAAGGAAAAATGCTCGAAGCATTTATGGTTGGTCGAGGTGGCAGCATGGTGGTTTTGTAGGCTTTTAGGCCTAGTTTGGTCGAAGAGGTTTAAAGAGAAAATTTACTGTCGATGGTGGATTGAAAGGGACCGGTCCAAGGGGGATAGAAGCTGGATGTCAAGACGAAGCTATGGTGTGGTCGGCGTGGATGCACGGGGACGAGCTCATCGTCGGCGAGGTATTTTTGATGATCATGGTTTGGTTACAGGCGATGCTGTTGTGTTCGATTTTGATTCTGGCTGTCGTCAAGGATTTTGGGTGTTTGACAGAGTCGAGGTGGTCATCGGTGGTTTAGGCAAGGTAGCGGTAATCATCGGAGAAGCTCCGATCATCTGTGCACGTATACGCATGCATCTAGGTGTCAGATTGTTTTGTTGGAGAAGATGAAGTTTGTCTCGAAGTTATGCTCGGGGAATTTGGGTCCTGGCTCGGGTTCGTTTCCAGGGAAACTCGCATGGGTGATGGCAAGTTTTAAATTTTTTAACACAACAAGGCTTAAAATAAAAAGAAGGAAAAGACTCGGGGTTCTCATCGGGGAAATTGTGAAGTGGCTCGGGGTGATTCCCGAAGTAGTCTCGGGTCAAAATTCTAAAATACAAGTTTTTCAAAATTTTAAATTAAATCAAGTATAAATGTTTTCTTGGTTAATTTTTGTAAAATAATGAATGTTTTATTTTAATTTTGGAATTAGTAAAAGGTATACAATAAATTATTTTAAATTAATGTTTAAGGTATTTTTTTGTATACCTATTGAATATATCATATATCTATGGTGTTTTGATGATAACAACCATATGACGATGCTACAAATATGTTTATTGATTAATTGCAGATCAAATAGATATACGATGAATGGTAATGTTTACTGAGCTATATCGAAGAATGCAAAAGTAAATTAACAAAAAAAAAGAGTTCACACAAAGTCACTTTGGAGGGTGAAGGAAAATCAATAGTAAAAAAAGCCAAACAAGGTTTGAACCCACACCACATCAAAGAAGAACGCATTTCTTACCATCAAACCACAATTGCTTTCAACACACATATAAGTAGCATACTACATGATGCATGTGTAAAAAGGAAATTCAAAATTACAAAATTTGTTGTAGGCAAGATTCGAACCAGGCACTACAAGTAGGAATGTTGCATGTGTAAAGGCCCGAAAATCCGTACTCCTTTAAACTGGCAACATTCCACAACAATCCAGCCAAAGAGGAACAAACTTACGAGTCTTTAGGGTTAAAGAAGAAGAAAAGTGTAGAAGAAGAAAGAAAGAAAAAGAAAACAACAGAACAGAAACAATATCAGAATCTCACAGTCGCAGCGGAACAACATATAATAGATAAATGAATAATCTTTAAACCAAAGAACTATCTCAGTTATTACATTACATCACCATCAGAGTATACAACAACAATATACAACACAACAAAACAATGGACAGTTATACAAACATGTCCCTATAAGTGAAATTTACAGCGGAAAGATAATATCATATACAAGTAATATGCTAGGCCATGCCATCAAGTGTGACGCCCCACCTCTATACCCACGCTAGCCAAGAACACTACGGAGTAATGCTGTCAACTTACACGGAGAATAAGGCTGTTGAGGAGCGACCATCCGTGTAATTGCTTTGTGCGAGCACCGATATGCCAGATAAAATATATCATGCATTTTATCTCAAGAGGAAGTCCGACATACCGACGCAAACTCAAAGCTACTACACAGTGGCTATATAATCTTTGGAAACAAATATAGAAATAAACATAACATAAATCAGTCACAGGCAATTCATATCATAAAGGCGGAAATAGATATGAATATTACACATAAAAGTGTATATCAGAGCAGTGGTCAAAAAGATCCATAATAATACAAAAGGATAGCAACACATGCTATACAAAGAATACAACTATGAGTCTATATCTCAAGTGTGTACAACAAAAACTGCTAATTTAAGTAGTTAACCAAAAGTCAGGATGATAACCCCAAAAGAGAAGTCAAGAAGAAGCACATGTAACATCTCGGTCTGACCCGAGTATTATTTAAGAAGAAAATAATAAACGGATCAGTCTAGCTATAAATATCAGATGAAATGATATGGAATAAGAGATATGACTAAATGTATAATAATCACAATGCCAAGCTGTGATAAATAAATAATTGAAAAATCAATAAGAGATTAATCAATATCGCAAAGATCATCTCAAAGATAAAAAGGAATGTCATACTCCTAATTTCATTCACCAAGCAACAATAAATGACATATATATTAATGTCAATCGTAAAAGTTGGTGAAACATAAATTCCAGAATTCAACACACGAAATCCAAAAATCAAATAATTCGGAGCATCGACGTCGTACAGCGTGTCGTCCGATGATCCAGAAACACAATAAAAAGGAACAACGACGTCGTACAGCGTGACATCCGATGAACCAAAGCACAATCAAAGGGAACAACGACGTCGTACAGCGTGACACCCGATGAACCAAATCACAATCAAAGGGAACAACGACGTCGTACAGCGTGACATCCGATGAACCAAAGCACAATAAAAGGGAACAACGATGTCGTACAGCGTGACATCCGATGAACCAAATCACAATCAAAGGGAACAACGACGTCGTACAGCGTGACATCCGATGAACCAAAGAACAATAAAAGGGAACAACGATGTCGTACAGCGTGACATCCGATGAACCAAATCACAATCAAAGGGAACAACGACGTCGTACAGCGTGAAATCCGATGAACCAAAGCAGAATAAAAAGGAACAACGACGTCGTACAGTGTAACGTCCGATGAACCAATACACAGTAAAATGGAACGACGACGTCGTACAGCATAACATCCGATGAACCAAATCACAATTAAAACGGAACAACGACGTCGTACAGCGTAACGTCCGATGAACCGAATCAAAAAACATCGCACAATTGCAAGTCTAAATCATAAAATGATCGTCATGATCAAAGAGAAGTATCAATTACAGTAAGCTAGTAAATATATGAGCTTAGCTTCATGTCCCATAACCACTAGCTTAACTTAAATATTTACGAACAAACTGTAGATTTTCACAAGAAAATTGTCACAAGAGATTTAATCGAACAAGTCCAAGAATTAACCGACGAAGTAATCGCAAGCGTTTCATACCACTCATTTTACTAAGTCGTTTAATTAGATTTCTCATACGAGTGAGGTAAAGGTTTGTATATACTAATAGATTAGAAATCGGTTTGAGAAAACGAGCTTTGTAATAAAATAGTGTTGAAATCATTTGAAGAAAGAGTTTTAATATTTACTACCAGTATGGAAAACCTTTATATTTTTAAAGTGACAAATCACAAAGAAGATTGTAGGAACAATCAATCACTTAAATTCACATTCGAAGACGTGAATAAAATCCAAAGAAACCGATAAAGAATCCATCGAAATGGATATTCAAAAATCCCTAAAAAGGAGTCATCAAAGACATAATAAATTATAACAAAAAATAGGATCATCACGAATCGATTCAAATTAGAATTCTCAAGCGAATGGGCAAATAGGCAAAAAGAGTGCAGATTCAGACGTTTGAAACCAAGGATTCAGACGTCTGAATCTGGAAAATAAATATTTTCCAAAGACAGAATTCAGACATCTGAATCCTTGAATCCAGACGTCTGAAATAGGCACTTTTTAGCCTATTTCCTTTCTGGTTCAAAATGAACCAATTCAGACGTCTGAAGCCTTATATTCAAACGTCTGAATCTGAGAATAGAAATCTTCCCAGAACGATATTCAGACGTCTGAATATTACGTTTCAGACGTCTGAATGAAGGGTTCAGGGCATTCCCTGAACCTAGGCCAAAAATGGCCAAACGGATACCGGAACCGGTCGATCGAGCGACGATGACTAAGGAATTACGTCGAGCGACAACCCAGCCTTAACGACTCTTCGATACGCCTCAAATATCAATGTCCAAATATCCATAATAGGATTTTCATAGATTTTG
Source organism: Allium cepa (assembly GCA_030765085.1). Lineage (NCBI taxonomy): Eukaryota > Viridiplantae > Streptophyta > Magnoliopsida > Asparagales > Amaryllidaceae > Allium > Allium cepa. The sequence continues at coordinate 628,104,174 of CM060941.1, forward strand.
ATTTCAAAACACCAAAAATTGGAATATACACAAAATCAATCCAAACCAAAATCAATTGCACAAGAATAAGTGTTAGGAATTCATTCCTAACAATCGAAGATAATTATAGACTAAGATGTGAGATAAAAATCTCACCTTTGAACCCAAATCAATGAAGGAAAAGCTTCAAGACAAAGGAAGATCAACCACACTTCAATCTCAACTCAAGAAGCTTGATTCTAAGCTTAAAAGAGAAATATTTTCCAAATTAGGTTTAGGAAATTTCTGAAATTGGAAGGAGAATGAGTTGGAGAAGAAGGAGATGCTTACCAATGGGTTCTCTTGAATTTGGAGCTAGAAGTTGGATTTGCAAAGAAAGCTAGGGCTTAGGAATTTCCATTTCCCATCTCTTCCACCATTTTTACTTTAGCTTGAAGTGTTTAAGTAAAGAGGAGAAGTTATGAAGAGAAGGGGTTGGGCTGAGCTAATAAGGGTGCAGTCCAAACCAAAGTCATAAGCGGAAAAAAGTAGCAAAAATCAACTATCTCCAAACATATCGAAGCTTATACTAAAAAAGGTCGCAAACGGCATTTTGAACTCAATGGAAGTGGTCTCGAGTCCTAATTCGACTGTTTGCAAAAAGTAGCTTTTCGGACCAAAATCCGACGAACGATAAAATATTTAAATAAAATATTTAAATATACAATCGATAAATATGCGGGTTGTTACATCCAGCTTGCCTCCAGATCTCTACAGCAACTCCCGAATTCCAGAATGACCTGTTAACCTGACTCTAGACTGCCCGTGTGGAAATTGGTAGGCACCCAGAGTTTAGGAAGAGTACAATAAACTCCAGGTCAATCATGGGACTGGTGTGAGAACTTAAAACAGTTATTATATTTTAAAACAACAACAACAAGGATAATTTTAAAGTCAGTTCGCAATGTTTTTGGAAAATGTGACTACCATAAAACCTCCCGCCACACACACAATGCAAACGCAGAATTGGAGGAGATTTCTTCTTATGATAGTCAAAGATGCTTGATACGCATTAAAAAGAAACATTTGATATTATTACTAGTGCATAGTGTAGAAAAAATTTCGAAAGTAGAATATAAATCTTAGCCATCATAGGCATTCCGCACTTATGCCTACTATAGCTCCCATTCAAACAGTGGGGCGCCACCATAAGTGAATGATAGGTTCTACAACTAAAACCGTACAAGGCTCGTATTGTTTCTTTGGATTTTCCAACAAATGATCAGGCTAAGGAACTTCCTACTGCCACATGGGATCGCCTCTGGTGGGACATCCTGAGAACTTAACCAACTCTCTGCCAACACAAGGCTGGGTTACCTTTGTCACTAGGTAACTACTACACGAATATGCCTTCCCCCGGTCCCTTTGGACCTTTATCAGAGTGCTCGATAACCAACATCACACAGTAATAAATATAGTGTGTCAACATGAGTAAGTATCTGGGCTCCATACCATGATACCACTCTTTCCATAAGGAAGTGACATACCCTAAAGGGCGCGACCCTCATAACCTTGCCGCATATTCCTGTTTTGACCATTTCCGGGGAGTGAGGTCCGACGAAGTCTCGTCCACAAAGCTAGGCTTTTACACAAAGCCACGCTTTGATCAACAAATGATCAATAAATAATCATCACATGGCAACACTCAGCATGCCACATTGCCAAATTGGGAATATATCGCTGATAACCTTCAACTACATAACCTCTAAGCGCGTACGTCTCAGAAGGGTGTTAAGCTAAGAGAATAAATTCTCCGCCACCAACAGAAATGTATTTGAAATAAATCTGCTTTATATCTCAAAATGTAATGTCAGACACGTAACCATACAAGTCTGTTTCGGGTTCGAACAGAACCGAAGGCACTTCCAAAGAAGCCCTTGCAATCCGGGTATTCATAATCCCGATTGAATTTCCCATCACAAAGGAAATCTCCATAACGTAGCTAACGGTGCAGAGACAATCGATAGGTCATCCTATCATTTTCGCAAATACCCGGTCTTCACCACCGGTGTTCAATGTTATCCATTACGTCGTGTAACTATTCGGAATGGGTAATCCGAATAACGAGCGCAATAATTTAAAAATAACTGTAGCATTCAATTTCTACCAATTCATAACAAATACCTATTTAAAGGTCAATATTGATAGTCGGTTATTTAACTACCAATCAATATTCACAACATCACCCGATTTCAAATAATTTCCCAAATTATTTATTTTCAAAAAAAATATCTTTATAAGATATATATCCCACACTTCAACCATTTGAAAACCCATTTCAAATCAATTTACACCCTTACAACTTCCATTTCAAAATGGTTCATTTAAACCAATTAAATAAATCCTTACCGATTTATTAAATTTACGTTCCAAATCCGTAAATTAATCTCCACACTTCAAAATAAATCAATGTTTATTTTTTAACAAATTTCCCTTTCTTTTATAAATTCCATAGTGAATTTACAATTCCAAAATAACTATGAATATACGATTTTTAAATCGATTTCTAATATTCATTTTCAATTTACCTTTAAAAGATAAAATCTCAAACATTCACTTCGTATTGGAAAAACATTTCCATACTTATTTAATAATAAGTAATTCACCAATCTATTTATTTTCAACACTTGAAAAATATTCAATATACTTAAATCCAAATTAAGTGTATATTTTATTTTATAAGGAAAACATTCTCTTAAACACATTTATTTGGGTCAAAACGAATGTTACGTAAAACATCGTTACGACAACCCAAAATCACTAGTATGGGGATTCAAAATTAAGATAGATATATAAATCCAAATACTATAAACAACTTTGCCTTTCGGAAATCATTTACTATAACAACAGTGTTATAGTCCACCATTTCCTCCTATTTCTCGAAACATCTATTTCAACAATAAATGTGGAAATCTATGGTTTCGATACTTAATACATTTTAAAACATCTTTAAATCGTTTTAATTCCATTTAAAACATCACTTTTCAAAACATATCCATTTTATTTAATAATATATTCACTGTCCAAAATCGTGAATATACTACGTTAACCAAATTTAACGTTTCTACACATTTTATATAAAGGATTATCCACTGTCTAAAATCGTGAATATACTTCCTTTAGTAAGCTATAATAACTTACTTATTAAATAAGTCAATTTCAGATTTTATAAATACAACGTTTACAAATCCCATTTATATTTTATAACTTCAACTTATAAAATATATTTATTAACAAATTCTATTTATACCTCATTTAAATACCAAAATCCGATTTATAAGTTAATTACTTATAAATCTTTTATTTTACAAAATCTATTCATTTCATAACTTCATAATTTATAAATTTATAAATTTTATTCACTCGTGAAATCCATTTATACTTCATTTTAACACTTATAAAACTTGTTCTATAATTCCAATATGTTAATTTATAATTATCAATTTTATAAATATTTTATATAAATCATTTACAATAATTCAAAAATCCCAATTTAAACCATTTTTTAAGTTAATCAACTACTTATTTCGAAAATCACATTTCGGTTATATTTCCCAAAAATCATAGTTTTTATAATATAAAAATTTCAAAGTTTATTTATTTAAAATGAATAAATTCCAAAATTAAATTTTATTATGAATCTCAATTTAATTTTCAAAAATCCAATTTAATTCATTTTCGGCATCTAATGATACCAAAATATATTCGGCTAAATTTTTAGCCTTTAACGACTTTAATCACAAAGATAATCGCACAGATTATAAATAGATCAACACACAATATTGAAATCAATTCAATCATTTGAGGAATCTAGTTGAATCCCTCCAACCTGTTTACCTGCATCCAAAGATGTTAGCACAATACCAATTTCGCTTCAAGACGAAATATCGCGGTATATGGGATTTATAAAATATTATCCGCTATTGTGCGGCGCAATAGGGTCTCATGCGCTATATAATGCGGGAAATCAACTCCAAGTACATATATAATACCAATTTCACTTTGCAGTGAAATATTCGCGGTATATGTTTTTAATAAATAACATCCGCTTAATAACGGCGTATAATGTCTATTTCAATCAATAAATAGCGATCATCGTTCAAACATACATTCAAGCAATTTTAAATCTAACTATTTAAAATTTGAATCGAAGCAATTCGATTGAGTGAGAAGTTCTCACCTTGAGTTTCCAATAATAGTTGTAGCGTTTTATTTCGAATAAAATTAAACGGACGTTTAATTTTACCCGAAATTCTCACTGTCTCCAAACGACTCCAAACCAGTTCCATTGCGTACTGCTCGACAAAATGAACCCGACGCAATTCGTTTCGTAATTTTTCGACCTCGTATGAAAATGTTATAGCAATTTAAAGTGTACACGAATTTAATATAAATAAATTTACAACTTTTATCATTATTTTCTTTAAACCTAAATGAATTTGGCCGTAGATTCAAAGTCAAGCAGATCTGGCCGTGCGCGTTCTCTCCCCTCTCTCCCGTTCGTTCCTGTAAACCGAACTCATAGCTCACGTGAAAACCCTAGTTGGCCGCATCTAATCCATCGACTTCCAGAACGATCAACATACACCACTAAGCGCGCCTAGCCTAGCACCACCCACGGCCGCCATCGTGCGCAGCTCGGCATCCCCAGTGCATGGGAAAACGCGCTCGAACGCACTCTCTTTGTCGCCAGAATTTGGCGAATCCAAGCCATTACAACGAAATTCCACCGTTAGATAGATAGTACTCGTTGAGCCCGACGTTTTCTCTGTTGGAAGTTTACGACGAAAATGGACGGATGAGGAGATCGGAGGGGATGAAGGTGGATAATTTCTGGTCATAGAATTGAAAACAGGAAATTATTGTCAAGGACAAAATTTCACAGCTTTTTAGCCTCAAGGACAGACCTTCAATATTTTATCCTGAAGGACAACTTTCTGTAGGTATCAGTTTTTAGTTATCGGTAGCAGTTTTTAGGTATCAGTTTATAGTTATCGGTAGCAGTTTTTAGGTATCAGTTTTAGCTCGGTAGCAGTTTTGTTGTCCTTATGAATAATTTTGAAAAATGTTTGTCCTTATGAATAATTTTTAGAAGATGTTTGTCCTTATGGTAAAAATATTGAGGTCATGTCCTTGAGACAAAAAATATACAAATCTTTGTCCTTTAAATTAATTTCCCCAATTGAAAAATGGCGGCCGAAACCCTAGGTTTATTAATTTGTGAAAAATAGTGAATAACACGTCCTTTTATAGAAAATTCACGAATTACTATTCATCCGAAATTTTCGAAACTCCAAACGAAGCATGCCAGTTGGCGCTTCTATGGTTTACCCCGCGTTCCGGACACAATAAAATAGGTTTCGAAAGCCAATTCGATCATGTGTGTGAGTTACGGCAATAAACGATCAATTTTAAATTAAATCGGTTTAAACTAATTTCTATGCGTTTTGGCTTGCCCCGGACAAACCGTAAATCCGATTGACACGAAATTTGAAACCATACAATAATATAACATTACGGATCCGATGAAACTGGTTTCGTCGAAATCCGAGACTATTTGAAAAATGGCTATTTTCACTAGTCGATTTAAATATTAAAATATTCAATTTTCACAAATTAACTTTTAATTCGATTTTAAAAGTTCTATAACATCGTTATAACTCCAATATGATTAAATAAAATTTTACAATCATTTTTAATCATATTAATCCCAATTTTCAATTATTTCTGTAATTTCAACTATTAAATTATTGATTTAATTATCCAATTAAATCCATTTATTCGAAGAAAAAATTATTCGACTGTTTAATTTCACTTGTTAATATTTAAAATCAATTAAATATAGAAATTTTAATTGACAGAAATTCTGGATCGTTACAAACTTCCCCCCTTAAAAGAATTTCGTCCTCGAAATTACCAAGTAAGAAAGAGTTTTGAAATCCATTAACTTTTCAAAACAAACCGTTCAAGTTTGATTCACAAATCTCTTAAGTGTTTAACTTTCCTAAAATTCATAGTTAAACTTCTTACAAAATCTTTACTAAGTTCCCAAATCCAAACTTAGTTTTTCAAAATTTTCAATTTTCTCAAAAATATTCTAACGCCTTAAATTTTCGAAAATTTTCGCCAGCGTCTCCTTTGCGCGGCTCATCCCGAAAAAAATGACAGTATATATATCACATATATACATCTCATCAAGTGATGAGGCATCCCGTGAGGAAAAAAGTGTAAAAGTACGATATTTAATCCGAGATATGTACCTTATATATTTTATTAGTGAGCATATACGGCTAATATAGCGCGAAAGCGAGCTCCGAATGCGAAGCAAGCGCAATCCGCACCTACTGAACACTCAACAAACCATGAGAAACATGCATATATGAAAATAATATCAACATACATAATATAGCAACATAATAACTACATGTGTCAACATAGCAATGCATTCAATCAACAAATGCAACCATCAAACAACTATCCAACCAATAAACATTCAACAATCAATGTCTATCCAAATCAATTCATAACCAAATCAATATTCTTTCATTTCTCATTAATATTCAATGAATTGGTTTTTCAATTTAAATCACATTTGATTTGTTGACATTAGATTTTATAAATACTCATTCATTCATTTTTCAATTAGTTCATATTCACTAATTTACATTCACATTAGTTTACTTCCAAATCAAATTCATTTCTATTTAAGATTCACTTAACTTTCAATTGGATTTCAATGATTTATAGCCTTCCATTTCATTAATTCATTTTCATTTAACACTTAATGAATTATATACAATCAACTAACAATCATATAACAACCAAACCATAACCATCATAACCAGATTTCTAAATTTACATTCTATTTGGTTTAACACTTTTTAATTCCAATTGGTTGATATTAAATTGACTTCCGTTCAATTATTCAATTTCTCAACTTCATTAGCTTCTAATGAATTAATACTTATATTCATTATCCCATATCAATTCTTTTACATTCGATTGATTAATATTCAATCCATTAATTAATTCAATTGCTAATTCATTTAACAATATAAAGTTGAATTTCATTTATATAACTCAAGTTCATATTCATTTAATTCACTTGATTATTTTACTTCAATACCAAAATCAACTTCATTCAACATCATTTAAGTTACTTTCCATTTCAACATTATTTGTCTCAATTTAACTGAAGTTTTCCACTTATAAATCTAATTCAGATTCCAGTTCTATTTAACTTTTACCAAAGCTAAATTTATTAACTCATATTATAAGTTCAAAACTTATTTCCCTTATATCATCAATTTCAATAGCTTATCTAATCCAAATCAATTTATTTAGCTTTCCTTTTGTTAAATTTCAATCACATGTCTTTGATGACAACTCAAATTTATTTCAACTTGGATTTTTAATTTCATTTCCTTGCACTTGCAAATTTTATTTATTCATCCACAATTTATTTTTCAATTTAATAATTGTATTCCAATCATTTTATATAACATTCCGGAGTCTTTTCAATCTTTCAAAACCATTTTTGAAATCAATTCAAATTACCTTTTGAATTTCCAAAACCAAATCCAAATTTTCCAAACAACTTTCATTTAAAACAACTTGGTAGCGATCCCTCTTTTGAAAACCCGAAAATGAACACCAATGATGTCGCGATCATCATCGGAATTATTTTCCAGCGACCGAAAAGAGTTTAGAGCTTTAATTTCTCTAAAACAATTTTCCAAAAGATCAAATCCTTTCAAAACACTTCTCTGGAATTTTGTTTTTAGATTATAGATCACATTTATAAATCTTTTACTTATATAATTTCACTTCTTATATATAAGATTATTTTACAATTGTAAATCATTTTAATTATAATTCCATACTTTATAATTCATTTGCTTATACAATTATTCTTTTACAACTGTTGTTTTATTTAACTTATTCAAACAACATTTATTGACTTATATATATTTATATTTTCAACAACCAAGCAATCAATTATATACACTTTAATAATTCCTGAAAAATTATTTCCTTTATAGACAAAAATATAATCAAGGTAAAATTATTTCATTTACCCAATTTAAAAAGATATCGTGTCGAATTGTTCTGAACAAGTGTTTAGAGATCCCTATCGATAGACTTGTACGGACTATACCGACCAGAATCCATATACCACGCAACAAACCAATCATCACAACATAAAACAATTTTATTTTCACTAACAAATACGCTCTCATATCTATTATTACACTCACGCTCATTCTAGAGTACTGCTGACTCTATCTCTAATGAGTAATACCCAACAGAGCCATGGTTGTCGCTTAACCATAAGCTCTGATACCAAATGTAAAGGCCCGAAAATCTGTACTCCTTTAAACTGGCAACATTCCACAACAATCCAGCCAAAGAGGAACAAATTTACGAGTCTTTAGGGTTAAAGAAGAAGAAAAGTGTAGAAGAAGAAAGAAAGAAAAAGAAAACAACAGAACAGAAACAATATCAGAATCTCACAGTCGCAGCGGAACAACATATAGTAGATAAATGAATAATCTTTAAACCAAAGAACTATCTCAATTATTACATTACATCACCATCAGAGTATACAACAACAATATACAACACAACAAAACAATGGACAGTTATACAAACATGTCCCTACAAGTGAAATTTATAGCGGAAAGATAATATCATATACAAGTAATATGCTACGTCATGCCATCCAGCTTGCCTCCATATCTCTACAGCAACTCCCGAATTCCAGAATGACCTGTTAACCTGACTCTAGACTGCCCGTGTGGAAATTGGTGGGCACCCAGAGTTTAGGAAGAGAATAATAAACTCCAAGTCAGTCATGGGACTTGTGTGAGAACTTAAAACAATTATTATCTTTTAAAACAACAACAACAAGGATAATTTTAAAGTCAATTCGCAATGCTTTTGGAAAATGAGAATACCATAAGACCTCCCGCCACACACACAACGCAAACGCAGAATTGGAGGAGATCTTCTTATGATAGTCAAAGATGCTTGATACGCATTAAAAAGAAACATTTGATATTATTACTAGTGCATAGTGTAGAAAAAATTTCGAAAGTAGAATATAAATCTTAGCCAGCATAGGCATTCCGCACTTATGCCTACTATAGCTACCATCCAAACAGTGGGGAGCCACCATAAGTGAGTGATAGGTTCGACAACTAAAACCGTACAAGGCTCGTATTGTTTCTTTGGATTTTCCAACAAATAGTCAGGCTAAGGAACTTCCTACTGCCACATGGGATCGCCTCTGGTGGGACGTCCCGAGAACTTAACCAGCTCTCTGCCAAGACAAGGCCGGGTTACCTTTGTCACTAGGTAACTACTACACGAATATGCCATCCTCCGGTCCCTTTGGATCTTTATCCGAGCGCTCGATAACCAACATCACACAGTAATAAATATAGTGTGTCAACATGAGTAAGTATCTAGGCTCCATACCATGATACCACCCTTTCCAGAAGGAAATGACATACCCTAAAGGGCGCGACCCTCATAACCTTTCCGCATATTCCTGTTTTGACCATTTCCGGTGAGTGAGGTCTGACGAAGTCTCGTCCACAAAGCTACATTTTTTCACAAAGCCACGGTTTTGATCAACAAATGATCAATAAATAATCATCACACGGCAACACTCAGCATGCCACATTGCCAAATTGGGAATATATCGCCGATAACCTTCAACTACATAACCTCTAAGCGCATACGTCTCAGAGAAGGGTGTTAAGCTAAGAGAATAAATTCTCCGCCACCAACAGAAATGTATTTGAAAGAAATCTGCTTTATATCTCAAAATGTAATGTCAGACACGTAACCATACAAGTCTGTTCCGGGTTTGAACAGAACCGAAGGCACTTCCAAAGAAGCCCTTGCAATCCGGGTATTCACAATCCCGATTGAATTTCCCATCACAAAGGAAATCTCCATAACGTAGCTAACGCTGCAGAGACAATCGATAGGCCATCCTATCGTTTTCACAAATACCCGGTCTTCACCACCAGTCTTCAATGCTATCCATTACGTCGTGTCACTATTCGGAATGGGTAATCCGAATAACGAGCGGAATAATTTAAAATAAGTGTAGCATTAAATTTCTACCAATTCATAACAAATACCTATTTAAAGGTCAATATTGATAGTCGGTTATTTAACTATCAATCAATATTCACAACATCACCCGATTTCAAATAATTTCCCAAATTATTTATTTTCAAAAAAATATCTTTATAAGATATATACCCCACACTTCAACCATTTGAAAACCCATTTCAAATCAATTTACACCCTTACAACTTTCATTTCAAAATGGTTCATTTAAACCAATTAAATAAATCCTTACCGATTTATTAAATTTACGTTCCAAATCCGTAAATTAATCTCCACACTTCAAAATAAACCAATGTTTATTTTTTAATAAATTTCCCTTTCTTTTATAAATTCCATAGTGAATTTACAATTCCAAAATATCGATGAATATACGATTTTTAAATTGATTTCTAATATTCATTTTCAATTTATCTTTAAAAGAAAAATCTCAAACATTCATTTCGTATTGGAAAAACATTTCCATACTTATTTAATAATAAGTAATTCACCAATCTATTTATTTTCAACACTTGAAAAATATTCAATATACTTAAATCCAAATTAAGTATATATTTTATTTTATAAGGAAAACATTCTCTTAAACACAATTATTTGGGTCAAAACGAATGTTACGTAAAACATCGTTACGACAACCCAAAATCACTAGTATGGGGATTCGAAATTAAGATAGATATATAAATCCCAATACTATACACAACTTTGCCTTTCGGAAATCATTTACTATAACAACAGTATTATAGTCCACCATTTCCTCCTATTTCTCGAAACATCTATTTCAACAATAAATGTGGAAATCTATGGTTTCGATACTTAATACATTTTAAAACATCTTTAAATCGTTTTAATTCCATTTAAAACATCACTTCCCAAAACAATATCCATTTTATTTAATAATATATTCACTGTCCAAAATCGTGAATATACTACGTTAACCAAATTTAACGTTTCTACACATTTTATATAAAGGATTATCCACTGTCTAAAATCGTGAATATACTTCCTTTAGTAAGCTATAATTTACTTATTAAATAAGTCAATTTCAAATTTTATAAAAACAACGTTTACAAATCCCATTTATATTTTATAACTTCAACTTATAAAATCAATTTACTAACAGATTCTATTTATACCTCATTTAAATACCAAAATCTGATTTATAAGTTAATTGCTTATAAATCTTTTATTTTACAAAATCTATTCATTTCATAACTTCACAATTTATAAAACTATAAATTTTATTCACTAGTGAAATCCATTTATACTTCATTTTAACACTTATAAAACTTGTTTTATAATTCCAATATCTTAATTTATAAATATCAAATTATAAATATTTTATATAAATCATTTATAATAATTCAAAAATCCCAATTTAAACCATTTTATAAATTAATCAACTACTTATTTCGAAAATCACATTTTGGTTATATTTTCCAAAAATCATTGTTTTTATAATACAAAAATTTCAACGTTTATTTATTTAAAATGAATAAATTCCAAAATTAAAATTTATTATGAATTCTCAACTTAATTTTCAAAAATCCAATTTAATTCATTTTCGGCATCTAACGATACCAAAATATATTCAGCTAAATTTTTAGCCTTTAACGACTTTAATCACAAAGATAATCGCACGGATTATAAATAGATCAACACACAATATTGAAATCAATTCAATCATTTGAGGAATCCAGTTGGATCCCTCCAACCTGTTTTCCTGCATCCAAAGATGTTAGCACAATACCAATTTCGCTTCAAGACGAAATATCGCGGTATGTGGGATTTGTAAAATACTATCCGCTATTATGCGGCGCAATATGGTCTCATCCACTATATAATGCGGGAAATCAACTCCAAGTACATATATAATACCAATTTCACTTTGCAGTGAAATATTCGCGGTATATGTTTTTAATAAATAACCTCCGCTTAATAACGGCGTATAATATCTGTTTCAATCAATAAATAGCGATCATCGTTCAAACATACATTCAAGCAATTTTAAATCTAACTATTTAAAATTTGAATCGAAGCAATTCGATTGAGCTAGAAGTTCTCACCTTGAGTTTCCGATAACAGTTGTAGCATTTTATTTCGAATAAAATTAAACGGACGTTTAATTTTACCCGAAATTCTCACTCTTTCCAAACGACTCCAAACTAGCTCCATTGCGTAGTGCTCGACAAAACGAACCCGGTGCAATTCGTTTCGTAATTTTTTGACCTCGTATGAAAAAGTTATAACAATTTAAAATTTACACAAATTTAACATAAATAAATTTACAACTTTTATCATTATTTTTTTAAACCTAAATGAATCTGGCCGTAGATTCAAAGCCAAGCAGATCTGGCCGTGCTCGTTCTCTCCCCTCTCTCCCATTCGTTCCAGTAAACCAAACCCATAGCTCATGTGAAAAACCTAGTTGGCCGCACCCAATCCATCGACTTACAGAACGATCAACATACACCACTACAAGCGCCTAGCCTAGCACCACCCACGGCCGCCATCATGCGCAGCTCGGCCTCCCCAGTGCATGGGAAAACGCGCTCGAACGCACTCTCTTTGTCGCCAGAATTTGGCTAATCCAAGCCATTACAACGAAATTCCACCGTTAGATAGATAGTACTCGTTGAGCTCGACGTTTTCTCTGTTGGAAGTTTGCGACGAAAATGGACAGATGAGGAGATCGGAGGGGATGAAGGTGGATAATTTCTGGCCATAGAATTGAAAAATGGCGGCCGAAACCCTAGGTTTATTAATTTGTGAAAAATAGTGAATAACACGTCCTTTTATAGAAAATTCACGAATTATTATTCATCCGAAATTTTTCGAACTCCAAACGAAGCGTGCCGGCTAGCGTTTCTAGGGTTTACCCCAAGTTCCGGGCACAATGAAATAGGTTTCGAAAACAAATTCGATCATCTATGCGAGTTACGGTAATAAACGATCAATTTTAAATTAAATCGATTTAAACTAATTTCTATGCGTTTTGGCTTGCCCCGGACAAACCGTAAATCCGATTGACACGAAATTTGAAACCATACAATAATATAACATTACGGATCCGATGAAACTAGTTTCGTCGAAATCCGAGACTGTTTGAAAAATGGCTATTTTCACTAGTCGATTTAAATATTAAAATATTCCATTTTCACAAATTAACTTTTAACTCGAGTTTAAAAGTTCTATAACATCGTTATAACTCCAATATGATTAAATAAAATTTTACAAATCATTTTTAATCATATTAATCCCAATTTTCAATTATTTCTGTAATTTCAACTATTAAATTATCGATTTAAGTATCCAATTAAATCCAATTATTCGAAAAAAAATTATTCGACTGTTTAATTTCACTTGTTAATATTTAAAATCAATTAAATATATAAATTTTAATTGACAGAAATTCTGGGTCGTTACAGCATGCTTCACCAACCGTACAACAATCGTTTTTGTAAAGAACACGTTAGCAGATTTACATAATCACAGATGAGCGGAAGTAAATAGTTAAAAATATTAGGTGATGGGATTTGGACCAAGGTTGCAAAGGAGCATTCCACGCATGTGTATCACTACACAACAGCCGCATTTACATTTTTATGTGGTACTAATGTTGTAAAGAAAAGTAAATAAGAAATGGGAAGGCATAATAAAATGCCGAAGGCAGGACTCTAACCCAGCTCACTAAAGAGGAATACACATATCCTACCAACCGAACTACATAAATTTTTGAATTTAAAACCAACGGCTACATCAAATTAGCACTCCAATACAAATAGTCAAGTGACTATTCAAGTGCCTATTCAACCAGTTGCAAACTTTCAACGGATGCATCTTTTCTAATGAAAATTTCTAAAGGATTGCAATTATTTATAACTTACATTCACTTCTATATAAGCCTCCCACCATCTCAAAAAAAAAACAACAATCATATTCTCTCAAATCATTCTCATATTGATTTCAAACGCTCCAACTTCCATATTCATTCTAAAAGCAAATTTAGACCAGTGCTATTTCACTCCACAACATACAAATCTGGTTCTAATCCACTTCCTAACCTCTGCACACTCATTCTGCATCATTTTTACAGGTTATAGAAGTTGTACTCCAGTTCGACTACTCAGTATATTGAAGACACAATATACAGTCAAGTTATTACTTTGTAAAAGAAAATATTGAAGTCCCATTCGGTTGCTCGGGCAAGTGTACTGAAATCCTGTTCTGCTGCTCAAGTGCCTTTCCTTCGGGCGAAGTGAGGGTGATAGTTAAATTCCAAAAGGAGTCTGGGACTGGACGTAGGACTGGAGGTCCGAACCGGTATAAAAACTTTGTTGTGATTGCTTCTTGTTTTACTTTTCTATTTATTCAAGCTGCTATTATACTTATATTGCTACTACTGTGATTACTGCGCACGTCAACTCTATTTCTATATATTTGGCCATCATCGATCCCGCGCATAGTGACTAACATCTATTATTTTAAATAAATAAAATCTTAAATTATTTAAATAAATTGTTTTAAAGATAAATAGTTTATCATAAATAATGTTATTGGTTATTAATCAACTTAAGGGTTTTAAGTCAAATTATATGTTAAGGATAATTTATTTCAAAGGTTATTTAAAATAAGATTTAAATCTTGATTATGTAATTAATTAAGATAAATGGGTTATCTTAAGATTAAAGGATCATTAATTTGTAATCTAATGATAATCACTTAATTAAAGGTTAATTAAGTAATAAATAAAGACTAATTAATTTATAATTAAAGGTTGATTAATTTATACAAGTAATTAAAGAATAATTACTTAATATCATTAATTAAGGTGAGTAATTAATAGATAATTACTAAATGTGATTTATTAAAAGGACAATTACTTAAATGAAATTAATTAAAGGATAATTGATTAATTTAAAAGTTAATTAAGTAATTAAGGATAATTGATTAATTTAAAAGTTAATTAAGTAATTAAGGATAATCAATTAATGATTAAAGGTTGATTAATCAAGTGATTTATAGGTTAATTACTTAATGTAAGTAATTAAAAGATAATTTGTAATTAAAGATTAATTAATTAAATGATAATTAATTAAGGGTTAATTAATAAATGTAATTAATTAAAGGATAATTAATTTATGTGATTAATTAAAGATAATTAATTAAGGATAATTAATTAATTAAAAGATAATTAAATTAAGGGTTAGTTAATTAATTAAATAAAGGTTAATTAATGTGGTTAATGAAGTAATTAAGGAAAATTACTTAAGATGAATAATTAAGGTGGATTAATTAATTTCATTAATCAATATAATAATAAATGGTTTGCAATTACTTAATGTTAATCAAGCCGGGTTTGTTAATTAATTCATAAGTAATTAATTTAAATCGATCTTGCTTATGGATGATTGGATTCTATTGAATGCTTTGAATTGTTTGATATCCCTAATGTGTGATGTTCTATGATGTGATTGAGCTGTGAACTGTGAATTATTTATCTGCGATGAATTTACATATTTATCTATGAATGAAGATAAGCATTATGGGATTATACTACTTATCAATATTGTTGTGCTTGAATTGATGTTGGTTGTGATATTCTATTATTGTATGCAAAACCCCTGGACTACACCACACACATACAAATATGGGTTTCACGGGGAAATGGTTAAGTCACCGATATTTGAATTTAATATTATTTTATTAAAAATGATGAAATGGTTTTAAAAGTTGAATTTTGAATCCAATTGGTTTGGAAGTGAAATCGAGTTGAATATGAAAAGTTTTTGGAAAGGAAGTTTTGAAATTGAAATTTAGTTTGAATATAATATATCTTATTTAAGATTTGAAATTTATTTTGGAAATTATGGTTTGAAAGGGTTATACAAGTTATACAATTTTTAACCATTTTGAAGTATATTGAATATATTATTTTGGGAATTTAAATTTAATTCAAATAGAACTTGCCGAGAATGCGGCAGTTCGCTGATTTTCCAATGTATACTTTGAAAGGCTATATCTTGAGTAAATTTAATTGGATTTTCCTGAAATGAAAGATTTTTGTTTTCAAATGATAATAGCTTTCATATAACAAAAGAATTCTCATTTTTTATTGAAAGGATTTTAATTTGAAAAGGAAATTATTTTGATAACTATGAATGAATCTTTGTTAAAGATTGGTGAACATTGTTTCAAATTGAAAAGGATCTTAAATGGGTGAATCTTTTGTTTCAAAGATTACAAGTGGAAAATTGTTTAAACCATTCAAAAGGAAAGATTTTAGGGAACAAGTGTTAAAAAGTTGTGACTTAACTAAGATCCCAATATATCCATATATTTTTAAAACAAGCGCTCATTATTCGGTTTAGCCGGGAGGGGACTTTATATCATAAAACCCATTCCGAATAATGATACGATGAAATGGATAGCATTTGAAGATGGTGGTAAGGACCGAGTATTTTCGAGAATGAAAGGATTACCCGTCGAATGACTTTGCACTGAGTTGCTCCAGTATAGAGATCTCCATATGGGGGAGTCCGATTGGGATTGTGGATACCTAGATTTTCAAGGGCTTCTTTGAAGTGCCTTCGATTCCATTCAGACCCTGAATGGACTTGCATGGATGTATGCCTGACGTTACACTTTAAGATTAAAGCTGGTTTCTATCAAATACATTTCTGTTTGCTGGCGGAGAATTTATTCTCTTAGCTTAACATCCTTCTCTAAGACGTACGAGCTCAGAGATTATGTAGTTGATGGTTACTAGTGATATATTCCCAATTTGGTAATGTGGCATACTAAGTGATGTCGATCATTTATTGATCAAAGCTGGCTTTTGTGAAAAGCGTAGCCTTATGGACGATAGTTCGTCAGACCTCACAACTTGAAAATGGTCAAAACAGGAAGAATGCGGTAAGGTTACGAAGGTCGCACCCTTTAGGGTATGTGCAATTCCTTCTGGATAAAAAGTGGTATGGATCCCAGATACTTAACTTATATGGTTGTTGGAATTTGTTGGTATTGAGGATCCTTGGATAAAGGTCGGTGGCGACTGGGGGATGGCATATTCGTGTCAGTAGTTACCTAGTTACAGAGGTAACTCGGCCTTGTGTTGGCAGAGAGCCGGTTAGGTTCCCGAGGCATCCCTCCAGAGGCATACACATTTGGTGAGGAAGTTCCTTAGCCTGACCATTTGTTGAAAATCCAATCATCCAATACGATCCCGGTACGGTTTTAGTTGGTAGAACCTGCTATCTAACATGGTAGCTATAGTAGGCATATTATAATGGTACGTAAGCTGGCTAAGATTAATATTATACTTGCAAATGTTTTTTGCACTATGCACTAATAATAATATCAAAATGATTTTCGCGTATCAAGCATGTTTGATTATAATAACGAGAAATCTCCCCTAAATGTGTGATTGCATTGTGTGTGTGCCGAGAGGCCATATGGTAGTTTCATTTTCCAAAAAGCATAGCGAATTTTTTATATTTTCTTTTATTGTTTATTTTTATTCAAATAAACTGTTTTTTTTGCTCACACCAGTCTCATGACTGACCTATAGTTTATTGTTCCATTTCTAAACCCTAGGTGCCCACAATTTTCCACACGGGCAGCCTAGAGTCAGGTTTTTAGATAATCAAATGGTAGGTCTAGCTTTTGGAAATTCTTTGGAGTCTGTGGTTTTGGAATCGCATTTGTTTCACTTCAACATTTGTGCACCAAGTTTGCTATGAGTTTAGCGTGATGGGGGATCTCGCTTCGTGTTTGGATTTTAGACATTGAAGATGTTGCTTTCTGCTGTTGTTGTCGTTTGTCTTCTGCTATTGTTTCTTTCCGCTATTATATCTATCTCTCGTAGTGTTGTTCATTCATTTGTATCATAATGTTGTATCCATTATGTATTAATAAAATTTTCTTCTGTTTCTGCTGTGTTGTTATCATCTAACGTTGTTATAAGCTCCGACGAACCAGACTCAGTGTTTGAATCTGCAGCATTTGAATACGGGTGATGTATTTGAATATCGATTTTCGAAGGTCGAGTCTGGGTCATTACAATACCATTTATGGATTTTTCTATTAAATATAATTTTAATTAAGTTAATTAATAAATATAATCATATTATATCAAGTATATAATAGGAAGAAAATACCTTTTTTTTTGGACAAGATTGGTCAACGAGTTAGATATATCTAACAAATTACATAATTGCCCCTAAGGCATACCCCTAACTCTATCAAGGTCCACGATGAGGACCATGAAGAGTTTTCGGTTCGTTCATCTCCTAAATGACTTGTATAGATGGGGGCTGACATTGTGCCAACATATGGAAGAAAATGTTAGCATTCCAAGCGGCAATGTTTAGGTAAACGTACCCTCAGGCCTCATCAACGGGGAATGACTAAAACCGAGGAGATGCAGTAATATTAGGTGGGTCGCTCCCATGAGGGTAAGGTCATCCCTATCTAGAGTCCCTACTATTAACTCATTTTTGCTTTGGTACAGTTGTTGATCGCAACCGAGGGGTGATCTAATTCGGTACGATCCAGTAAAGGTTAGGACGGTCTTGTGTCGGCAGAGGTCGATAGGTTTGACCTTGGTGTTATTTAATCTGCAGATGCACCATGACGGGTTGTACCCCTATAGCCTAGTCATTGTATGGAATCTATTTCCTAATAAGTTCCATTGGTCTTAGTTGAATGCCTATTATGCTGAAATTTAATTAATGTAACAATTTTGGCTATGTAAATTATTTATTTCAAAACTCATCCGTGTTTATGTATAGCGGGGTCGTATGAGATATCTTTGATTTTTAAAATGTTTTATAAAACTAAGAATTAAGTTGTTTTGGGTTTACTCACACCAGACCCATGTCTGACCCGGAGTTTTAATTTTTTTTCTAAAACTCTTGGGTACTCAAGTTCTTATGAGTAGCCAAGTGATCTAGGTTGTAACGGAAGCATTTTGAAGGAGTTGGAGCAGGTAGTTTCACCGTTAGTTAATTATTACCTTATTCCTCTATGTTTTGTGTATGATCTTTGTATTTTTTATGGGCAGAACTGTCAGTTGAGGTTGTAATGCAATGACTCTGATGTATTATTTATATGGAAATGACTATGTAATATCCTATGTAACCTATCAATTATCATATGTTGTTCTGATTCATGGTGAGGTTCTGTATTTGTGTAGTTTCTTCTTATCTTTCCTTTTCTTCTGCCCCGAATAGCTCGTCTTTTGATGTAAGAAAGGCGGTCTTTACAATTTTGGTATCAGAGCTTAGGTTGAGCGAACACTAAGGCTTTGGGTTAGGGTCAACTTCGAGAGTGTGTATTTGAAATTTTTATTCATGTATATGTGTGTGTGTGTGTGTGTATCTGATAGATAGATCAACTTGATAGGTTTGATTAGTACTCTTCTTTTAAGATTTATCTCATTCAAGTATCCTAACAATTACCTTACTATGTCCAAGTAGTAAGACATAAGTAACAGAGGCAGACGAGGTAGAGAAATAGGTAGCACTATGATAACAAATGGTCAAACCCTAAATCTTGGAGGATTTTGGGTTGTCGAAGAGAGTGCCAGAGCAGCCAAGAGTGAATTTCGCAATCTTATGCAAGAACTACACCAATTTCGAAGGGAAATCATTTAAGGGGATGAGTCTATCATGGAAGTGCAAGCTTGGTTGTGATCTTGAAAAATATTTTTCAAGGTCTTGGTTTATCAGACGAGCAGAAAAGATTCTTTGCAGCATGACAACTGCAAGAGGGAGCAACAGCTTGGTGGGACTCCCTTTCTGCAAATGTTCCAGACGAAGAGTTTTCATGGGCATGGTTTAAGGAAGTTTTTGAGGACCAACTCTTGCCAATGGCAGGAAAGACTAGGATGTACCGTAAATTCATGGACTTAAAGGAGGATGATCTGTCTATAGCACAGTATGAGACGAAGTTCAATGAGTTATCTTGTTTCATACCAGAATTGATCAACATCATGTTAAAGAAGAATGAGATGTTTGTTTTGGGTATGATGGAAGTGTACCATGAGAAAGTGACTACTCACGTTAAAGGTACTTTTGTGGATTTAGTTAACATGGCTTTGAGCTATGAGGCCTTGGAAAAGAAGAAGCCTACTCTAGCAACACCTAGTGGAAATACGAGTGGAAACGGTTCTAATAAGAGAAGTTCAATCCAAATTGGAAGAATTAAGGAAAAGGGAAACATGGAGAAGATCAAAAAGGCAAGTTCAGGAATATTAGTTGTTACCTTTGCAAGCAGAGAGGTCATATTTCAAGGTCTTATCCTAGCCATAAAGCCCAAAGTAGCAAAGTGGATCCATCTCTCCAATGGTCCTGAAGTCACTTTGTTTCAATTATCATCAGCCGGGCCATATGATTAAGGACTGCCCACTCATAAAGAAGGTGTCGTAGCCAAGGTGTATGTAATTAAGAGAACCAACAACGAGGGTGAAGGGAAAAGGAATCCTTGAATGTACCTTACTGATTGATGGTTGTTTGAGCGTTATTTGATACTAGTGCGTCCCATAGTTTTATCTCTTGTGAATCAGTAGGTAAGTTTCATCTTATTTCCAGTATTGTAGAAAACCCTATGTGTGTGTGACTAACCCCATAGGTGGTTAGACCATTTGAATATGATTTGTGAATATGTGTCAATTTACTACCTTTCACATCCCTTTTCTGGCGACCTGTATGCCTTGGACTTTAATGGGATTCGACGTTATTCTTGGTATGGATAGGTTATTGAAATATGGAGCTATTTTAGATTGTGATAAAAGAACTGTATCATTAGAAACTAAATTGGGAAGAATTGCTAAAGCATCATGCAAGATTCTGGTTATTAATATGCATAGTTTCTTATATGTCTCAAAATCATCCCAGGATGAGTTAAATTATGTAGAAGTTGCTAAGAATTTTCCCAATGTGTTTGAAGAAGTCAATAGCTTACCCCCTACACCGAGAGATAGAGTTCCTACAACGACCTGGATTTTTCTTTGTTCGATTTTGAATATTAAATGGTATTAAATATTTGTTTTGAATATGAACATTTGGTTTTTATTTATAAAATAAATTCAGAATTTAAATATAGTGATTTGTTGGATAATTAAATTTTTGAGTATTATAATTGAATATTGGTTAAATTATTGTATCTTGAGTTTTAAGCCCGATAAAAATTATTTAAAGCCTTGTAAAATTTATATTAATATACTGAAGACAATGCAACTTTTAAAATTGAATTTTAAAAGTGATTTGTTCAGTTTTGAAAATATATTGTTTAAATTGACATTTAAAAATAGCTTTCGAGCCACAATCTCGGAATTCGACAAAACCAGCTCCATTGGATCCGTAATAATGTACTATTATCGGATTTTAAATTTCATACCATTTGGAGTTATTGTTTGATCGTATGGTATAAAAAAGCAATGAAATTTGTATCGAAATTTAATATAATAATTGGGTTCAAAAAGCTATCTTCTCCGTATGATCGAATTAGCACTCGAAACCTTTTCCATGGCGTTCGAAATAGGGGTATAATATTATAAATGCCTGGCAGCATGCGTCAATAAGAGGTCGAGATTTCACGGCAGATGACTCAAGATATTTTGAAAATATTAGTAATAAAAGTAAAAATCAATGAACAATGACCCATCCTATCCATCAGCCGACCTACCCTTCTTTTCATTCTAAATCAAGATTCGACCGCCCCTTTCATTTAAAAAATGACATTTCTTTCTTTCCTCGGTAATTCACAAAAATCAAATTCGTTTAAAAAAATATGGTGATCAAAAACGAAATCGTGCACGTGAGGAGAAGGGCCAAAGGATCACGCTCGTAGGGGGTGACTCGATGAAGATCGGTGAGTGAGCGATGCGATGTAAGGGAAGGGCTTGGTCGCGATTGAGTTTTTGGGCCGCCTCATGGTTTCTGGGTGAAGGGTTCAACGGCGAGTGATCGAGGCCGTGATTCGATGTAGGGCTGTAGGTTATTGGCATGATGATTTGAATTCACTTAGGTTTGTGAATGCATGACCATGTGAACCGAGGGAGGTGAAGCAAGCAAAGGAGAGTTTTGCAAGCAGCAATAGCCTGAGGCCGTTACTGATACTTTATCGCAAAGAGGAGCTTTGTCGATCGAGTTTGTGTTAGAGGCGATGGCTTTCGTTGCGAGTTTTGGGCGCGTGGGCGGTTGGAAGTCGTGGTCGCGACTTGGAGGCTGCTAGAGCAGGACTGGTCGGAGTCTTCGATTAGAGAAGAGGTATAACTCGGTAATTAAGATTAATTTTTAAAATTAATAAATTAGTGAAGAAACTAAATTGAGCCATTAATGAAATTTAATATGGTTTGCATACGAGGTACCAAACATCACATATTACAATCAGGAATTTGTTTGGGGATTTTTGGAGGCAAGTGGAATTTTAATTTAAATTGAACGATATTCAATTTAATTTAGAATTGTAACGGACTGCAAATAAAAATTCAAGGTGAGAATTTCTCACTCTTTTGGATTACCATATTTAAATTTAAACATTTAAATTTGATTGTTGGATGCTTGATTGATTGGATAAATTTATAGTTATTTGATGGATGATTAAATATATGTCAATATATATATATATATATTAGTAATTGGAGTGATTTTCCCGCACAGTATAGCAAATGATACCCTATGCGCCGCGCATAATAGCGGAAGACCCTATATTCCGCGATATCTCCCTCGAAGTGGGATTGGTATTTTTATTGTTGTCAAACATATATGGATGCAGGGGAAAACTGGTTGGAGGGATCCAACATGACTCCTCAAATATATTAGTATTTTTCTGTTTGTCCATACCCAGGGCAACTTGTATGGACGAATGCTTCCAAAACATCGTCATTGGAGGACGATGAGCATTCTAAGTAAAATTGTTCTTGAAAAAGGTAACGATTAGCCTCGAACCTCATTAGCCAGGAATGATTAAAACAGGGGAGATGCAGCAAGGCTAAGTGGGTCGCACCCAAGTAGGGTATGTTATCACCTTTCTAGATGTCCTCGGAAACCTATTATTTATGGATATGGCTGTGCATGGAAGGAGCGCTCGATGGTAAGGGTAGGAACACTCGGGGTGATAACGTATTGGGTCTATCCAGCTTAGGGGTAGGTCGGTCTTGTGTAGTAGGAGATCCCTACGTGGTCCTTGGTACATTGTTCTAGAGGTGTACTGTGGTGGGCGGTACTCTCTAGTGGCCTAGTCATTCGGTGGGATCCATTCTTCAATAAGCGCCGTACGGTTTTGATTGTTCCCAACTTTGCTGAAATAATGAAGTGCAAGCTTTTCAGCTATATTCTATTTACTTCCTATAGATACTATTATAATATCAGAAGATTTTGACAAAAATTGTTTTGGTTATCGTAAGGTAGAAACCTATTGTGTTTATTTGTGACGTGATCTTACGAGATACCTTTGTTTACAAAGGATTTTGAGAAGTTAATAATTCAAATTGAGTGTGTTATCTCATGCTAGTTTTTCAGACCGAATCAGGTGTTATTTTATTATAATGCTTAGGTCAGCCCAAGTATTACAGATTCAGGTTAAATTTTATGGTGTTCAAGAGACAAGCTGGAGGAGTTTAGATGTATATCACATACTTGGCTATTTCCGCAGTACGAGTTATGTATATCAAGACAAGTTGTTTAAACTATCCAGCTTGATGTATTGAATTGTAGTACTCTGATGATGGTATGTATATTAATATTACAGTTCTTGTATTTAAAACCTATTGTTATATATTATATTTTGTTTTGCTGCGATTGTGAGATTTTATGTTATTGTTTTTATTTTTTTCTACCCTTTTCTTCTTCACCACTAATGAATTGGTATTTTTGGCACTCGACTGATCGGCATGTTATACAGTGGATGTATTAATGTCAGTTTTCGAGGGTTGAAAATCATCGGTCCGTTATAGTTGGTATGAGAGCTGAAGATTAAGCGAGAACCTTGGCTCTGGTGGGGACTACTCATTGGAGATAGAGTCGATAGTACTCTAGAATGAGTTTGAGTGCATTAATAGATATAAGCATGTATTTTTTAGTGAGCATAAATTATTTTATATTGTGTTGATTATCGGTTGAGTGTTTATAAATTCTGGTCGGTACAGTCTAGACAACTATATCGATAGGTATTTCTAAACTCTTAAACTAGGCAGACTGACACAGTATTATTTTAAATGGGGTAAATGAAATATTTTACCCAAAAAATATATTTTTATATAAAAGGAATAATTATATGAATTTATTATATATATATTCGAGTGTTTGGATGATAATATATAATCACACAAGATTATAAAATTGGAGATGGTTTATATAGCCAAATGAAAATTTGTTTAAGTATAAATTATACAAATGGATTATAATTCAAATTGGATTCAAATCAAACATGGAGGTTTAAATCTCGGACATTTTGAACCATTTCTTTCAAAGTAATATGGAAAATAATAATAAGGGTATTATTTTTGGGAATATATTAGAAAGAAAATTTTTCCAAAATGGATTTTGAAGGAGATATAGCACCGAACTCACTTCAGTCGTTGGAAAATAACTCTAGTGATGACTGCAACATCACCAGTATTTGTTTTCGAGTTTCTAAGTGATGGATTGCTGCCATAACTGATTTGTTTAGATTTGTTGGGCAAACCAGTTTTGTTTTGGAAATTCCAAAGGGAATTTGTTTTGGATAAAAACCAGGGTTGGTTTGAAATGTAAACAGTGTGATTTCGAGATATTTGAGATTTCAAAATGATTTGAGAAAAAAATGTCAGGTGTTTGAATTCTGGAATCCTTATTTAAATAATTTAGAGGTCATCAAAAAATAAGTTATGAACTTATAAATTGAAAATGATTCTAAATAAGGAAAGTATGGAAATTGGATTTCGGAATTAAATTTTAACTTGAGTAAAGTTAAATTGATAAAATATAACTTACAAGGTTAAATGCAATAAATAAATGAAGTGTGGTGATAATAGGAATTGAATTTCGCTTATGAAAGTTAAATAAATTGAATGGGTAAAAGAAAATTTAAAGGGATTTGAATTTAACTCGAGCTAAATTAAATGAAATTGGAATGGATACAAAATATTATAAATAGGTTTTAATATTTAATATGGATTCGGGCTAATAATAGAATTCGACTTAAGAGAAAAAACGAATTAAATGTTGTTGTAATGAAATAAATGGTGGAATTAAATTGAATAGAGCAAAAATGAATTGGTTTGGTGTGAAATTTAATTTAAGTAAGAATAATGCGAATATGTTTCAAAAATATTGATTAAAGGAAATTTAAAACTTAAATTAATTCGAATTGGATTGGATTTGAAACCATATTGAAGGGAATATACAAAAAAATTGGATTGTTAAGTGACTATGTATTTATAAATTATAATGGTTGGATTGAGTTGGAATAGTGTTGAATTGAAGTAAATATAAATTTTGATTTGTGAAATATTATATAACCATAAGGTATAATTCTTGAATGAAATAAAGTTTGAGATAAATTGGGATTGTGAATAAATAAATTTGAATTGCTCATAAAATTTGAAATTTTATGGAATAAGTAAATATTTTGGCTGCTAAGAGATGTAAATCTTGATTAAAAAAGTTGCGTGAATTATAAAACTAAAAATTGGAATAGATAAGCCAAAATAAAAAGAGTTTGATATTTTGGAAATGAAATGAAAACCCTAACTTGAACAATAAAATAAATTTGAACTCAAGTAAAGTGGCTGAAGTGATTTTTAAAATAAAAATCATATATTAAATTATAAAGTGGAAATAGTTTGAAATGTATGTGATAACTCAAGTTATAAATAAATTCAATCGAAGCGTAAATAAATTGATATGGCTTGGGATATTAAATAAATGGAATGCAACTGAATTGATTGGGAATCAATTTGAAATCGAATATGATTTGGAATCAATTAAAAATGGTTATAAGCTCAAATGGTTATTCATTTAAATGAATGGTGCCAAATTTGCATGGGAAAAATTGGCCTTTGGCGTAAACGAAAGTAAATAAAATCTTTGAATTGATAAGAAGCGAGTAAATTGATTTTTAATCAATTTGAGATGGATATGAAATTGTTGGATATGAATATGAGTTGAGTGCTAATAAATGGGGTTGTAAAGCATTTCAGGTTGAATGAAATGGTTATGGATCAAGTAGTAGTAATTAAATTAGAATTGGAACACTATAATTGCTTAAAAATCTATGTTGATTTTTTATATATGGAATTCATATGTAAAGATAGTTAAATGAATGGAATGTTATTGAATTTTCATATTTTAGTACTTACGTGGTTAAATTGAGCAAGTATAGGTACCCGGAGGCTATTGGGCTAGAGTTGGGTCATGTAATTGCATAATCAATAAGTCGCTTGCTTAAAAACGCTAAATAAGGTACATTTTCAGATTAAATACTGCGAGAATATAAAATATTGTTATATATTTTTGTTTTCGACCGTGTGTGTCGATGTACATATATTTATCTCTCTTGTTATATTGCAAAAGACTTTCCGTACAAGGGAGACTCTGCCAAAATATTTCAGAAATTTAGGGTGTTAGAAAATTTTTGAAATTTTTTTGTTAACGGCAATTTGATAATTGAAAACGAAATAAAAGATTCTAGGATAAAAATTAGAACCAATTGTTTTGGTTGGAACTAAAAGATTTGAGAAGTGAAGTATTAGGTTTTCACTAAATGGTTTTGGAAAAGTTAATGGGTTTAGGCATTCTTTCTGCCTTAGCAATTTCTATGACGAAATTCTTTTAAGGGGGGAAGAATGTAACGACCCGGATATTTCATTGTTCGTCTTCTAATATTAAATGGTTTTAAATATTGATTTTGAGTATGGACATTTGGTTTTTATTTATAAAATAAATTCAGAACTTAAATATAGTGATTTATTGGATAATTTAATTTTTGACTTTTATAATTGAATATTGGTCAAATTATTGTGTCTTGAGTTTTAAGCCCGATAAAAATTATTTAAAGGCTTGTAAAATTTATATTAATAATACTGAAGACAATGAAACTTTTAAATTTTCATTTAAAAATTATTTGTTCAGTTTTAAAAATATATCGTTTAAATTGACATTTAATAATTTCCTTCCAAGGCACAATCTCGGAATTCGATAAAACTAGTTTCATTAGATCCATAATAATGTATAATTATTGGATTTCAAATTTTGTAGCATTTAGAGTTATTGTTTGATCGTACGGTAAATATACGCATTGAAATTTGTATCGAAATTTAATATAATGATTGGTTTCAAAAAGCTATCTTCTCCATATAATCGAATTAGGACTTAAAACCTTTTCCATTGCGTTTGAAATAGGTGTATAACATTATAAACGCCTGGCGGCACGCATCAATAGGAGGTCGAGATTTCACGGCAGGCGATTCGAGATATTTTGAGAATATTAATAATAAAAGTAAAAATCAATGAATAGTGACCCATCCTATCCATCGGTCGACCTACCCTTCTTTTCATTCTAACTCAAGATTCGACTGCCCCTGTCTTTTTAAAAAAAATGACATTTCCTTCTCTCCTCGGTAATTCACGAAAATCAAATTCGTTTAAAAAAAATATGGCGATCAAAATCGAAATCGTGCACGTGAGGAGAAGGGCCAGAGGGTCACGCTCACAGAGGGTGGCTCAGTGAAGATTGTGAGTGAGCGATGCGATGTAAGGGAAGGACTAGGTCGTGATTGAACTTTTGGGTCGCCTCATGGTTTTTGGGAGAAGGGTTCGGCGGCGAGTGATTGAGGCCGCGATTCATGTAGGGCTGTAGGCGATTGGCGTGATGATTCGAACTCTCTTAGGTTTGTGGATGCGTGATGACGTGGATGGAGGCAGATGGAGCATCCAGAGGAGAGTTTTGCAAGAGCGAGGCCGTGACTGATACTTTGTCGCGAAGAGGAGTTTTGTCGATCGTGTTAGTGTTAGAGGCGATGGATTGCGTAATGAGGTTTCGGCGTGTGGGTGGCTGGAAGTCGTGGTCGCGACTTGGAGGCTGTTAGAGCAGGACTGGTTGGAGTATTCGATCAGAGCAGAGGTATAATTCGGTAATTAAGATTAATTTTTAAAATTAATAAATTAGTCAAGAAATTAAATTGAGCCACCAATGAAAATATGATTTGCATACCAGGTACCAAAAATCACATATTACAATCTAGAATTTGTTTGGGGATTTTTGGAGGTAAGTGGAATTTTAATTTAAATTGAACGATGTTCAATTTAATTTAAAATTATAACGCACTGCAAATAAAAATTCAAGGTGAGAATTTCTCACTCTTTTGGATTACCACATTTAAATTTAAATGTTTAAATTTAATTGTTGGATGCTTGATTGATTGGATAAATTTGCAATTTTTTGTTGGATGATTAAATATATATCGTAGTATATATATTAGTATTTGGAGTGATATTCCTGCACATTATAGCGGATGTGACCCTATGCACCCAGCATAATAGCGGATGACCATATATGCCGCGATATCCCCCTCGAAGTGAGATTGGTATTTTTATTGTTGTCTAACATCTGTGGATATATGGAAAACAGGTTGGAGGGATCTAGCTAGATGCCTCAAATATATTAGTATTTTCCATATATAAATAAAATGCTGGATTATTATGTGTTGTAAATTTTAAATGATATAATGGCATGGTAATTAGTCACGGGAATATTAAATACCATAAGTATTATTTTAAAATTTTAAGGAATTAAAAAGATATCTTTTAATATAAAAATTTGTATAATGAAATTTGGATTAATTAGAAGAAGTTGGTTTATATAAGAAATGGTGAAATTTTGATCGTATTAAATAATACGGAAAAATAATCTAAATAGAGATTTTAAATATATTATATAAAAAAAATTAAAGATTGGGTTTTAAAATGATACTCAGAAAATATAGGAAAAGGTTGAAATCGATATTAAAAATAGATCGGCAAAAATAGATGGAATCCATAAGGAATTGAATTTATAGAAATGGAATTTTATAAATGAGACATATTGAAACTCAAAGGAGTTATAAAAATTATAAATGAAGGAAGGTGATATCAGGTGATAAATTTGGAATATAAATTTACTGGAAGAATTTATATTGGAATATGGAAATAGGGTGAGAGAAAATAGTAGATACTATTTTGAAATGAAAATGGTTAAGGAGACCGATATGGAAGTGATGTGATAGAAATCAAGAGGGGTTATAAATTGAAATTTGGTTATTGTGATTTAAAAATATATTTTTATTAAAAAATTAAAAAAAAATTTTAAAAGGAATTTTTTTTAAATTTAACTATGTAATTTAAGTTAGTTAATACTGATGTTTCCTAGAGATTTGGCCGGGCAACTCGGTACTCGGCCCCTCTGGATTGTTTGGCATATCATCACGGTCGGCATCCAACAATTACTCAGCATTTAGGAGCGCTCGGCATAAGAGGTCACTCGGCAGAAAGGAGCGCTCGTCACTTAGAAGCGTTCGGCATTGGGAAGTGTTTGGCAGACAAGTTTGTTCGGCATGACAGAGAACTCGGCATCTGGGAAGCGTTTGGCATTGATAATGCTCGGCATTCAGGGTGTCCGGCACTCAGAACGTTCGGCTCCACTTCACTCGGCATGCCACCATATCGCTCAGCATCATAGGTGTTAGGCACCACTACGTTCGGCATGCAAAGAGCGCTCGGCATTCACACTTCACTCGGCATGCCTCTATATCGATCAGCATCCTAGGTGTTCGGCACCACTACGTTCAGCATGCAAAGAGCGCTCGGCATTCATGCTTCACTCAGCATGCCTCAATATCGCTCAGCATCCTAGGTGTTCGGCACCACTACTTTGGCATGCAAAGAGCGCTCGACATTCATGCTTCATACGGCATTCCTGGACCATTCAGTATTCTAGCCTCGCTCGGCCGCTTCCTCGTTCGGCATCAATTCCCGATCGGCCTACACCCTCACTCAACACATCGCACCGTTTGGCACAAGGATGAGGGTTCGGCATTTGACCGTTCGGCATATCCGAGTCGGCACATAGAGTCTACTCCATTTGGGCCATGATATCCATCTGCCAGGCCCACCAGGGAAGTCCAACCCACCTTCGTCTATAAATAGAGAGGCAGGGGCACAATGAAAAGGATCAATTTTTTGAGAACACGGGGAAACTCTGCCGCATTCAATGCTCTTTCAAGACTTAGTCTTTGGTTTTGCAATTGTATTCAAGTAATTAGAAACGGATTGTATCTGTAATCAAATATTAAGGAAATCAATAGAAATCAACTTCAAAGTGGATGTAGGCAATTACGCCGAACCACTATAAATTTGATGTTCTTGTCCTCTGCATTTAAATTTATATATTATTCTCTATTTTCATTTACTTTCTTCATTAATCTCTCTACACAATCTTTCTAAGGGTGTTAGTGACCAATTTTGGTGCTAACATTTTGGTATTTTCACTGAGAATTGAATTCTCAGGCTGTTAGGATCTGCTTTGTAGCTACTGGATTGCATAAATCCCCTAAAGGAGATCCAAGATCATTGACAAGGCATCTGCTGATTCTATTCAGAGTTATAACCAACAACTCTACCATGGGAAGACCACAAACCAGATCGGCCTCCCATAACGCAGATGTCCACGAAACTGCTAGCATATAACAAGTTGGACCTAGAAATCAGTAAGCAACAAGAGGTGTAGGGCCCTACACCCAAAACCAAGCGGAAGTCGTTTCCTGAACAGAGTTCAACGACTTGATAAGAGAACTCAAGGAAAGTAGAAGGCAACTTGCTAAACAGATTCAAGCCAACACTAACTTCATGGCTCAGCTTGCTCAGCAACAGCGCCAGAATGCTGGAGGTAACCATGCCCCTTATTCTAAATCTGATAGTTCAACGTCAGTTGACGAACCTCCTAGGCGTAGACGCCATAAAATTGAAGGTGCACAAGCAGGCGTTGGGAACCAAGCCCACGAAGAGACCGGACACCCGGATCTCCAAGACCCAAATCAGGCGGGACAACAACCCGCACGGTCCCGTGGAACGGAAACCAACCTTCCATCCCCCATACCAACTCCGGACTAGACAGCTATGGTCAGCCAGTTGATGAGAGAGAACCAAGGCTTGACCAATAAAGATTGGGGAGTGACCAGAATCCATACTCCCTTTGCGGATGGTATCCTGTAGGCTGAGTACCCCAAGAAGTTCAATATGCCGACTATTCCAGCCTACGAAGGGAAGACTCATCCCAGGCAGCATGTGATGAGGTACGGATGGATGATGGATTCTGCAAAAGCCAATGATGCAACTAAGTGTAGGTGCTTCCTAATCACCTTGTCCGGAATTGCCACCATGTGGTTAACTCGACTTCCCCCACGGTCTATATCTAGCTTTGACGAATTGGCAATGAAATTCATAGAGCAATTCAGGATACACACCACTCGTCCAAGGGATGTGATGTCCTTATCAAGCGTTATCCAGGCCCCAGAAGAGTCATTGAAAGCATACTTGCAGAGATTTCATGTTGCTGCTACTGAGGTGAGCAATCCAAACAACCACGCAATTTTGATGGCAGTAATGCGTGGAGTGGATCCAGACTCTAAATTGGGAGATTGGTTGGCGAGAAATCCCCCGTCCACACTGGAGCATTTCTATTCGAAAGCTCATCAGTTCATAAGAAGGGAAGAAGCTCGATGGACAAGACGAGACAAGACACCAGGGCCTGCCTAGGAGACTGAGAAAGGTACCGTTGCCATGGAGCAAACCAGCGATAATTCGGGGAAAGCCCAAGTCAACGTCCAAAACAAGCATGGGCATTCTAAAGAATCCGGAGGTGGAAATCCCGGGAAGAAGAGAGAGACAGGGAAATGGAAGTCAAGGATCCCGACCTACACTGAATACACCCCGCTCAACGCATCACTTGAGAACATCTATTTGTCAACTTGCAACACTTACCAGTATAGGAAACCATGCCCAAAGGAATCAACGGAGGAACAGAAGCAGACTGGGAAGTCTGCCGCTTTCACGAGTCTTATAGGCACAACACAGAGGAGTGCAGGCAACTCTATGACGCTATTGAAAAGTTGATTAGACAGAAGAAGCTGCAGGAGTTCGTCAAAGACCCACTAGACAGAAGACAAGAGACATCGGACCTCGGACGTGGGCCAGCTCCACGCCAACCAGAACAACCTACTCGAACTGTGGGTAGATTGGTGATCAACACGATTGCAAGCGGACCTCATCCTGCGGATAAGAATTGGCAGGAGATGGAGCGATATGCTAACTCTTTTAGACATGCGGAATATGAGTGTTGTTCGAATGTGGAGGATGGGACTCCTGCAAAGCAGCAGCGAACGATGGATGATGATATTGTATTCAGGAGCCGAGATGCGGACAAGTTGGAGGCCCCTACCATCGACCCGATGGTCATATCTACGATAGTCGGGCCGACATTTGTGAAGAGAATTCTAATTGATTGTGGAAGCTCCGTTAACATCATCTTCAAGAAGGCATATGACCAAATGAAGCTGTAAGCTAAGGATTTGAAACCATCCAATGCCAGAATCCATGGCTTTAACGGCGCAGCAACGGATGCAGTGGGATATGTGGAGTTACCAGTTGAACTGGGGCAAGGCGAGCGTAGGAGGGTGCGAATCCTACCATTCATAGTGTTGGACGTTGACTCTCCATATAACGTATTTCTAGGGCGTCCAGCCTTGGCAGAATTTAGGGCAGCTTTGGCCCCTTGGTGTCTGACAATAAAATTTCCCACAGACAGTGGTGTTGGAGTGGAACATGGCGATCAGGTGACCGGACGTGCCTGCTATGTGGCTGAGCTGAGAGAGGCTCAGCGTAGGGAGAAAGGAAAGGTTGCAGACCGCTCCGTCCGCGTCCGAAATGCTGATGATTGACAAGTAGCGCCCGAGCCCTGGGTCGGGCAACATTCTCGGTTCTATAGAGACATAGATCCGAGAGACGATGATGGAGGACCCAGGGAAACCAATGCAGCACCGGCTGAACTCACAATTGACATCCCAGTCAGCCGGGATGACCTGTCACAAATTCTTAAAATTGGATCACAACTCGACCCCGTGGTGGCCGAGAACCTCACCGACTTCCTCCAAGCGAATCTTGATGTTTTCGCTTGGACTCACTCCGATATGTGTGGGATTTCTTCGACAATTGCGAGTCATATGTTGAACATAGACCCCAAGTACGTTCCTGTAAAACAGAAAAGGAGAGATATGAACCCGGAGAGGTCTACGGCTCTCAAAGAGGAGGTGGACAAACTCAAAGCCAATGGGTTCGTCCGCGACGCCCTCTATCCTGAATGGGTATCTAACCCAGTGCTGGTGAAGAAAGCGAATGGAAAGTGGAGAACTTATGTTGATTATTCTAATTTAAACAAAGCATGCCCGAAGGATAGTTTTCCGTTGCCAAGGATTGACCAACTGGTCGATTCAACTGCCGGACATGAGTTACTATCATTCATGGATGCATACTCTGGATATAACCAAATCCCGGTGCATCTCCCGAATCAAGAACATACCAGTTTTGTCACAAATGTCGGGTTGTATTGCTATGTAGTGATGACCTTTGGATTGAAAAACGCGGGTAGCAACTTATCGGCGTCTGGTACATCAGATGTTCAAAGACCAGATTGGAAAAACAATGGAAGTTTATGTGGATGACATGCTCGTGAAGTCACGATAGTCAAACGACCACATCCGAGACTTAGCGAAAATGTTTGGCATACACAGACATTATGGAATGAAGATCAATCTTTTGAAGTGTACGTTCGGCGTAGCGTCAGGAAAGTTTCTGGGTTTCATTGTGAATGCATGGGGAATCGAGGCTAACACTGAGAAGATCCAGGCTATCCGAGATATACAAGTGCGCAGAAGCATAAAACAATTGCAAAGCTTGAATGGAAAGGTGGCCGCACTGAGCCGATTCATATCCAGGGCCACAGACAAGTGTATTCCTTTCTTCGATGTCATAAAGAAAGGAAAGAGGAATTTTGAGTGGACATCCGACTGTGAGAAAGCATTTCGAGCTCTTGTAAGGCACTTGGAAAGTGCCCCGATATTATCAAAAGCAATAGACCACGAAATGTTGTACATATACTTGGCTGTATCCCAGCACGCTATCAGCACAGCCCTGGTTCGCGAGGAAGACCGGGTTCAGAAGCCAGTTTACTATGTTAGTAAACGCTTGACGGGGGCAGAAAAAAATTATCCAAAGATTGAAAAACTAGCTTATTGCTTGGTGATTGCATCATGTAAGCTTCGCCCGTATTTTCAGGCACACTCAATCAGTGTCTATACCGATCAACCTTTGCGACAGATACTCCAACGACCGGAAACTTCTGGAAGGATGTTAAAATGGAATATTGAGCTAAGTCAGTTCGACATTACCTACCTGCCGCGAAGGACTATACAAGGACAGGCACTAGCTGACTTCATTGCTGAATTCACCATGACAAACGAATCAAACGATCACAATGCCATACCTCCCATTCGATGGAAGATGTACACCGATGGGGCATCTAAAGACCGTTGTTCGAGGGTTGGCATAGTTCTCGTAACTCCTGAAAATCGATCGGTTTGCTACGCTTTGAAGCTCAAATTCACAGCGACTAATAATGAAGCCGAATATGAGGCGTTGATCGCCGGCTTAAGACTAATTAAAGAACTAGGAGTAAAATCGGTTGAGATCTTTAGGGACTCTTAGCTGGTGGTATATCAAGTGCGAGGAGACTACCAAGTGAGGGAGCAGAGTCTTGCCCCATATTTGGTCCGAGTCCAGGAGATGCTAGCGAGTCTCGAGTACTATGATATTTCAAATATCCTGCATGAGCAAAACAGAGCAGTCGATTCATTGGCAAAATTCGCAAGCACAGGCGATGCACAACAAATGGGATTATTTCCTGTTGAAACCCTCCATGCTCCGAGTATAGATATGATGTAGGTAGATTTCATGTTAGAAACAGAAATCGAGAAGGAATCATGGATGACCCAATCAGGCAGTACTTGCTATTCGAAAACTTACCCAAAGAAAGGAGCGAAAGTCGACAAGTCCTTCGTAAGGCTTCTCGTTATGTAATACAGGATGGAAGAATGTATCGAAGGGGATTCTCAACCTCATTACTCCGATGCATTACCCATGATGAGATAAAACGAGTCCTGAAGGAAGTCCATGAAGGAGAGTGCGGTGACCATACTGGGGGGGCAGACACTAGCAAAGAAAATCCTTCGTTATGGATACTATTGGCCAATGGTGAATCGGGATGTTGCAGACTATGTGAGAAGATGTGACAAATGCCAGATATATGCAAAAATCCCGAGAGCTTCGCCGACGGATCTCACACAGATGGTGAGTCCTTGGCCATTTGCAATGTGGGGGATTGACCTAGTTGGCTCTTTACCCTTAGCCAAATGTGGAGCGAAATATGCAATAGTTGCGGTCGACTACTTTACCAAATGGGCAGAAGCAAAGCCTTTGGCCACAATAACCACCAAGAAGGTTATTAATTTCATCGTACGAAATATCATATGCCGTTTTGGCCTTCCACGGACCATCGTCATAGAAAATGGAACTCAATTCGAGAGCAAGGAGTTCAAAGATTTTTGTCAGAAATACAGCATTAAGAAGAAGTTTGCAGCGGTTGCTCACCCGAAAGCCAACAGACAAGTGGAAGCCATAAACAAGATAATCAAGTCCATGTTGAAAAAGCGTCTGGAAAAGGCTAGAGGCAAGTGGGTGGATGAACTTCTAACGGCGCTTTGGGCCTATAGGACCACCCAAAGACAGCGACTGGCCACACTCCCTTCGCATTGGCTTATGGCGCGGAAGCTGTCATACCCGTGGAACTTGACGTCCCATCACATCGGATAACTCATTACGACCCCGAGCCGAACCAGAATCTTGTATTAGAATCGTTGGACTTCATTGACGAAAAATGCGCAGAAGCCAATTTGAGAGCGGCCGCATACAGACATAGAGTCGCTAAATATTATAACGAAAAGGTCCGACCGATAATTCTTGGTGTGGGAGACCTCATTTTGAAACGAGTTTTTCCAGTCCCATCTCATATGAATCCCGCATGGGAGGGTCCATACGTCATCGAACGGAAGCTTGGAGAAGGAACTTTCAAGCTGTCGACAGTCGATGGTGCGACGCTCCCCCGAGCATGGAACAGCGAGCACTTGCGGCATTATTATACTTAGTATATTTCTTTCATGTATTAGCTGCATTTATTTCCAGTATGCTTTTATTTCGAGTTTTTGACATGTAGTAAGACAATCCAACTTGCTCTCATTAATAAAGGCTCGAAGCCATCTTTTCCATAAATGACTAATGTTTCTGCGTATAATGATCCTGTGACAGGCAAACGAAACCGTATTATTTTGGCTGACGTACGAACGAGTATAAACGACTCAAAATCTCCAAGTCCCCGGAGCGCGGACTGGAGCACTCTAAGTCCCCGGAGCGCGGACTCGAGTATAAACGACTTAAAATCCCCAAGTCCTCGAAGCGCGGACTCGAGTATAAACGACTTAAAATCTCCAAGTCCCCGGAGCGCGGACTGGAGTACTCTAAGTCCCCAGAGCGTGAACTCGAGTATAAACGACTTAAAATCTCCAAGACCTCGGAGCGCGGACTGGAGTACTCTAAGTCCCCGGAGCGCGGACTCGAGTGTAAATGACTTAAAATCTCCAAGTCCCCGGAGCGCGGACTGGAGTACTCTAAGTCCCCGGAGCGTGGACTCGAGTGTAAATTAGTGTAAATGACTTAAAATATCCAAGTCCCCGGAGCACGGACTGGAGTACTCTAAGTCCCCGGAGCGTGGACTCGAGTATAAATGACTTAAAATCTCCAAGTCCCCGGAGCACAGACTGGAGTACTCTAAGTCCCCAGAGTGCGGACTCAAGTATAAACGACTTAAAATCTCCAAGTCCTTGGAGCACGGACTGAAGTACTCTAAGTCCCCGGAGCGCGGACTCGAGCATAAACGACTCAAAATCTCCAGGTCCCCGGAGTGCGGACTGGAGTACTCTAAGTCCCCGGAGCGCGAAATCGAGTATAAACGCTTCAAAATCTCCAAGTCTCCAGAGTGTGGACTGAAGTACTCTAAGTCCTCAGAATGCGGACTCAAGGATAAGCGATTTGAATGACCAGGTCCACTGAAGGCGGACTGGATGTAAGTGACTCGAAGTCATCGAGCCTTCGGCGCACGTACTAGAAAATATTCTAAGTGCTTGGAGCACGGAAGAAAAAACAAACAGCTCTCATAGAATTTCCGAGCTATATGAAGATGAACCGAAAGGTCTATTATATTCACAACAGCTTGGATTTGAATCACAATCACGAAGAAAATCGAACGATAAGAGCCATGGAAAGACAGAAAAACTAAGCTTTATTCATCGAAGATAAGTTTCCATTGCAACTCCTTTGAAGCTCGGAATCAAAAATTTATTTACACAAACTAAGAAAGCAAAAGTGCTTGCATAATCTAAACTGACTCTTGTTGAACGAGAGTAATGATTACTTCTTGTGCTTCTTCACCTTCTTCACCTCTGTTATCTTCTCAGATGACTCCTCTCCTCCACGTTTACCCTTGGTACCCTTCTTTGATGGAGGAGTGACGGCCGAAGAAGTATGAGGGATGTCCATGGGTTTGGACCTGCCGGGGAGAATGATCTTCAGCGGCTTATTCAAAGGATCGTCGAGGTCCACGGCTTGAGGTTCGACCTTGATCTTGGTCGTTTCTCTCTTCTCCTTCTCGAGCCACTCCTTCATACTCAGCTCAGATGTGTGTTCGGAGGCACCTATGATCTCTACTTCATAACTCCCCTCGATGGGAGAAGAAGTCTTACATTTGTCTTCATCTAGCGCCTCAATCACCTGAGCATCTGGCCCGGGAGCTTCTCCTGCCTGACTGGCCTCACCTATCTTTTCCTCCATCTCCTTGGTGACATCGCTCCTCAGAGTGGGCCCGGGATCAGAATGACCTGCACGAAACCATGTAAAACAAGCATTAGAATACAATAGTGCTTCGTAACGAATGACAGCTTTCAAAATATTAAAGCGAAGAGTTATCTACAAGGTTCTAGCAGGCTCTCAGTCGTCAAGGGGGTCTCGCCCTCCGGGATGGGAGACAGAATATGGACGTCGAGGCCGGGGTCCTCTGGATTGCAACCAATATGCTACTCAAATGGATCAAGTATCAGCCGATCTGCCGATCGAATAGGCGCATGAGCTGGAGGCACAGCCCCGGATGGACCAGTAATAACTTCTTTTCCTTTCTTTGAAGGGGAGCCTTTGCAATAGATAGCTTTGGCCGCCGACAAGTCCGAAGGCTCATTTCCCGTGAGATATTCTTTTATCAATTCCCCCTCATCAATCTCTTCGGTACCGAGCTCAGCCTTCCTGATTTCTATCAAAGCCTCTCATGACTCGGCTAAAGATTCAAGATAGCCCTCGCCCAAAAAAGTCATGTCTCGATGCATGAGAATGCGGGCGTTGAATTCAGCGATTAGCGGATCAAACATGCTTTTGACCTCTTCCCTGCCTTCTTCTTTAGGCGCCTCGAGATGCGAGTTGAAATCCATGGAAGTTATCCTCTTGCCCTCTTCTCGGGCTTCACTCTTTATCGCCTCAACTTTGGAAAGCTCGGTCTCAATTTTTTCTTTAAAAAGTTGAGTGGCAACGATCGCGTCACAGTATCGTTGTGACTCTTCATTGGACGACCGCTTTCTCTTGTCTCTCCCAGCGGAGCTATTCCTCAAGTTCCCTGACTCGAAGGCTGAGTGCGTCCCTCTCCTTTTGAACTGAGTCCTCCTCTAGAGCCAAAGCCCCACATCATTGAACTGCCTCGTCGAGTTCTTTCTTATGAGTTGATTCCAGCCGAGTGACAGCCTCAGCAGTGTCCTTAGCGCTCTGATGAGAGACCTCAAGTTCAGATTTATAAGTTGCAATCTCTTCATCTTGAGCTTTAATGATATCTTTGTCATGGATAGCCTCAAGCTTCAGACGATCGATTTCATGTTGGCGCTCTACGGAGACTTTAGAAATTTTTTCGGCCAAATGAACAAACGCATCGTGTTCAACGTAGGTGTCGTTTGTACAGGCGATGGCGCTCTGCTTGACGTGTCCGGGGATAAGATGAATCGCCATGAGGAATTTCAGGCCGTCGAAGCAGATTTTTGAAAATTTATCTTTAAACTCGGCCAGCCTCTCTGTACTGATAGGTCCGTTGCAGGATCGGGAGGAGACGACTTTGAAAGTTCGGCTCTCCTATGATAATCTCGGGACTGTCGAGTGGAGGAGGAATCAGAGTGTTGGTCCCGGGGAGCATCAGGTGCGACCTCTTGTCGCCGCGCTTATCTTTACTTTGCTCCGCACGAGAAGAGGTATCCTGGTGGTATTTTGGCTGATAATAAGTCTTCCTTCGAGATAACGAGTCGCGGGAATGATAGTCTTTATCGTCGTCACCATCCCTATCTCGACGTTTATCGGAACCCGAGTCTCGTCCAGAGTGATGAAGAATAGACAAACCACGAAGGCGATCGAATCCATGTGAACGCCCCATACCACCTGTACAGAATTCGAATAACAGCGAATTAGCAAAGAGCAGCGTGATGATAAAATCTAAGCGAAAATTGAAGTGCAAGTGTTCGTTTGTGTCCTAGTGTTTCCTCCGAACGGACCGGTCGCTTTGCTAATAGGAGTTTTCTCTCCCTGACTCTGGGTTAGAGCGCCCGCGTCGCCTCTGATGGGCGAATGAAGTTGGAATGCCTCTGGATCGTCAAAGTCATAATTGAGCAGATCATTCGGAATAGAGAGGTTCGATAGGCCTTTTAAAGAACTTTCTACGTGCTGCGAAGAAGCCTCTTTCTCCATCGGAATAAGCGTAACTTTCGAAGTTCTGGCAACCTTCTCCTTTCTAATCTTGTACGTCAACCCCTTTTTCCTCTACGAAGGAGAAGATGACGTTTCGATATCGTGCACTTCGACTATAGGATCTTGAGTGGGACCCAAATTCTCACCTTGTGCTTCGGGTGTTTCACCCTCCTTGAATTCCCCCTCTTCTTGTACATCAGGGGTGTGGCGTGCTGACGACTCAGCTAATTTTTTCCCTTTGCCAGAGACAGGCCTGGGTACGGTAACGCCTTCGGGAAGGCTTATCCGACGGCCTTCCACTAGCAGCCCAAACCTGACGAGTGACTCATTTGAAATGAGAGTTCGGATGTCCCGTTCCTCGACAGGAAGCGCTCTAATGGCCTCAACGGCTTCAGAATACCCGCGACCGTCAGGGCGTGGGTTGATACCTGAAAAGATAAAAAAAAAAGAATTAGAAAAGGCATGGCTTTGACCAAGCAAGAATAGCGTTCTAGAGAAGGAACTTACTTCCTTCAACCCATCTCCTCGCAAAACCAGGGGGCAACGCACATAGAACCATTCCTGTTTGTACAGGACAAATTTGCCCCACGCCCCGGTTAAGATTTGACACTTACGATATCGCTCGAGGAACATGTAAGAGGGGCTATCTCCTCGCTTCTTGATCATATATATGTATCTGATGTCACCTGGAGTTGGAGGCCTAGAGAAGACGGTCATGAAGAGTATGTAAGTGCCATAGATGAAGGCGTGACAGTTTGGGTGCAGTTGCGACGCGGCGATGTCGATGTATTGCAGCACGTCCCAAAGAAATAGATTGAACGGTGGCATGCAACCAACCCAGCACATGAATTTATTACACGCCGTGTATCCGACTGGGGGGAGATGTGGCCGATCATGCCCCGATGGAACCAGCACTTCGTCAAAAGGTATTCCTTAAACGGAACATATTCGCCGGAGCGCTACTTCATTGATTTTTGAAGCCTGTGAATCGACAGGGTTGTCCAAGAGAATCGATGCCTCCAGGGCATCGGGGGCTAAGTTATGTGCAGGGGAGGTTGATGGATTTGAGACATCTGCGACTTCCTGTCGAGAGGATGGCCCCAGTTTGTCAGAAATCATGGCAGAGCTGGATTTTTTAAACATCTTCAATAAATAGTGAATTCGGCTAAGCACATGTGTGAACTATACTTGAAAAATGTTCGACGTTAGAATTAACAACACAAATGTTGCCCCCATGTGGTGTTTGAACTAGTGCGATCAATCGTGTGTAAGCGCTGAAAAATTGAAAGTCACAGAGTTAATAATATGAAATTGAGCTCTGAATCATCGCCTTCGAAGACCGTCATCGCCGACCGTCTCTAAAAGCCTGCCTTATGGTGATTACAGTTTGGATTCAGAAAACGTTAGAAGAAGTTATCTGATTATGTCAATTTAAGTTCAGGTTTATGTCTGTTGAACCTAGGAGGTTATCAGTCCGAGTCAGTTCTATACATTAGTATGCTGAAGTTTCTGTCCTTGTTTGGTTATGTAATTAGGCAAGGCAATTGATTGTTCGGCCTAAGTTCGGTTCGGCCTTGATATGATTCGGCATCCATGGCTATTCGGCCAATAAAATGTGGTTCGGCATTTATGTTTGTTCGGCCTAAGTATTGTTCGGCTGAAATATGGGTCGGCATTCATGATCGTTCGGCCTAAAGGTTGTTCGGCTTAACTGTCGACTGGCCAAGCTATCGTTCGGCCGAGCTATCATTCGGCAAAACTATCGTTTAGCCTAAATAACGCCCGGCCTTAGTCCTGCTTGGCCAAAGTAACGTTCGGCATCCCCACTAATTCATGCTTCCTCCCTAATCTTCCATTCCATTGTTCGACAAATGGTGAGTCACGCCGAACCAGGGTTATGTCGAGCCTTAACACTCGGCACTCCTCCCTTGATTGCAGTTCCATTTTTTCCTCTCCTTCTCCCTCCACGCCGAACAACAAGAGAAAATCGCTCGGCAAGTCATTCCAGGTCATGCAGTCCGGCATCCTAACAACCTCCTACTCCTCCTCTATTTTTTCTTTTCTTCCAGTCTCGTTCGGCACGAAGAGACCGAGCCGAACCACAACACATCACCCAACAACTCGTACGTGTGATTATCCCTGGTCATTTCTCCTTACCTCACATCATTCAGCCCCAAAGATATCCTAATTGAAGTGTGATTCCTCCATCCACGTGACCCTTTCGGCTACGATCCTAATTTACAAACTTAAGCCTCTTATTGAAACTGTTTAATCATGGAAAGGATTTAGATAAAGGAGACAATACCTAGTTGGTAGATCGAGACTTAGGAAGGATTGATTAAGTCTTTAGTATCTGATCAATAGGCGAAGTTTGCAAGTATAAGATAGCGGAGGTAAAAAGTGAAAAGAGAAGAAGAGGGAAGACGCTGGCCTTTATAGGGAAGAAGAAGAAGGCGAAACGACGATGACTGGTAGAACCAGTCAAAGCAACATCGTTCGGCATCAGTTTGTTTGGTGTACGTGGGATGTTCAGTTTCGGCGGTATCTCTCGGCCTTCACACTACGTTCGGCACGCACCTCCACAACTGGAATTCACAAGAAAAACAACCCCCATGTGTGATAGGCCAGGGTTCGAAGCAAAGCACAAAGGACACGTAGTACGAAGTGCATCACGTTCGACCACGCAATACGCTTTGGGGGGCAAGTGTTTCCTGGAGATTTGGCCGGTCAACTCGGTACTCGGCCCCTCTAGATTGTTCGACATATCATCACGGTCGGCATCCAGCAAGTACTCGGCATTTAGGAGCGCTCGGCATAAGGGGTCACTCGGCAGAAAGGAGCGCTCGGCACTTAGAAGCGTTCGGCATTGGGAAGTGTTCGACAGACAAGTTTGTTCGGCATGACAAAGTACTTGACATCTGGGGAGCGTTCGGCATTGATAACGCTCGGCATTTAGAGTGTCCGGCACTCGGAACGTTCGGCTCCACTTCACTCGGCATGCCTCCATATCGCTCAGCATCCTAGGTGTTCGGCACCACTACGTTCGACAGGCAAAGAGCGCTCGGCATTCACACTTCATTCAGCATGCCTCCATATCACTCAGCATCCTAGGTGTTCGGCACCACTACGTTCGGCATGCAAAGAGCGCTCGGCATTCATGCTTCACTCGGCATGCCTCCATATCACTCAGCATCCTAGGTGTTCGATACCACCACATTCGGCATGCAAAGAGCGCTCGAGATTCATGCTTCATTCGGCATTCCTGGGCTATTCAGCATTCTAGCCTCGCTCGGCCTCTTCCTTGTTTGGCATCAATTCCCAATCGGCCTACACCCTCACTCAACACATCGCACCATTCGGCACAAGGATTATGGTTCGGCATTTGACCGTTCGGCATGTCCGGGTCGGCACACAGAGTCTACTCCATTTGGGCCATGATATCCATCTACCAGGCCCACCAGGGAAGTCCAACCCACCTTCGTCTATAAATAGAGATGCAGGGGCACAATGAAAAGGATCGGTTTTTTGAGAACACTAGGGAAACTATGCCGCATTCAATGCTCTTTCAAGACTTAGTCTTTTGTTTTGCAATTGTATTCAAGTAATTAGACACGGATTATTTCTGTAATCAACTATTAAGGAAATCAATAGAAATCAACTTTAAAGTGGATGTAGGCAGTTACGCCGAACCACTATAAATTTGGTGTTCTTGTCCTCTGCATTTAAATTTATATATTGTTCTCTATTTTTATTTACTTTCTTCATTAATCTCTCTACACAATCTTTCTAAGGGTGTTAGTGACCAATTTTGATGCTAACAACTAAAATACTTCAGAAGTGAATTTTCAAATACTTAATATTTATCTTAATAAATCCTAGATTTTTAAGCCTGTTTTAGAAAGTGATGTTATAAAAGTGTTTCTATATTAGATAATTATTTGAACATGTTTTGAAAAATGAATAATTATTATTTTTCTTCAAATACTTATTTTATTTACATATGTATGTATACATAAAGTTTTGGAAATGTTTAAATGTATTTATAAACGTTCTCGAGAGTTGGGAGATGGTTATTTAGTAAATGGACTTATAAGAGAATTCTCAAAATGAAAACTGGGTAAAAATAAGGAAATTTACAAAGAAGTTAGATAAAAGTGAACTTCGAAAATGAAAGTAGAATTCATAAAAAGTACAAAAGGGAATTGAGTTTATAAGCAAGTATAATTGGTTTTGAAAATATTAAGGGAATTAATTAAGGAAATTCGAAATTTATAGAATTCGTGTAAAACTTGTCAAGGAATTTAAGATAGAATTATAAATGATTTTGAGAAATAGGAAGTAGAAAATAGATGGAATACTTCCTAAGTGTGAATATAAAGAGAAGTAGGAAAAAGAATTCTAAGTGTTGGAAAGGGGTGGAAAATATTCCTTTGAACATATAAGTATTTGAAACTGTTTTCAACTGTTGAATAACTGGAAGTAATATCCTATAATGATATTTTGAAGTAAATTTTGAAAAAATTATAATAAGCCCGATGATTGTTTATGAATGTGTGTTGAGATTTAAATAACCGACTA
Organism: Allium cepa; assembly: GCA_030765085.1. Lineage (NCBI taxonomy): Eukaryota > Viridiplantae > Streptophyta > Magnoliopsida > Asparagales > Amaryllidaceae > Allium > Allium cepa. Next base: position 628,148,861 of record CM060941.1, read on the forward strand.
TCAATTTTGACCAATTTCGTTAATCGTTTCGAAGAGACCGTGGTAGGATTTAGTTATCGGGAAACCAATTCGATCCGTTTTGAATGTTACGAATAAATACTGTGAAGATGATGACACTAATCAGAAAAAGGCATTTTCCGATAGCCGAAAACCGTCAGCGATCGACAGAGGCCGCCGGAATCCGCGGCAAATGCCGTAGGAAAATAAGGCGTCGAGGTGCAGTGTTTCCGACGGCTTCCGATACATCTCGCTATTCTTATTTCCGACGGCTTCCGACGGATTTCGACACTTGTCGAAAGCATTCGAAAACCGATGGAAAAATTGATTTGAAAGCGGTCGGAAGCCGTTAAAAAAATATAACCTGAAAGCTGTCGAAAGCCGTCGGAAATCTACTGCAATTTTTTTATATTTATGTTGCAATATAGCCTTCCATCCACATTTCCCGTACAAACACTATTCCACCAATACTGCAGAATCCAATATATAATATTCCAACCAAATATCAAAAACCAAACTATACACAATTCACTAAATAAAAAATACATAAAATTAAGTCGAAACACATAATTTTACAAAAAAACAGCTAAATGTATAAATCAACAACTACCTCCACCATCTAACAAATCATACAAAACAGAAGAAAAAAACCAAAGCAATCAATCAATCTCCTCCAGAACCAGAGCCAGCAGAGGAAGGGAAGCACCCACCATACTGCTGCATGTACTCGGCGATACGCTGGTCTAGCAACTGTGTGGTCTCTATGGCCTGCCAACAGTTCTGCTCCTCCAGCTGCGCCACTCTATCCCGGAAATCTTCGATCTCTGCTAGATCGATCTAAGCTCTAGTCTGCCTACCCCGTCTCTGACTGCTGGCCTGTAATAAATATTTAATTTAGCTGTGTGATCTCTCTAAGTGTATGTGCAGGTATGTGAATGATTAACAGTGTGATAATGTTATTTAATTTAGTTTATGCATGTTTATATAAGTGTATGTGCATGTTGATAACATCTTAGATGGTGGTAACACCAAATAACTATAGTGACAAGATTGTTGATTTATATTTTGAAATATTATAACTTTAATTTTTTTTAGCATAAGTAAAGTAACTATAGGGAAGGATTAGAGCAATAAATTTGAAATTACTCTGTTTTCTATCACTCAAATGAGAGGAAGGTTGACCAATTTATAGATACGAACAGTTATGTCACCCAGCAAAGGGATAACTATTTTGAAAGGAAATGACTAATTTACTGAATGTACTGAATGATTAGTATATTTTGGTAATGCATAATGCTTTCATAACGAAGTGACCTAAAACCAATGTACTGAATTTGAAAACTTATATGATCCCTAATATATTATTTACTTACCCTTGATTGCCAAATCCGTATTTTCTGCCATGCTCCGATGGATCAATAACTGACTCAAAAATAGCATCCTCCTTATCCGTCGTCAGCTGATCTCGACCCGTATCAGCAAGGAGTTTCTAGCGCTACTCCATAAACTATTCCTACATTAACAACTTAAGATCATCATATCTTATTTCATTATATTTTAACAAGTAGAACAATTACGAATACTGCATGAAATGAAATATGCGTACATGGCTCTTGTTGGATTTATCGTCGTGCCATGTATACGAAACTGTCCCGTCCAAATTTACATGCTCGACAGCGTGCGTACGATTAAACACGTCCATATAGCCCATGGGACTATGCGCCTCAGCTTCCTGAAATTGATTTTTACATACAATTATTGTACATTTAAAATTATGTAGCATAAACTATGTACAATTTGCATTCAGTAAATTTACCAACTCCTGCCGATGCTGCTGAAATGACTTCGACCCTCCATGATGAGTGATGGGATTTTTATTTCTGTTTGCAGAGTTTCTTTCTGACTATGCCTATATATTCAAAATTTGATACGTTATTTATCGATCATGTATTTTTTGATATTTACTACCACTCAAATAATTTTAAAAAAATTAGTATACTTGCCTTCGCCTCGTCAGTTTCCCAGTATCCCAACCATGCTTGCCATAAGCTCTCCCCCATCCAACATGGTTTCTTACCAGATTTATTAATTTCGGATATCGAGTCCTTATAGTTTTTACGCATCTTCTTCATCCAATATTCTCATGCCAACTGCATATCGTCTGTCGGAATGTCTATCTCAACCTATGTTTCATGATAAAAAGCAAAAAGAATATTAAACTGTAAACGATAAACAGTAAAAAAACGACAAAAATGAATTAAAAATGGAAAACAGAAAAATATGGTTACTGGAACATCCTGCCAAATACGCTCTAATATGTAGGAAGGGATGTTATCCCACTTTGGCCAACACGCACTCATCCTACTCCAGTAAGAAGCTCTAGAAACATCCAACACAACCTTCGAGGGAAGTAGGTCGAACCCCATGTTTTTATATATGATACAGATAAGAACGTACATATATAAAAAAAAGATGCTAAATATAGTTTAATTCTTACCCCTATGCTTTAGGCATTAAAGAAACTATAGGACGATGTGATGCTCGCGATGGACCATTGCCATCGCCTCCTAAAGATCGGGAAGAGCTCCTACCTGTAGATGACATTACGATATACATGTGACATATATACACATCATTTCAAAAGAGAATAATAACATGATAATGAAATACATTTCATATGTAAATGACATCAACAGTATAAATTACTGAATTAATGACCGAAATGGAAATAGAAATGAAAGAGTGTTATACCTGACTCATAATGGGTCTCACGTTCCGACGATAAGCAGATTACATTGCATTTTTAATAAAAATTGATAAATAAATGACAAATGGAAGTAACATAAAATATGTAAACAATGATAAACATACAGATCTGGTTTCATAGTTACATCAATTTCATAATACATCAAGAATTCAACATAGTTACATCAATTACAAAAAAATCAGATTCGGATTTTTATCAATCGTCGTCCTCTTCTGATTCAGATTCGGTCTCATTTTCTACGATATTTTCCTCTGCACTGTCGAACGCTTCTACTAAAACATTTGATTCATCGATCATAGGACCAAAATCTGTATGGTCGTCTGTAAATATTTTTCGTTATTTTCCTCAAGATCTGCCTAATAAGCTAGTTCGTTTGGGGTATTCTTCCCATCGAATATAAATCTGGCCTTTGTTTTAAAAACTACAGACCAATCTACTTTACCTCTTTTTAGAGATGGATAATGAGCGTAATAAACTTGCAATGCTTGTTTGGCTAGTACAAAAGGATCGTATTTGTGATAGTGCGATGTATGCTTTATTTCGATAAGACTATAATCCTTGTGCGTATTAATTCCATAACCTGAAACATTACTAAACCAATTGCATCTAATTAGAAACACCTCCTCCACGGGTCGTGAGAAATATGTCAGTTGCAAAAAAATTGTTAGAACGCCATAAAAAACATTTATGTGATTTTCTAGATCGTCACCACCTTTAACAAATACACCATTATTATTCGTTAATTTTCTACACCGTATTCTGTGGTGTTAAATTTATATCCATTGACGAAATATATTGGATCTACCTTGACCGCTCTTTTTGGTCCCATCGTAAGATGTTTCAATCCTTCATCAACAACACAATTTTTCGGCTCATAAACGTAATTTGAAAATCAACCGGAAAAAATCTTTACTGAGATCTCCGTTCGGATGTTCACGTTCATTAACATTGTATATATAAACAAATTATTACATTAAGTTATGCACGCACATGCATTATAGAAAAGAATAAAACACAAATTATTATTTCAGATTACCTAACAAATGGTGCAACCTCAGCACAATTTAGAAGAATATAAGCGTGTGCTACATGAAGATCTCTATCATCTAGCCATATTTCTACACATTTTCCAAAAGGCCGACCATGTTGTCTAAAAATAGATAACATTTCTTGAAAGGACTCTTATTTGTCGCCTTCGTCATTATGAGGAACACTTTCAAATGATATATTCACATGGTCATTGAAACAGTGAGTGAAAAAGAATGAAGCTTCTTCTTCGATGTAAGACTTACATATCGAACTTTCAATCATGCTTTTTGCCTCACTTTTCTCTTCAGATGATTTAGATATCTATGCAAAATTAATTTACATTAACTTAATCTTTCAAATGCAATTAAATTACGTGATAACATATTTCATACCTCTCAAATGGATACATCCATCCATATTGGACATGACCTCGAAGTCATGCTTCAGATGGGAGATGAACAGGTAAATGTTCCATTACATTAAAAAAACTTGGCGGAAATATTTTCTCTAACTTGCAGAGCAATATAGGAATATCTACTTCAAGTTTATGTAAACGTTGCATTTTTAAAGTAGTCGAAAAAATCTCTTTGTAAAACATACTAAGCTCCGTTACTACCTTTCAAACTTTTAACGGCAGTAATTCTTTGAACATAACGGGAAATAAATTTTCCATCATTATGTGGCAGTCGTGGCTTTTCATTTCGCTCAATCTATCGTTTCATTCCACTTAATCTATCGTTTTTAAAGTGAACACATCTACGAAGATTTGATGATATCCCACCATGAAATCTTAACCCTTCCACTCATTTTAACACAACTTTAAACTGATTATCATCTAATCCGTAACATGCTTTGTTTTTTTACTGTCATTTGGTTTCATATGAAGCTTAGGACGTTTGAATAATTCTTCTGTATCGCGTCTTGATTTCAAATCATCCTTCGTCTTCCCATTCACATTCAAAATTGCATTAAAAACGTTATCAGAAACATTTTTCTCATTGTGCATCACGTCTATATTATGACGAAGCAGAAGATGTTTCCAATACGGCAATCCCAAAAAATAGATTGTTTGCACCAGTTATGAACAATTGATTTGCCTTCAATTTCTGTTTGCACTCGAGTTTCATATATCTTTGGATAGTCCCTAACAAGTTCATATATGTCTTTGTTTGACCATATCGTCGGTGGTTGTCTGGTTTCTATTCTATTTGCTAAAAAGTTTTTCTTGTCTCCTCTGAAGGGATGATTTACATGGAGAAAATATCGATGACAGTCAACTCATGAAATTTTCTTACCATGAGGTAAAGAAAATGCTCACGTTTCATTCATGCAATATGGACATGCTAGACGACCGGCAGTACTCCATGTTGAAAGCATTGCATAGGCAGGAAAGTCGCTTATAGTCCAAAAAAAGAAGCAAACATACAAAAAAAAATCTTCTTTGACATATCGTACGTTTCTACTACTTCGTTCCACAGCATTTTTAACTTCTCAATCAAAGGTTGTAAATATAAATCGATTCCTTGTGTCCGAATGTCGGGGACAAGAACGACAACAGTAAGAAACATATATTGCGTTTCATACACATCTATGGAGGTAAATTATACGGTGTGACAATAATGGGCCAGGATGAATATTTATAACCAAATTGAGAAAATGGCGAAAAACCATCCGTATATAATCTTAATCTAATATTTCGACTCTCCGTTGCAAAATTTGGATACGTTTTATTGAAATGCTTTCATGCTTCTCCATCGGTCGGATGTGTCAAAGTACCCTCTACCTCTATTCTCACACTATGTCATCTCATATTAGATGCAGTTACAGTAGATGCATATAATCTTTGAAGCCTTGGAGTGATGGGTAAGTAATGCACATGCTTGTAAGGAATTTCCTTTTCCTTCTTTTTTCTTGGTTTGTATCTCTCCTGATTACAAATTTTACAATTTTTAAGGTTTGCGTCTTCTTTTCAAAACAACATACAGCCATTTAAATATGAATCTGTTTTATGATAAGGTAAACCAAAAGGCGACATAATTTTTTTAACTTCATTGTGATTTTCACACATTAGATTATCGGGTGGCATATGTCTTTTTGCGGCTTGTACAACAGCTGTAAACCCAGCTTCAGTGATGTTGTATTTTGACTTTATCGCAATGTATTCTGTGATTACTAACAGTTGAGTACCGCTTTTACAACCATCCCAAATAGGTTTCTTAGTAGAATTTAGTAAATCATAAATTTTTTTGCTTCAATATTTGGTTCTTCAACATTTCCATCATCATCATCAACTTCAACCATAGGAAACATTGATAGTGTTGCATCTTTGACCGTATTTTCTATACAGGTCGTCGTAACTACTTCCTTAACGACACTTTCAGACTCTACATAAGTATTTGCTACAACTTCTCCATGCCGATCCCAAACATAATACTCGGGTACGAAACCATTTTGGCACAAGTGAACTTTCACAATACCTAGTACCAAATACTTCAAATGTCTACACCTACTACACGGACAACGAATTTCTAGATCGTTTCTGTTATTACCTAAAGCGAATTCAACAATTATGTTTATTCCATTATTAATATCTTCTTTTATTGAGCCGCTCGGTCCTTTTTTTGGTACATCCATCTCCTCCGATCAACAAAATAATCAATCATTTTTCCTATTTGAGAAAATGAGTCACAAGTTCAAAATTTAATATTTATTTTCAAGAATACAAATTCGAAAAGGATTATTTTCATGGCCGTATAACATTTGAATTTAAAGAACTATTTCGCAAATTAAAAAATATTTTTAAATATGACACATTTTATTTTTTAACGTATCACTACAAAATTTTGTACAAAAAGATATTTTTTTCAATGGTCAGCCATCCTACTTCTCATTACAAACACAGTAAGAATTTACATTTCGTAAATTACTTCGTCTCAAACGATACAACAAAATTTCGACAACATTTCCCTTTTGTTCCCTGGATTGTACACAACTGTGTGTACGTAGGAAACAAAAAAAGAAAAGTTAGACCAAATTTTTATGAACCGTTTGAGACGAAGTAGTATACAAAATGTAAATGCTTACGTGTTCATAACTTGTCCAATACAGGAAAAAACCCAACAAACATTGTACCAGATGAATATAAATGGTCGTTTTTTTAAAAACGACTATTTATATAACGATCATGTACAACACTCGTCAGACGGGGCCAAAAACTCTCTAAGGGACTTTAGTAAATTAAATGTGCGTATTTTACGAAAAAATACAGTTTTACAAACTATATACACATGCAATCACAAACTACACATACTCTTTAAAATTTCACGATAACATATGAAATAGGTATACCACAGGATGCTATAAACCATTATTATATAATTGGAAACAATTACAATCACTAATTATCTCTAATTTATCATCTTATGCAAATCTAGATTTAGGGAAAAAATTAGATTTTTGCTCAAATTAGGATATTATACCTAAGATTGAGAACAATAAAGTTTGCTTAGGCAGCCGTGGAGGATCCGAAAGCTCGAAATTGGAGCTTGAATGCTTATAGGAGGGATTTGAGGTTTTTGATTAAAAATTTCGTGCTGCAAAATGAGGAAGAAGAAGGCATGGCTGGGCCTGTAATTCATGAATTTCTGACGGTTTCCGACGGTTGCCGACGGCCTGTCGAAAGCCGTCGAAAATTACCCGTATGAAGCCGTCGCTACATGCTGTTGGAATATTAGCCTTTTTTAATAGTGTGAAGATGGTGATTCGATTTGTCCAGACCAAGGGAAATTTGTATGGACGAATGCTTTCAGAACATCGTCATTGGAGGATGATGAGCATTCTAAATAAAATGGTTCTTGAAAAAGGTAAAGCTTAGCCTCGAATCTCATCAATCGGGAATGACTAAAACAGGGAAGATGTAGCAAGGCTAAGTGGGTCGCACCCAAGTAGGGTATGTTATCGCCTTTCTAGATGTCCTCGAAAACCTATTGTTTATGGATATGGTTGTGCATGGAAGGAGCACTCGATGGCAAGAGTAGGAACACCCGGGTGATTACATATTCGGTCTATTTAGATTTGGGGTAGGCCGGTCTTGTGCAGCAGGGGATCCCGGTATGGTCCTCGGTACATTATTCTAGAGGTGTACTATGGTGGGCGGCACCTCAATGGCCTAGTCATTCGATGGAATCCATTCTCCAATAAGCGTCCTACAATTTTGATTGTGCCCAACTTTGCTGAAGAGATGCAAGCATTTCAGCTATTTTCTATTTACTTTATGTAGACACTATTATAATATCAGGCGATTTTGATAAAAATTGTTTTGGTTATCGTAAGGTATAAACCCGTTGTGTTTATTTGTGACGTGATCTTACAAGGTACCTTTGTTTTTAACAGATTTTGAAAAGTTAATAATTCAAATTAAGTGTGTTTTCTCACGTTGGTTTTCCAGACTGACTTGGGTTTTATTTTATTATAATGCTCGGGTCAGACCGAGTATTATAGATTCAGATTAAATGCTATGGAGCTCAGAAGATGAGCTGTAGGAGCTCGGACGTATATCATGTACTTGACTCTTTTGGAGGTCACCCTGATTCTTCTTGAAAAGATAGTGGGCAAGCAAAGAGAGGACATAAGCTTCATCGCGATCATCAGGAAGATTGAGGAGGGGCAATATACAAGTTTTAAGATTGATAGCTAAGGAGTTTTGAGGATGAATGGACGGATCTATGCACTGAATGTCAATGTCTAAAGCAGGAGGTTTTGTCAGTATGTCATCGTTCTAAGTTGTGTGTACGTCGAGGTGTCTTAATGATGCATAGGGATATGAAATGGATGTTTTGGTGGGAGAGAATGAAGAGAGATATCTCTATCTTTATTAAGGTGTTCGTGCTATCAACAAATCAAAGATGATCATTAGAAGACAACCGAATTATTGCCACCTTTGGAAATACCAAATTGGAATTGGAAAACAATAACAATGGATTATATCGATGGTTTACCTAGAACCAGAAAAGGAAATGAAGGATTATGGATCATCATGGATTGGCTAACGAAAAGCGCACATTTTATCCTGATAAAACCAATAAGGACCGCTGCTTCTTTAACTGAAATTTTTATGAGAGAGATAGTCAAGTTGCATGGAGTTTCCGTCAATATAGTAAGTGACCGAGACCCTATATTTACTAGTCAATTATGGGAAGCATTGCAAACAACCCTTGGAACAAAGATGAGCTTAAGCACAACATATCACCCCAAATAGACAGATAGACGGAGCAGGCGAATCGGATTATAGAGGATCTCTTAAGAGTGTGTATTCTGGATTTTGGTAGATCACGGGAAGATCATTTGCGTTAAGTTGAGTTCTCCTACAACAATAGCTTCCAAACAAGCATAAAAATGGCACTGTATGAAGCCCTATGTGGAAGATCGTGCAAGTCACCAGTATGTTGGGTTGTGACTGGAGACAGGTTAGTTTTTGGATTGGACATGATCCGGGAGGCTGCCGAGAAATTTTCAATGATTAAGAAAAGATGATGGAGGCTCATTGCCAAAAGATTTATGCGGATAAGAGGCAAAGTGATTTGAAGTTTGTGGTTGGAGACTTGGTGTTTGTAAATGTTTCACCAATAAGAGAAGCTGTTAGATTTGGAAAAGCTAGGAAGTTAGCTCCTAGGTATGTTGGACCCTTTCGTATTCCTAAGAGGATCAGATCGCTTGCTTATAGGGTCGAGTTGTTAGAAAGTTTGACAGGTGTTCATTATGCATTCCACGTGTCTCATTTAAGGAAATATGTTTATGACCTGTCTTTGATTGTGGAGCTCGGTTCAAGAGGAATTGGAAATAGAACTGAATTTGACAGTGGTTAGACATCCAATTTATGTTGTTGATTAGGATGAAAAGAGTTGCGTAACAAGGCGGTGTGGCTAGTCAATATTCAATAGAGTGAGGGTCCTTGTAACGACCCGTAAATTCCATTAATTAAATTTGTCATATTTATTAGATTTTGGAATTAAATTAATAAGAAAATATAATTGTTATAGTTGGTAACAAAGTAAAGGTTAATAATTAACCTATGAAATGTTACATTGGTTGTAATAGACTAAATTATCAAGATTGAATTTAATAAACCCTATTTATTTGGAACCTTGTTTATTGATATGCAAACGCAATTAAGGTTGAAACAAATTCGATATAGAGGAATAAATGTAAGCATTTAATAAATTAATTAATGTGGATTTCAATAACTGGTAATTGAATAAAAGTCAACGTTCTCTAAGAAATCATATTACTTGCTGAAAAGAAATACGTAATTGATTGAGTGTGATTATGAAATATAAAATTTGTGTATACACGGGATTTTTAACGGTGATTGTTAAGAAATAAACCTATAAAGGCATGTAAAGGAAATAGGTAACAATCCATATGTTATTTAATGAATAAGGGTTGGAATTCAAATTACAATTAAAGGAAAGTAATTAATTGATTATGTAATAAAAACATTGTAACGGTAGTTGGAATAAATTAAGAAATATGTTAGTATAAGTTAATTATTAATAACTTGAAAGTAAATCCAACCAATTCAAGTTAAAAGTTACACTTGGTTATAAATATAATATAAGAGAACTAATAAATATTGAATAAATTTTGAAATAGTTTGTAATAAATGTTAATTGAGTAAAACCAGTGTTATGTAAGTAATTACAATATTGAGGTGTAAATAATGAACCTCTAAAAGTGTAATTAAGAGTTAATGACAATATTTATTGTACGTTACTTATTTTATTAGGTTGTTAAGTTAAGTTGTAATCAATTTCAATTAATTCACTAATTTGTCGTTACTGATTTTGAGCGTTACTTTAATGATTTGGATTAATTGAGAAATTTATACGAGAAGTATGTAAAGTAATAACTAAAAAGGAAATGCGTTATAAATTTAGTTTAACCTAAACTTAAGAGTAAGTAAAAGGTTGAAATTGAATCTAATCCGTTAAATTTGAAATTTATTAGGATAAAATGGGATTCAATTTATGATAAAGGGTTATTTTAAGAAATCGAAATAAATTCTATAATGAGTGAATTTAAGCTACTTTAAATTGAGATGGGAATTGGTTAAAAGAATTATAAATTAATAAGTAAATCAAGATGATGAAATATATGAATTATAGAATTTGAATTTTAAATAGTGAGTTAATCTATTTAATTTATAATAATTGGATTCATTGCCAATGAATGAAATCAAATAGGTAATTATTACGTTAATTTAAAAATTGAGTTGAAAACGGGAAATATTTATGTGATAATATTAAATCAAATGGTAAACACTTCTATTTGAAATTATGAATGGAATAATTATGGGTAAATTCAATTTAATGGAAATTTTGGAAATTTATCTATAATTTTGAATTTTATGAAAATTGAAGATTTCTGTTGATAAATCTTTAATAAATTGACTTTTAAAAATTGTTAAATCATTATAAATGTTTGAGAATTATAAAGTGATAAAGATTCAAATTTCAGAATTTTAACAAAATTTGATTTAATTAATTTATTTAATTAATATAAAAATAACCATTTTGGCCACTGACTCGGATTCCGACGAAACCAGTTTCATCGGATCCGTAACGGTGAATTATAATAGTGTTTCAAGTTTCGTAGCAATCGGACTTGTCGTTTGATCGTACAGACTCGAAACGCCTTGAAAATTATGCAAATTGAAATCAATTGAAATCAGTTTGAAAATATTATTTTTAGCATAACTTCTCCATATGATGGAACTTGGACATGAAACTTTTTCCATCGCATTTAGAATATTTTAAAACACCTATTTTGATATATGAGTTGACCCAATTTCGTTCCGAAGTCAGAACGGGCTTTTTGGGCCAATTATTGTTCAGCACGTTTATTTATCTGGTCCATCTACCTAATTCAACCCTACCTATAAATAGTCAATTATAATCCCTAGTCTCCATCCATTTTCATTTGTTTGCGTACACTTCTTCAGCTCCTCCTCTGCCCAATGGCTGCAATCCTTAGATCCAATTACAATTCAAAAATCAAAGTCAAAAATTCAAAGTCCTCAGAAAATTCTGAAAAAATATATGTTGAAGCCCTCGATTAGCGTAATTCATTGGTGGTGTTCGTTTTTCGTCTTGGTTCATCATCGGATCAGTAAAAAATCGAAGAAGTTTCAGCCTTTCATCGCTCAACGACGAACGTCGTCGGATCGGAAAAACATTTCTGGGTTTTGTGGATATTGACGTGCGTAGTTCATCTGTGTTGTTTGTTTGGTGAATCAGTGGTCGGATCGTCGTGAAAAATGGCCTAGGGTTTTGTTTTTTCATACGGCGGCTGAGCTTGGAGCGAACGTGGATGGCCTTCGTGGCCGTGGGGAGGTGTGGCGGAGAGTTTCTGGTGGTCGCGAATGTCAGATGATGTATGCGATCGGAAATATATGGAGTGGCCGTACCTACGTTGTGCTTTCATCTCGGTCTGTTGCATATGGGAGATGTAGAATGGGTTCAGGGTGATGATTGGGGAGGTTGACGTGGCACTAAGTGAGGTGTGTTTGTGTTCTCTTTTTATTTGGTTTAATTTTGAAATTCAAGACCAATAATCGGCGTAACTTTAGCATACGTTGTCCGATTTACGTGGAATTTCCTTTGTTAGGATCGTATTGAAATTCCGGACTTGATGACGCTGGTTTGGAAGAATTCTGAGACGGTTAAATTTTTGGGTTTAAATTGGATTTAAATTCAAAAGGTGAGTGTTTTAACCCACTCACAACTTCTAAGTTTTCTTATGTTTGTTAAATTGATTTAAGATATGAGTAGAAATTTATTTATGACTGTTTTGCTTTTTTTTCATCATCTCAGTTAAATCGCATTTATTTAATTGAACTGTTAATTAATTTTATTATCGCATATAAATTGACAGTTAAGATTTATTTATTTGCATATAAACTGCTAGTTAAACAGTTATTTATTTATTTAATTTTTTTGAATATAAACTGTTCGTTGATACCTGTTATATTTTATATGTTCTATTGATGTTTGTTTAAATTGATGATGATTGCAATAAATTGATTGATGATTGATATTGGGTGAATGGATGATGTGTTCTATATAAACTGCAAGTTATTATGTTTATTTTATTTTATTCGGAATTGCGGTTTGAAATGATATACAACTGCATTTTTATTTTTAAATTGCGGATTGAAATGATAAATATCTGTATCACTTGACCATAGGATAGAAAATTTTATACAGACACCGTCGGTATATATATAATTATTTTGAAAATGATTTCTATGGTTTGGATAGGATACGGTTTAGTGAATATTAAATTTTGATATTATATAAATATTATTTTATATATACACATATAGTTAAAATTTTGAATTTAAGCTATGTATAATCTGTTAAATAAAAATGAATAAGTTGAAAATAAAAATGAATAAGTTGAAAAATGGAATTTGACAATTTATATTATATGATTAAGTACGGGTTTAAGATCTTGTCATATATAGAGTTTTAAATGATTCAAATCAATTAAGATTGAAAGATAAATTGGAAATAAATTGGAATTGAGCTTATTTAAAAATTTAACTCCATAAGTTGATTTTAACTTATTAAAATTGGAAATTTTAAAGGAATGATATTTATAACTGGATTTAATGAATAATTCTAGTATAAATAAATGGAAGGAAATATTTAGTGTTAATAAATTGAGTTTTATTTTAAATGGTTAGGGATTTATCATGTAAACCTTTCAAAACTAAATAATAGGAAAATGAATTATTGAATAGAAATTCCCAACCTTAGTTTTGAAATTCATTAAATACTCAAAGTTTGAAAATATTGAAATTGAAGTGTTTTATTCAAACTGAAAGTGAATCTAAAAGTTATGGGTTTAGATTTGTAGGATCTAGATTAACCCTAGAGCGGGGGGTGAATAGGGTTATAGCAAATTTTCTCGATTTAAACACAAAAATAAACTGCAGAAATAAATATACTGAAAAGTAAATCACACACAAAATTTACCCAGCTTCGGCAACCCCTGCCTACTGCTGCATTCCCAGATTTCTATTAGAATTAAACAGTATCACGCTTACAAACACTCTAACAGACTTGCAAACCCTGCTACCGCCTATAGAGTTTTGCAAACTCGCAACCCCTGCTTACTGAACTAACTCTAAATAGACAATCAGACACAACCTAAAACCTAAGTGGTGATTTACCAAGATTCTTTGATTCGTAAAATAAAAACAATAATTAAGAACAATAGAAAATAACCCTAAAACTAATTAACAATATAATAAAGCCTTAAATTAAAAAAACAAAACCCCTTTTTTTTTAATAAGACCGTCCCACTCCCTTATTTCACCCGATCCTTTTGTCTCGTTCGTGAGAATAATGGCGGCTTCGTTCTGTTTAGGGCTTCGTTCCCTTTGTTCCAGTTAGGGCTTCGGCTCTTTGTTCCAATTAGGGCTTCGGTTTCTTCAATCGATATGAGATATGTTGCCCTAGCTCACTGCTTCTCTGATGGTTGACTATTGCTCGTTTGCAGTTGCTCGATCGAGTTCGTTGTTTGTGAATTCGGTGTGTACTGTCTCCTTTTGCTTTACTAAGTTGATACTTGAACTCGATGATTTAATTTGCCAGTGATGATTGGGTTATATATGTGTTCAAACTCCTTGAATTACGTTCGTCTGAATATATTTGAATTTGTCAATAGTCGTTCGATCTTGCATTGATGCTTGGGATTGATCTGACTTTGTCAATTTCGTATTTTTGGTAGCTTGATTCACATGGTATTGATTTGATTTCGTGATCAATTTGCTTGGTTCGACTTGGCATTGACTGCTTCAATTTTTCTCACACTTGATTTCTAATTTGTGAATTACTTTATTGCTAAGGCTCTGACTTTTTTCATCTTTGATTACGACACGGCTTTGATTTGTGAATTCATGTGTTTGCTGGACTTGTTGTTGGCATGTGTATTGTGTTTATTTGTCCACTGATGCTTCGAGTCTGCAACTTGTAGCTGGACTTGATTTGTGCCTTGTCCATTCTCATGTGTTCATCCCTGTAGTATATCTTAGTGATACATTTTGGAGTTGGTTCATGTTGCACTGCACTTTGATGTTGTAGTCTCTGACTTTGTTGTATCCATGCTTTTATGCTTGTGATATTCCTCTGCCTTGTTGAGTTCCTGTGTTTGGTCACTGATGCATTCATGTACACTGCATTCATGTTCAAAGACTGCTACTTGTTTTTGTACCCTTTGTTGTTCATCTGCATTGTTGCCTTGTTGACTGTGTTGTTGCATTTTATTCTGGTCATTTGCACTTGCAGTTGGTTCATTTGCTCTTAGTATACTTCACATGCACAGTTTTTAACTTAAGTTGCATCTGTGCATATATATTGATGCTGCAGTCTTCAATGTACTGGTGACATGTGCATTGCTTCATGTTGCCTTCAGTAGCTTCACTGTTGCATTTGTATCACTGTTTCATGCATGCTCGACATTGTGACTTGAGCTTTGTATATGAACTGTGTTGTTCTTTGTGCTTCGACTCTGCCATTTTTTTATGTTCACTGGCCTGTACATTTGCATTGTATATATTCTTGAATTTGGATTTGAACTGCTTCATTGTTGTTGCTTCAC
Organism: Allium cepa; assembly: GCA_030765085.1. Lineage (NCBI taxonomy): Eukaryota > Viridiplantae > Streptophyta > Magnoliopsida > Asparagales > Amaryllidaceae > Allium > Allium cepa. The sequence continues at coordinate 628,164,318 of CM060941.1, forward strand.
CACTGAACATTTGTCACTTCACTGTTGCACTTTTGTGCTTTGAGTCAGTTTCATTGTTGCTGTACTGATCCTATGTTCATGTTCTTGCAGTCTTCATGACTGTACTGTTGCAGTCGAGTTGTATTCATGTACACTTGTGGCTTGAAGTTGATTCACTTCATGTTGTTGTTTGGACATTTGCATTTGTACACTCCATACTTGGTCGTGCTGGAGTCTTCAAGCATGTTGCTGTTGCATTTGTTAGTGGCTTTAGTCTTGAACTGTTTGTAGTCAATTGCTTTGTCTATTTGCCTTGAGTTGAACCTATCTTGGGTTTGACCTTGTTTTTGATTTATGTGCTTTTGTTTGATTTTTTGCACACGAGTTGGCGAGGCAGTGCACACGTATACGAATGTACACGTGTGTACTGCAGCCACTTATAGTTACCTGTCCCTGATAAAAATACTGATATGCACAGATATTGCACAGTCAAAAATGATGACGAACAACCCAAATAACTGAGGCAAACAATGTTTTCAAAATCATCGTTTCTTTCAAATTTCAAAAATATTTCTCTTTCAATTTTACTGCGTTTGAAAATATTTTTGCAGATTACTCAGATGCTGGATTCAAACCGGAATGCAGTCGAAGACAAAATACGAGTGTGAGTGATATGTAGTGAGGTTAACTGTAAATGTGAAATGTGATGTGATTGTAATCAAAAATGTATATGTATAGTGAGAGCATGAAATTGTACTATTTAAAATTGTAATAAATATTAGTTTGAATAAAATATTCGTTTGAATTCAAAATCTGTGTAACTTGTTCTGTTTGAATTCAAATTCAAATTCTGTGTAATTTATTTTATTCAACAAATATTTATTTATTCAACAAATATTTATTTAATTTATGAAAAACAAAATAGTACATTACCAAATACATTTAAATGAATATATATGTTTATTATCATCAAACAAAAACATATAAGCGCATATTCAACAATCTCCCCCTTTTGATGATAACAAACATATATTTAAGATTTTGACCGTGTTAAATGTATTTGACCAATTATATACTCTAATTGCTCCCCCTTATTTAAATGCATCCTCTCTACATGATGCTCCCCCTACATATATGCATACAAATAAAAATATGTAAATGAGCCTATATGCAAATTGAAAATTATTTAACCTTTGTTTGATTCTATTCGACAAAATCTTAACTTTTCTCTCCTCCTTTTGTTATCAGCAAAAGAATAATAGTGTTATAAAAATAGGGATGAAGTGATAGACATGAATCAAACATTTAACTCAATTAAATATAAATAACAAATTTCAATAAAACTCAAACAAAAATCATAATTACCCTTGTCAAGCGCATATTCCACTTTCAGAAGTGATGAGGATAAAATCATCAAAAATCATACAATTCTATCTATTTGTGGCATATTTATTTCAGGAAATTTGAATATCTACTAACCATGCATAACCGTTAGGACTTTTAAATGAGATTAGTAGTATTCCAATTTAATTTAAAAAATGAAATCAAGTATCTTCTAACCACGCATGACCGTGAGGACTTTTAAATGGGATTAGAATCAACTTGTCTATTTGAATCAATTAATTTTGATATGCGTTCCATACATGCATAACCGTGAGGACTTTTAAATGAGCATGGAAGCACATAATCAAAAATCCAAGTAATTCACCCATGCATAACCGTGAGGACTTTTAAATGAGAGTGAATACTTCGGATATTTAATTTTTTTATTGCTAATTATAATAAGTTGAAGCACAAATAATTTCCTTTACAGATTTAAAGATATTGAAGAACAAATGATTTCCTTTGTAAACTACCACAAATTTACATACTAAATATGATCTTGATGAGTGATGGTCGATAGAAAGATGATAGAAATAGAAATGGTCATGGAATTTTTACCAAACAAAAAGTTTTTATAACTCTTGTTATGAAATTCTAAAGAAATTTTCTAATTATACTTTCTCGAGTTATAATATATGATAAATATCAACACTTATCTCTTTTTCAATCACTATTCATCTTTTCGATAATCAAAGGGAGTCAGATTAGTCAAAATTTGTCATTTAAAATCAAATCAAATTTTTTTTAAAAAAAAAATGATTAGTGAATCTCTATAATTCCCAAATCCAAACGTAATTTGGAAAATCTGTCTTCGGGGAGAGGTTTTGTGAAAATATCAGCAAGTTGAGTTTCAGTTGAAATATATTCAATGCAAATGTCTTCTTTAGCAATGTGATCTCTAAGAAAGTGGTGTCTCACATCAATGTGTTTTGTGCGTGAATGATGAACAGGATTATTTGACAAATCTATAGCACTCCTACTATCACATTTTAATGGAACTTGTTTATAGACTAAGCCAAAATCAGAAAGAGTTTGCATCATCCATAGAATTTGAGCACAACAACTTCCCAAAGCAATATATTCTGCTTCAGTGGTGGATAATGCAACACAATTCTGTTTTCGACTTGACCATGAGACTAATGAATGTCCTAGCATGAAACATGTCCTACTAGTGCTTTTTCTGTCAACTAATGAACCAGCATAATCAGCATCGGAATAACCTACTAAATCAAAATTTTCACAAGAAGGGTACCATAGTCCAAATTTGTGTGTGTGTGAAAGATATCTCAAAATTCGTTTAGTAGCTTTTAAATGAGATTCTTTGGGATTAGCTTGAAAACGTGCACACAAGCACACAGAAAACATAATATCAGGTCTAGAAGCAGTAAGATAGAGAAGTGAACCGATTATCCCTCGATATTTCTTTTGATCAATTGCAATTCCTTTCTCATCTTTGTCCAACTTTGTTGATGGGCTCATAGGAGTTCTCAATGGTTTGGAATTTTCGACTCCAAATTTCTTCAATAGCTCCAACACATATTTGGATTGTGAGATGAAAATACCATCACTGCTTTGCTTAATTTGAAATCCAAGAAAGTATTTCAATTCACCAACCAAACTCATCTCAAATTTAGCCTGCATGACTTGTTCAAAATTCTCACACAAGAGCTCATTAGTAGCACCATAGATAATATCATCCACATAAATCTGAACAATCAAAAAATCACTTTCTTTATGTAATAGAAACAGTGTCGTGTCAGCACTTCCCTTTTTAAAACCATTTTCCAAAAGATATGTACAGAGGCAGTCATACCAAGCTCTTGGAGCTTGCTTAAGACCATATAATGCTTTTTCTAGCTTATACACATGATTTGGAAATTCATGATTTTCAAAACCGGGTGGTTGTTCAACAAAAACTTCTTCTTTTAAATCACCATTCAAAAAAGCACTTTTTACATCCATTTGTTTAAGTTTGAAACCCTTGTAACATGCAAAACTAAGCAAGATTCTAATGGCTTCTAACCTAGAAACTGGAGCAAATGTTTCATCAAAGTCTATGCCTTCTATTTGGTTATAACCTTTTGCAACCAACCTAGCCTTGTTTCTAATTACATTTCCTGATTCATCAAATTTATTTTTAAACACCCATTTAGTCCCTACAATTGGATAGTCATTAGGCCTAGGAACTAATTTCCAAACTTTGTTTCTCTCAAATTGATTAAGTTCATCTTGCATTGCTAAAATCCAATTTTCATCATTAAGAGCCATTTCAACAGAATCAGGTTCAATCTCAGAAATAAAACCACTATGACAACTAAACGCACACAAATTTTCATCAAATGAAGAACGAGTACGTATACCTTCCGTAGGATCACCAATAATTAATTCAGGAGGATGATTAGGTTTGAACCTTAATTTATCAGCATCAACGGTCCTTCTTTCAGTTTTCTCACTAAATGTCCCTTCTTCAGTGCCTTCAGGATCTACTCTATCGTCAACCATCTTTTCAGTCGTTCTTTCCAGATCAGATTCATCAAATTTCACATTGATTGACTCAACAATTGTCTTTGTTCGTTTGTTGTATATCCTGTAAGCCTTACTCCTTGTTGAATAGCCCATGAAAATTCCCTCATCAGCCTTTGATTCAAATTTTCCAAGTTGATCACCTGTGTTAAGAATGAAACAAGGACATCCAAATATACGAAAATAAGAAATGTTAGGTTTCCTTTCATGCCACAATTCATAAGACGTTTTGCCAAGTATTGGTCTAATCATTACTCTATTCATTACATAGCACGAAGTATTCACTGCCTCTGCCCAAAAGATTAGAGGTAGCTTGTACTCACTCAACATGGATCTAGCCAATTCCTGTAATGTACGATTTTTCCTTTCAACCACCCTATTTTGTTGAGGTGTTCGTGGAGCAGAAAATTCATGTTTTAAACCGTTTTCTTCACAAAAATTTTCAAATTCCAAATTTTCAAATTCGCCTCCATGATCACTTCTCAAGGTTTTAATTGTAACTCCTTTTTCATTTTGAACAAGTTTTGCAAATTTTGAAAAATAGTCGAAAGATTCAGACTTTTTGGCTAAAAAGTAAACCCATGTAAATCTAGAATAATCATCAACCAATACATAACAATAACGTTTTCCATTCAAGCTTGAAATTTCATTTGGTCCAAATAAGTCCATGTGAATTAGTTCAAGGACCCTTGATGTGCTAACAATGTTTTTAGGACGAAATGATGATCGACTAAGCTTGCCCAAGGAACATGCTTTACACACTTTATTATTTTTAAATTTCTGATGTGGTAACCCTCTGACTAATTCTTTTGATTCAAGTTTTTCTAAGAGACTCATGCTAGCATGTCCAAGTCTCCTATGCCATAAATATGCCTCTTCGTCAGTGGCTACCAAACATCTAGAAAGATTTAGATTATCAAATGAAAGTGAGTAAACATTCCCTTTTCTTTTGCCCATAAAAACAATGTTATTAGAAGATTTATCAATGATTTTGCAAGTATCACTATCAAAAATCACGTTCATACCTTTGTCACATAGTTGGCTAATAGAAATGAGATTGTGATGTAGATTTTCAACGTATAAAACATTAGTCAAGGAAAAAATACCGTTACCAACTTCACCTTTGCCAATAATCTTACACTTGCTATTGTCTCCCATGATCACATTTCCACCTTTAAAATTCTCTAAGCTAAGGAACTTCGATTTGTCACCTGTCATATGTCTAGAACAACCTGAATCTAGAAACCATTCTTGTTGTTCCTTAGCCCGCCAACAGACCTACATAAAAAGAGAGGAAGATGACCTAGAGAAACTCTTAGGTCCAATGTTATTAGTGATAGAAGCATTGTGAATAAACAATCCCTTTGGAACCCATACTTGTTTAGTCCTTTTATTTTTATTCCAATAGACATGAAATTTGTTTGTAGAATTCTTAGGAACCCAAACTTGTATAAATTTTGTGTTCTTGTTCCTATGACTATAATTTTCAGCACGACATCTAAATATTTCACATTTATCAAAGACATTCTTATATTTTGCATTATCATCAACTTGTGTTTTCCCAAAACCTAGTCCTTTTCCGTTGTTAGCAAAAATTTGATTTCTCAATAACATGTTGAATGATTTTTCTCCTCTTGAAAAGTTATTTAGAGATTTTTCAAGATTTTGGACTTTGGTTTTTAGTGTTGTGTTTTCAGTTGCAAGTGAGGTGCACCTATTTATAAAATCCTTTTTCCTAGTGTCAAGGTTTTCCTTAAGACTTAAATTTTCTTTTTCAAGATTTACAAAGCTATTTCTAAGTCTTGATAATTCTGAATCTAAAGTTTTACATTTTTTACAGTCTAGGTTTTTAATATTTTCAATTTCAGTTTCTAACCTAGAATTTTCATGGACAAGTTCTCTCCTATCAGATTTTAGTTTTTCAATTTTAGATTCAAGAGTATCAATCATTTTAGTAAAATCACAACACATTGAAACAAGTTCTTTATAAGAATAGTCACTTACCTCACTAGATTCCTCTAAGCTTGCTTCTGAATCCGATTTTGACATAAGACACAAGTTAGCCTCCTCTGAGCTATTATTCGAAACTTCCTCTCCTTCTTCATCATCCCAAGTTACTGCAAAGGCCTTCTTTTTCTTTTTCTTTCCTTTGTTGTTTTTGAGAAGTGGACATTTTTGTTTGAAGTGGCCAGGCTTCTTGCAGTTATAGCATGTCAATTCATTATCGGAATCGTAAGAATTCTTTGACCTATTACCACTTATTTTCTTCTTTCGTGACTTGAATCTTGACCATTTTTTAAGATTATTGATAGCCATTGCAAGCTCTTCAATTGGATCTTCTTCTTCTTCATCACTTTCTTCTTTGCTCTTTAAGGCAATCGTCTTCTTCTTTGGTTCGGAGTTGTTACGTTCTTCCTTTGCTTTTAGCTCAAGCTCATATGTCATCAAGTTGCCAATCAACTCCTCCATGTTTAGCTTACTCAGATCTTTTGATTCTTGTATTGCCGTGACTTTTGCCTCAAAGTTCATCGGTAGGACTCGTAGTATCTTCCCACAAGCTCTACCTCAGTGAATACCTTCCCAAGTGCTCTAGCGTTGTATACCAAGGTTGAAAAGCGTCCAAACATATCCTTTATGCTTTCGCCTTTGTCCATCACAAAGTTTTCGTATTCATTGCTGAATAGGGCTAGACGAGACTCCTTGACTTGAGAAGTTCCTTCGTGTGTCACCTCCAAAGTGTGCCAAATTTCCTGTGCTGTTGTACAATGAGAAATTCTATTGAATTCATTTTTATCAAAAGCACATATCAAAGCATTCATGGCTTTAGCATTTGTCGTTTTCAATTTCTTATCGTTAGCATCCCACCTATCCTTAGGTTTAGGAATCTCAGTATCACCAACGATTATAGTGGGGGGTTTATAGCCAGTTTCAATAATATCCCAAACATCATAATCAACAGAACTGAGATAGATACCCATCCTAACTTTCCAATAAGCATAATCGTTCCCGTTAAACATGGGTGGCCTAGCAATAGATTGCCCCTCAGAAAAAGCATTATTTTGTAGACTCATGACTCTAGAGTTAAATAAAAAAATATACCGGGCTCCGATACCACTTGTAGGATCTAGATTAACCCTAGAGGGGGGTGAATAGGGTTATAGCAAATTTTCTCGATTTAAACACAAAAATAAACTGCAGAAATAAATATACTGAAAAGTAAATCACACACAAAATTTACCCAGCTTCGGCAACCCCTGCCTACTGCTGCATTCCCAGATTTCTATTAGAATTAAACAGTATCACGCTTACAAACACTCTAACAGACTTGCAAACCCTGCTACCGCCTATAGAGTTTTGCAAACTCGCAACCCCTGCTTACTGAACTAACTCTAAATAGACAATCAAACACAACCTAAAACCTAGGTGGTGATTTACCAAGATTCTTTGATTCGTAAAATAAAAACAATAATTAAGAACAATAGAAAATAACCCTAAAACTAATTAAAAATATAATAAAGCCTTAAATTAAAAAAACAAAACCCCTTTTTTTTTAATAAGACCGGCCCACTCCCTTATTTCACCCGATCCTTTTGTCTCGTTCGTGAGAATAATGGCGGCTTCGTTCTGTTTAGAGCTTCGTTCCCTTTGTTCCAGTTAGGGCTTCGGCTCTTTGTTCCAATTAGGGCTTCAGTTTCTTCAATCGATCTGAGATATGTTGCCCTAGCTCGCTGCTTCTCTGATGGTTGACTATTGCTCGTTTGCAGTTGCTCGATCGAGTTCGTTGTTTGTGAATTCGGTACGTACTGTCTCCTTTTGCTTTACTAAGTTGATACTTGAACTCGATGATTTAATTTGCCAGCGATGATTGGGTTATATATGCGTTCGAACTCCTTGAATTACGTTCGTCTGAAAATATTTGAATTTGTCAATAGTCGTTCGATCTTGCATTGATGCTTGGGATTGATCTGACTTTGTCAATTTCGTATTTTTGGCAGCTTGATTCACACGGTATTGATTTGATTTCGTGATCAATTTGCTTGGTTCGACTTGGCATTGACTGCTTCAATTTTTCTCACACTTGATTTCTGATTTGTGAATTACTTTATTGCTAAGGCTCTGACTTTTTCATCTTTGATTACGACACGGCTTTGATTTGTGAATTCATGTGTTTGCTGGACTTGTTGTTGGCATGTGTATTGTGTTTATTTGTCCACTGATGCTTCGAGTCTGCAACTTGTAGCTGGACTTGATTTGTGCCTTGTCCATTCTCATGTGTTCATCCCTGTAGTATATCTTAGTGATACATTTTGGAGTTGGTTCATGTTGCACTGCACTTTGATGTTGTAGTCTCTGACTTTGTTGTATCCATGCTTTTATGCTTGTGATATTCCTCTGCCTTGTTGAGTTCCTGTGTTTGGTCACTGATGCATTCATGTACACCGCATTCATGTTCAAAGACTGCTACTTGTTTTTGTACCCTTTGTTGTTCATCTGCATTGTTGCCTTGTTGACTGTGTTGTTGCATTTTATTCTGGTCATTTGCACTTGCAGTTGGTTCATTTGCTCTTAGTATACTTCACATGCACAGTTTTTAACTTAAGTTGCATCTGTGCATATATATTGATGCTGCAGTCTTCAATGTACTGGTGACATGTGCATTGCTTCATGTTGCCTTCAGTAGCTTCACTGTTGCATTTGTATCACTGTTTCATGCATGCTCGACATTGTGACTTGAGCTTTGTATATGAACTGTGTTGTTCTTTGTGCTTCGACTCTGCCATTTTTTTATGTTCACTGGCCTGTACATTTGCATTGTATATATTCTTGAATTTGGATTTGAACTGCTTCATTGTTGTTGCTTCACCACTGAACATTTGTCACTTCACTGTTGCACTTTTGTGCTTTGAGTCAGTTTCATTGTTGCTGTACTGATCCTATGTTCATGTTCTTGCAATCTTCATGACTGTACTGTTGCAGTCGAGTTGTATTCATGTACACTTGTGGCTTGAAGTTGATTCACTTCATGTTGTTGTTTGGACATTTGCATTTGTACACTCCATACTTGGTCGTGCTGGAGTCTTCAAGCATGTTGCTGTTGCATTTGTTAGTGGCTTTAGTCTTGAACTGTTTTTAGTCAATTGCTTTGTCTATTTGCCTTGAGTTGAACCTATCTTGGGTTTGACCTTGTTTTTGATTTATGTGCTTTTGTTTGATTTTTTGCACACGAGTTGGCGAGGCAGTGCACACGTATACGAATGTACACGTGTGTACTGCAGCCACTTATAGTTACCTGTCCCTGATAAAAATACTGATATGCACAGATATTGCACAGTCAAAAATGATGACGAACAACCCAAATAACTGAGGCAAACAATGTTTTCAAAATCATCGTTTCTTTCAAATTTCAAAAATATTTCTCTTTCAATTTTACTGCGTTTGAAAATATTTTTGCAGATTACTCAGATGCTGGATTCAAACCGGAATGCAGTCGAAGACAAAATACGAGTGTGAGTGATATGTAGTGAGGTTAACTGTAAATGTGAAATGTGATGTGATTGTAATCAAAAATGTATATGTATAGTGAGAGCATGAAATTGTACTATTTAAAATTGTAATAAATATTAGTTTGAATAAAATATTCGTTTGAATTCAAAATCTGTGTAACTTGTTCTGTTTGAATTCAAATTCAAATTCTGTGTAATTTATTTTATTCAACAAATATTTATTTATTCAACAAATATTTATTTAATCTATGAAAAACAAAATAGTACATTACCAAATACATTTAAATGAATATATATGTTTATTATCATCAAACAAAAACATATAAGTGCATATTCAACAAGATTGAATTTAAAATGAATAAAAATTGTGATGGCGTGGAAATTATTTACTTTTAAAGAAATTTTAAATTCAACCATTTTATTTTATATACAGTTGAATATCCAAACCATTTAAGTTTTGAAAGTTATGGTTTTAAAACTATGGATTTCGAAGTATTATGTTGAAAGTTAAATTTCAAATATTTGGTTTCGAGGTATTATAAATCTTAAAAGTGGCATGATTTTGGAAAAGAATTATATTTGACATAAATGATATCATATTTATTTGGGTTTTAAAAGGAAATGATATCGTATTTATGGGCTTTGAAATGGATAATTATATTCTGGTTTTGAAAGTATAATTATTTTTAAATGACCGCGGTGTTATAATAACGTTTGGTTGTTGAAGAGACCGGGATCGGGAGTTGTCATACTCTCTGCCAACTCCGAAAACCACTTTAACAACCGTGTACGCGGTGGAGATTCCAGAATGAAGTAGGTTGGTGGCGGCGTTTCCTTTAAGGTAAATACGTGGACCCGACTCTCGTAAGTTGGCATAAGGTGGCTAAAACAGGAGCGATTCTCGGGCCAAGGGGGTTAGCGCCCTTTATCGGACACTCCTCTTCGATACTTGTAACAACCCGCATATTTATCGATTTTATATTTAAATATTTTATTTAAATATTTTGTCGTTAATCAGATATTGGTCCGAAAAGCTACTTTTTGCAAACGGTCAAATTAGGACTCGAGACCACTTCCGTTGAGTTCGAAATGCCGTTTACAATTTTTTTAAGTATAAACATTGACATGATTGGAGATAGTAGAATTTCACTACTTTTTCACTTGAGACTTTGGGTTGGGCTTTTAGCCTATTAGACCCAACCTTCACCCCTCCTCTTCATAACTTCATTTCTATTTTCCTAAGTCTTCAAGCTTCTTCAAAAATGGTGGAGGGAATGGGAAATTAAAATTTCAAAACTCAAATTCAATTGCAATCCATCTTTCTACTCCAAATTCAAGAAGAAGACATTGGATTCAAGCTTCTTGTGCTTAGATAGAAGAGGGATTGATTCTTGCATGCTTAAAACTTCATTTTTCATTGAATTTGTGCAAAGGTGAGATTTTTTATCTCACAATTCTAGTCTATAACTATATTGGACTGTTCGGAATGATTCCCTATCACTTTAGCATGCACATTTGCATTTGGTTTGGATTGGATTGGCGAAAAACTCCAAATTTTAGTGTTTTTGGGGAGAAACTGCTGTTAGGTCGTTCTGGCCGTTTTTGGCACGTTCGGAGTTAGGTCGCTTCAGTTGGGTCGCTCGCGAGTCAACACTAGGTCGTTCTGGCCATTTTTGATGTGTTCGGAGTTAGGTCGTGTGGGGATAGGTCGTAGGTTGCTCGGCCTCACTCACTTCGCTAGGTCGCTAGCTCGTAGCTCGCATTTGAGCTTAGGTCGTAGGTCGTTAGACCCTTGAGTCGTTAGGTCGTTAGACCCTTAAGTCGTTCGACTCTTAGGTTGTAACACTTAGGTCGCTCGCCTCTTAAACCGATAGGTCGCATGACCTTTATAATTTTAGGTCGTTAGACCCTTGAGTCGTTAGGTCGTTAGACCCTTAAGTCGTTCGACTCTTAGGTCGTAACACTTAGGTCGCTCGCCTCTTAAACCGATAGGTCGCATGACCTTTATACTTTTAGGTCGTTAGACCCTTGAGTCGTTAGGTCGTGTGGCCATAGCTCGTTAGGTCGTATGACCTTATAACCTTATAGGTTAGGTCGCTTCAGTTGGGTCGCTCGCGAGTCAACACTAGGTCGTTTGGCCATAGCTCGTTAGGTCGTATGACCTTATAACCCTATAGGTCGTTGGACCTTTAACTCGTAGGTCGTTGGACCTTATCCCGATAGTTCGCTTGACCCCTTAGACCCTTAGGTCGTTAGACCTCATTTTGTCTTCACTAGGTCGTACCGTTTTGGTCGGGGCGCTGCCCCGCACCCCCACCTTGGGGGGTTGCCACCCCCCCTGGACCCTCCCTCCGTAGGGGATCTTATCTGAAAAACTTGGAGCTGATTTCCTTGGATTTTATTCACATCTCCGTATGCGATCATTGTGACTGATTGTTTCTACAATTGCTTCTGTGCTTTGTCACTTTATAATATAAAGGTTTCAATACTAGTAGTAAATATCAAAACTCTTTTAATAAACAATTTCAACTCTATTTTTAATAACAAAGCTCTTTTCTTAAACCGTTTTCCAATCTATTAGTATATACAAACCTTTACCTCACTCGGATGAGAAATCTAATTAAACGACTTAGTAAAACAAGTGGTATGAAACGCTTGCGTTCACTTCGTCGGTTAATTCTTGGACTTGTTCGATTGAACCTCTTGTGACAATTTTATTAGTGAAGATTTACAGTTTGTTCGTAAATATTTAAGTTAAGCAAGTGGTTATGGGACATGAAGCTAAACTTCTATATTTACTAGCTTAGTGAAATTGACACTTCTCGTTGATCATGACGATCATTCTGATGATTTAGACTATCAACTGTGCGATGTCTCTTGTTGCGAGGTTAGACTAGACACCACTTGTGTGATTCCACTCACACATACCTTTTTGCTTTTTGGTTAGTCTAGACCTTAATCTGTGTGATTCCATTCACACATGTGGGGTAGCTCCCCTTGGTCTTCGGACCGTCATGTGATAGGCCTCTTTCTCTTTTCTATGATTTCTGGACTTCTTGCATTGATTTCTAGAATTTATGTCATTGACTTGTTATGAGTACAAGTTTGGGGTATGATGCCCTTTCCGAATCTTTGAGAAGATTCTTGTGATATTGATTATCTCTTATTGATTGATCTTCTGTTGATCATTATTTACATACTTATAGTGGTATGTCATTATGGATATTTTATGTTTATGCCATACCTTTTATGTTATATCATGTCATCTGATATTTATAGCTAGACTGACCCGTTTATTATTTTCTTAAATAATACTCGGGTCAGACCGAGATGTTACAGGTGCTTCTGCTTGATTTTTTCCCAGGGATTCATCACTCTGACTTTTGGCTAACTGTTTAGATTAGCAGTTTTTGTTGTATACACTTGAGATATAGACTCATAGTTGTATTCTTTTGTATAGCACGTGTTGCTATTCTTTTGTATTATTGTGGATCTTTTGAGCACTACTCTGATGTACACTTTCATGTGTTAGTTATATATTCATATCTTCTTCCGCCTTTGTGATATGGATGTCTGTGACTGATTTGCGATATGCTTATTTCTATGTTTGTTTCCGAAGATTATTTATAGCCACCGTGTGATAAGCAATTACATGGATGGTCGCTCCTCAACAGCCTTATTCTCCATGCTAGTTGACAACACTACTCCGTAGTGTTCTTGGCTAGCGTGGGTATAGAGGTGGGGCGTCACAATACTATACTCTGACTTTGGATTGATTCGGTGGCCACCTTTACTTTTGATTTTAGGGGGAGTTTGTTCGAGGTGGGCGGTAGCTGCGACTACGCGTTACTATCAGCCCGGATGCGCAATTGGTATATCTACCTTGGCATTGCCTAGTTGTGCCATGTCACCTACCTTATCGCGCCTTATATGATTTTGGTTTTGTACCATACCTATGGAGTGCCCTCTGACGACGCCCAGTACGGGGGAGATTACGGTGCTGTATAGACTATGGGAATATATTATGTGTTAAGGTGGAAAATGTAAAGCCTTAACGCTATTTAAAAGTAAGTTTATTTTACAATTAGACACTATTATAATGACGAAATATACTACATAGTAAATAGTTTAACGGATCCTTAGGAGATGTAAGTCCCAAGCATCTCTTGAGTTATTGCACTCATATTCATTTCTGTTAATTTAACTTACATAAGATCTTTTAGTTCTGACTCGAGTGTTTTGTCTTTTTAATTCGCTCGGGTCAGTCCGAGAGTTCCAGGATTTGAAGTTTTAGCTCTGGAGGACGAAGACGAAGATTTGTATTACTATTATCTACTATTATTCCACTACACTATTTAATTCCACTGCATTGTTATTGGTAATTGTAACTCTGATATGTATTATATAAATATAATCAAATGTTTTTCTAAACAGCTTTATAAACCGTATATTTGATTATTATATTTTATCCTTCCGCTGTGAGATTCTGTTTTGTTTTATTTCTTCTCTGTTTTCTTTTTTACCCCATAACAATCCGCCCTCCTGTATGGTTTGAATTGACATGTGTGTCGATTTCAAGCTCGCGAAAAGGCGGGATGTTACATCTGGTATTAGAGCTTTGGTTTAGCGATAAACCTTAGCTTTGTGAGGTCTGACTCTTTACTAATAGGGTAGTAATACCCTATGGGAGTCGCTGAGTGTATATATATAAGAGAGCGTATTTTTTAGTGTTATAAAAAGGTTTCAATATTGTGTTAATCTGTTCCTTTTGTGTTTATAAATTCTGGTTGGTGCATGGGACGCTATGACATCAATAGGGATTTCTAAACCCTTAATAGGACAGACCGACATAATATTTGTTTTAATATAGGTGAACGAAATAATTATGCCTATTATATTTTCTATATAAAATAATTTTTTTTTCAAATGATATCTATATTTGGCTGAAATAGATTGGTTGCCAGGTAATAAAGTGTATAAATAATAATAGAAATAAGATTGATAAATAAAATAAATGAAATTTGGGAAATTTAGAACTTAAGATCCGGGGTTTTGAAATTTCTTTCGAATAAATTTTGGAATATGATAATATTGTTTATAAGTATTTTCTGATATAAATAATTTAATATAATTCGGAAGAATTGTTTTAAAGAAGATTTTGGAGAAAATAAGTTTTTTACTTTCCTCTCTGTCGCTGGAAAATAGTTTCAGTGATGGCTGCCGCATCATCGGCTTTCATTTTCGAGTTTCGAAGGGGGAAGGCCACTGTAGTAGTTTTACTACAGATTCATTTTGAAAAATATATAAATTTTGAATTGTTTTAAATATAATTAGAGATATATAAGTTGTAAGAATATATTTATTTATTATTTTAAAATAAATTGAAAATTATACCTGGTATTTAGTTCTTAAGTTTGCATTAAATAATAGTTTCAATTATTTTAGTAAATTGAAAAGTATGTAATTAATAATTGAAACCTTTAAAGTAAATAGAGATTTAATGCTAGGTTATGAATGAAATTAAAGGTAATTTGAAATTGCAACTTATAAAACAAAGATGAAATTATTGAACCATTAATTAATTAAAAGAATTGAAGAAGAAAAACTTGTATAACTTTTAATTACATTCTTAAAAAGCATACATAACTTACTAAATATTAAAAGTTGAAATGTTTAATAAGAAAATGTAATGGAAATTGTACAAGTAAAAGTAGAGTAATGAAAGTATCCAATGAATTTGCTTTTATAAATAAGAATTTAATGTTAAAATTGTTGTAAACTTAAGTTATGACTGAAAATCCACAAATTAAATATAACGGAAAGTTGTAAAGAAATGAAAATAGGTTTAAGAAGTGTTGAAGTTATTTATGATAAATGGAAAGATGAATGTTGTAAGTAAATGAAATTAAGTAATAAATGATTGGAATGGTGAAATGCATAAATGAAATGCTATAAAGAAGAAACTTACATGACATTAAAATGGAAAAAATGAATGTGATATAATAAAGAGAAATTGTAAACTTAAGAAAAAGGGTTGAAGTTATCTCTAAATAAAATGAAAATAAAACTGAAATAAATAAATGGAAATAAAAAGAATAAACCGTTATATGAATGAAAAGAATCAAACAACAAATGTATGAATGGAATAAATAAGAATAGACTAAATCTACTGCTGAAATTGTTGTTTGTCGTGGTTTGGGGTTGTTGGGTAAGGAAACTTTAGTTTTGTTGGGATGGATGAATAATCCATTGTGTTTAATCTAAGACTGTTGAGTAAATGATGCACTTGATGGTTTATTCTTCATTCCGTACAATTTAAAAGTTTTGAACCCGAACAATTACTTGTTTGTTTGATTGTATGGTTGTTTGTATTTGTTGTGTATGCTGTTTGTTGAATTTGATGGTTTGTTGTTAGTGATTGAAACCACTTAAATATTTCACTTTATATAAATTGTTAACCCTTTTAGATTTTATAAGTGAAATGTAGGTTATGGAAGCAATTGCTATTGCTTTTGGTTCCACAAATTAAGCGTAAATTACCCGACAAATAGGTACGTTTCGGATTACGGTTTATAGCGCCATTTTATATATTTTCCCGGGTTGGGATATAATATTTTGGATAATATATGTAACATAATTGTTATATTTTGATATTATATTTTCTCCCTAGCCTCTCCGTGCAAAGGAGACTCTGCCAAAATTTTCCTTTCTTCTCCTTTTCGGTGACGAAAAGTTTTGAGTGAGGGAGAATGTAACGACCCGTAAATTCCGTTAATTAAATTTTTCATATTTATTAGATTTTGGAATTAAATTAATAAGAAAATAATATTGTTATAGTTGGTAATAAAGTAAAGGTAAATAATTAACCTATGAAATATTACATTCGTTGTAATAGACTAAATTATCAAGATTGAATTTAATAAACCCTATTTATTTAGAACCTTGTTTATTGATATGCAAATGCAAATAAAGTTGAAACAAATTGGATATAGAGGAATAAATGTAAGCATTTAATAAATTAATTGACGTGGATTTCAATAAATGGTAATTGAATAAAAGTCAACGTTCCCTAAGAAATCATATTACTTGCTGAAAAGAAATACGTAATTGATTGAGTGTGATTATGAAATATAAAATTTGTGTATACACGGGATTTTTAACGGCGATTGTTAAGAAATAAACCTATAAAGGCATGTAAAGGAAATAGGTAACAATCTATATGTTATTTATTTTATTTAGTATGATGAATAAGGGTTGGAATTCAAATTACAATTAAAGGAAAGTAATTAATTGATTATGTAATAAAAACATTGTAACGGTAATTGGAATAAATTAAGAAATATGTTATTATAAGTTAACTATTAATAACTTGAAAGGAAATCCAACCAATTCAAGTTGAAAGTTACACTTGGTTATAAATATAATATAAGAGAACTAATAAATATTGAATAAATTTTGGAATAGTTTGTAATAAATGTTAATTGAGTAAAACCAGTGTTATGTAAGTAATTACAATATTGGGGTGTAAATAATGAACCTCTAAAAGTGTAATTAAGTGTTAATGACAATACTTATTATACGTTACTTATTTTATTAGGTTGTTAAGTTAAGTTGTAATCGATTTCAATTAATTCACTAATTTGTCGTTACTCATTTTGAGCGTTACTTTAATGATTTGGATTAATTGAGAAATTTATACGAGAAGTATGTAAAGTAATAACTAAAAAGGAAATGCGTTATAAATTTATTTTAACCTAAACTTAAGAGTAAGTAAAAGGTTGAAATTGAATCCAATCCGTTAAATTTGAAACTTGTTAGGATAAAATGGGATTCAATTTATGATAAGGGGTTATTTTAAGAAATCGAAATAAATTCTATAATGAGTGAATTTAAGCTACTTTAAATTGAGACGGGAATTGGTTTAAAGAATTATAAATTAATAAGTAAATCAAGATGATAAAATATATGAATTATAGAATTTGAATTTTAAATAGTGAGTTAATCTATTTAATTTATAATAATTGGATTCATTGCCAATGAATGAAATCAAATAGGTAATTGTTACGTTAATTTAAAAATTGAGTTGAAAACGGGAAATATTTATGTGATAATATTAAATCAAATGGTAAACCCTTCTATTAGAAATTATGAATGGAATGATTATGGGTAAATTCAATTTAATGGAAATTTTGGAAATTTATCTATAATTTTGAATTTTATGAAAATTGAAGATTTCTATTGATAAATCTTTAATAAATTGACTTTTAAAAATTGTTAAATCATTGTAAATGTTTGAGAATTATAAAGTGATAAAGATTCAAATTTCATAATTTTAACGCGAAATTTGATTTAATTTATTTATTTAAATAATATAAAAATAGCCATTTTGGCCACTGACTCGGATTTCGACGAAACCAGTTTCATCGGATTTCAATTTGAAAATATTGTTTTTAGCATAATTTCTCCATACGATGGAATTTGGACGTGAAACTTTTTCCATCGCGTTTAGAATTTTTTAAAACACCTATTTTGATATACGGGTTGACTCAATTTCGTTCCGGAGTCAGAACGGGCTTTTTTGGCCAATTATTGTTCAGCGCGTTTATTTATCTGGTCCATCTACCTAATTCAACCCTACCTATAAATAGTCAATTATCTAGTCTCCATCTATTCTCATTTGTTTGTGCGTATATTTCTTCAGCTCCTCCTCTTCCCAATGGCTGCAATCACTGGATTCAATTACAATTCAAAAATCAAAGTTAAAAATTCAAAGTCCTCAGAAAATTCTGGAAAAAATATATGTTGAATCCCTCGATTAGCGTAATTCATTGGTGGTGTTCGTTTTTCGTTTTGGTTCATCATCGGATTGGTAAAAAATCGAAGAAGTTTCGACCGTTCATCGCTCAACGACGAACGTCGTCGGATCGGAAAAACATTTCTGGGTTTGTGGAGATTGACGTGCGTAGTTCATCTGTGTTGTTTGTTTGGCGAATCAGTGTTCGGATCGTCGCGAAAAAAGGCCTAGGGTTTTGTTTTTTCATACGGCGGCTGAGCTTGGAGCGAACGTGGATGGCCTTCGTGGCTGTGGGGAGGTGTGGCGGAGAGTTTCTAGTGGTCGCGGATGTCAGATGAGGTGTGCGATCGAAAAGATATGGAGTGGCCGTACTTACGTTGTGCGTTCATCTCGGTCTATTGCGTATGGGAGAGGCAGAATGGGTTCTGGGTGATGAGTTGGGGAGGTGACGTGGCATTAAGTGAGGTGTGTTTGTGTTCTCTTTTTATTTGTTTTAATTTTGAAATTCAAGACCAATAATCGGCGTAACTTTAGCATACATTGTCCGATTTACGCGAAATTTTCTTTGTTAGGATCGTATTGAAATTCCGAACTTGATGACGCTGGTTTGGACGAATTCTGAGACGGTTAAATTTTTGGGTTTAAATTGGATTTAAATTCAATTTAAATTCAAAAGGTGAGTGTTTTAACCCACTCACAACTTCTAAGTTTTCTTATGTTTGTTAAATTGATTTAAGATATGAGTAGAAATTTATTTATGACTGTTTTGCATATTTTTTTTCACTGTCTCAGTTAAATCGCATTTATTTAATTTAACTGTTAATTAATTTTGTTATCGCATATAAATTGACAGTTAAGATTTATTTATTTGCATATAAACTGCTAGTTAAACAGTTATTTATTTATTTAATTTTTTTGAATATAAACTGTTCGTTGATACCTGTTATATTTTATATGTTCTATTGATGTTTGTTTAAATTGATATGATTGCAATAAATTGATTGATGATTGATATTGGGTGAATGGATGATGTGTTCTATATAAACTGCAAGTTATTATGTTTATTTTATTTTATTCGGGATTGCGGTTTGAAATGATATACAACCGCATTTTTATTTTTAAATTGCGGATTGAAATGATAAATATCTGTATCACTTGACCATAGGATAGAAAATTTTATACAGACACCGTCGGTATATATATAATTATTTTGAAAATGATTTCTATGGTTTGGATAGGATACGGTTTAATGAATATTAAATTTTGATATTATATAAATATTATTTTATATATACACATATAGTTAAAATTTTGAATTTAAGCTATGTATAATCTGTTAAATAAAAATGAATAAGTTGGAAATAAAAATGAATAAGTTGAAAAATGAAATTTGATAATTTATATTATATGATTAAGTACAGGTTTAAGATCTTGTATATATATATATAGAGTTTTAAATGATTCAAATCAATTAAGATTGAAAGATAAATTGGAAATAAATTAGAATTGAGCTTATTTAAAAATTTAACTCCATAAGTTGATTTTAACTTATTAAAATTGGAAATTTTAAAGGAATGATATTATAACTGGATTTAATGAATAATTCTAGTATAAATAAATGGAGGGAAATATTTAGTGTTAATAAACTGAGTTTTATTTTAAATGGTTAGGGATTTATCATGTAAACCTTTCAAAACTAAATAAGAGGAAAATGAATTGTTGAATAGAAATTCCCAACCTTAGTTTTTAAATTCATTAAATACTCAAAGTTTGAAAATATTGAAATCGAAGTGTTTTATTCAAACTGAAAGTGAATCAAAAAGTTATGGGTTTAGACTGAATTTAAAATGAATAAAAATTGTGAAGGCGTGGAAATTATTTACTTTTAAAGAAATTTTAAATTCAACTGTTTTATCTTATATACTGTTGAATATCCGAACTATTTAGGTTTTGAAAGTTATGGTTTTAAAACTATGGATTTCGAAGTATTGTGTTGAAAGTTAAATTTCAAATATTTGGTTTCGAGGTATTATAAATCTTAAAAGTGGCATGATTTTGGAAAAGAATTATATTTGAAATAAAATGATATCATATTTATTTGGGTTTTAAAAGGAAATGATATCGTATTTATGAGTTTTGAAATGGATGATTATATTCTGGTTTTGAAAGTATAATTATTTTTAAATGACCGCGGTGTTATAATAACGTTTGGTTGTTGAAGAGACCGGGATCGGAAGTTGTCATACTCTCTGCCAACTTCGAAAACCACTTTAACAACCGTGTACGCGATGGAGATCCCAGAATGAAGTAGGTTGATGGCGGCGTTTCCTTTAAGTTAAATACGTGGACCCGACTCCCGTAAGTTGGCATAAGGTGGCTAAAACAGGAGCGATTCTCGGGCCAAGGGGGTTAGCGTCCTTTATCGGACACTCCTCTTCGATACCATACTCTGACTTTGGATTGATTCGGTGGCCACCTTTACTTTTGATTTTAGGGGGAGTTTGTTCGAGGTGGGCGGTAGCTGCGGCTATGCGTTACCACCAGCCCGGATGCGTAATTGGTATATCTACCCTGGCATTGCCTAGTTGTGCCGTGTCACCTACCCTATTGCGCCTTATACGATTTTGGTTTTGTACATACCTATGGAGTGCCCTCTGACGATGCCCAGTACGGGGGAGATTACGGTGCTGTATAGACTATGGGAATATATTATGTGTTAAGGTGGAAATTGTAAAGCCTTAACGCTATCTAAAAGTAAGTTTATTTTACAATTAGACACTACTATAATAGCGAAATATACTACATAGTAAATAGTTTAGCGGATCCTTAGGAGATGTAAATGCCGAGCATCTCTTGAGTTACTGCACTCATATTCATTTCTGTTAATTTAACTTACATAAGATCTTTTAGTTCTGACTCGAGTGTTTTGTCTTTTCAATTCGCTCGGGTCAGTCCGAGCATTTCAGGATTTGAAGTTTTTGCTCTGGAGGACGAAGACGAAGATTTGTATTACTATTATCTACTATTATTCCACTACACTATTTAATTCCGCTGCATTGTTATTGGTAAGTGTAACTCTGATATGTATTATATAAATATAATCAAATGCTTTTGTAAACAGCTTTATAAACTGTATATTTGATTATTATATTTTATCCTTCCGCTGTGAGATTTTGTTTTGTTTTATTTCTTCTCTGTTTTCTTATTTACCCCATAACAATCCGCCCTCCCGTATGGTTTGAATTGACATGTGTGTCGATTTCAAGCACGCGAAAAGGCGGGATGTTACAATCCTAGAGACTGCACTTGGAAGGCGGTAGATCGTATGAGAGAAGCCTATCTTGAGTTGAGGTAAGGATAGTTAGTTGATTGTCTATTGTACGCACAATGTATGTTTGTTTGCTATAGATGCTTAATATATGTCTTTATTGTGTTATATGATATGGATATATAGTTTTTTGCGTAAGTTTGAATTTTCTCTTTATCTGCTAATTTCGGGACGAAATTCTTTTAAGGGGGAGAGTGTAATGATCAAGAATTTAATCACTATTTAAATAAATATTTAATTATATTTTTAATTAATAAATAAATGAATTTTTATTAACAAATAATACTATTTTAAATAATAACTAATGATTATAAAATTGTTTTCAAAATTTGTTTGCCAATATATGTAGTTCATAGAGAAATGGAAAATGTGAACGAAAGTTATTTTCCAAAATACTGATTTTTCATTCGTTAAAGTTAATTAAAAGGTTATAACACTATGTTAAACACACATGCACATATTACATACTAAACATGTTGTGTACATGTACACATGCATGTACGTTTTTCCTCCTTAAGCATATTAATAGATAAGAATAAACGAAAATATATTATAAGTAAAAGAGTGTGTATATGTGTGCATACCTGTGCAGTTAAATCGCTCGGCAGATTCGAAGCGGTGGAGGTGCAAAAAGTCATAGCGGGGATACAGCGAGGATCTAGCGGGATATAGCGGATGGCTCTAAAATAGCATTAAAAAACTCGTACTTAATGTTTTTACAAATATATAAATGGTAATTAAATGAAAATTTATCATTCAATTGAATTATAATTAATACATAAATAATTTTAAACAAAAAATATGAGCGAATATACTTTAAATAAATGTAAAACTGTTATATAACATAATTGAATTTAGTATAATATTAAAGTATTTTCATTTCTGAAAATATATTAAAAATTAAATCAAATAAATTAGTTTCATAATTTTTATAATGTATAAATGCAATTTTTTAATTCATTTTATTAAAGAAGATATAGCGGAAATAGCAAAATATAGCGGGAATAACGGGATATAGCGGAAATAGTGGGGATTAAAGCGGAAATGTTATATTTTGGGAAAATCGCAGCGATAGAAATCCGCTATGAGATATAGCGGGGTTATAGCGGCACATTAACTACACAGGTGTATACATAAAAAATAACATTTTCAACACAAAAGACAAGAGCATTGTTCGGATAGTTGAATGAGAGGGGAAGGGGTACTAGGGTGGAGGGATTTAAAGGGGGAGGAGTATGGTGATGTATGCATGTATATATTTTAATATAAGCACTTACATATATTTTTAATTAATAACCGAAGCCTTTAAATGCCCTTTTATTTTCATGTTCTCATTTTTAAAACTACTTCTTCATTTCAGTTTCCTAAGAGCTAAAGTAAACTTAGTCATGGCTTCCTCTTCATAATTATAAAGTGAGAGAAAAAAACTTCCTTATGCAAAAATCCCTCCTTTAATTCACAAAACCACTTCTACATCTCGTACAAAACCGTCTCTTCCAAAACTCAAACTCGTCCACCCCAAAACCATAAAGGTCGAGCCCAGATCACCCCAAGGCCGAGCCCACTTAGCGTAGCCCGAGCCAAATTCAAGTGGTCAATGATCCAAAGTTTTCAAATTTGCAATATTCAAAAACATTTTCAGATTTCGATAAAATGTTCGCTTTGACTTAGAAAAGTTTCAGTGAGTAAAACTAATATTTTTAGCAAAAAACAACTTGTTTTAATGATCTAGATGTTGTGAAATTATAGTGTTTGTCGTGTTGAAATATCATATGGTTTGGATGATATATGATTGCAAGTTTGTCGTTTGGAATAGATTTGTGATTTGGATAATATGTTGACATGTTTGGATATGTGTATGGATATGGATATGCGATATTGGTTTATGATATGATGGTACTGTTGTTTGAGAAAAAAAACAAGTATGTTGTGAGATGGTTGTGAACACTAGTGCTTTTAAAAAGTCGCAAAAGACTTGAAATCCGATTTGAAAACGAAAGTTTATTTTCTAGTTTTGAATTTCAAAAATGTTTTCCAAGCTTTCACCTTTGCAAAGATTTCAAAATTATTCCATTTGGGTTTCAAAGATGTAATAGCTAGAGTTTAGGTGAAATTTTCACCTAAAAATCAATTCTAGCGAATTGCGCTCATAGCGATAGTCGCTATGGATGAAGTTCGAAAGATTTTGCAGTTCAAGTTTTATAGTGTTTTCTTTTGGATAATTTTTGAAAACTCATTTCAAAATAATTAAGTAAGTCAAGTGTTTAAGTTTAATTATTTACTAATTTATTTAACTAATTTATTTAATTAATTTATTAATTATGGTAATTATTATTCAATTAATTAATCAAGTAATTAGGTAAGTAATTAGAGTTTAAGAATTATTGGCTAAGTTAATTATTTTTAATTAAATAACTTTTAAATAATGCTTAGTTAAGATAAAAGAAAATTAATTATTATTTAATCAAGTTTATTTATTTTAATTAATTATTTAATTAGAGTTAATTATTTAATTAAGGGTTAATCACCCGCTTAATTAGGGTTTAATTTCTTAAATGGATGTTATTTAAATTAAGGTTTAATTTTAAATAATTTTGAATAATTAAAGTTCAAAGTATGGTTATTGATTTAATTTAAGGTTAATTAAAGTTTAATTAAGTTTTAAACTTATAATTTGATCAAGGGTTATTTATTTTAAAGTTTCTCTTAAAACCCTATCTGTTTTTTTATTTTAACCAATTTTCTTGTTTAAGTGAATTGTTTTTGAAACCAAGGATCTCTTGAGCATGCTATTAAGTAGCCACATGAATTAAAGTTGTTCTAATAAAACGATGACGCATTTTATTGAAAGTGAGTCTACTTGTACTTATCACAAATATCATACTTTGAAAACGTGATGAATACAAGGGGGTTAATTTCAATAAGCAGATAACAATATATGGAACTTATGTTCATATATAAATCTTCACACCTTGATAGTGGGATAGTTCACTTTAAATAACTTGACCTTTTAAAATTATTGAACGTTGGAACAGATATTTTTTCAAAAACCACTTCGAACTAACGTAAACTTTCGAGTTTGAAATAGTAAAGTTATGGTCCAAGATGAAGACTATGAAGGGCCTTTGGTTCGTTCATCTCCTGAACGACTTGTATGGATAAGTGCTAACATTGTGTCAACATATGGAAGACAAAGTTAGCATTCCAAGTGGCAATGCTATAATAAAGGTAAACGTACCCTTGGGCCTCATCAATTGGGAATGACTAAAACATGTGATAAATAGCAAGGATACGTGGATCGCTCCCATGAGGGTAAGTTTATCCCTATCTAAAGTTTATAATAATAACTCATTTATGCTTGGATATGATTGCTGATCCCAACCAAAGTGTGATCTTATTCGGCACTATCCCGTAAAGGGTAGGTCGGTCTTGTATTGGTAACGGTCGATAGGTTCGACCTCGGTGTTATATATCTAGAGATGCATCGTGACGGATGATACTCCAGTAGCCCGGTCATTATATGGAATCCATTTCTCAATAAGTAGCCCTAATTGTACACATATTATGCTGGAATTTAATTATTGTAACAATTTCGGCCATATGAATCATTTATTTGAAACCCCTAGACATTTTGATAATATCATTGGATTTCTATATAAAGTATTTTGGTTATCGTAGGGTAAAAACTCGTCCGTGTTCATGCGCAACATGGCCTTATGAGATACGTTTGATTTTCAAAATGTTTTATAAATTAAGAGTTAAGTTGTTTGATTTTACTCACATCAGACCTGTGCCTAACCCGAAGTTTTTATTTTCTTTTTCTAAAACTCTTGAGTACTCAAATTTTTATGAGTAGCCTAGCGATCCAAGTTCTTACGGAAGCATTTTGATGGAGCTATAGCAGGTGGCTTCACCGTTAGTTAATTATTATCTTATTCCGATGTATTTTGTGTCTAATCTCTATACTTAATTTGTATGGGCAGGTAGTCATAACCGTCTAGTTGAAGTTGCAATGTAATGACTCTGATGTATTATATATATGAAAACGACTGTAATATCTTGTGCTATCTATTATATGTTGTTTTGATTTGTGGTGAAAATATGTGATTGTATAGTTTCTTTTACATTTTTTCCCTTCTACCCTTGATGGCTCGTCTTTCGGTGTAAGAAAGGCGGTCTCTGTTACACCTACCTTATAGTAGGACGTGTAGTGTGTCATAGTTTTTAGGTACTCCAATCTCTTGGATAAAGCTGAAGTTCCTTGTTTAATTAAACCGACCGGCTGGGTTGAAAAATTGGGCTTCGGTACGGTATCACATGGGACACGTGGTTGTCGGAGTTATATTCTGATGATATGTAAAGGTTGTGACCACTTGATTATGATACCTTTCCTTGTTAGACTATCTACACCTTCGATCACGAAATCATCCACCTCTTTAAGTGAACTTTAAAACAGGCTAATATGCGTAATATTAAAAAAATTGGACAATTTAGAGCTATGAAGTAAAAGCTTGAAGAAAGTACCATTCCATACATGTTGACTACAGTTTGGCACTCTGTACTGTTTTCGGTAATTTGGGAAGCTGTATCTTAAAACCAATATGGTTGGGAGAATAGATGCTACTATGGGCTGAATATTTGCATGGTAGGGTACTATTCAGCAATAGTTTCAGTAAAGTGCCAATGTATGCTAATAGGTAAATGAATACATGAACCATATTAAAATTAAAATTCTAAGCAAATAAAATGAAAAGCGCAGTAAAAAAGAAATATTATATCTCAGTCGTATAGTCACCAAATGGCATATCGTAGCAAACAGAAATTAAATAGTGTAGCAAGCAGTCGCAAAATGTTTTTATCCCTAATCATGCAAAGGTATTTCAAAATTACTAATAAATAAGAGAATGTCATGAAGAAATAAAGAAGGTAGCATGAAAATCTAGTGAAGATCAAAGTTGAAAAAGAGAAAACG
Source organism: Allium cepa (assembly GCA_030765085.1). Taxonomy (NCBI): domain Eukaryota; kingdom Viridiplantae; phylum Streptophyta; class Magnoliopsida; order Asparagales; family Amaryllidaceae; genus Allium; species Allium cepa. The sequence goes on from CM060941.1 coordinate 628,190,801, forward strand.
AAAATTTTGTTTGAAGTAAATATAGAATATAAAAATGCTCTTTAAAGCAAGGTTCAAAATTCCGACGGAATTCCGGTTATTCCGGTGATTCCGTTCCGGTTTCGGTCATAACCGGAACGGAATCCGGTCAAAATTCCGGTTCCGCTCTAAATTCCGGATTTGATTTTCAAATATTGAAAAAAAAATTATAAAAAAATAAAAAAATACAACAAACATATAGCAATTAAAAAAGAAAAGCAAATTAAACAGAACAATAAATAAATTGACAAAAAATCATGTGTATGGATAAAAAAAGTTGTTATATTTTTGTTAATTTACATCGAATCATAATAAAAATTTCAAAAATTGACCAAAATTTTAAAATCTTAAATGAACAATAGAGACTTTTTAAACAATGGTTTTTTAATCAAAGTGTATTTTATATGTAATTTAAAAAATGTACTATAAATCTATGATAGTATTGAATATTTATTAGCGAAATAATAAATTAAAGTAAAAAAGTATCGAAATTAGAAAACCGGAATTAAAACGGAATTTCCGAAATTTCCGGAACGGAACTGAAATTTTAAAATTATCAATGATCGGAACGGAAACGGAAAACGGAATTTTGAACCTTGCTTTAAACTCACCTAGACTCCCAAAAAACTTAGAACCAAACAATGTATAACCAATTTAAACTATTATTGAGTAGCAATTTTAATTTGAATTTGTCTGCATATTCACTTTGTCTTACAGAACATTAAACTTTTACAGAAGTAATGATGCAGAATGTGCGTGTGTATGTACACGTATGTATTTATGCACAGATAGCAAAGAAGAACTAGTAGATAAGGTCATAATTAATTTATGAAAGCTTATATGTTGCATATAAAGATGTAGCGAAAAGCTTTATAATTTACTTTCTCAAATTTTGAGCAGGTTAATAAACATGTTTGCAAATTCTAATAGTTCAAACCCGAGCTTGCACATGAAAGCACTAGCCAGGAGCATTGATTCGAGTATAGCAAATAAATAAAAAATTTGTGCAACCAAAAATGTGAAACCAGCTGGGAGGTTATCATATCACAAAAAGGAAGGCAAAAAAGAAAAACACAAACGTTTACTAACAACCAAAAGTCCATAGGTATAAAGTTAGCTGATTTACTTTAAACTATAAGGCGAAATCAAACCAGTCAAAGAGCCTACAAATCTAAACAACCCAAACTATCGAATATTTGTACCAAAGCGATTAAATTGCTAATCAATTTAATACGATAAACCCAAAAAGTTTTGCATATACTGAGGGTAAACAATAGACAAAAAAATTGTTAATTTTCTTATTCCAGTTAACAAAAAGGCTGATTAAGTAGTGAGTACGTTAAAAGACAGTAAAATATATGATTATATTTAAATATTCTATTGTTTGAGAAACCTAAGACAAATATGTTCATATATTTGAAGGGCATATCTATAATGTCATAGAATTGTTAAAATGGTTGTTTAAAATTCAGTATTTAAATAATTAAAAAGGGAAATTAATGCATGGTGTTAACAAATCAAAAGATAGTAGTTAGTTTTTCTATTCTTTAATATCAAAATGGCAGGATCGAAAAGCAATAATGCAAGGGAAGAACGTGTTAGGATTTCAATATATTATAGGATAGATTAATCATGAAACCCTAGATCTGAATAGGTGAACCATATTGATTTAATTGCGAAGATTTCAGAGGAAAATACATGAACCAGCAAAAACCATATCTGAATCCATAGTTTAAGATTGAAAGGGTAAATTTGGTTTGATTTTCCGTATTGACGCCATCCCTAGATCTTATACTAGATTTGAATCCATAGTTGCTGCTTCAACGAACTGGTTAAGAAAAAGAGATAGATATAAAACAAAAGAGTGTTGGATCAGATTTTCCAAACTGACATAAAACCTAGAATTATATCCTTTGAAGAGATCAGGAGAATAAATAAAGCTTTTGTAATTTCCAGACCATAACATTTTATTTATAATGTTGTCAATTTCTAACTTGGCCCTTCAACAAATTAGAATTGCCTCAGTGTTTACACATAAATACTATGATAATTATATCTGTAAGTCTTTTAACTTTAGTTCATAATTTGACCACTTTAGTAAGGCTTTACACCAAAATAACACAATACATTTTATTTTATATATGTGACACACAGTTTGGAATTTTCTAACAATATCCTCATGTGCCATATATGTAATAACCTTATAACTGTATAACTTTATGAGCTAAAATTTTTCTATTTATAACATAAGGTGTTTCCAAAACAACCTCATTCATTAACATGCTAGTAATGGATCAAAGCTGCTTTCATTACTTTTAGCGTAACTAAACCCATGAATAGTCATATATACCAACATAATCAAACGTTATAGATCAATCATGGATGCACAACATCAAAATTACATAAGATGTAATCTATAAATGTCTATTTCCAACTGGTCATACTTTAGTGAGATCAAAACGTTCAATATTTGAACAAGCTAGAAAATTTATAAGTTTATTTCTGATCTGATATAAATATATTTGATGTATATTTGTAACCAAAATATAGAGTAATGTGTCGTATGACGTACCAAATACAAGCTCTCTCTGAACCAAAATATTCTTACATAAATGTAATGACCCGGATTTTTCGACGTTTGATTTGAAATATTTAAATGATTTAAATATTGAATTGGAATTATAGATCGATTTTGAATATATAAAAAAATTGGTTTTCATTTATAAAATAAATTCGGAATTTAGATATAGCGATTTACTGGATAATTTAATTATTGAAGTTTATAATTGAATATCGGTTAAATTATTGTATCTTGAGTTTTAAGCACGATAAAAATAATTTAAAGGCTTTGTAAAATTTATATTGATAATAATGAAGATAATAAAAGTTTTAAAATTGAATTTAAAAATGACATGTTCAATTTTAAAATAGCTGGTTTAAATTGACGTTTAAAAATAGCCTTCCTAGGCATAGTCTCGAAATTCGATGAAACCAGCTCCATTGGATCCATAATAGTATACTATTATTGTATCTTAAATTTCGTAACGTTTGGAGTTATCATTTGATCGTACGAAATATAAACGCGTTGAAATTTATATCGAGAATTAATATAATAATTAGGTCCAAAAAGATATCTTCTCCATACGATCGAATTAGGACTCGAACATTTTTTATTGCGCTCGAAATATGGGTATAACATTATAAACGCCTAGCGGCACTCCTCGATGGGGGTTCAAAATGTTGGATATATCGAAAGGAAGGTTTTAAAAATATTTTTAGTGGAAATGATTGGAGTAGAATATTTTCTAAGTGTTGTAAAAATAGAAGTTGGGAATATTTCTATGTATGGAAATGGTAAAATATCCTGTTATGGATACAAGTGTTGAAAATTGTTTTCAAATATAGAATATTGAAGAGATTAAATATATATATATATATATATATATATATATATATATCTTTGGAAAGTTGTTTTGTAATGAATATTCTGGAGATTTATAAAATAAGGCCTAGTGTTGCTTATGGATGTTTATTGATAGTTAAATAACCGACTATCAATGAATATTCTATTATGAATGGATACCTTGTAGATGATAAAGACGGTGATTCGGTTTGTCCAGACCCAAGACAACCTGTATGGGACGAATGCTATCAGAACATCATCATTGGAGGAAGATGGGCATTCTAAGTAAGATTTATTCTTGAAAGGTAACGCATATCCTCGAACCTCATCAACCGGGAATGACTAAACAGGAGAGATGCAGCAAGGCTAAGTGGGTCGCACCCAAATATGGTATGTTTTCACCTTTCTAAATGTCCTCGGAAAAACCTAATTATTATGGATTTGGTTGTGCATGGAAGGAGTGCTTGATGGTAAGGGTGGGAACACCCGGGGTGATAACATATTCGGTCTATCCAGGTTAGGGGTAGGCCGGTCTTGTGTAGCGGGGGATCTCGGCGTGGTCCTCGGTATATTGTTCTAGAGGTATATGGTGGTGGGCGGTACCCCAGTGGCCCAGTCATTCGTTGGAATTCATTCTCCAATACGACCTTACGGTTTTATTTGTGGAGCCTAGTACGCTGGAATTTAAATAATGTAACAATTTCAGCTCTTTGAATAAGTAATTATATTTAGACACTATTATAAATCACTGGACTTTCTATAAAATGTTTTGGTTATCGTAAGGGAAAAATCCATCGTGTTTATCTGTGACGCGGTCTTACGAGATACCTTTGTTTTTCAAAGGATTTTGATAACTCTAATAATTCAAATTGAGTGGGTTTTCTCATGCTGGTTTTTCAGACTGACTCGGGTGTTATTTTATTATAATGCTCGGGTCAGATCGAGTTTTACATATTCAGGATAGAATGCTATGGAGCTCAGGAGGCGAGCTAGGGGAGTTCAGACGTAATATTGTACTTGGTTATATTTCCACTGGATGAGGACAGGTTACTATAACTGTCCAAACTGATGTATTGATTGTTGTACTCTGATGATTGTAAGTATAAAACAGTTATAGATTCCTTTGTATAAATGTCTGTTATTATATATTTTATATTATATATTTTATTTTGTTCTGCTGCTAATGTGAGATTCTGTGTTGTTTCTATTTTCTTCTACATTTTTTCTTCTTTACCCTAAAGATTCGTACTTTCGTATAATTTGAGTTGGCTAAGGTGAAACATTATCGACTCAAAAAGGTACGTATTTGCAGGCTTTTACACTTGGTATCAGAGCTGAAGGTTAAGCGAGGACCTTGGCTCTGATGGGGAATACTCATTAGAAATAAAGTCAGTGGTACTCTAGAATGATTTGAGTGTAACAGTAGATATGGGCGCATATTTGTTAGTGAATATAAATGGTTTTATATTGTGTTAATTTATTTGTTGAGTGGTATATGAATTCTATTCGAGTAGTAGGACGTCACTAAATCGATAGGAGTTTCTAAACACTTAAACACGGTAAATCGACACGGTATGGTTTTGAACCTTGTAAATGTAATAATTTTACCCAAATGATATTTTGATATAAAAAGAATAATTTTCTAGAAATTATTATATTATAAATTAATGTGTTTGGGTGTTATAACCAAAACAAGATTATAAAATATGGAGTTGGTTATATATATATATATATATATATATATATATATATATATATATCCAAATCGAAATGGTATAAGTATGGATTTTACAATTGAATTAAAACTAAGACTTGATTTAAAACCAGAGTTTTAAAAAAAATCCCGAAGATTTTTGGAAGTGTTTTCCAAAGTATTTTAAAGTAAATAGTAGTATTATTATTTTGGAGATATTTTTGAATAGAAAATAGTTTTAAATGGATTTTGAAAGTAATGTAGAACTGAACTCACTTCAACCGCTGGAAAATAATCCCGGTGATGAGGCCGCATCATCAATATTCATTTTTGAGTTTCTAAGTGATGGATTGCTGCCGAAATTGATTTGACTTAGATTTTTGGGACAAACGGGTTTGTTTAGAAATACCGAAGGGAATTGTTTTGGATAAAATCAGGTTAATTTTAAAATTCGAAGGAAGTGGTTGGTTAAACCAAAATGAGTATATACATACATACATATATATATATATATATTTGATTTTAGAGTGATTTGAAATATATACCGGGTGTTTGAATTCTGGAATTTAATATAAATTTTTTGGGGAAACATCAGAATAAGCTTCTGAACTTTTAAAGTGAGAATGATTTTAAGGAAGTATGAAATTTGACCCTTAAAAAAATAAGTTGTGTGACTTATAATGTAGAAAATTGAAATAGATAAGCCAAAACAAAAGGAGTTTGATATTTTGGGAACGAAATAAAAATCCAAACTTGAATTATAAAATAAAACTGAACTCGAGTAAATTTACTGAAGTGATTCTTGAAATAGAACTCAGATATTGATTTATACATTGGAAGTGAACAAACTAGCTTAATAAATTAGTTAACTAAATAAGGGAATGGAGCTTAACCTGGTTAAGTAAAATTAGATTGTTAGTTAAAAATGGATTTTTGAAATAAAGCTTGAGTTATAAATTAAATTCGACTTAGACTATAAGAGAACTAAATTAAATCGAAATCGTGTCGAATAAAATGGAATTGAATTGAAATGGTGATGACTCGAGTTATAAATAAATCAATTTGAATACGATTGAATTAAATATGGCCTTGGATATCATTGAAATAAATTCGAGAATAAACTGAGTATGGATTAGAAATTTGAAGTGGGTTAAATGAATGAACTAATTAAAATGGATTAGTAAATGGAATGAGATTTGATTGAATAAAAAAAATTAGAAATTTGAATTGGAATTTGTTTATAAGAAAAATAAACCTAAGCATGAAGTTGATATGATTGAAGTAAATAAATAACTTAAGTTAATATTTAATACAAGCATGGGTTTGAGTAAGTTGTGGGATGGCTATTTAATATAATAACATGGAATGATTCCAAGGCTAAATAAAATGGATTGAGTATAGTACAACTGAATAGATCGTGAATGAGTTTGAAATGAAATGGAATAAAAAAAATGAGTTGGAATCAAACTAAAATATTTATAAACTAAATGGATATTCTATTAAATAAATATCGTCAAAATTTGCATGGAAATAAATTGCCATTTGACGAAACGGAAGTAAATAGAATTCCTGTGAATATATGGCGAGTGAATAAATTGATTTTCATCGATTTGGAATGGATATAAGTTCGTTTGGCTTAAAAATAAATTAAATGCAAACAATTTTGTTGTAAATCATTCCGAACTTAATGGAATGGTATGAAAAATCAAGTAAAAGAAATTAAATTAGTAATTGAACCTTGTAATCGCTTATGATAATTGTTTAGCATGCAATGCATTGCTTATGGAACTTATGTGTTTTAACCACTAAATAAGTGAAATGTTATTTAAATTCACGTTTTGGTACTTACGTGTTTAAATTTAGTAAGTATAGGTACTTAGAGATGTTTTGTTTGACTTTGATTGTGCAAATTGCAAAATAAAATAAGCCCCTTGCTTAAAATGCTAAAATAAGGTACGTTTTCGGATTAAATATTGCGAAATATAAAAATATTATTATATTTTTTTTCGACCATATGGGTCGATGTATATATATTTATCTCTCTCGTCATATTGCAAAAGGTCCTCTATACAAGGGAGACTCTGCTAAAAAATTTAGGAAATTTTTTGTTAAAGACGAATTGATTTCAAATTGTAGGTGAAATAAAGGATTCTTGGATTAGAATTAAAAACAAATTGTTTTGGATAGAACCAAGAGATTAGAAAAGTGAATATCAAATTTTCACCGAGTGGTTTTGAAAAAAATTAATGGGTTTGGAGCATTCTTCCGCCTTAGCAATTTCGGGAACGAAATTCTTTTAAGGGGGGAGGAATGTAACGATCCAGATTTTTCGACGTTTGATTTGGAATATTTAAATGATTTTAAATATTGAATTTTAATTATAGAACAATTTTTAATATATAATAATTATTTTTATTTATGAAATAAATTCAAAATTTAAATATAGCAATTTATTGGATAATTTAATTATTGAAGTTTATAATTGAATATCGGTTAAATTATTGTATCTTGAGTTTTAAGCCCGATAAAAATAATTTAAAGGCTTGTAAAATTTATATTGATAATAATGAAGATAATAAAAGTTTTAAAATTGAATTTAAAAGTGATTTGTTCAATTTTAAAATTAGCTGGTTCAAATTAACATTTAAAAATAGCCTTCCGAAGCACAGTCTCGGAATTCGACAAAACCAGTTACATTAGATCCATAATAGCGTATTATTATCGGATCACAAATTTCATAATGTTTGGAGTTATCATTTGAACGTACGAAATATAAACGCGTTGAAATTTATATCGATATTAATTGGGTCTAAAAAGCTATCTTCTCCATACGATCGAATTAGGACTCGAAACCTTTTCAATTGAGTTTGAAATAGGGGTATAACATTCTAAATGCCTAGCGACATGCCTTGATAGGGGTTCAAAAATTTTAGGTGCGTAGATCGAGATATTTATAATTAAATAAAAATTATATATATATAAAGATCAGATTAAAACCAAATTTGCCCCCTTCTTCATTCAAACACGCCACCCATCACACCTTTCATTTTAAAATCACATCATTTCTTTTGCTCATGTTCTTCCTTTCAAATAACATATCCTTCCATTTTAAATGCATTCTCCTTTCCTTCTCCTAAAACTCAGATCAAAGAAACAAGAATATAAAGAAATCGCGTGTTCTTCCTTCTTCCCATTTCAAAAATCAAATTCGCTGTTCGCATATAAAAATGAGGCGGAAACAAACGATCGTTCGTTCATTTAAAAAAATGGATAATAGAAGTCAAATCGAGCTATCAGATCGCGTTTCCCACTATGCTCAAATCGGCGCTACTGGTTTGGAGAGGGCAGTGGCCCATCGCGACGAAGGGCGGCAACTATTGCCAGAAGAAAATCGCGTAGGGTCGTGGTGTTTCTTTTAATCAGTGGCGATCGAGTAAGGGGAGGCGTGGGATAGGGTGAAGGATAGTGGCACAGTCAAGACTTAAAGAGGGGATTCGCGATGGATTCCAGGGTTTTGCTTGATTTAAGGCTCACACGCACGTGCATAGAGGATGGCATACTGAAGCGGAGTGCGAGATGATGATTCGCGACATCGTCCTAGTGGCAGCCACAGTTTCACCGCTGGGAAAGGACGTGCGCGTTGAGTCTAGAGATGGTGGAGATGATGTACAAATCGAGTTGATAGAATTCCCATTACTTCGGGTACATCAGGAAGAGTTTCGGGAATGGTGGAGGTATATTCAGTAACTTAATTTAATTATATAATTAGTTCAATTTGGAATTCAAATAACTAATAAGATTTTACAAAATTTGCATACGAGGTCCAAAAATTATGAAAACGGTACGAGTTTGGGTTTTTATCTACGAAATCTAAGCAATAGAGTTAAAATTAGAATGGATTTCAATTAAAAATCAAGGTGAGTAAATCTCACTCTCTTTGGATGACAAGAATTACATTTTAAGAGTTAAAATAAATTTTTTGATGCTTGGTTGAATTTATAAATTGTTGTCTGTTGAACGACATTATATTATATATATATAGTAGTGTGTGTGTTTATTAGTATTTGGAGTGATATTCTCGCATATTATAGCGGATGAGACCTTATGCGCCTCACATAATAGTGAATGACCCTATATACCGCGATATCCCCCTCAAAGTGGGATTTGTATTTATATATGTTGTATTAACATCAGTGGATGTAGGGAAACATGTTGGAGGGATCCAACTGGATTCCTAATTTTTTTGTATTTTTCATATATAGCGATATATAATGTGTGTAGATAATTTGTTATAGATTATTGTTGAAATTGGAATATTTGAATGCTATCGTAGCACTGGCCTGAATTTTGATAAATTTTAAAACTATCAATATTTTTTAAATTTATGGAATTGAAGGAAATTTGATAATAAAATATATATATTGGAATTGGAGATATTTTTAAGAAATTGAATTAGAAAAATATAATTGATTTTGGCTATACTTAACTAACGAGAATAAATAAATGGAGATTTTTAAAATGAATTATATAAGAGAATTTATAAATGATATTCTGAAAATATAAAAAGGAGTCAGAATCAATATTGAAAATATATTGGAAGTGTAAAAAGAAATTTATAAGAAATGAATGTATGTAACGGAATTTTATAAATCAGGTTTGTTTTATAAATAGGTAAAATAGAAAGGGTTATAAAATTGATAACGATATTTACAAATAAAGGAATTCGATATCAGGGAATAATTGGAATATAAATTCATAGGTGAATTTATATTAGAATATGGAAACAGGATTAAGAAAAATAGTAGATTCTATTTTTGAAATGGAAATGGTTAAGGAAGAGAAAATCGACATGTTGTGAAATCGAGAGGAAGTAATAAATTAAATTGGTTATTGAGATTTTAAAAATATATTTTAAATTTTTAGAAGTGAGTTGTTTAAAAGGAAAATTTATTTATTTTAAAACTATGGAATTTTAAACCAGTTGTGATTTAAATATTTTGGTAAGTAGAATTTTAAAAGTTAATTATTTATTTAATAAATTCTAACTTTTAAATTCAGCTTTGGAAATTTATTTGTTCATTTAAAAATGAGTTAAAGATGTCACAAAGTGTTTCAATATTTTAAATAATAACTTAGACATATTTTAATAAATTGCTTTTTTTAAAACAAAATACTAGTTATATATATATATATATATAGTTTTGAAGTGATTGCAAATTTATTTTTAAATTCTCTCGAGATGTGTAGACATGGTTTGATTTAAAAATGAGATTTTATAAGAGAAATCCTATAAATTGAATTCTAGAGACTTGGGAGAATTTCCAATGTTAGATGCGATAAATTTGGAAAAGCATTTGAATTCATCTAAATGAGTAGTAGATGGTTGGTTGGGATTAGAAATAAATATAACCATTTGGAAATCGTAAGAAGAATTTATTAAAAATACCGAAGACTTATGATATAAATATGAAATATTTCCAAGTCAAATATTAGAATAATTTTTGGAAAGTATACGTATAAACATTTTCCTAAGTATCGAAAGGAAGGTTTTGGAAATATTTTTAATGGAAATGATTGGAGTAGAATATTTTCTAAGTGTCGTAAAAATAGAAGTTGGGAATATTTCTAAGTATGGAAATGGTAAAATATCCTGTTATGGATACAAGTGTTGAAAACTGTTTTTGAATATAGAATATTGAAGAGATTGAATATATATATATATATATCTTTGGAAAGTTGTTTTGAAATGAATATTCTGGAGATTTATAAAATAAGGCCTAGTGTTGCTTATGGATGTTTTATTGATAGTTAAATAACCGACTATCAATAATTGGCCAATTTCATTTATCGCTTCGAAGAGACTGAGATTGGATTTAGTTATCCGAAAACCACTTCGATCCGGTTTGCATGTTACGAATGGATACCGTGAAGATGGTGATTCAGTTTGTCCATACCAAGGACAACTTGTATAGACGAATGCTATCAGAACATCATCATTGGAGGACGATGATGTTAGGGATGCGGATTAAGGATCTTAAGGCAGAAATAACACTAGAGGGGGGTGAATAGTGTTTTAAAGAATATATGAACTATATGACTAAATTAAAACTTTCAACACAAATCTAAACAGAATTCTAACACAGAATGATCACAGAACATATAACAAACGCAAATAGTAAAGTAAAGCAAGTAAAAGGAAAGAACATACCGGATTTTATACTGGTTCGGAATCCTCATACATCCAGTCCTGCACCAAGGCAATATCCTTGTACAGATTTTTATAAGCCAATATCCAAATTACAACCCTCAATTTCTAAGGCCTTGAGGAACCCTCCTATCTCCGAGTCTGGGGTAAACTCTCTTGATTTACGGGACACAAGATCACCATAATACTTCTTAATAACAATCCTTTTGAATGGATAGACTCTATGCACTTTTTGAATACAAATCGATCATATAACTCTGAATAGCACTTTGATCTTTAGTAGAATGATGGAGAATCAAATAGAGAGAGTATCTAAATGATTTCCTATTGAGAATTTGGCAGAATGATGGCACGATCTTGAAAATATGACGTTTTATGGATATGGAATTGTGGAGAAGAAAGAGTGAAGAAAATAAGAAAGTAGTTGTTAAAAAAATTCGTTTTGGAAGCCTTTATATAGATGCACAACAGTCATAACCATTGGCGAAACGTTTTCGAACGAATGGACTCTTCTTTTGAAAATTGAATTTTGAATCCAACTGTCACCATGTCGACATGGGGTATCCCCTTATGTCGACATCCCTCAGTTCAAAATTATAGAGATGTTGTTTTGTAAAGGCATTTGAATTTAAAACAAGTTGAAACTTCTATGAAGCAAAGTAAAGTGTTTAATCAATATTTTGAGATAGAGAATGAATATAAAACATTATTTTAAATAAATATATATATATATATAATTGATATAGACCGTCAATTATATAAGTAATATTTAAAATCAGAATAAGTTTTGATGTTTTAAAAATAGAAGTTTTTAAAATCAGAATAGAGGAATATTTCAAGGCTAAAACAAAGTTTGAAAATATTTTTGAAAACATGATTTTGAAAGATAAAACATTTTGAAAACAGATTTAAAAACATTTTGAAAAATCTATTCAAACTGAAATTGCACTTCCTACAGAGCTCCTCCATAGGACTCGAGAACTTGTACAAAGTAGTTTAAATGATTTTGATTTTCGTGGGTTTGTAAGCCACTTGTCGTAGGTTTGTAAGCTACTTGTCGTGGGTTTGTAAGCCACTGGTTTCGATAGAAATTGGGTTCCATCCCAAAAGAAAATTGGAAGAAAGATGAGAGTGCTATTATGAAGTTTTAACAAAATACTAGACACTTATCTTGAGATATTGAAATCTTGATTCTCTAGAGTCTTGAATCTTGAATCTCTAATCTTCATCTTGATGCTTGAGTCTTTATACTGATCAGTCTTCGATGATACCTACATATACTTCCTATATACATACATATATACATACATATATATATATATATATGGAAATGTTAGTATATATTTTATAAAGTAAAGTATAATAACTATATAAGGTTGTTGTCATCAAAACATCGTCAACTCAGTTCCTAACAATCTCCCCCTTTTTGATGATGACAACCTTTATTTATAAAATATTCTTACCATACCATAACTCCTCTTACTCCGTGATTTCTTCTTAAAACTACAACTCCCCCTAACTCCATGACTCCCCCTTACACCAAGCACATATATTTTTATAACTTTCTCCCCCTTTGACATCAGCAAAAAGGAATAAAAGATTTACATGTTCTAAGATAATCAAGTATATATAGAATAAAAGTGTAAAGTGAACGTGTAAGTGATCAAGTGTGCGAGCATATATATTAGTGTAACTTGACAATCAAATCAATATCATACATGGCAAATCAATCATGTATAGTATATGAAGTTATATACAAACCAAATCCAAATCAAACTTAAGTAAACAATTCAATCAAATCCTAATCAAATCTAAATCAAATCAAATCAAACAAACAAACAAACATACATAATGATCAGACATTCCTTGGGACTTCCACCCATCCATCTTCTCCAAAGATAAGATCAGTTTTGATAACATCCCAATTATCTTTGTCGAGAGTGACCGGTGGATTTGCTTCAGGTTTGTCTTTGCTAAGGCTTGAGATCATCCAACGAAGTGCGTCGAAGTGTCTCTCTTGCTCTTTGATCATCTGCATTTGGCTTAATTCTAAGTGCTTTTGATTTCTAGGTATAAAGAGAGAATATTCTTGAAAGAAGTAAGAGTTTCTTCAAGATTTTCACTTAAATTCTTAATTGGAGAAGCTATAATTTAAAAAATAAATTGAAGTATGAGAGGAGATGAATAGAAATGGAGGTAGAGAAGTTTTTCTGGAAGAAATAGGTATTTATAGGAGTTATTGGCCGTTCAAAATGAATTGTCACTTGGTAGTTACAAGAATTTGAAGTTAGAAATTGTAACTACTTTCTGACTGTTATATGTCGACATGGGAGGGATGGGGCATGTCGACATGGTCTAGACAGAATGACCAAGTTGAGTTATTTTTAATTTCTAAGTTTATTTTTATACTAGTGGACCTATAAAAACTTAAAACAAATAACTATCAGAGATATATAAAGATGGAAAACAGAGAATAAGATAGCATTACTTATATTAGTTAACATTACATAATATTAACCAAAAAAAATAGAAAATACAAAGATAGATAAACGATAGCTAGAGAGATAATGGCTAGGATTAGTTTGATGAAGATGATGATGAGGACAAGCCAAGTTTCCTGCCTATCTTCCCAAAGAACTTATCGATCTTGGTAGAGATTTTATCCATTTTCTTGCTAATAGATCTCTTAAGAACCTTTTGGTTTTGAGCAAGTATCTTTTGGTTCTTGAGTATGGTTTTGTTGGACGGATTGGCGGGTGAATGTGGATACTCTATACTATCCAAAGAGGTTTCTTCATCTTCCTCTTCTTCTTCAATTTCCATTCCTTCCCCTTCTTCTTCCTCTTCTTCTCCCTCTTCTTCCATCTCTTCATGAGCAAGTCTCTCTTCCTTTTCGGTAAGTGTTTCATATGGTTGAAACATAAGTGGGATTTTCATAAGGGAAATGTTCCCATGATTGAACACTTTCCTACTTACAAACTCTTCCTTTTTAACATCCACACTAAAATAATTGAAAATCCGAGTAAGATAAATTCCATGATAAAGAGTGTTTTCTCCCATAGTAAAATTTTTGGGTCTTAACTCATCCAAAATAGTTTTTGCCCAATTAATATCATATTTTCCAAATATAGCAAAAAGAGCTTTACACACTTTTGAGGTGGGATTATTGTAGTTTTCCGACCTAGGAATAATGGTGTATTGAATAAGAAGGTTGACAATTCTTGCTTTTGGGCGGAAAAAGCGATTCTTAAAATCCATGTGGTCATCGCTTTCAAAAATGTGATGAAAAGTCTCTCGATCGGTTTCATTGATTTGAAATTGCGAGAGATTCATACCGGTAGATTTGCAACCCAAAATAGTACCCAAAATATCGGAATCCAAAACAATAAGTGTTCCTTTAACACTACTCCAAATTTGATCTTCATTTCCATTATAAAATTCATGGTTTAGGTTTGCATAAAACATTTTGACAAGGTTTGGATAACAAATGAAATCATTTTGCTTGTTATCAATCAAGCTAAGAATGGAGTTTTCTTCAAAAAGTTGATCGATTTCATAAGAAGGAAAATCATCAAAAATAGCAAATTTTCCCGTGTTGACTTTACCATAGTTTACATAACTTATGTAAGCTTTGGTAGCCTCCGGGTCATTAAAAAGATCATTTTTGATGGATTTGTCGGCCTCATAGTTGATGGGGTACTTAAGGAAGCCATTGATGAGTGTTTGAGAGGAGTGGAAGATAATGAAGAAAGTTTGAATTATGAGAATAACGTGAAAAGAGATGATAAGAGAAGTATATTAAATAGATTCTCTAAAGTCATGTTCTCTGATCAAGAGGTATCTTTTCAGAATTTTGAAGTAAGTGAAAAGGTGGAGGGAAATTTAAAAGTTTGAATTCAAATTTTGAAATCAAATTTCTAAGAGACATGTCGACATGGGGTATCCTAGCATGTCGACATGTGCCTGTTGAATTTGAAAAGGGGTGTCTTTTTCTAAAATCTAAGAAATTCCTAAAATCTTAAGAAAACTAATCTGTATTCTATATCTATATATAATTCCAGTAATAATATTAAATATAATAATATTAAAATATTTTAATATTTAAAATATTATTAAAATAATATTATTTTGAATTTAAAAATTCAAATTTCAAAGGGTGATTTTGAATTTAAAAATTCAAGGAATTGCAAACAAAATCAAAACAAACAAGCATCCAATAAAATTAAAATAAACGTGTACCTATTTTTAGATCCAAACTCCGATCGTCTTCCGATTCGAGAATAGCAGTGAAGCACAGATTTGAATTATTAGTTTTCTTCTCGTCATCACTGGATGAATCTGAATCGTCAAGAGTTACTGCATATGCCTTCTTTCTTTTCCTTAGTTGCTCATTATTTGGTTGAAATGTTTGTTTGTCTGGATATGGACAATCTATCTTGTAGTGCCCTGTTTTGTTGCAGTTGTAGCATCTATCACCATTGTTGTTGTTGTTGTTATTTCTGGAATTCCTTTGATCGTTTCTTTTAAAGTTATTCATCTTTCTATACTTCAGAAACTTTCGAAAATTTCTGGTCATGAAAGCAATTTCTTCATCACTATCTTGTTCTGAATCTCCAGTTGTTGCTTTGAATGCGATCGATTTCTTTTCCGTTGCCTTAGATTCTTTTCTCCCTTGTAGTTGAACTTCATAAGACATTAGATTACCGATTAACTCTTCGATCTTCATTTGACTAACATCATTTGCCTCTTCAATAGTAAGTGTCTTTTGATCCTATTCTGGAGTGAGTGAATTGAGTATTTTTCTGACTTGATCTTCTTCTGAGAAACCCTTTCCTAAAGCAATCAATGAATGTACAATATCTTGAAATCGACAATACATTTCGGAAATGGACTCATTTTCATGCATTTTAAACAATTGAAATTGGTTAGTTAATATGGAAATTTTAGTCTGTTTAATTTCGCTTGTTCCTTCATGAGTTACTTGCAAAGTTTTCCAGATTTCAAATGCAGACTTACAAACAGGGACTCTATTAAACTCATTCCTATCTAGTGAACAAAATAGTATATTCATAGCTTTAGAATTGTTTTGTGCAACCATCTTTTGCTCAGTAGTCCAGTGGGAAAAATTAGTAGTTGGTTCAACATATTCAATTTGTGTCGTATTCCAAGTATCTAAACTTATGGATTGTAAATAAATTTTCATCCTACATGCCCAATATGCATAATTATTGCCATTAAAAAGTGGTGGTCTGACAGTAGACTGACCTTCTATAAATGAACTAGTGTTAGTGCTTGTGTTGACAGAAGTAGTTAGTGTGTTGTGCCATTAAAACTTTTCAAAATTTCAGATTATGAAAATAATGAAAACCAATGCTCCGATACCAATTGTTAGGGATGCGGATTAAGGATCTTAAGGCAGAAATAACACTAGAGGGGGGTGAATAGTGTTTTAAAGAATATATGAACTATTTGACTAAATTAAAACTTTCAACACAAATCTAAACAGAATTCTAATACAGAATGATCACAGAACATGTAACAAATGCAAATAGTAAATTAAAGCAAGTAAAAGGATAGAACACACCGGATTTTATACTGGTTCAGAATTCTCCTACATCCAGTCCTACACCAAGGCAATATCCTTGTACAGATTTTTATAAGCCAATATCCAAATTACAACCCTCAATTTCTAAGGCCTTGAGGAACCCTCCTATCTCCGAGTCTGGGGTAAACTCTCTTGATTTACGGGACACAAGATCACCCTAATACTTCTTAATAACAATCCTTTTGAATGGATAGACTCTATGGACTTTTTGAATACAAATTGATCCTATAACTCTGAATAGCACTTTGATCTTTAGTAGAATGATGGAGAATCAAATAGAGAGAGTATCTAAATGATTTCCTATTGAGAATTTGGCAGAATGATGGCATGATCTTGAAAATATGAAGTTTTATGGATATGGAATGGTGGAGAAGAAAGAGTGAAGAAAATAAGAAAGTAGTTGTTAAAAAAATTCGTTTTGGAAGCCTTTATATAGATGCACAACAGTCATAACCATTGGCGAAAGGTTTTCGAACGAATGGACACTTCTTTTGAAAATTGAATTTTGAATCCAACTGTCACCATGTCGACATGGGGTATCCCCTTATGTCGACATCCCTCAGTTCAAAATTATAGAGATGTTGTTTCGTAAAGGCATTTGAATTTAAAACAAGTTGAAACTTCTCTGAAGAAAAGTAAAGTGTTTAAACAATATTTTGAGATAGAGAATGAATATAAAAAATTATTTTAAATATATATATATATAAATGATATAGACCGCCAATTATATAAGTAATATTTAAAACCAGAATAAGTTTTGATGTTTTAAAAATAGAAGTTTTTAAAATCAGAATAGAGGAATATTTCAAGGCTAAAACAAAGTTTGAAAATATTTTTGAAAACATGATTTTGAAAGCTAAAACATTTTGAAAACAGATTTAAAAACATTTTGAAAAATCTATTCAAACTGAAATTGCAAGAACCTTCCTACAGAGCTCCTCCATAGGACTCGAGAACTTGTACAAAGTAGTTTAAATGATTTTGATTTTCGTGGGTTTGTAAGCCACTTGTCGTAGGTTTGTAAGCTACTTGTCGTGGGTTTGTATGTCACTGGTTTCGATAGAAATTGGGTTCCATCCCAGAAGAAAATTGGAATAAAGATGAGAGTGTTATTACGAAGTTTTAACAAAATACTAGACACTTATCTTGAGATCTTGAAATCTTGATTCTCTAGAGTCCTGAATCTTGAATCTATAATCTTCATCTTGATGCTTGAGTCTTTATACTGATCAGTCTTCGATGATACCTGCATATACTTCCTATATATATATATATCTATATGGAAATGTTAGTATATATTTTATAAAGTAAAGTATAATAACTATATAAGGTTGCTGTCATCAAAACATCATCAACTCAGTTCCTAACAGATGAGCATTATAAGTAATATTTGTTCTTGAAAGGTAACGTTCAGCCTCGAACCTCATCAACTGGGAATGACAAAAACAAGGAAGATGCAGCAAGGCTAAGTGGGTCGCACCCAAGTAGGGTATGTTATCACCTTTCTAGATGTCCTCAAAAAAACCTAATTATTATGGATTTCGTTGTGCATGGAAGGAGCGCTCAATGGTAAGGGTGGAAACACCCGAGATGATAATATGTTCGGTCTAAACAGGTTAGGAGTAGGTCATCTTGTATAGTAGGGGATCCTGGCGTGGTCCTCGGTACATTATTCTAGAGGTTACTATGGTAGGCGGTACCTCAAGCCCAGTCATTCGTTGGAATCCATTCTCTAATACGAGCTTACTGTTTTGTTTGTAGACCCTAGTATGATGGAATTTAATTAATGTAACGTTAGCTATTTAAATAAGTATTTGTATTTAGACACTATTGCAATATCACTGGACTTTCTATAAAATGTTTTGGTTATCATAAGAGAAAAACCCATCGTGTTTATGTATGACGTCGTCTTACGAGATACCTTTGTTTTTCAAAAGATTCTGATAACTCTAATAATTCAAATTGAGTGTGTTTTCTCACATTAGTTTTCTAGACCTACTAGGGTATTATTTTATTATAATGCTCAGGTCAGACCGAGTATTACAGATTCAGGATAGAATGCTATGGAGCTCAAGTTGAGAGCTGGAGGAGTTCAGACGTAATTTCGTACTTGGTTATATTTCCGCTGTATGAGGACAAGTTACTATAACTTTCCAGATTGATTGTTGTACTCTGATGATTGTAAGTACAAAATAGTTGCAGATTCCTTTGTATAAAAGTCTGTTATTACATATTATATTTTGTTCCGCTGCGATTGTGAGATTCTGTGTTGTTGTTTCTATTTACTTCTACCTTTTTTCTTCTTTAACCTAAAGATTCATACTTCCGTCCAGTTTGAGTTGAGTTGAGGTGAAACATTGTCGAATCAAATGGGTACAGTTTGCAGGCCTTTACAATAAAAGTTAAACCAATTGAGCAAGATGCGCATGGAAGACCTTGGATGGCAATCATTTTATAAGCGGGTATGACATAATGGAGTTTGTCACAACATGCTCTATAAATTATAATTTATTTTGCAATCTTCCCTTATTGGAAAATAATATATTGTTTATTATCATAATATTACTTTAGCGATCTTTTAATTCTTTTCTAACATTCCTTAACTTTGTGATAAAATTTTACAATTATTTTATGCCGTTGGATGTCTCATAACAGAAAATAAATATTGGTTTCAAAATAAAGGAGTTTATAAATGTCTGTATGACAACTTTCTTCATATACCTCCACCAATAGTAAAAATTATTACCTAAAGTGGATCTTTTATACTCCTGGCCTCCAAGATATTTGGGTTGTAATGTTTTATGATCTTTAGCCAATCCGATCTTTTACCAATGAGCATATAACCTTTTGTTCCTTAAAGATATCTGGTAGCCATTTGGTTACTAACCATTGATCCACTTTCAATGTCATTAAGATATCTTTCAAATAATACATGCAATATCCATATGTGTATATGTCTTAGCATGCATTAGACTCTACATTACAAATGTATGAGGAATCTTTTGCATTTCTCTAGCTTCAAGGATGTTCGTATCTGCCTAGCTCTTTTGTAATAATCCAAATATCACCCCACTAATAATAACGGTGGATTTGGATCCCTAATATAAAATAATAATTCATAAGTGGGTTTTTTTAGTTGTTTCATCAATGTCTCCATTGAGAAACATGACTTTAATATCCTTCTGATATTGCTCAAATTATCATATGCAACGAGTTCCGAAATTATTCTAAAGAGTCTTTTAGTAAAACCAAAGAGAAAGTCTCTTTAAAAAACATTGTTTTTTCTCTTAAGTGTAGTCTTTTTTATAATGAGCCTTATACCTTTCTGCATTACCCGCTTAATCCTTTTCGTAAAACCAAAGAGAAAGACTCTTTAAAAAATAATGTTTTCCCTCTTAAGTACAGTCTTTTCTATAATGAGCCTTATACATTTCCGCATTACCCACTTTATTCCTTTTGATTCTAAATAATTATTCATCACCAATGACCTTGTTACCTTAAGGCAAGGGGAAAGATCTTAACTTTATTGTCCTTTATAGATTTATACTATACAGTCATACCTTAAATCCACATTTCAAATTAATATCTTATATGAATTGATGTAAACCAACAAAACTATCTTCACTAATCCATTACATATCTTTATGGAGAAATACTACATAATCATCAGAAATATTATTTCTTCCTTTTCAAGTGGATTTCTTTAGTGATCCTATACCTTTAGGTTGTTGAGTTTGATTTCTTGAAACATCAACCTTGATTTTGAAGAAAATTTTGTTTAACATTGTCTTATTATGGTTCTTGATATACCGATTGTCAATGAAATGAATAAATCCTACACATTATACAAAAAAGTAACTGTAATCGAATCAAAGATATTGATTCTTTTTAAAAACAATGATCCATATGGAAATTTTATTTAACACTGTCCTATTATGGTTCCTGATTTACTTCTTGTCAATGAATGGAAACAAAACCCATACATTATCCAAAGAAGTAACTATATTTGAATCAAAGATAATGATTCTCTTTAAAGGCAATGATCCATACTTTATTTCTCCCCCCAAACTCGGTATCTTCAAAAAACTGTTGTATTTCCCATCTCAATTTTTTTAGCATGGGTTTATAAAACTTGTAGCTTTTAAGTCATTTCAAATATCAATAAATTATTTTCTATCTTTGGTGCCTTAATCTAAAATTATATAGTAAGCTGAAACAAATAATCATACAAATCACCAAACCAAAATTTGAGACTTCATTATAAAAGGTATTTAGCATAAGTAGATATACATAAGCTATATTTTAAACATTAGGAGCATTAATTCTAATAATGTTTGAATTTATTCATAAATCAATCTTATTATTTCTACATGAACAATAATAACATAATATGTTCATATTAGAAATAAAAAACCAAAATCTGTCTACATGACAGCAAAACAAAAATATCAAATAAATTGAAACAATATAACTGAAATCTTAATAATATCTTAGAACATCTAGTAAACTTTATTTTATATGCATGTATATGGGGGTTTTCACTTAAAGGGCTTCTTTCTGCAGAGTAATAAGTTTTAAGGACAGCAATTCTGAAAATTTAGTTTCAAGGACAAATTTCAGAAAAAAGATAAATGAATTTATCATTTTCAGTTATACATAAATAATGTTAAATGAATTTATCATTTTTCTATATAACATAAAAGGATATGTTATATAGAAAAATGATAAATTCATTTAACATTATTTCTGTATAACTGAAAATGATAAATTCATTTATCATTTTTCTGTAAATTGTCCTTGAAACTAATTATTCAGAATAGTTGTCCTTAAAAATATTACCTTGAAATAAGAAGCCATTCAACCTAATTTCCACTAGGTATATCTCATTAAAGAAACAACTATTAATATATTTATATGTTATTCTTTTCTTCTAGATCCTTAGCATCTTCTTTATCTTTATCTATACATTTATTTTCAATGTAGGTTAAATGAGTACTTTCAATTTTACATGCTTCAACCTCTTTTCTTTTTACCGCAATGCTAATAAACTCAACGACAGGTCATTTTATCTTGAAAAATAATAATTTAACAACTATCTTAAAATGGTTATACTGTGAATAAATAGAGTATCAGAAGAAAAAAATAACGACAACTTGAGTGCCTTTAACTTTTGAAGCTACATCTTCCCATATAGTACTCGTTTATTTTTCACTTACTCTGGCTTTATGGAATCAAGCAATATAAAATGTGTTTGTTCCCCATATCATTTTTTTTGAAAAAATGCTTTTCGGTTGTTAAGAACTCCTTTAAATTGATTATCCCTTTGGATATCACATCCTTGAAAGCATTTGAAATATTAGACTTTATGATCAGTTGACTCTTGCAGTTCAAATTATCACACCTCTTAATGTTCTTCGTAACATTATAAGAATATTTAACTGTAACAGGGGTAGTTGTGATCCTTCTAATTGCAAGACTAGATCCATGAAGTCAAGAAAAACCATCATGTTCTCTTACTAATCCTTAGAGATAGTCCTAAACAAGATGAGAACATTATTAAAAATGGATGACACTTTAGTCAAATTAGTTTAAATTGAAAAAAAATAAAGATTGACTATATATGCTCATATTCAAATATCTGCCAAAGTAAATTCAAATAATTGGTAAGTCTCTTCTCAAGATACCTAACACAACAGTAATATTAAGTCTTTGGATAGTAATATTAACTGTAAGTGGTACTCTTGTTGTAATAATCAAACATTACCAACAAATTAAAATCAAATAACAATCTTCTTCTGGGTCGATTAGTTATTCACTTGTTAAACGTTATAATTCTCACATATTTGTCATCACACATGTGTCAGTGATTGGGCCAAATATTATCTTTCTTTAGGTCGGCTAATATCTATATGAATAAATACACACAAATATCAAATATTTAATAAAAAACTAAAATAAGAGAGGTTACTTTGGTGACATGTTATTTCAATTAGCTAACTTGAAATGTAGGATATTTACAATTAATTTGCAAAGAGAGACTAAAAATATATTTGAAATTATTTCTTAGTGTACGTACAATATATTTCGAGTTCTATAAAACACTTCCAAAAATGTTTTAGGTTTATATGACACTTGAAACTCCCAAAGTTATAAACATGGCACAACATGTTTTGATCACAGCTGTTATAATCTTTTACTTTAAATATGTGGTTACAATCATGACATTCCCTAAATAAATATGATACAAGGCATCATAAATAAATCATATAACAAACGTCATGGATGAATGTCGAAATTAAATGCCATATAAAATTATACATAAATGACACAATAAATATTGTACTAAGTAACATGAATGAGTGTAGTAGCTATCGTGTATTTCTGAACCATAATGTAGCTGTATAGAATGCTACTGTATAATATCATAGTAAATAAAAAAGTCAGTAACCATGAATTTTAGCAAAATTAAAAAACCGATACTCCTTTTATTTTATGCTGACCAAAGCACGAAAGTGAAACATGTTTTCAACCAGCATGGGTCTAACATATAAAATATCTGTAACTATTAAACATAAATGCATCAAATAATAAACCATACGTCTTTTCTTATTTCAAAAACAAACAAGCTGCATCATTAAATTAATTGTAACTAACGCATTTTGCGCATTAATGATAATAAATTAATTCATTTATCACCATAACAACCACATTTAATGCATTTACAATAAAAAAATGTAATTGACCATTATGTGGTTCAAATGTAAATTAGTGTCATGTTAAAATTTATTTCAATAACAAAATAAACATAAATACTTTAAAGGCGCATACCTTATTTTTAATTAATTAAATTTTTTGAAATAACTAAAATACTTTATATATATCAAAATTACTTAATCAAAAGTTGATTAATGTAATCATAGAACCAGATTTGTATTACTTGCATAAATGGTTATAATTACACACATACACACACATAAACATTAAAGAAAATGATTGTATATATCAGATCACAATGTATTCCTCACATTAAAATTCACAACTTATTTACAAAATATAAAATAATAAACATGTGGATGCTCTAACCAACATAAGTTTTTTTTCAAAATTTAAAGAAATTTAGATTATTTCTCATAGTTTGATGATTTCAAAATTCTAACTTATTTTATAAATAACTTCCATATCATTTATATCTACATTTCTACACCAAAATAGTTTCACCGATCAACCTTTCAAATTACAGTATATAGAAAAAATTGATACCAAATCAAATCGAAAACCATCACACAAAAAATCCTCGATACATAGATCAGGCAAACCTAAAACTTAAGTAGAATTTAATGGCTTCTAAATGAAGTTTAATTTAGAACCTACTCATAATTGAAAAACAAAAAAGTTTCCCAATAAAATCATGATGGATGGCTTCGATACCACTTGTTAATATTTTAATATATTTTAAAATAGATTAATTATGAAACCTTAGAGTTGAATAGGTGACCCATACTGATTTGATTGAGAAGAAACTAGAGGAAAGTAAATGAATCAGGGGAAACCATACCTGAATCCATAGTTGCTAATTGGAAAAGTAAATCTGGTTTGATTTTCCATATTGACACCATCCTTAGATCTTATATTAGATCTAAATCAATAGTTGCTGCTTTCATGAACTAATTAAGAGAAAGATTTGGATCTAAAAGATAAGAGTTGGATCCATTACACCAGAAAAGGCCTTTCATAGCATTCAAAAAACGCTGCCAAATTTTTTAGTATCATTTAAGTAAATACTGCGATACGAAATGCAACTAAAAGTCTGAAAATTTTTGGAGCGTTATAGAAAACGCTGCCGAAACTTGACCTATTGTAGGATTTTAGAAACGCTATAAAAAGTTGCAGACTTTTAGTAGCATGTCATATCGCAGTGCTTATCGAAACGCTACTAAAAGTTT
Source organism: Allium cepa (assembly GCA_030765085.1). Classification (NCBI taxonomy): domain Eukaryota; kingdom Viridiplantae; phylum Streptophyta; class Magnoliopsida; order Asparagales; family Amaryllidaceae; genus Allium; species Allium cepa. Next base: position 628,215,668 of record CM060941.1, read on the forward strand.
TGCTAGCTTTTTTCAACTCAACGAAAGTCATACCTTAGCTATTTACATTTATTTTCGTAGCGTTTTTAAAATGCTACTAAAAGTTATTAACTGTTTTGTAGCATACTGTACACGCTCCCATTTCCCGTTAATGGCTTGTACCATTTCCAACCATCGCTCACATTTAGTTTTACTACAACTAGCAATCAATCACATAAGCGTCATATTCAAACCAACAATCAATCATTCAATCACATAACCATCATATTCAAACAATTAAAAAACACATTAATCACATAATCAAATATAGTATACATAACCATTTCGGTAATAGTTTTTTGACAAACTAAGCAAATTCACATAAAATCCATAACCATTCACAAACAAGTTTATACAACAAGTACTAACAAAATTTTATAGTATATATAACAATTAAAGTCATGTTCATTACTTGATTACCCATAATTCTTCGCTGCAACCATCTTTACTCCTAAAAAGTTAATTACATGTAGACAAGCTTAACAGTCAATAGTTGATTATGAAACTTTTTTGCATATTTAAAGTATATCAAACATCCTTAGTTAAACTTTTATTAAATTTAAATAATTTTTATAAACCTTAGTTAACTTAGTTAATTTTTTATAAAACTTGGTTAATTTTCATAATAAACTTTTCTAATTTTTAAAAACATATTAACTTAGTTAAATTCTAATAAAACGTAATTAATTTGTATAAATTTATTTAATTTTTATAAAACGTAGTTAAATTATATAAAAATCATTAACTTTTTAAATTTTTGGTTAATTTTTATAAAAATTAGTTAAATTTTTATAAATCTAGGTTAACTTATTTATAACTTTATTTATATTAACTCAAACTTATAAATCATCTTAATTGTTAAAATTTAAATGTTATGACATATATATTAATTAACTTAAGTTTATAAATTATATCAAATTTAAACTTTATTAACTTGGTTAATTTTTATAAATTATCTCAAACTTATAAATTTTTCATAAAATTAGCTAATTTATTATCATTAGTCTAAACTTAATTAATTTACTATTATTATTATAAACTTAATTAATTTTTATACACTTATTTATTTTTTTATAAAATTTAAGTTCACTTAGTTAATTTTTATAAACTTAGTTTTAGTTATTATTGTTATTATTATTATTATTATTATTATTATTATTATTTAATTATAAAACTTAGTTAACTTTATTAATTCATTATTATTACTATAAACTTAGTTAATTTTTATCAAACTATAGTTTATTAGTATTATAAACTTAGTAATTTTTTTATCAAACTTAGTTTATTCTTATTAATATTATAAAATTGTTAATTTTTAATACTTAGTTAATTTTTATAAATGTATTTAATTTTTATAAACTTAGTTAATTTATTCAAACTATTATTTATTATTATTATTATTAAACTTGTAAATTATCTCAATTGCTAAAACTTAAAATGTCGTAACTTATATTTTAATTAACTTAAACTTATAAATTATCTCAAACTTAAACTCTACTATCATAGTTAATTTTTATAAATTATCTCAAACTTGTAATTTTTTCATAAATTTAGTTAATTTATTATTATTATTATTATGAACTTAGTTAATTTTATAAACTTATTTAATTTTTATAAAACTTAGTTAACTTAGTTAATTTTTATAAGTTTAGTTTTTGTTATTACTGTTATTATTGTTATTAATTATAAAACTTAGTTGACTTAGTTAATTTATCATTATCATTATCATTATTATATAAAACTTTGTTAATTTTTATAAACATATTTAGTTTTCGTACAACTTAGTAAATTTATTCAAACTATTGTTATTATTATTATTGTTACTAGAATTGGCCCGTGCTTCGCACACGGGCTGTTTATATTATTGTAAACGGAAAGCAATAGCATTTTTGGAATTTCAAAAAGACGCCGAGTAAATTAATTCAACGAATTTTCTTTATTAGTAGTTGAGATTATTATCATCATCATCATCATCATCATCATCATCTTAGTTAATGTTTATCAAATATTTAGTTTATTATTATTACAAACTTGTTAATTTTTGTAGAATATAGGTTTTTTATTCAAACTATTGCCGTTTATTATTATTATCATTATCATAAACATAGTTAATTTCTACGAACTTGTAATACATACAATGATTAGTGTGCAAAATATTTTGTAATACATACAATGATTAAGGGTGCAAATTATTATTAGTACATACAATGATTAATTGTGCAAATTATTATTAGTACATAATATTTCATAAGTAATTTATTAAGAGTATACATATTGATGATAAAAACTTGTAATACATACAATGATTAAGCATGCAAAATAAAAACAAGCGTGCAAACCAAAATTTATAATCTTGCCAATCTAATATAACATTAGTTATACGAAGCATACACACTAATGTTGAATACATTTGCATTTGCCCTTGCATACTAAACAAATAAAAGGAGCCATATTATAATATTTATAGATAAAAAACTCATATGAAAAATTACAGAAGGTGTATCCAATAATAAGGTGGAAAATGATGTGCATCTGATAACAGCTGATGAAAGTCATGAAGCAGGGCAACAAACAAGGATCAATAGTGAACAACTCTTGAATCACAATCATAATGTAAAGGTCCATAACTCTGATCATAGCAAAAGGAGAGAACTAGATAAAAATTACCAACAACGAAGAGCATTCGAATCAGAAATCCCACATAACGAGCAAAACTCGAATCCCAATTCAGAATTAGACCAATCCTACATAATGACACAGATGGTTTCGTGTAGCTTTTCAAGTTCTTGAAATGCTTCAAGCCTGCATAAATTATAAATATGATTTGCAATTGAGTTACCATATAAAGTATTAAACAAATTAGTTTAAGCATGTCTGATATTTCTTGCTTATCATTCATGCATCGGAATTTCGTATAAAGATAATGCAGTAATGATATCACTTAACTCTTGATTTCTTAATAACTTCGGTTTTCCCATTCCTGGCATTTTCCACTACCTGCAGCCAATAACGTCACAAACCTGTAAAATAAAAGTTGAAAACTAGTGGCTATCAATTCATTTTAGTTTTTTGTTTCCAACTTCTAAGTGAATGATGTGATGAATTTACTACACCTCAACTAGAGTGTCCATGCGCCGTCTCATCTTCCTCTATATAAAACCTTTCATACTTTGCTAACATTTATTTAACACTTTAAGTGTTATACAGCGTTCCAATGAAACTGGACAACGTATTTCCTACTGATTACTAAAAAATACCTTTATATGATATTTCACACATGCATCGAAATTCAGTAAGGTCCATATAACTCTGTCTGAGCTTGCACCACTGTTGTTGCAGGTAATCTTAACAGTAATAAGGGATCACCTCCGTTTGTCACCGAAGACGGCAGATGTAACGACCCGATATTTTCAACCATTCGCATCCGCACATGTCGGACTTGAATTGTTCAAAATACCGCGTTGTAATTAAAATTTGGAAAATCTCAAATTATACAGTAAATAATTAATCACAGAATCACAGACACAGAATCAGAATACTCGTAGCGGAATTTAAAAATACTTAGTGGTTCATGAAGCCACTATAATAGTCTCAACCGAATAAAAAAATTTAGATAGTTTAAATCTCCAATATAGTTTAAACATCACTAAAAAAATCCAAATATCCCAAAGTCTCGATTACATAAATAAGATACGGACTGAAAGTTTTGCCGGCAGCTCGAAAGATCTACAGAATGTCCTAGCCCCGGGATGAAAGTTGAAACTGCAACTCAGGCTGACCCGATCGTAACATAAAACATAAACACTCGAGTCAGGACATACATACTTATATAGTGTAAGCTAATTCAAGTGTACTGTAATATAAAGCAAGTAACTTAAAGGATGCTTGGGACCGCCCATCCTCTAAGGATCCGTTAAACTATTTACTATGTAGTAATATTTTCGCTATTATAATAGTGTCTATATTAAAATAAACTTACTTTTAAATAGCGTTAAGGAGTGACCCAATATTCCCCTTAACACGTAATAGTCCCAGTAGTCCATCCAATATCATGGTCCCTCCTGATCGGGAAGCCACCAGAGGATATCACACGGGCTACGGGAGAAAACCAAACTCGTACAAGGCTCGCTATGGTAGGTGACATGGCACAACTAGGCAATGCTAGGGTAGATATACCAATTGCTATCCGGACCGATGGAAACGCGCAGCGCGCAGCTGCCGCCCACCTCGAACAACACTCCCAAATCAAAAGTGCGCACCAAAACAATCACAAGAGTAATAGAATGGCATACGAAGAAGTGCGTCCGATCAGAGGTGCTACCTCATTAATCCGAGAATCGCTCCTGTTTTAGCCACCTTATGCCAACTCACGGGAGTCGGGTCCACGTATTTACCTTAAAGGAAAACGTCACCACCATCCTACTTCATTTTGGAATCTCCACCGCGTACACGGTTGTCAAAGTGTTTTTCGGTATCGACAGAGAGTATGCCAGATATCCGATCTCGATCTCTTTTAACAACCAAACGTTATTTTAACCCGTGGTTACAACTTTTTAAAAATGGTATTTATACTTTAAAAAATCAAAATAAATTTCAAATACCTTCAATATCATAATATCATTTTTAAACATCAGTCATTTTTTAAAAAAAATACCATTTAAATCTATTCAATTTATTTAGGAATTAATTGCCTTTAACCTCACATTTAAAAGTTAAATTCTTCCATTTAAAACCATTTAAAGTCAATTCCCTATTTTTATTAATTACATATTAAATTCCAAAATTTAAGCTTTTTCCCAAAGATTATTTCCATTAAATTCTTTTATTAAAACAATCAAAATTCAGTTTCCATAGCACTTATAAAATGCTACCTAAAGTCATAGATTAAAACAGTTCATTTACAAAAGACAACATTTAAGTGCTGAAATAAGTTATTAACTTAACAATTAATTTTAAATTCCCAAATATAACTTATTATCAATTATTTTACTTAACTAAAATCTCCCTTTTAACAACAATTCAGAATAAGTTATATTCCAAATTTTTTTTTTGGCAAGGCCAGCCGGTTTTATAGTGGGCCGTCCACTTTTTATTACGAACGTAATAATAATTGAAGTACAGGAGTAAGGTAGAAGCACCTTTACTACTAGAAAAAAGCAGAAAATACAGCACAGGTACTTGACAACAATGTCACAGTAACAAAACAACAAAAACTAGCACTCCACCGAGGGAGAGACACTAACAACACCAGACAACAGGACAGGGGTAGACCCAGAAAGGCCAGCAAAAGGGCGGAACAGGAGAGCAAGACAAGGGTCATACACGACATCATCAGAACAGTAGATAAAAGATCGATCCCAGGATGGATCAGCTGGCATGTCAGAATTTGAAGTCGCATACAGACCGTCCAAATCAAGAACTATAGAATCTCCATATTGTTTATAGCGAAGGCATCTAAGGTCCTGTTGATCATCAGATACAAACCGGAAGAAGGATTCATCAACCGGATTATACCTCATATCAGAAATGGGATCAATCCAACACCCTTCAGGCTCATCCCAAGCAACAGGAGGCTGCAGCGAGGAAGGGTCGGGATCAACAATGTCAGGAGAAACACAAGGAACCTCAGGAACAGACGGAGAAACAGGAGGAACTAGGGGCAATGAAAGATCACTCTGATCAGGCAACATGGCCTCAGGGGGAGAATATGTATGAGTCGGTGGGGCAGAAACCTTGGGGACCCAGATCCTACGACAGGGGCGCGACAAAGGAAACTTCGGAGCAGCCACGGTAGCTTCAGAATGCTGACAATCTATAGTAAGGTGTCCAAAAGTGTGATAGAAGGTACAAATATCCGGAACCCAGCCATAGCGAACCCGAACTTCCACCACATTCCCAACAGCAAGCTGAACAGGAATAGAGGTTGGGAGGGGCTTAGAGGGAGAAATTTCAATAAGCGCCTTCGCAAACATCAAATTATCTCGCGCCACCGTGTTAGGGTCAAAACATTTCAGCTTCCCAATATTACAAGCTAACCAATTCAATCCAATAAGCGGTTGGAGAACAGAAGGAATATGAGAAAAATATACCCAAACAGGGATAGAAAAAACATGCTCTCGAGCACACGCCACCTTAGAAGACCAGGGGGTTACAATAAAAGGTCTTCCATCAACAAAAGAAGGTTCCGCATCCACAACTTGCCTACGCTCTTCAGAAGAAGAGAACTTTAAGTAGTACATCGAATCAATCAACTTAACATGCAAGTTACCTCGAAGCTTCCAAACCCTCCGAAGCACCGAAGCAGCCGATGTAAGTCGGTGTTGCGAGTCCAGAAAAAAAACCCACCAAATAGTCTGCCCAAAATTGCTCACCGGCTTGCAACACACTAGGGGGAGGAATCATCACACCATTTTCCTCAACCATATCAAAATCAATCGGTACGTATACTCCCGCATTACGGGGCAAGGTCGTGAACAGAGAGGACCACGATTTTGTGGATTGCGTCGGCACATCAGCAACAAGGCTCGGAGCTGCAGGGGGAATAGTAGCATCTGGATTATTAACAGAGACATTAGGAGCATTTCTCTCAGGGGATTTTTCACAAGCATGTGTAGTGCCTTGTGCACAACAGGGATAAATAGCAGTAACACACCCCTGGACAGGGACAGCCGCACTAGTAACCACAGTAGGAACCACAGAAGTTTCGTGCCCACAAACCAAAGAAGTATTACTCGCTTCAGTACTCAATAATTTCGGCAAACTGGACACATGAACACTCGCAGCCAAAAGAGGAAGGCCATCACACGCAGACACGTCAGCGACTAAAGCACTGGCACGAACTGGAGAGGATAGCAAGGGAGGAAAATCAGTGTGCGACAGGAGAGCAGGAGGACGCGTAGACATAGACGACGATGGTTTGAAACCACGGCTGACCGAGTTGATGACGGAGAGAGGGGGATGGATTGGTGAGGGGACAGAGATGAGAAGGGCTTACGAAAGAAAGAGGAGGCGAAAAAACAAAAGATGGGGGCGAACGAAAGCGAGGATCAGTCAGCAAAAATCGGCAGAGACCAAAAATCGCCAGAAGCCATTTACATTATTCGAGACAAAAAATTAGCTGAAAACTTTGGGGACCTTAGATTAAATAAAAAAATGAAAAAAATGTAAACTTTGGGGACAGGGAGACTATGTCGCCCTGACCTTTGGTTAAGCCGGTTTTATAAGTGGCCGTGCACTATGCCTTATTATTGTGGCCGCTGGGATCCGGTGCCACTACAATACAATGTAGCCACATCCACTATGTCGAAACCACTGGACCACTAGAACTTGGCAAAAAAATTATAAATTTCATCAAATCATTTAAATACATTTAAGCCAGAATATCATAAAATTTCTATTTAAAATAGTTAAAGAGATTTCAGAAAAATATTATATAAACCACGGGTCTGTATATAGTTTTCTAGCCTAGGTCAAGTGATACGGATATATATCATTTCAATCCGCAATTTACAAAAGCCCGGGTTCTATCATTTCAAACCCGCAATCCCAAGTTATATAATAAATAATTAAATAATTAAAAAAATAATTATCGTTCAGGCCTATCATTTCAGCCTATAACGATCTCAAATTAAGGGAACTTGCAGTGATTAACATTAAATAAGCATTAAATAGTATAACTGCAATAATATTAAAATAAATAAACAACTGATGATATGTCAATTAATAATGGGGTTTAACATCATACGCTTATATCACAGGCAGATAAAATTTAATAAAATAAATTACAATTACACTTGTGATAAATTCACAGATATATAGGTATGTTTGTCTGGTGAGAAATACTCACCTTTCCGCTGCTGAAGATTCAAATCAAACAACGGTATCTATCCCGAAAGAAATGAACAGAGGCACGATAAATCTAACAGATGTGACACCTCAATTACGAACTTGAAAAATAAACGAAAAATAAATTACGCGATTATGAAGCGATCAAAGCAAAATTTAATAACAACCGGAATGAGATTTATAATTAAAAGATTTTTGACACCCGCAGCTTGACCACTCCATCACTCAATTTGTTCAACATCTCCAATCCTCTTCCCTTTCCAAATTGTTATTTAAATGCTTTGGGAAAAATGCTTTGTAAAAAAAATGCTTTGTTAAATCAAATAGGCTGAGTCTTGAAACAAAAAATTATTAGATTTTCATTAAAAAAAATACTTTGAAAAAATGTATGCATGCACTTATGAAATGACAAGGTCGTGTGATTTGTTTCACACGCAACTAATAAACCACAAATCATTTTCCAAGTTTGTCTCCATTACACACTCCCATTTGTTAAAATCTTCAAAGTGGCTCACGCATGCAAATTCACATATCCACCAAAACTACAGGCGTATATGGTTTCTTCTCCAGTGATGCAAAAAAATGAAAGATATTTATTTTGTTTGTTAACATTTTATTCAAAAGTGACACCCTTATTCAATTTCACGTGTCCACAACTACAGGGACGTAGGCTAATATGTACTACAGCATGCAAAAGAAAGAAACTAGGCTTGATTCCCTATATTATTGGACATGCATGGCAAGATCAGGAGGAAAGGAGATGCATACTTATCAGGGATGGCAACAACATACTTGAGAGGTGGAGTAGTCGAGCATGGTGGAACGAGAAGAAGGAGCAAAGTGTGCAACGTGAAAAGCATGAGAAGTAGAAATAAAAATAAAATAAAAGACAGATGCGTACCTTCAACACACGCATGCAAGAAAAGAAGGTGAAGCTCTCTAGGTGATGTAAAAATTGTTTTGAACGTGTGTTGTATAAATATAGGGGAAGGTCACGTTGATTTTAAGGATGAGCAAGATTTCAGGTAAGGAGAAAAATTAAATGCGTGAAAGAAAAAGGCAGGAAATCTTTGCATTTGAAATTCAACATTAAAAGAAATGACTTCTTGCATTTTTAAAAGTGCGTACATTTCAAGTAACGGTTGAAAAGAAAAAAAATGCGTAAAAGAAATTTGATTGATCCAAGGTACTATTTCAAGAGAAACGTGCATTGATTTAGATGACCAAATAGATAGGAAGAATATAAATATTGATTTTTATCAATTGAATGCAAATGGCTACGAAATTAAAACAAAAGAAACGGGTAGTTAAGATTAGATTATGGGACAATATTTTCAAATAATATTGAATGCGTTTATTTTATCCTTTTTGTTTGAAGGTGTTATAAAAATAGGAAGCTGCATGATTTATTTCTTTAGAGATTTAGAAATTTTGTTCTCACAGGTAAGGGATAAGTTGCTTCCATTAAACGTTTATTCCCAGAGCTACAAATGAGATGCATGTTTCCAGTATTTAGATGAAGGGAATATGGAAAATATTTAGGAAGTAAGAGAAAACGAACGTGCCTAAATTTACGCGCTTAATTATAGAAAAGAAAAGAGGCAAGAATTAAATTTCTTCAGGAACGACAAAATTTCCACTTAATTGCGTAGAAAGAATGGCGACTGAATTTAATTATTAACCGAAAAAAAAAGCTTCATTGCATATTAAAGGTTGCGTGAAAAAAAAAATTGTTAGGCTAAAAGATGTATAAATATACAGGAAATTTCGAAATCTGGGTAAGAAATAAATGCAGACAAGAAAGAAACGGCAACTAGAAAATTTGAAATTTCTGTGCGTTGATAAAGAGGGATGAGTGAAATTTATGGTGAAAAAACGGCAAGTGATTAATAGATTGGTTCATTTTAAACTTTTTCTTCAATTAATGATTGTGTGTGTTTCTTTCTTTATATAGGCTGAGTGATTTTAGCAAGGATTTTACGCCAATTTAAAACCAATGAAAGCTGTGGAAAAAGTAACGTTTTGCTATAAAAATCTACTAACTGATTTATTAATCCATATTGCAGTATGCATTTTAAAATACGCCAAACCGACGCAATACAATACGCCCAAAATTTATGCAAAAATAACATTTTTAATTTATATGTTTATACGTTACTCATACCATTACAATGCGTGCCCTTTTAAATGCGAAATTTAACAGTCTGTAAAACACTGAATTTTACAAAGTTATTACTTAACTAAAATTTTAACTTGTTTACATTCTTCAAATTTACTTATTTTAAATATACAAAATTCATTTTTATTTAAAATTACAAATGGAGTTGTCTTTTAACAAAGTAAAAATTTCAAAACTTTCAAATTTATATTTAGACTTTGAAACAGTAAAGGAAAATAACAAATTTTGCTGCATTAAAAAGTGGCGTAAATCAAGTGATAAAATTTTGCAAGAAATAACGTACGTTCAAATTGGAAGTGAATGCGTTGATTCAAGGAAAGAAAGTTGCAAGCACTAAATATTTAGATGGTGTTGATTTAAGTGGAAGAAAACGTCACTAATTTATGGTTTGACGTTTTTTTTTAAACAAATGCGTTTTATTTCTATTAATTCCACTTGTTAAGTTTTCAATTTATCCTATGGGTTTCCACTTTTTGATTTCTACCATTGGGACATCTAGCAATCTAGCCCCAATTCCCTAACTAATATTTTTAAATTAGTTAATTCACTCTAATTGATTTCCATATTCTTCTGATCAATTAATTCCCCTTTAATTGCCTTTAATTAATTTCAATTGATTACCTTATCCCTTTTAATTAACCTCCTTAATTGATTTCAATTAATTACCATATTACCAAATAGTTATCCTCCTTAATTGATTTCAATTAATTACCTTATTACCAATTAATTATCCTCCTTAATTGATTTCAATTAATTACCATATTCCTTCATGTTAATCAATATCCTTTAATTACATATTCAAATTTGGTTACTAACTTAGTTAGTTAATTAACCCTTTTTTGGTTAATTATCAATCCTGCGACGTCTCACATTAATCCGTCCACTTGTAGGCACTGGTAGCCGGACTGGTTACACGGGCAGATTTCTCCTACAAAAATGGGGATTAACCTCGCGTCCTCATGCCATTAACCAAAAGAATTAACTTATTTATCTTTCATCAATTTAATTAACTTGCATTAATTATTCAATAAATTAATTCTGCTCGACTACTGAAATTTTACAATTAATTTCCCTATTAATTATCATTAATTTCCTTTTTGAAATATCTATTAATTGTCATAAACTCCATTTTAAAATATCTGTATATGCCTTTATTCAAGTTTTGAATTGCTAACTAGGAATAAGGTAGATTCATCAAATAAATTGATTGCAAGTTTCATTGTTTAAAATTGCTTAACAATGTTCACCGCTAACATAATTAATATGTCAAAATTGACAATATTCCACCAACATGATTTGCATGTCATAACCTACCCAATTAACATAATTAATTAACTACTTTAATATGTTACAAATTTTCCCTTTTCATTATTTTTAGGGAATGGGTATAACAACAGATATTATGATAATATCCAAAAACATTTAGTTACCACTCACTTCATTATAAATTATAAAGGTTTTTTTACTTCTTAAATTTAGTTACAAAAAATCTTATTAAATTAACGAGTTAAATTCTCTAAATTTACAGGTCATTACACTCTCCCCCACTCAAAACTTTTCGTCCCCGAAAAGGAAAGAGGTAGGAGAATAGAAACACCCTGAAAGAAAACTAAATTGAAACTCAAAATGGAGTCATTTATAAATTCAATTTAAATTAATTAATATTCAATAATTGATTTAATTCATTTGATTTTTACTGAAGATAAATCAATCTTAACTATTAGTTATCTTATTATCCAATAATTTTGAAATTAACAATTTCTAAAATCATAAATTTGTATAGTCATTTATAATAATCATCCTTTATTCAACAAATTTAATTCTTCTTTATTCCAGATTATTATTAAATATATTATACTTAATATATCTTATCGCACATATTAAGTAGATTATATTTATTATAACTATTCCAATTTATTTCTAAATTTCCTTTAACACCATTTGATATTGTATAATATTCAATTATTATTTTTATTCTATTTACCTCTATTTGTCCTTTTGTAACTGAAACTTTCAGTGTATAACATTTATTATAACCACTCAAATTTTATTTATAAAATCCTTTTATATTATACATTATCAAATTACACAGTTGATTTCTGAATGATTTAGGTAAGTTATATTGGCATGCAATTATACAAGTAAAAAATTTCCAATTCTATTATTCAAGTTTAAATATTCATTCAAAATTTGACTTTATTTTATCATTAGAATCACCTTTTAACATAAATTTATGAATTAAATTTCCAATTAACTTCAAACCCTTTAGAGATAAATAAATACATACATATATCATATGTCATATCAAATTCAAATCATATATCTATATATATTATAAATTAAGTCATATTTAGAAATTCAAATCAATTAAATTTTTGAAGCAAAACTACAGCGTGGTCTACTTACTTCAATACTCGAAAATGAATGTCGATGATGTTGTAGTCATCACCGAAATTATTTTCCAGTGACAAAGAGAAGAGCACTAATTTTTAAAACTTTAAAATTCTTTGGAAACAAATTTATGTTCGAAAATAATTTAAATAATAATATATCCTTTTAAGACTTTAAACACAAGGTTTGAAACTATCAGAAATTAAATTCTTAAATTCTTGTTTTAAATTCATTTCTGTTTCCAAATAAATTTATAACCATGTTTTATAGTTCAATTATTTATATAAGACAAAACCATTGGTTTACAAAACCATAAATAAAATCAAACACTATTATCTCTAAACAACTAGTTAAATTCTAAAAATTATACATATATATATAATATTAGATTTTTCCCAAATATAGGAATAAATTTTTCGAACAAGGATAGAGATTCAAATTTGATGGATTCAAATCAAAGAGAATTTTGATTTAAAGATAAATTGGAATCAGAAGATCCGATGATTAAATAACAGAACAAGGAACTAGATAAGTTTATATAAATCGCGGGCAACCTTAACCTAGTCAACCGTGACTTAAAGAGTCAGATCGAATGTAGATTTACCATTCGATCCGAAGTGATAGAGTTCGGAATAACCAAAGATACTATCATCTAAACCGAGGTTAAATATAAATCTCTGGTGAATCAATGCTAATTGTAAAGGAGTTTCACCCCTTTATTAGAATATTGGCGAGACCGCCAATTCACTATAAAGATCATCCGAAGTGGAGTTATGGGATACTCCAGAATCGAAAGAAAATGAATAGTAAGGGACACGAATGAACTTCGAAACCGCAGGGAACGTTCCAAAAATCGAAAAGGAAGAGATTCAAGCTCAAATGAAAGTGATTCTACATTCTAAGTTTTGCCTAGAGCCAAAGCTCTGATACCAAATGTAACGACCCGATATTTTCAACCATTCGCATCCGCACATGTCGGACTTGAATTGTTCAAAATACCGCGTTGTAAATAAAATTTGGCAAATCTCAAATTATACAGTAAATAATTAATCACAGAATCACAGACACAGAATCAGAATACTCGTAGCGGAATTTAAAAATACTTAGTGGTTCATGAAGCCACTATAATAGTCTCAACCGAATAAAAAAAATTACATAGTTTGAATCTCCAATATAGTTTAAACATCACTAAAAAAATCCAAATATCCCAAAGTCTCGATTACATAAATAAGATACGGACTGAAAGTTTTGCCGGCAGCTCGAAAGATCTACAGAATGTCCTAGCCCCGGGATGAAAGTTGAAACTGCAACTCAGGCTGACCCGATCGTAACATAAAACATAAACACTCGAGTCAGGACATACATACTTATATAGTGTAAGCTAATTCAAGTGTACTGTAATATAAAGCAAGTAACTTAAAGGATGCTTGGGACCGCCCATCCTCTAAGGATCCGTTAAACTATTTACTATGTAGTAATATTTTCGCTATTATAATAGTGTCTATATTAAAATAAACTTACTTTTAAATAGCGTTAAGGAGTGACCCAATATTCCCCTTAACACGTAATAGTCCCAGTAGTCCATCCAATATCATGGTCCCTCCTGATCGGGAAGCCACCAGAGGATACCACACGGGATACGGGAGAAAACCAAACTCGTACAAAGCTCGCTATGGTAGGTGACACGGCACAACTAGGCAATGCCAGGGTAGATATACCAATTGCTATCCGGACCGATGGAAACGCGCAGCGCGCAGCTGCCGTCCACCTCGAACAACACTCCCAGATCAAAGGTGCGCACCAAAACAATCACAAGAGTAATAGAATGGCATACGAAGAAGTGCGTCCGATCAGAGGTGCTACCTCATTAATCCGAGAATCGCTCCTATTTTAGCCACCTTATGCCAACTCACGGGAGTCGGGTCCACGTATTTACCTTAAAGGAAAACGTCACCACCATCCTACTTCATTTTGGAATCTCCACCGCGTACACGGTTGTCAAAGTGGTTTTCGGTATCGACAGAGAGTATGTCAGATATCTGATCCCGGTCTCTTTTAACAACCAAACGTTATTTTAACCCGTGGTTACAACTTTTTAAAAATGGTATTTATACTTTAAAAATCAAAATAAATTTCAAATACCTTGAATATCATAATATCATTTTTAAACATCAGTCATTTTTAAAAAAAAATACCATTTAAATCTATTCAATTTATTTAGGAATTAATTGCCTTTCAACTCACATTTAAAAGTTAAATTCTTCCATTTAAAACCATTTAAAGTCAATTCCTTATTTTTATTAATTACATATTAAATTCCAAAATTTAAGCTTTTTCCCAAAGATTATTTCCATTAAATTCTGTTATTAAAACAATCAAAATTCAGTTTCCGTAGCACTTATAAAATGCTACCTAAAGTCATAGGTTAAAATAGTTCATTTACAAAAGACAGCATTTAAGTGCTGAAATAAATTATTAACTTAACAATTAATTTTAAATTCCCAAATATAACTTATTATCAATTATTCTACTTAACTAAAATCTCGCTTTTAACAAAAATTCAGAATAAGTTATATTCCAAAATTTTACTTAACCTTCCATTTATTTAACATTTTGACTCATTCAAAAATCATTATAAATTTCATAAAATCCTTTAAATACATTTAAGCCAGAATATCATAAACTTTCTATTTAAAATAGTTAAAGAGATTTCAGAAAAATATTATATAAACCACGGGTCTGTATATAGTTTTCTAGCCTAGGTCAAGTGATACGGATATATATCATTTCAATCCGCAATTTACAAAAGCCTGGGTTTTATCATTTCAAACCCGCAATCCCAAGTTAAATAATAAATAATTAAAAAAATAATTATCGTTCAGGCCTATCATTTCAGCCTATGACGATCTCAAATTAAGGGAACTTGCAGTGATTAACATTAAATAAGCATTAAATAGTATAACTGCAATAATATTAAAATAAATAAACAACTGATGATATGTCAATTAATAATGGGGTTTAACATCATACGCTTATATCACAGGCAGATAAAATTTAATAAAATAAATTACAATTACACTTGTGATAAATTCACAGATATATAGGTATGTTTGTCTGGTGAGAAATACTCACCTTTCCGCTGCTGAAGATTCAAATCAAACAACGGTATCTATCCCGAAAGAAATGAACAGAGGCACGATAAATCCAACAGATGTGACACCTCAATTACGAACTTGAAAAATAAACGAAAAATAAATTACGCGATTATGAAGCGATCAAAGCAAAATTTAATAACAACCGGAATGAGATCTATAATTTAAAAGATTTTTGACACCCGCAGCTTGACCACTCCATCACTCAATTTCTTCAACATCTCCAATCCTCTTCCCTTTTCAAATTTGTTATTTAAATGCTTTGGGAAAAATGCTTTGTAAAAAAAAATGCATTGTTAAATCAAATAGGCTGAGTCTTGAAACAAAACGTTATTAGATTTTCATAAAAAAAAACTTTGAAAAAATGTATGCATGCACTTATGAAATGACAAGGTCGTGTGATTTGTTTCACATGCAACTAATAAACCACAAATCATTTTCCAAGTTTGTCTCCATTACACACTCCCATTTGTTAAAATCTTCAAAGTGGCTCACGCATGCAAATTCACATGTCCACCAAAACTACAGGCGTATATGATTTCTTCTCCAATGATGCAAAAAAATGAAAGATATTTATTTTGTTTGTTAATATTTTATTCAAAAGTGACACCCTTATTCAATTTCCCGTGTCCACAACTACAGGGACGCAGGATAATATGTTCTACAGCATGCAAAAGAAAGAAACTAGGCTTGATTCCCTATATTATTGGACATGCATGGCAAGATCAGGAGGAAAGGAGATGCATACTTATCAGGGATGGCAAAAACATACTTGAGAGGTGGAGTAGTCGAGCATGGTGGAACGAGAAGAAGGAGCAAAGTATGCAACGTGAAAAGCATGAGAAGTAGAAATAAAAATAAAATAAAAAACAGATGCGTACCTTCAACACACACATGCAAGAAAAGAAGGTGAAGCTCGCCAGGTGATGTAAAAATTGTTTTGAACGTGTGTTGTATAAATATAGGGGAAGGTCACGTTGATTTTAAGGATGAGCAAGATTTCAGGTAAGGAGAAAAATTAAACGCGTGAAAGAAAAAGACAGGAAATCTTTGCATTTGAAATTCAACATTAAAAGAAATGACTTCTTGCATTATTAAGAGTGCGTACATTTCAAGTAACGGTTGAAAAGAAAAAAGAAAAAAAATGCGTAAAAGAAATTTGATTGATCCAAGATACTATTTCAAGAGAAACGTGCATTGATTTAGATGACCAAATAGATAGGAAGAATATAAATATTGATTTTTATCAATTGAATGCAAATGGCTACGAAATTAAAACAAAAGAAACGGGTAGTTAAGATTAGATTATGGGACAATATTTTCAAATAATATTGAATGCGTTTATTTTATCCTTTTTGTTTGAACGTGTTATAAAAATAGGAAGCTGCATGATTTATTTCTTTAGAGATTTAGAAATTTTGTTCTCACATGTAAGGGATAAGTTGCTTCCATTAAACGTTTATTCCCAGAGCTACAAATGAGATGCATGTTTCCAGTATTTAGATGAAGGGAATATGGAAAATATTTAGGAAGCAAGAGAAAACGAACGTGCCTAAATTTACGCGCTTAATTATAGGAAAGAAAAGAGGCAAGAATTAAATTTCTTCAGGAACGATAAAATTTCCACTTAATTGCGTAGAAAGAATGGCGACTGAATTTAATTGTTAACCAAAAAAAAAAGTTTCATTGCATATTAAAGGTTGCGTGAAAAAAAAATTGCTAGGCTAAAATTTGTATACATATACAGGAAATTTCGAAATCTGGGTAAGAAATAAATGCAGACAAAAAAGAAACGGCAACTAGAAAATTTGGAATTTCCGTGCGTTGATAAAGAGGGATGAGTGAAATTTATGGCGAAGAAACGGCAAGTGATTAATAGATTGGTTCATTTTAAACTTTTTCTTCAATTAATGATTGTGTGCGTTTCTTTCTTTATATAGGCTGAGTGATTTTAGCAAGGATTTTACGCCAATTTAAAACCAATGAAAGCTGTGGAAAAAGTAACGTTTTGCTATAAAAATCTACTAACTGATTTATTAATCCATATTGCAGTATGCATTTTAAAATACGCCAAACCGACGCAATACAATACGCCCAAAATTTATGCAAAAGTAACATTTTTAATTTATACGTTTATACGTTACTCATACCATTACAATGCGTGCCCTTTTAAATGCGAAATTTAACAGTCTGTAAATCACTGAATTTTACAAAGTTATCACTTAACTAAAATTTTAACTTGTTTACATTCTTCGTATTTACTTATTTTAAATATACAAAATTCATTTTTATTTAAAATTCCAAATGGAGTTGTCTTTTAACAAAGTAAAAATTTCAAAACTTTCAAATTTATATTTAGACTTTGAAACAGTAAAGGAAAATAACAAATTTTGCTGCATTAAAAAGTGGCGTAAATCAAGTGATAAAATTTTGCAAGGAATAACGTACGTTCAAATTGGAAGTGAATGCGTTAATTCAAGGAAAGAGAGTTGCAAGCACTAAATATTTAGATGGTGTTGATTTAAGTGGAAGAAAACGTCACTAATTTATGGTTTGACTTTTTTTTTAAACAAATGCGTTTTATTTCTATTAATTCCACTTGTTAAGTTTTCAATTTATCCTATGGGTTTCCACTTTTTGATTTCTACCATTGGGACATCTAGCAATCTAGCCCCAATTCCCTAACTAATATTTTTAAATTAGTTTATTCACTCTAACTGATTTCCATATTCTTCTAATCAATTAATTCCCCTTTAATTGCCTTTAATTGATTTCAATTGATTACCTTATCCCTTTTAATTAACCTCCTTAATTGATTTCAATTAATTACCATATTACCAAATAGTTATCCTCCTTAATTGATTTCAATTAATTACCTTATTACCAATTAATTATCCTCCTTAATTGATTTCAATTAATTACCATATTCCTTCATGTCAATCAATCTCCTTTAATTACATATTCAAATTTGGTTACTAACTTAATTAGTTAATTAACCCTTTTTTGGTTAGTTATCAATCCTGCGACGTCTCACATTAATCCGTCCGCTTGTAGGCACTGGTAGCCGGACTGGTTACACGGGCAGATTTCTCCTACAAAAATGGGGATTAATCTCGCGTCCTCATGCCATTAACCAAAAGAATTAACTTATTTATCTTTCATCAATTTAATTAACTTGCATTAATTATTCAATAAATTAATTATGCTCAACTACTAAAATTTTACAATTAATTTCCCTTTTAATTATCATTAATTTCCTTTTTGAAATATCTATTAATTGTCATAAACTCCATTTTAAAATATCTGTATATGCCTTTATTCAAGTTTTGAATTGCTAACTAGGAATAAGGTAGATTCATCAAATAAATTGATTGCAAGTTTCATTGTTTTAAATTGCTTAACAATGTTCACCACTAACATAATTAATATGTCAAAATTGACAATATTCCACCAACGTGATTTGCATGTCATAACCTACCCAATTAACATAATTAATTAACTACTTTAATATGTTACAAATTTTCCTTTTTCATTATTTTTAGGGAATGGGTATAACAACAGATATTATGATAATATCCAAAAACATTTAGTTACCACTCACTTCATTATAAATTATAAAGGTTTTTTTTTACTTCTTAAATTTAGTTACAAAAAATCTTATTAAATTAACGAGTTAAATTCTCTAAATTTACAGGTCATTACAGCAGAGGGCTGAGGTTGGTGCAATTGTTGATTGCAGCAGCCAAAGCTCTCAAAGGGCACACAAAAACTGAGAACTTGCAAGCGTGATATTGGTTCGGTTCAAGGAGTTAGTCTCACTTTCCACAGGTTCTAGAACAAACATGGAATGGTTGGTCGCTCACTTCACGGAAGCACTCTGATGCCTGATGCTCCAAGCTCTGCAAGCAAAAGTCACAAAGGAGATTAGAGCCATTAGATGCATCGTACCAACGCCTTGCCAACATACCAGCGCTTATAAGACATGTCTCTCTATATGAAATTTGGGCACTTAACTGCCAATCAGGAAATTGGCAATCGATATCAACCGGTCATACGGTCTACATAGTCGATTACGACATCATGGAAGGCGCACAATGAGCTTCATTGATGCAAGCTATGGTGTCAAAAAAATAAGGCCTTGTATGCACCACGAATGTGAAGGAGCTTGGTATATGGTGTTTGAATTGTTGTTGATGAGGATGTGAATATTGAGGTGGAGAAAAAAGAATATGCACCTGTGATACAAATTCATAGCTGTACCACTTACAGAAATTAGGGTAACAAACATCCTAATTTGTATTAGTGGTATAAATATGAATGTGTACTACTAGTACAAATTCCTATAGCTTATTGAGATTATGAAAACTTAAAATGCGGTAGATTTTTGCATTGGAAGTTTGATAACAATGGAACAGGTATAAATATAATTAGGCCATTGTTCATAATGTCAATATGGATTTGTGAGTAAATGATATTCTAATGTGCGATTTAGGCTCGAATTGTGTTTGCTTAACTGGATTATATGCTATGTATCTTTCAATGTCCACATGTTTGGCTTGAGATACTTGACACATAAGGAGGTGTATTGACAGTAATCACACACCAAGGGTTCGATAACAATGAAACATGTGTATGTATACTATGAGATCACATATGTATTTTCAACTTGTTCTATGGTAGTATATATGTGATTCTCCATTGCAATGAATGTATGTTTCTGAGTTTTTATACATTTTAATTGCTACGTTGACTATCTAGATGTGACCTATACAAATATTTTGAGACCAACATTCATGTTGTCAAGTGGATCTATGAGTAAATTATTTTTTTGTTTTTTTCAATAGTTTTTAAATGAAAATAAAACGAAGATGTTAAATAAGAGGGGATATGATGAATGTAACTCCTTACAAATTTCCAAAATAACAGTCGTAACATTATGGAATATAAATAACATAACTTTTATACTATTGTCGACGATAGCCCTGCATATTTTTATTATATAAAAAGAAAATGGAGTGAAATGAACCTAAATGAATTGTCATCACTTTAGCTATAAGAAACCAAATTCCTACCGCTTTACTATGACACTCAGGTTTAAAACACATTTTATTTAATAAAATTCATGTATATGAAGAAAGATAATGTAATCATAATTTTCTATTATAGAAATATTACTTGTTTTGTTTTGGAGTAAGTTCTTAGGAATGTTGATGTTTCAATCTTTACATTTTACAAAATCATCAGTGAAACATAACCAACTAATATCTTTCTTAATTGCAAACTGAGAAAAGTCATAGGATAAATCTTTTAAATATCTTCTTCACACGTTTCTTTTATCAAAATACTTGATGAAGGTCTTATCACGCTGAACTGAAATCCAGTTATCAAGATTAGTACCAATTATTAAAATAAGACATAAACTGTTCAAACCAAAAAGTTTAACAGTGAAGATGAAAGTCTTTTTCAATAGAACTAACCTGCACAACCAAACTGTTTGCACACTTCTTGCTCTATTATATCTATTTCTGCAGTAGCATTGACATACTGTATACTCATAATCACAAGACATATATACATATATATCCGGATCATGGGACATCCCACACGAATACCCTCCCCTAGGCCTATTTCTTACAAAATCAGCATTGTTACTATACATGTAGCCATAGTTAAACATGCGGGAGCTACAATCATCCACTACACAAGATCCGGGTTCGTCAGAGTATGCGTGCGATGAAAATAAAGTTGGAAGGAAGAACACCGTTAGGTTATATGATTATAAACTTCATAATATATAAATCATATATATATATATATATATGATCAATCATTCGTGCTTCAGTCTCTTAACCAGCATTTAGTCTCCCAATGAAGCTTTAGGCACATATAATTCAAAACAAATTAACAGAAAGTATCAGAACTATATACCACATTAGATGTGATAACTGTTGCATGCGAGATAGAATTTGTACTCACTTTGATTTCAAAAATTTATTGAAGAAGAGTAGATGTATTTGATCTTTATTGATGAAGCAGTGATGATGTAAACTGATACAAAAATGATACACGTCTTGTTACAGAGAGATTACGTTATATATATACAATACAGATAGTAATGGTCCTACTCTCTCAGCCCACTATACTCAGCCCAATGTAACAAAGCAAATACTATGAATGCGTTATATCTGGTTGATGAAAACATTCTACTTCATTTACTCCCCCCTCAACCAGATTCTAGGGTTAGGGTAACTTTGTCTTCTATGAGCAATTCTGATGCTTGGCTGAGCGGATTCATTTCTAAACCCCTTTCTCTTCTTCAAATCTCTTAAATCATGTTATTATGCTAAGATTGAGGCTCAAATTGCTTTGCTTTGTAGATCTGAAGTAAAAAATGACGGTACTGAGAGGATTCGTCTGTTACTGCTGCGATTTGACTTTGAGACTTGATTTGAGGACAGATACTACAATAGATCTGAAGCAAAGAGCAGAAAGATGAAACCTTCGTTTCATTCTTCACTGATTGATTCAACCTTCAGGTCTTGTCTAAATCGATGAAAATTCTTTGCAGATAATGCCTTTGTAAGTATATCCGCTCGTTGGTAAGTTGATGGTAAGTGATTCACTTGAAGTTTCCCTCTTTGTATCAACTCATGAACGAAATATAAGTCAATCTCTATATGCTTTGTTCTTGAATGCATGATTGGATTAGCTGTCATGTACACTGTACTTTGATTATCACACCACAATGTTGGCTTTATCTCTATTTTGATGTTCATTTCTGAAAGTAATGATTGAAAAGTGATCTCTGCGGCAGCACTAGCTATACATCGATATTCAGCCTCCGTGCTGGATATGGAAATAGTTGTTTGCTTCTTTGAGCACCAAGAAATTGGATTGTTGCCTAAATATATGTAATAGCTTGTCACATATTTTCTATCATCCACATCTGTTGCCCTGCCTGCATCTACATATGCTGTAATGATTAGTTGCTTGCACCTTTTTAGTATAATGCCACAGTTTGTTGTGCCATTGAGATATCTGAGTATCCTTTTTACTGCTTTCCAGTGTTCTTCATGTGGTTCCTGCATAAATTGTGAAACTTTGTTGACACTGAAAGATATATCTGGTCTTGTTATGGTGGAGTATTGTAGGGCTCCTACAATACTTCTATATTGTTTAATGTTTGATATTGGTTCTCCCCTGTATTTGGATAATTGTTAATGGCTGATCATCGGAGTAGGTTGAGATTTTGCACTGTCCATTTTTGCTTAACCAACAACTCCTTGATATACTTCTTCTGACTTAGAAAGATTTCTGAATCTGACTTTTTCTTCACTTCTATTCCAGAAAGTAATTAGTTCACCCAAATCCTTAATTGAGAATTGCTTGTCAAGATACTGTATTATGCCTTTGATTTCATTCTCATCATTACCTGTTATAATTAAATCATCAACATATATCATTATGTAAACAATAAGATTACTATTAATTTTGATAAATAAGGGGTTATCAGATTTGGTAGATTGATAGCCCAAATGAACTAGTGTTGCTTTCAATCTATCAAACCATACTCTGGGAGCTTGCTTTAATCCATATATGGCTTTGTTTAGCTTGCACACTAGATTGATGCCTTCTTTGTATCCATGTGGCTGCTCCATGTAAATTTCTTCCTGTAGAACACCATTCAAAAATGCATTGTTTAAATCTAACTATCTAAAGTTCCAGTTATTATTTAGGGCAACTGTAAGAACTATTCTGATGGTAGTTGGTTTCACCACTGGTGAGAAAGTCACACTAAAATCAAACCCATATTCTTGTGTATACCCTTTGGCAACAAGCCTTGCTTTATGTATGGGCACTATCCCATTTGGATTTCTTTTTACTTTATAAGTCCATTTGCATCCTATGATGTTTTTGTTGCTTGGTGGATGAACAAGACTCTATGTATTGTTTTTCATTAATGCCTAGTACTCTTCATTCATTGTTGCTTTCCAGTTTTTATCTTTAAATGCTTGTTCAAATGTTTGTGGTTCTGAGATGCATGCAGCTGCAGCATAAACCTTGGGTTTATAAATTCCACTCTTTGATCTGGTGATCATATGATGAACTATTTTAGTCTATTGTTCAACATCAGATGACTCTGAGTTGTTGTCCTAATTTGCAGTATCATCTGGTTGACTTTCATTTCTATTTTGATCTTCATTGCTTGATTCTGCAGGTGACTGAGGATGTGTGGCAGGTTGACCAACCGCATCATGACCTGGTTCAGATGACATAGTGTGTTGCGATCCAGTGGCTCCTGTTCTTTTCTCAGTCTCATCAGCATGCCATATATGTGGCATTATTGGTATGTTTGGTAAGGAAACATTTGGATTATAAACTTTATGTGTAGTTCTAATACTTGCATTTGCAAAAGGAAATATTCTCTCATTAAAGACTACATGTCTGCTTATATATATTTTTCCTATTCCATCTAGACACTTGTATCCTTTTTGTTTGATTGGATAGCCTATAAGTGTACATGGTTGAGATCTAAAGTTTAATTTATGACTGTTATATGGTCTTAGATAGGGAAAACACAAGCATCCAAAGGTTTTTAGATGTTGATAGTCTGGTTTGACACCTAAAAACTTTTCTAAAAGACTTATTCCATTCAATACTTTGGTTGGATGTCTATTAATTAAATAAACAGCGGTACTGAAGAAATCTGGCCAAAATTTTAAAGGTAATGATGCTTGTGCTAATAAGGTCAGACCAGTCTCAACAATGTGCCTGTGTTTTCTTCCAACCAGGTCATTTGTTCAGATGTGTAGGGACATGTGGTTCTATGAACTATACCATTATCTAAAAAATATTTACTAAGAGGCTTGTATTCTGTACCCCCATCACTCTGAATGATTTTAACTTTATGATTGATCTGTTTTTCAACTTGAGTGATAAAATATATAACAGCATTATAAGTTTCTGCTTTGGATTTTAAAAAATATATCCAAGTATATCTTGTACAAGCATCAACAAAGGATATATAATATTTATACCCAAAATAAGAGCAGATGGGTGATGGTCCCCACAAATTCGTTGAAATCAATTCAAGGGGTACCTTGTACTCCGTTACAGAATCTGCAAAAGCTAATATGTGACTTTTGCCCATTTGGCAATAAGAACATATGTAAGGCAAAGTTATATCATCAAAGCAAATTTTATTTTCTTTAAGAACCTGTTTTATAACACTTGTGCATGGATGACCTAATTTGCAGTGCCAAAGATCAAATAATTTTTACTGGTTTCACATGACTCCAATTCATTGTTATTAAAATTTGTCATTCTTTGATTTGAACTTTTGCTATTATCCAGGGTGAACTTGTAAAGGCCATTTACTGCATTACCCTGCAAGAGTATATCCTTAGTTAGAATATCTTTAACTAAGCAGTAGGTTGGGTAAAATTCAAAATAAACATTATTATCATGAGCAAATTGAGAGACACTCCAAAGGTTTTTCTTAATACTAGGCACTCTTAACAGATTATTGAGATATAATTGTCTTTCACCTTTGATATAAGCATTACCAGTGTGTGTGATCTCAATTGCTTTGCCATTTCCCATAACAGTAGATTAT
The DNA here is from genome assembly GCA_030765085.1 of Allium cepa. Classification (NCBI taxonomy): domain Eukaryota; kingdom Viridiplantae; phylum Streptophyta; class Magnoliopsida; order Asparagales; family Amaryllidaceae; genus Allium; species Allium cepa. Next base: position 628,240,869 of record CM060941.1, read on the forward strand.
TTACCTCTGTATTCTCTGCTGTCCAGATTTAAATTCTCTAAGTTGTTTGTTAAATGATTTGTTGCCCCTGAATCTGGATACCATGACTTGTGATCTGCTTTAGCAATTTCATCCAGATTTTGATTTCTGGTTCCACTGGGTTGCTTGCCAGAATCTTATTGTACTTGCACCATGTTTGCACTGTAATTGTCATTTCTCTGATTGTTTGATCCCTGACTTGGCACATAGTTTGCATTAAATCTGAAGCAGCATTTAACAGCAGTGTGTCCAACTTTTTCACATATCTGACATTTTGGCTTGTTATTGCCATTGAATCTTCCTCTGCCTCTTCCCCTAAAACTCTGACCACCCCTCTGAGATTGTTGATCTGTTCTTCCATAATTCTGATTTCCGTTTTTATTATTTGAAGCATAGTTAATAGACATGTCTGTATCTGTGGGTTTCTTGTATTTTAGCCTTCCTGCATGAGCCAAGAGTATAGAGTGGACATAATCAATAGAAGGCAGAGTTTCTTGTGATGCAATAACTGCCACTACTGCCTCATATTCGTCACTTAACCCACTCAATATTGTTAAAACATGTTATGTATTGGACATCTTGTGTCCTGCTGCCTCAAGTAGATCACAAGTATTCTTGATCTTGGAGAGATATTCTATCATAGATTGATTGTCTTTCCTTATATTGTATAACTACCTTTTGTAATGCATTATTTTGGCTGCTGACTGTGTATTGAAGATTCTTTCTACTGTTGTCCATATTTCATTTGTTGTTTTGCACTCTATAACTTGTGGTAGCAGTTTTACACTGATTGAGGAAAGCAACCAAGAACTTATTAGACGGTCTTGCCTTTGAAATTTAACATATTCCTCATTGCTCACAGTTTTATTTTCTTGATTAGTGATGAACTTGGGTGGAGTGGCTATCATGCCAAGAATATATCCATTAAGACCATATCCTCTGGCAGCAGTTTCGACTTGCACTTTCTAGAGAAGATAATTGTCATCTTCAAGTTGTGCAGTGATGAGATTGGAGTGTGGGCTAATTACAGTTTTGATCAAACTGTCAATAACATCCATAGATTGCAATGAAGTGCTAGTATCATTACCTGATGTAGCACTTCTTCCTTCAGCCATGAAGAAACTTCTTTAAAAAATAGAATTGAGAATGAGATCAGAAAGTGGGTTGCGGAGAAATCAAGAAATTCTTCCTTCAACAGGTATGTTGCAGCCGAGCAATATGATGAGACTTCTCTGATTGCTCCTGGTATGGCACTTACTCTTTCTTTTGAATGATGAGTTTCTGTTCTCTTCTCTGTCTGGATTTCTAATTTATTTTCTTGATTCTTGAATTTGTTTTTGAGAAAATGCTGCAGCCGATGCAAATGTTGGCAAGGCAGTAGGTCCTTGAAATAGATTCCTTTCCCAAATGATGATGAGATGATTCTGATGGGTAAACTGATCCAAATGATGAGATTTCTCTGATGGATCAGTTCTTGTATAAGAGCTGTTATGCTTATGATCAGCTCTGATACCAAGATAGAATTTGTACTCAGTTTGATTTCAAAAATTTATTGAAGAAGAATAGATGTATTTGATCTTTATTGATGAAGCAGTGATGATGTAAACTGATACAAAAATGATATACGTCTTGTTACAGAGAGATTACGTTATATATACACAATACAGATAGTAATGGGCCTACTCTCTCAGCCCACTATACTCGGCCCAATGTAACAAAGCAAATTCTATGAATGCGTTACATCTGGTTGATGAAAACATTCTACTTCATTTACTATGCGACTCAAAAACTTGGCATATAACTGTGATGTATAAGAGCTTGTGTAACGACCCGGGATTTTAGGCAATATCAATTTAATAATCTGAATTAATAATTAAATTAATTTGATAATTTTTCTTTATAATTTTAATTTAAATTGGTAAATTTAATCTTTTTAAGGTTAATAAATTTTTAATCCGGCAAATTGATAAGATTTATTTTTCAAAGCTAATGAAATTTTATTCTGTTTATAATATATATATTTGATATATATTGTGAATAGAAGATCTTTTGTTTTAAATAAAAGATGAATTTTCAAATTGTAATATATATGTATGTATATGTTATAATTTGATGGTTTTGAAATTTAATTTAATCTATTGATAATTTATATATGTATGAATGAATTGTAATTTAAAGTTTTGTTTTAAAATTCAATATTTTTCAGAAAGATAATTTAAGTTTAACTCAATTTATTTTTAAAGTATAAGATAATTATTTATTTAAATATGATAGTTTAAAAAAGGATTTAATTAATGTTTTATTTTTGTGTTCTTTAAAGTACTTAAATTGAAGTGATTATAAATGTATATATATAAATGTTTTAGATTTTTAAAATACATGTATAAGAAAATATATTTGTGTTATAATTAGTTTTAGAATATTTTCTTTAAAAAGTAAATTTATATTTACATATGTAAGTATTTATGTACAAAGTAAATTAAATATGTAAGTTTATATTTACATTTTAAATTAAATAAAAATTTATTAGAAATGCAAAGACATGTGTAACCATATTAACATCTCATAAACACTTGTAAAGCAATTAAACAAATTGAATGACAAATGTAAATCCTTAATTAACAAGTGGCCTTCGTTTCATTTATTTGAAAATTTAAACATATAAGAGAAATTTGTTTTCTCTTTCATTTTCCAAACTTTCTTTCTTCATCTCAAATTCTTTTCCTTCACTCTTTCATAAATTAAAGAGCAAATCAGAAATTATTTCAAAACCTGATAATGAAAACCAAGATCAAATCTGAATTCAATTAAAAAGCTGCAACCTTCGAATCAAATCTTCTGCAAATACAAATGGATGATCAACAGCAGTATCAACATTTTAAAATAACAATTTGAGGCATGCAGTAGGATTTCTTCAGAAAGCAAAATCAAAGCCTTTTTCAAATTTAATGTTTAGGCCTGGAAAAGCCTGCTCTCTGCTTTGCTCTTTGGAAATTAATTGATGAGTAAATTTTGTTTTAAAAACAGTTTTAATTTAATCTATGGTTGAATAATGATGCATGCAAATGAATTTTGTTTGATAATGAATATTTATTACATGAATATTGTTAAGTTTGTATGTTGGAAGTATGAATTACCAAGAAATCTAACTAACTGTAGATATACATTCTCTGTTTGAATTTTTTGTAGTTGTTTCCTTATGAAAATTGAAATCTTCCAACCTATACCTTATTTTATCTTGATATGTGAATGAAAATTGTATGATAATGTTAGATAGAAATTTTAAAAATAGTTTCTGTCAATTTAAATTCACAAATAATTTTAAAAATGGTAAAACACAGTGAACTAAAATTTTTGTTAAAAATCAACTGCTTTAAATTCTAAATTAAACTACATGCATGTAATCATGATGGAAAATCATGAATTTTGATATGCAATTCATAATTTTTAAAGTGATATTCAATTGGGAATTTGGTGTTGAAGGGTTTCGGCAATTGGGTGAATTGCCGATTATCCACTCAATAATTTGACTTGAAATCCGGGTCGAAGTTAGCTTGTGAGTTTTTGATGAGAGGAAAAATGGTTTCAAAATTTTCAAATGGTCGTGGTGTTTGGATTCGCTTAAACTAGGGTTTAAGCTTGATTTGTGCTCGGCTTGACTGTCGAGACAATTTCGACTTGAGGGGTGGATCGAGTTCGATCGCGTTTGGGGGTGTTGAAGTTCATGGACATGGCGTCTTGATGGTGGGGACGACGAAGTTCGACGATGTCGTGGTGATTGGCCGTGGGTTGGTTTTTGGGTAGTGACGGATGTAATATTTTGGTACGATGGTCGTATTTCGATTCGTTTAGGTTTCGTTGGATCTGGGCTCGTATTCTTGCTCACGTGCGATCGTGGAATCAACGTTGATGGTCGCGATGATCGTCGTTGGCCGGAGATTCAGGTGCATGTGCACGAGTGTACGATGTGTACACTGGAAGTGGAGCAGTTGGGGAAGAAAGGTTTCACCTGGAGTAGAGCTCGCATTTTCATCGAGGACAATTCGAAGAAGAAGGGGAGCTGGGTATCTTCGGGGCTGGCTCGTGTGGGTTGAGTGTTTTACTCGAGTTTTGTTGATTTGGTTCTGTGTAATGTAAATGCAGATAATACTTGTTTGAAATAAATTGAGGTCAAGTATTAAATTATGAAACAAGTTTATAAAAGAAAATAAATTTATAAAAGTTAAACTTGTTCTTTGATGTAAAAGTAAATCAAAATTTTAAAAATATAAATTGAATTTATTCTCAAATTTAAAATGTTCAAGATGATTTCTTTAGTAAGTAATTATCTTAATTAAATTTTGAATTTCAAATTAAAAGAGTGTTTGAATTTAAGTATTAATCGAAGTTTTTAAGTAAATCTTAAAATAATGTTTTAATAACAAAGTTTCCAAAATTATATTGAAAATAAGTTTGAATTAGATAGTTATAATGTTTTAAATTTTAAAATTGATTTCTTAATGCTATATTTCAAATAAGGTTATGGTTATAGTCTTGTAACCAATAACATAATTTGTTTTCAAGTTATTAAGATTTGATTAATTAATTAATTTATGAAGATAAATATGATTAATTTATTTTGTTATGAACTTATGGATACTTAATTATATGATTTGTTCATAAGTAAAGAATTAGTTAAGATAAATGATTTTCTTAATTAATTTAGGATTTTTAAATATAAGAAGTTGATTAATAAATTATTTAATTAATTTTAAATAATTAGTTAGTCGTTTATTTAATTTTTAATAATCACTTAATTATGAATTAATTAAGTGTAATTACTTAATGAAGTAATTAATGGTTAATTATTGAATGTAATTAAGAATGGAAATTACTTATGGAAGTAATTAATGTAAATTACTCATGGGAGTAATTAAATTGAAGTGATTAATGAATAATCACTTGATGTTATCAATTAAGGAATTGATTAATATAATTGTTTTGAAGTTAATTAATTATGGAGTAATTAATTAATTAAAGAATTAAGAATTATTTAATGATGGGATTAATTACTTGTTAAGTAATTAATTAAGAGAGTAATCATCTTATGGAAGTAATTAGAAGATAATTACTTATGTAAGTAATTAAGGGTTAATTACTTAATTAATTTTAGTTAATTAATTAATGTGATTAATTAATTAATGAATGTGATTAATTTAAGATTAATTACTAAGGGTAATTAACTAAAATTGTAATTAATTAATAAAGTAATTAATTAAGGATTATTTATTAATTTAATTAAATAATAATTACTTAATGAAGTAATTAAAGATTAATTGGATTAATTAGTCAAAGGGTTAATATAATTAAGGAGTTAATTAATTAAGATAAGTAATTACAAGTTATTAATTACTGTTTATAATTAATTAAGACTAATTAATGAGATGATTAATTACAAGTTAATTATTTAATTTATTAAAGGAATTATTAATTAATAAGGATTAATACTTAATATAATTAATTAATTAATCAAGGTTGATTAAGAAAAGTAATTAATTTAAGTGTGATTAATTAATTGTAATTAATTGAGGTTTAATGTAATTAATTATAGTTGATTAATTAATGAAAGTAAATTAAGGATCATTAATTATTGTAATTAATGATAGTAATTAAAGGTTAATTACTGAATATGGTTAAGGATAATTACTTAAATGTAATTAAAAGATAATTAATCAAGGGAGATTAATTAAAGAAGATCAATAAGAGATGATTAATTTATTTATTTGGAATAAATATATGAAGAAGGATTAAGGTAATCCAATTGATTTAGAGTTAATCAATTCTGCTTATGGATGATTGATGATTGATATTGGATGATTGGTTGATACTGGATGATTTGGATATCTATGATATGTGATATGCTGCTTTGTGAGATGAATGGTTGATATGAATTATCTATTGTGATAACGTGATTCATCTATTTGTTTATATCATCCTGGATATAATTTTAACTGTTTAAAACCCTTAAAACAACTTGGATATTAAAATGGCGTTTGGTTTCGGTGAGACCGGGATCGGGTTTCCATATTTGGATATCTGAAAACCACATCGATCCAAATTAAACGTTAGGTCGTGAATCCAAGTGGAGCTTAGTGAAGACTCGAGGTGTAAGAACTATTCATTGGTATAACTCTGAGGGTAATTCCGTGATGAGTTTGACGGTGATAGTACTTACAGATTCGAGATGGTGATTTAGAGTGCAAGGGCTATGGTCGTTGACTCTGAGGGTGATTCCAAAATGAGTGCAACGAGATAGTGCCTTCGGTTTCGTTCGAACCCGGAACGAACTTGTATGGATTGAATGCTTTCAGAACATCGTCAGGTGGACGTTGAGCATTCTAAGATAGATGTGTTCTATAAAGGTAATCGCAGCCTCAAGCCTCATCAACCGAGGATGGCTAAAATAGGGGAGGTGCAGCAAGGCTAGGTAGGTAGCACCCATTTTAGGGTGAGGTCATTACTGTCTGGAGGTCCCTTTTTATTTCGGCTTTGTGGGTGGTTGGTCGCGCCAACCACGAGGTGATCTTACTCGGGACTGTTCAGTAAGGAATGGCCCCGGCTTTATGATGCAAGGGATTGGGCGTAATCCTCGGTACGGTGATCTTGGCCACGTATTGTGACAGGCGGTATCTCGGTAGCCCTGCCATTGATGGAAACTCATTCTTCCTACGAGACCCTACGGTTTTGTTTGTATTACCCACTTTTGTGGCTAGTAGCTGGAATTTAATAATGTAACAATTTCGGCTATTTCTTATTTACTTGAAAACCCTAGACACTATTATAATATCACTGGATTTCCTATCAAATGTTTTGGTTAGCGTAAGGTAAAAACTTTTCCATGTTTATGTGTGGGAAGTCTTACGTGATACCTTTTCGTTTCAAAGGTTTTTCTAAAGTTAAGCAATTTTAACCCGTTTACTCACACCAGACCCCTGTCTGACCCGAGTGTTTATTTTCTGTTTTATTAAACTCTTGGGTACTCATATTATGTACGAGTAGTCAAGTGATCCAAGTTAGCTTGACGAATTCTGAAGGAGTAATGGAGCAGGAAGCTTCCACATGTAGATATATTATGGTTCCGCTGTGTTTGTGTTGTATCTGTATCTTGTGATCTTGAGTTGTATAGTTAGACAGATGTTTATAACTGTCTAATATGTGTTGTATAAGTTGTGTACTCTGATGTAATATGATACTATGTAATATTTTATGTGATATATTATATTTCATTCGTTCCGCTGTGAGTTCTTGATGTTGTTGTGTTTCTTCCTTATTTTTTCTTCTTCTATCCCTTTCTTTCTTAATTCGTGATGCGACTTTCTGCTGATAGAAAGTTGGGTCGCTACAGCTTGCAACACATATAACTTGCTAATCGTAGTATCATGTGGATTTGAAATGTATATTACTTTTGTATATGCACTTAACCATTATTCTAATGCAAAATAATTATGGGCTGACATTATAAATGAAAGTGAAATATAAAACTTAGCTTCTATGCACATGCCTATGTTTCGCATATGCTAGTATTATTTGTTGAATCCAAGGTTGCAAAACTAATTTATATACTGTGCCAAAATGTAATAGCAATAAAGCAAACTCCCTTCAAAGTTTAGCAAGTTAACATCATGACTATAAGAGGTATTATAAGGAATTTGTGCATTTCTTCGTATTCCTGACACCACATGTCTGTGTTTTACATAGGCTAGTAGCATTTTTGAAATCATTGTTAAAAGGCTTACTTGTATACTAACTGTCTTGATTGTAATAGCAATAAAACTGACTCTCGTTATAATTCAGTAAGTGAACATAATTATAGTAAACTAAACATAATCAGGCCACCACTATATAATTGCATAGCAGAACTTAGAAATATAGAGTTTTTTTCCTTAGAATAAGAGTGTTACTTTTTTATTAGAATAAGACTGCTACAACATTCATTTTGACGTCTGTGGAGGTTGAACCCATGACCTCTATAACATAGCCTAGAGCGCACTACCACTCATCGTTCGAGCTAGTGGTCTTGACCGTAATAATTAATTTTAATCTTAAAATATCTTTATGCAAGCAAAATATATAATGACTAACAATTCAAGGCATATTAACTTACCAAACTCAAAGGGACAATATGTCAGCTTTTCCTAGACCACCCGTATTTTATTGGGAATCATTCTAAAGTGATAAAAAAAATATTTTTTTATTTTAAAAAGCACATTCATGCTAGGCAAAGACAAATGCTGGGTATGTAATCACTAAGAGTAGTCACCTGGTACAAATAGTAGGATATGACTTGTAAAACTGAAGCAGTAAAATCAATCAACACCGTTAGGCGCTGTAACAACCCATATTTTGATAATTAAAAATATTAAATTTAATAAGGTTTTGGGCTTTAATATTGTTAGAAATTAAAATTTATTAAATTGAATCTTATTAGATTCGAAATTTTGACTTTAAGATAAATCTTAAAACAAATAATTTAATGCGATAAAACATATAATTGGCTAATATTGATTGAATGTAATTGACTTTAACGTAATTTCAATCAATTTAAATAATAAAGGTTAATAAGGAATAGAATAAATGATGTATAAATTGATGTAATCTTATGTTATTAATTGCAATAGGTTTTAATATGGAGTATGAAATCAATTATTTTGTACGTAAATTTATTAACCTTTGTTTGTAAAGAAAAGTTAATAGATATAGATTATTAACGTATAACCATTGTTTCATTTATTTTCTTATTATTAAATCAGTTAGAAATTTATTTGGTAATTAATGGAGAATTAACGTAATTAAAATATTACAATTGATATAAGAAGAAACGTTAACTGTTGAGTGGTGAGTGTAAAACTTATGTCAATCAATTGCATAAGGGAATACTTGATTTAATAATAAGAATGTAAATCAAAATAAAAGGATTTGTTTGAAATTTAAATATATAATGAACAGGTTTGATTACATTTGTAATTAAATGATGGAATTAAATTAGTATATAGATATCGGGTTTAACATAGAAAATTGGATTTCAAAGGAAACAATTGGATTAATTATCTTCCCTGTATTAGGGTATGTTTTGAGATTTAATCATTGTAAGTAATAGTAATTATATCTTGCCATTAATACGAGATAGAAGTAAATGGTAATTAATTAATGATATGTGCAACATATGTTTTATGTTAAAAATATAATGAGAATTTCATTGAGAAATATTACGTTCAAATTGTAAGCACTTAAATTTGGTACAAATATAATGATAATATGAAATTAATAGATAAAGAAAAGAAATGATGTGGTTGTACGAAGTATTATTTCTGTGACTCTTTAATGGGATAATCTTTAATATAAGTTGGTTTAATGAAAAGAACATTTATTATCAAATAAAATGGACCTTTCATTTGTGAATGTAGTTTTAATTTCATTAAAATAAAGAATAGAATGATTGATTTAAAGAAAGAAATATAAGTATATTTGAACTGTGTTTTAGCATATAGATGGATTACAAGAGTGGAAAATAATTTATTCAAGTAAGTTATTTATTTCTCTACTGTATAAGCAACAAATTTATAAATGTGCTTAAATGACAAAAGGAAACAATTATTCTATTTTTCATCCATTTTAGTTGTCTGTTTTGAAATTTAACTTATAAGTAACTGTAATTAATATAATTGAAATATTTCAATGAGAAGAGAAGAAAACGTTGACTGCAATTAATAGATTTAATAAAAGAAACGCATCTTATGTGTTAAACAGGAAGGATGTTTTAATGGAAATAAAAGATCATTTTGGGAAAACCAAATTGAACGTTTTCATTTTTATGGTAAGTAATTTTATTTATTATGCATAGATAAAAAAATTAAATGCGTACAAATTTGAATATTATTTGAGTTAATGAAGTCAATTTGGTTACGTTTCACAAATTGAATTTCAAAAAGGTTGTGCGATGTACATGGTCCCTTCATTTCTTTTGTTATTAATTGTTGCATGTTTTGAGACGTATAAAAATAAAACTTTCATTTTGAACAAGAATGATTTTGGATAAAAAAATTGAATTTTAGAATAACATACACACACACACGCACATTAATATTCAAACTTTTAAATATATCAGAGGGTTCATGGTTGTGTAAATATCGTGGAATCAATTAGAAATTACTTTTTTTTACAGTTGTACATCGATTACATAAGTTTATATTCATTTTTCCATTTTATATATGGTTGAAATTTGTAAATGGGTTGCATTAATGCGACCATTACAGTAATTAAAAAGTAAAGTAAATCATTTTTATAGTGCACAGGTTGATATATATTCATTAATCAATAAAATTTGTTTGAGTAACGTAAATAAATATATATTGAATGTTTCATTAATTGATTGGTTGATTGTTAATTGATTGATTGAGTTAATGTAGTGTGCACATATATTAGCATAAAACAAATGTTTTAATATGGAATTTAATAATGTAAATATATGTATATTTGGGTTTATTGATATAAATTAATTGGAGCAAGTTTTGGAATGTGGACCCAAAAGGTTTGTTTATAGGAAATAGGTGGTCCCTTCATTAACTTTACATTTATTATCACCTTGCAATCTCTCTCTTTTCGTTTTCAAGTAGTCTAATAATTAAACTACTCATTCATTTCCTATAAATTAATGGTTGCTTCATTTGATTTATTTATAATTAATAATTTCCACATTCTTTTCATTTGTTTCTCCTTTATTCGTTTGCTCTTTTTAAATGCTTTACCCGAAGTTTTTTCCTTTTCTGTTTTTTTCGTTTTTAATGCGAACATCCAAATTAATATGCATGCCCTCTAATTAGCATTTACTATTTTCCGTTTCAAAAGTTTATTTTGCTTATGCATCATTAGTTCTTGTAGCTTCCTTTCATTCGCAATTCTCGAAGCTTCATATTTAAAACGGAAGATTTATTTTTATCTTTATTGATATATTTATTCCTTTAGTTTACATCTTTCAATACTACATTTTAGGGCTATTCATATTTTTACTTTATTTCAATTCCTAGTTTGTTTATATATACCTTATTAGAGTTTCATTTTTTTTCCATCTTCATTCCTGTAGCCTCATTTCTAATCTCATCTTCTGTAGCTTCATTTTTCCAAATAAAATTTTCATCTCATTTCTTTTCACTCTTCACCTTCCTCATTCCCTTTTCTTTTTTTTAAATCTCCTTCCTTTTTTTTTGCGCTTCATTTTTATGCTTTTTTTATTCTTCTTCAAATCTTCTTCTTCTTTTTCAAAGCTTCCTTTTCTTTTTCAATTCTTCATCTCTTTAAATTTTCTTCTTCTTTTCCAAGCATTCTTCTTTTTCCAAATCCTTTTTTTCATATCCAGATCTATACAAACTTCTCTGTCTCTTTCAAAACATTCCAAAAAAAAAGATTAAGAAAGCAAGGAAATAAATCAAAAGGAGGAAGTAGTAGCGGATTCAAATCCGACTAGACAAGGGAAATCCAAAAGGTGAGTGTTTAAACTCACTCACGAAATACTAAAATTTTGTTGCAAGTTAAACCAGGTCATATAGTGATAAATTTTTGATTGTTGGTTTGGAATATTTATAAATATTTAATTTGAATAGCTAAATTCCAATATGTGATGACTAATAATTACTGTGAGATGTTATTGAATTGGTTGATTTGTTGAATTGATTGATTTGAAAGTTGAATGGATTGTGCTTGAATGTATATTTGTTCATTTATTTGATATATCCTTGTTATCACCCTACAGTTTATTGTATCTATTTAAATTTTCATATTGATTATTTGCACGCTGAATAAGGATGTAAAACCCATGAATTTCAAGTATTTACATCAGAGGAAAAATAGTATATTTAGATTTACTATTTGAACCATAAAAATAATTTTGGGAAGTAAACTGTCGTTACCTTACTTGAAAGTTTTCAAAATTAAATTTTGAAACATTGGGAAGTTTCCAAAAAAGTGAATATTGAAACTTTGGAACATTTTTATAAATCAAATCTCTAAAACTATGAAATTTAACTGGGAATTGTTCTGTAAATTTGAAATTTACTAGAATGGATCTATTGTGAAATCCATTTTATTTTGAATATGGAAATAATAACATTTCCAGAAATTTGAACCTTCAAAAAATGTAGTTATCTACATTCCTTATTTCATATACTTTTGATTTAATTTGCATAAGAATTTTAGTTCTGACTCGAGTGTATTATCTTCCTTTATGCTCGGGTCAGCCTTAGTTTTTCAGCATTGAAGACTATTTCTGGTGGACGAAGACGAAGATTCGGTATATTATTGCTATTTATTATTCCACTACATTCTGTGTTCCGCTGCATTATTGGTTATTTATGATATATGTATAACTCTGATTTGAATTTGTGAAAGTGTAATCAAATGTTATTTGTAAAACAGCTTCATGAACTATTTATTTGATTATTATATTTTGTCATTATGCTGCGAGATTCTGTATTTTGTTTTTCTCTTTCCTTTTTTTTTTCTTATTTACCCCATTAATAATCCTCCCTTTTGAATGGTTTGATTTTGACATGTGTGGTTTATTGTTGATTTGAACCAAATAAAGGGTGGATCGTTACAGTTAGTATCAGAGCTTAGGTTTAGACATACCTTAGCCTGTTTGGGGTTAACTCATTAGAGATAGGGTAGTAATACCCTAGAATGAGTTGTCTGAGTGTATATATGAGAGCGCGTATTTGTTAGTGTTATAAACATGTTTTATATAAATTTTGAAATGAAATTATTTTTCCTAATATTATATGATATATATAAAGGAATAAATTTTTAAGACTAGTATAGTTATTTGTTAGGTGTTTGATTTATGAAATGGTAATATTTAATTATTATCATTTTGTTGACTTGTTGTATTTAATCAAATTACAAACATTGGTTAATTATTGTTGATTGAATCAATGGACTAAACATGAGTTTAATAATGGTGTATTAAAGAGAATAAAATGAATAATTAGGATATTTGTTTATGAAATTGAAATGTTGATGTGAATTTTGTTGTTTGTTGACATGTAGTTTCACCTATTGGAAAAAATGGAATATTTGGATATTTTGGATAATCGACACCCTTTTGTATTAGTATATAAGTGAAACTTGATAATTAGGTTGAATTATATAGTTGAATTGATAACCTTAATTTGAAAGCAAGTAAAATAAGGTTTAATTTGTTATATCTATGTTTAGTAAATGAATGGAATTGGGGTATACATTCTTGGCATGAAATGTAATAATATACAAGTGTGTACTTTAAGCCTTTGGATCTTTAAATTGAAATTGTGATTAAGGAAATGTTGTAAATACAATTAAATTGGAAAAATATGTTTATAAACTTAATTAACATTTACGAAACTTGTCATAAATAAATTTGAAGGTAAAGGTGAAACTAAATGGAATAGGCAATATGAATTAAAAGTGAAATGATTTCAAATAAAGCCCGGACTTGTAAATTGTTATGAAATAAATAGATGTTGCAATAAATGGTTATAAATAAAGCTGTGATAACTTTAAACTCAAACAATATCTTATAAAAAGGAATTAAGTTTTATAAATTGGTCGTAAAGAAATTCCTTATGAAATGATTTGCAAATAAATTAGTTTTAAATGAGAAATATTACGTGTGAAATGAATGTAATTTAAATTAAAGAGAAATATAAGCAATATTATGAGAATGGATATATTAATGTTTATATTAGATGGAGAAATTCTGTGAAACAAATACTAACGTATGAAGTGATATTTGTGTTAATCGATGAGATTAAAAATGAATTTAATTGAAATGAAATTGTGATGAAACAAATTGGAATAATTACATAAGTTGTATGTATATTATTTTATTCGCAAAATTAATTTAATCCGAATTTGAGTACACAAGTTCTATGTGAATTACATCACTTCGTGTTGAGATTTTTCATTTGATTATTGATGGTGAATATTTGATATGGATTTTTGGTTTGATTATAGAATTCTCTATCATAGTATATAGCTATGCAAGGAGAATGATGGTTTCTAGTCAAGAAACCATATCGAAGTCCGCATTAGGGAAGTTAAATGGACAACACTAGTTCGAAAGCTAACTTGTGTGATCGAGCGAGCGATCGAATGTGAATTTGCGAAATGATGACATACGTACATCTTATGTTCTAATATTATTGATATGCTTTGGCGCTGAAATTGAAAGCTGTGGGGTTGGATATCTTCATAATTTAAATTGAAATTTTCTTCTATGCAAAACTACTATTGATTTAAAACCATTTTTACAAAACTATTTCTTTTATTTTTCTTATACAAACTATCTTATTCTATTTTATTTACCAAATTATTTTATAAACTATTTCACAAAACTATTTTATGTACAAAACTATTTTACAAACTATTTTACACAACCGTTTTATATACAAAAATACATAATTATTCTAAATTCAAAATCTTTTATAAACCAAAGATGTTCAATTCTATATGGCTTTTCATACAGCGAAATTTATTTTGGAAATTTTTATTCTTGTATAAGATGGACTTTGTATAAGTACAAGTGATTTTGAAACAGTTGATTTTGGAAGGTATTCGATCTGAAGAGATAAATTTTATATATAACAGAATTTATATAAGAATGATTTGATATATTCGAGATTATTGATTTGGAAAGTATTCGATTTGAAAATGGAATCCTATATATAATGGACTTTATATAAGTATGATATTTGAAAGTGATTTGAAAAGGTGCTATATGATATATATTTTCGAAGTAAAGATATGGAAAGTGCCTTCTGCTTGATATCCGCTTTGTGGCCACATCGTGGATTCATCCTATCGATATTATTCTCTCTGATTTTCGGTTTTCCGGATGTAATACTCGAGTGTTCCCACCGTGGCGTAACCCATGGTTTTTTTTCTCTCGCGACTGCATAGCGCAATTTCCTGGCTAAGTCTGGCCTAGGGGTACGGATTGTTTCCTGGGGGATCTAGGCGTAACCATTGTGTATCCTGCAATCTGTGTAGGTCGCGAATAGTAGCGAAACTTCCTGGCTGAGACAGCCTAGGGGTACGGATTGTTTCCTGGGGAACCCAGGCGTAACCATTGTTTAAAGTGCACTCTACTAGTCATCATGGCGTAACTCGCAGGGCTGAGAAAGCTTACGGATACGGATTGTTTTCTGAGGGATCCAGGCTTAACCATTGTGTATCTGCGAACCATGGTCGGACAAAGGTTTTGGTTTGGTTGTTTTGTTTGGATTGTACTTTCCATATCTGTTTTAAAGGTTTTTCAAGTATTTTCACTGGGCGTTGAAACAAGTCTACTAAGTACTTGAAGAATTCTAGCTTTCCGCCTGATCAACAGATGGCCAAAGTCTGCAAGAACGAGGATAAACTTGTTGAAATATCGAGTTATAAAAGTATTTTCGAAAGAAAATTTTATTTCGATATAATAGTATTTTATTATAAAGGTATTTATTATAAAGTATTTTTCCCAACAAAGAAATTTTGAATTAATATTTGAAATTTAAAATTTTATGGTTTGATTTAACGATTCGTGCCCGGTACTATTCTTTTGAATCTGCCTTATCGGCTCAGCTTTAGTTGTTCACCTATATTCTGTTTCCAAAATCTACCTTCCTTTCCTTTTTGAATATAATCTTTAAAATATTTTTTATTTATATACTACATGGTTTAATAGAAAATTATAAATATTTTGGAAGTTATTAATTAAATAAAAATATTTAAAGCAAATGATTATTGATTTATTAATAATGTTTGCAAAGTGTCTTGAGGTAAATTAATAAATTTATGAATTATGGATTTAATGCTTTCAAATAACTTCCTTGTAAATGTAACTAATGATGTGAATAATTCTTTCCAAATAGTTTTCATATGTTTATAAAGGTGTCATTTAAACATATAAATGTTACTTATAAAGGAAGCAGGAAATTTTACAAATGGGTTTTGAAAAATTTTAAAGTACTAAAGATAATTGAATTGCAAATGAAGCTTTCAAATGAATATCGCAAGTAAAATTTATATAAGTTTCTTTGAATGTAGAATTTAAAGATATTATATAAATGGGAAAAAAAATTGATTTGCGAAGTTTATTTATAGCAATATACTTGAAAAATAAATTTGAATCCCTATGTTGGAAGTATAGTTTGAAATATTTACTTGATTTCAAAGTACTAATAGTAAAGTTTATAGGTTTATTTACTATTTAAATTTTGTATTAGAATATTCATTTTGAAACAAGTGTTTAAATTAATTATGAAGGAATGAAATTTTATACTTTAATTTAGAAATTTAATGTAAGATTTGAGTATACTATTAGTTTCAGTTTAATAATATTGAGTTTATACTTATTTTAAAAATAATGAGTCTAATAAATTTTTTGGATTTAAGGAACCCTATTTTAAAGCTTATTATAATGTTTGATATAAATTTCAAACATTGTTTTAGACTTTTGAAAAATCTTTGCATAATGCTTTGAGGATGTTTTAAATATATCTTATATTTTTACTAAGTTAATGAGGTTAAATGTTTTAACTAAATTTTTAGATATGTTGAAATATTTCTTTTCTTTTCAAGGGAAAATACCAAAAAACTTAAATTTTTATTCAATAACCGAATGGAGTTATTTTCAAATTTATATTAAATTTAAATATGTAAGTTAAATTGTTTATAAATTGATCATTTTGAATAAAATATTTCAAACTCCTCGATTCCATCTTGTTCCTTTTCGAGGACAAAAAAGTTTTGAGTGGGGGAGACTATAACAACCCATATTTTGATAATTAAAAATATTAAATTTAATAAGGTTTTGGGCTTTAATATTGTTAGAAATTAAAATTTATGATTTATTAAATTGAATCTTATTAGATTCGAAATTTTGACTTTAAGATAAATCTTAAAACAAATAATTTAATGAAATAAAACATATAATTGGCTAATATTGATTGAATGTAATTGACTTTAACGTAATTTCAATCAATTTAAATAATAAAGGTTAATAAGGAATAGAATAAATGATGTATAAATTTATGTAATCTTATGTTATTAATTGCAATTGGTTTTAATATGGAGTATGAAATCAATTATTTTGTACGTAAATTTATTAACCTTTGTTTGTAAAGAATAAGTTAATAGATATAGATTATTAACGTATAACCATTGTTTCATTCATTTTCTTATTATTAAATCGGTTAGAAATTTATTCGGTAATTAATGGAGAATTAACGTAATTAAAATATTACAATTGATATAAGAAGAAACGTTAACTGTTGAATGGTGAGTGTAAAACTTATGTCAATCGATTGCATAAGGGAATAGTTGATTTAATAATAAGAATGTAAATCAAAATAAAAGGATTTGTTTGAAATTTAAATATATAATGTACAGGTTTTATTACATTTGTAATTAAATGATGGAATTAAATTAGTATATAGATATTAGGTTTAACATAGAAAATTGGATTTCAAAGGAAACAATTGGATTAATTATCTTCCCTGTATTAGGGTATGTTTTGAGATTTAATCATTGTAATTAATAGTAATTATATCTTGCCATTAATAGGAGATAGAAGTAAATGGCAATTAATTAATGATATGTGCAACATATGTTTTATGTTAAAAATATAATGAGAATTTCATTGAGAAATATTACGTTCAAATTGTAAGCACTTAAATTTGGTACAAATATAATGATAATATGAAATTAATTGATAAAGAAATGATGTGGTTGTACAAAGTATTATTTCTGTGACTCTTTAATGGGATAATCTTTAAATATAAGTTGGTTTAATGTAAAGAACATTTATTATCAAATAAAATGGACCTTTCATTTGTGAATGTAGTTTAATTTCATTAAAATAAAGAATAGAATGATTGATTTAAAGGAAGAAATATAAGTATATTTGAACTGTGTTTTAGCATACAGATGGATTACAAGAGTGGAAAAATAATTTATTTAAGTAAGTTATTTATTTCTCTACTGTATAAGCAACAAATTTATAAATGTGCTTAAATGACTAAAGGAAACAATTATTCTATTTTTCATCCATTTTAGTTGTCTGTTTTGAAATTTAACTTTATAAGTAACTGTAATTAATATAATTGAAATATTTCAATGAGAAGGGAAGAAAACGTTGACTGCAATTAATAGATTTAATAAAAGAAACGCATCTTTCGTGTTAAACAGGATGGATGTTTTAATGGAAATAAAAGATCATTTTGGGAAAACCAAATTGAACGTTTTCATTTTTATGGTAAGTAATTTTATTTATTATGCATAGATAAAAATATTGAATGCGTACAAATTTGAATATTATTTGAGTTAATGAAGTCAATTTGGTTACGTTTCACAAATTGAATTTCAAAAAGGTTGTGCGATGTACATGGTCCCTTCATTTCTTTTGTTATTAACTGTTGCATGTTTTGAGACGTATAAAAATAAAACTTTCATTTTGAACAAGAATGATTTTGGATAAAAAAAATTGAATTTTAGAATAACATATACACACACGCACATTAATATTCAAACTTTTAAATATATCAAAGGGTTCATGGTTGTGTAAATATCGTGGAATCAATTAGAAATTACTTTTTTTTACAGTTGTACATCGATTACATAAGTTTATATTCATTTTTCCATTTTATATATGGTTAAAATTTGTAAATGGGTTGCATTAATGCGACCATTACAGTAATTAAAAAGTAAAGTAAATCATTTTTATAGTGCATAGGTTGATATATATATTCATTAATTAATAAAATTTGTTTGAGTGACGTAAATAAATATATATTGAATGTTTGATTAATTGATTGGTTGATTGTTAATTGATTGATTGAGTTAATGTAGTGTGCACATATATTAGCATAAAGCAAATGTTTTAATATGGAATTTAATAATGTAAATATATGTATATTTGGGTTTATTGATATAAATTAATTGGAGCAAGTTTTGGAATGTGGACCCAAAAGGTTTGTTTATAGGAAATAGGTGGTCCCTTCATTTACTTTACATTTATTATCACCTTGCAATCTCTCTCTTTCCGTTTTCAAGTAGTCTAATAATTAACCTACTCATTCATTTCTTATAAATTAATGGTTGCTTCATTTGATTTATTTATAATTAATAATTTCCACATTCTTTTCATTTGTTTCTCCTTTATTCGTTTGCTCTTTTTAAATGCTATACCTGAAGTTTTTTCCTTTTCTGTTTTTTTTTGGTTTTTAATGCGAACATCCAAATTAATATGCATGCCCTCTAATTAGCATTTACTATTTTCCGTTTCAAAAGTTTATTTTTCTTATGCATCATTAGTTCTTGTAGCTTCCTTTCATTCGCAATTCTTGAAGCTTCATATTTAAAATGGAAGATTTATTTTTATCTTCATTGATATATTTATTCCTTTAGTTTACATCTTTCAATACTACATTTTAGGGCTATTCATATTTTTACTTTATTTCAATTCCTAGTTTGTTTATATATACCTTATTAGCTTTTCATTTTTTTTTCCATCTTCATTCCTGTAGCCTCATTTCTAATCTCATCTTTTGTAGCTTCATTTTTCCAAATAAAATTTTCATCTCATTTCTTTTCACTCTTCACCTTCCTCATTCCCTTTTCTTTTTTTAAAATCTCCTTCTTCTCTTTTTTTGCGCTTCATTTTTATGATTTTTTTATTCTTCTTCAAATCTACTTCTTCTTTTTCAAAGCTTTCTTTTCTTTTTCAATTCTTCATCTCTTTAAATTTTCTTCTTCTTTTCCAAGTATTCTTCTTTTTTCAAATCCTTTTCTTCATATCCAGATCTATACAAACTTCTCTGTCTCTTCCAACACATTCCAAAAAAAAGATTAAGATAGCAAAGAAATAGATCAAAGGAGGAAGTAGTAGAGGATTCAAATCCGACTAGACAAGGGAAATCCAAAAGGTGAGTGTTTAAACTCACTCACGAAATACTAAAATTTTGTTGCAAGTTAAACCAGGTCATATAGTGATAAATTTTTGATTGTTGGCTTGGAATATTTATAAATATTTAATTTGAATAGCTAAATTCCAATATGTGATGACTAATAATTACTGTGACATGTTATTGAATTGGTTGATTTGTTGAATTGATTGATTTGAATGTTGAATGGATTGTGCTTGAATGTATATTTGTTCATTTATTTGATATATCCTTGTTATCACCCTATAGTTTATTGTAATTATTTAAATTTTCATATTGATTATTTGCACACTGAATAAGGATGTAAAACCCATGAATTTCAAGTATTTACATCATAGGAAAAATAGTATGTTTATATTTACTATTTGAACCATAAAAATGATTTTGGGAAGTAATCTGTCATTACCTTACTTGAAAGTTTTCAAAATTAAATTTTGAAACATTGGGAAGTTTCCAAAAAAGTGAATATTGAAACTTTGGAACATTTTTATAAATCAAATCTCTAAAACTATGAAATTTAACTGGGAATTTTTCTGTAAATTTGAAATTTACTAGAATGGATCTATTGTGAAATCCATTTTATTTTGAACATGGAAATAATAACATTTCCAGAAATTTGAACCTTCAAAAAATATAGTTATCTGCATTCCTTATTTCATATACTTTTGATTTAATTTGCATAAGCATTTTAGTTCCGACTCGAGTGTATTATCTTCCTTTATGCTCGGGTCAGCCTGAGTTTTTCAGCATTGAAGACTATTTCTGGTGGACGAAGATGAAGATTCAGTATATTATTGCTATTTATTATTCCACTACATTCTGTGTTCCGCTGCATTATTGGTTATTTATGATATATGTATAACTCTGATTTGAATTTGTAAAAGTGTAATCAAATGTTATTTGTAAAACAGCATCATGAACTGTTTATTTGATTATTATATTTTGTCGTTACGCTGCGAGATTCTGTATTTTGTTTTTCTCTTTCCTTTTTTTTTCTTATTTACCCCATTAACAATCCTCCCTTTTGAATGGTTTGATTCTGACATGTGTGGTTTATTGTTGATTTGAACCATCTAAAAGGGTGGGTCGTTACAGGCGCTATCCTGATGGAAATCTCAAAACACATGGTAGGTGCACAATCAAGAAGGGAAGAATAGATAAAGCCGTGATCCTTGCAGCATAGCTAGTTTGGATATCGGTTGTGACACCAGATCCTACATATAAGTGAGTGATACCATCATTTGTTAAAAGAATGAACAAAAGAAGCAACAAGAAAGAGGAAGAGTTGATGTCAAACAGTACAAAATTGAAAAAATTAATAAAAATAGATAGATATAAAAAAATAGCACGGTATCAAAATATTGTATAGCTACAAAATGAGAGAAATAATAGAAATATGGCCCTTGTTATTCAAAAATTATTAATCTCCTTGTTGAGATCAACTTAACAAAGAGCCTAGCATCATAATGGCATTCAAATTGAAAGATTTCATTCCTATATATATTTGATATAAATGACAAACTATAGAAGTGAAATTAATTTGATTCGGATTGAAAAGCCAATATTGAGTAACATATTTTTTCCAATTTGTATGAAGTATATTGGAAAGCAGTTATTAAATTCGCAGTATATTGGAAAGCGTACAAGTAAACAAAAGGAAGCATGACTTCGTAATATAACGTTTAGCATATTATAACAGTCAACTTAAGTACATTAATAAATTGGAAAACAATTATTGAATGTCAAAAATAAAAGCAAATTAATACTATAACTTACCTAAAAGGCTGAATCTCTTGGTGTCTTGTAAATCTATAGAAGTTGAATTTCCAGAAAGATCGGTTTTGGCAACAACAATACATGAACCCCCATAATATCGTTAAAAGCATGACAGTGGAACCAACCAGTAAACCAATTCCAATCAAGACCTAACTTTGAGCAGTTTCTTTACTTCTAGAAAGCTCGGACACTACAAAAGGCAATGCATGGCATTTTATTCACGACTACAAATAGATAAATTATGCGCACTAACAGCAAATTTTCATTATATAAAAATAATAGTGGGAGCAACATAAAATCAACATTTCATACATATAATCAGGGTCACTTCAGTTCAAACTCATGAGTTCACGTATAATATAAACAGTGTGTTCACCTATGCCAGATCTACGATGAGTTGAAGTAAAATCCAATTTATATACTTAACATTACACAATATGGAATAATATACAGCAAGTATTATTTCTAACAAACAAAAAATATTAATCTAAATCAATAGAATAGTTTTTTCTCGTTCACAATGTGTATCCATAGGAATTCCCAAAAACAATTAGTATCACTTTAGAACATTAGAAAATGACTTACATTTCTTTCCAATATAGTGATTAGTATATCCTCAAACACCAAAATTTTTGGAAGAGAAACATATTATACAAATGATTTCATCAATATAGAAATAAATCAAACGTGGTAAAAAAATTTGGTGCGTTTCCAAAGAAAATCATCCAAAAAACTAAAGAATATAAGTTGATTAAATAAATATTTTGAAGGGTAATAATTATAAGAGGAACACGATATGCAATCACAGTGCTAGCCTGCTTAACTTAGTTGGCTGTTAAAAAATTAAATAAAATAGGAATTCAACAATTAATCGACATAATTCTGAAATATAAAATTGTAAATCATTACAAATAAATAAAGCATGCAAAAAAATCAATTTATAGCGAAATTAGTGCACGTCTTTTTAAAATAGACCATTATAAGAAATGAAAGCAAAAAAAAGAACATAAGAACCAAAGCTAAAAATTTCTAATTAAAACCTATAAA
This sequence comes from Allium cepa, assembly GCA_030765085.1. Taxonomy (NCBI): domain Eukaryota; kingdom Viridiplantae; phylum Streptophyta; class Magnoliopsida; order Asparagales; family Amaryllidaceae; genus Allium; species Allium cepa. The sequence continues at coordinate 628,263,701 of CM060941.1, forward strand.
CTTGATAAACCTTCAAATAATCAATTTCAATCATCATTGAACAATAATATCATACTGAAAAGTAAATAAATCGCCTACCAAAACAGATGCAACTGAAAGGTTTTAGATAAATGTTGATAGTGGAGGAAGCGTGGATAGGAAACGAGCAAATGTGGGTGAAAGTAGCAAAATGGTGGAAGCGGAGACGAGGTAGAAGAGGGAGTTGGAGAAGGAGGTAGTTGTGGATGTGTCTGCATATGAGAACCAGGGTTATGGAAGGAGTGAGAAGAGGGAAATGAAAAATGGATGGTGTGGAAACTAAAAAGGTGCGGGAACTATAAAAATAAGGACCGCGGTTTTGCTAATATTAAATTCTATTTTGGATGCGTTTCTTTTGGGAGAGAAATGTAGGTAATTGCATTTCTACAACAAACATTGTCATAAATTGCAACTAATACCTACTTTTCTTGTAGTAATCTGATCTTTCAAATTGACATAGTCCTTAGATCTGAATTATTTCATTGAAAGAGAATAGTAGAATTCCTAGAGCTTTTGTAATTTGTGGACCATTGCCCCTTTATTTATAATGTTGGCAATTTCTAATTGGGAATTGCCCCGGTATCTACACATTAATACTATGACAATTATACATGTAAGCCTTTTAACTTTGATTCATAATTTGATCACTTTAATTAGAATTTGTTAGCACCAAAATTGGTCACTAACACCCTTAGAAAGATTGTGTAGAGAGATTAATGAAGAAAGTAAATTAAAACAGAGAATAGAGTGTAAATTTAAATACAGAGAATAAGAACACCAAATTTATAGTGGTTCGGCGTAACTGCCTACATCCACTTTGAGGTTGATTTCCATTGATTTCCTTGACGGGTGATTACAGATACAATCCGTTTTTAGTTACTAGAATACAATTGCAAAGTAAAAGAAATAAGTCTGGAATGAGTCTTGGAAATGGCAGAGTCTCCCCAGTGTTCTCTCAAATCTCCATTTTCTGTGACCCTGCCTCTCTCTTTATAGACAAAGGTGGGTTGGACTTCCTTGGTGGGCCTGATAGCTGAATAACTCGGTCCAAATAGGATAAGTCCTGTACGTCGAACCGAGCGTGTCGAACGGTTGAAGGCCGACCCCACCTTTTCATGCCGAGTGATCTCTTTGTTGTGTGGTAGTTGTAGGCCGAGCGACAATCGAGGCCAGACGTGCTGGGGAGAACGCTGAACGTCTTTGATTACCGAATATTCTTGGGAGCCCGAACGTTCCTTGTGCCGGACGATGTGATGCCGAGCAGTATAGAATGTTCGTTTGCCAGGCCGAACGTCCGGAGATGCCGAGCATACTTTACGCCGAGTGTTCCTTGTAGGTTGAACGTTTACTTTGGCCTAACGTTCACTTTGGCCGAACGTACCTTGTGCCGGGCGCTCCTTCTAGACCGTATGCTTACTTTAGGCCGAACGCGCTTGGGAGACCGAGTATCCTTCGGATTCCGAACGTGCCTGGGAGACCGCACCATCTAGGTTCACCGAACGATAACTTCGGTCGAGCATGCTCGGGTGGCCGAGCGATCTTTGATCTTCGAATGATCTTAGGTCGAGCGCCTCTTTTTGATCGAACGGTATTCAATGCTAGGCGCATCTTGATGCCGAACGAGGGGGGTAGTCTGAGTACTAAGTTGCCCGGTCAATTCCTTGGGAAACACTTGCCCCCTAAAGTGTATCACGTGACCGAACGTGATACACTTTGATCGAACCTTGGTCATCAACCTTGTGGGTCACATGGTCCTTTTGGCCGAATGTTGTAGAGAGGGCCGAGCGATACATGTCACCCCGAGTGACTCCGTATGCCGAACAATCTAGCCGAACGAGATAAGTGCCGAACGAGATGAGTGTCGAACGATAGCCTAGGCCGAACAAACCGAGATAGCCGAACGAGATGAGTACCGAACGATATCGCCTTGACCGGAAAAACCGGTCATAACCTCTTCAACTTCTTCTTCTCTCTTATAAAACTTGGCGCCTCCCTCTTCTTTTCCTTTTCACTTTTATTTCATCCATCCTTCAAGAGTTCACGATTTCGCTTGCTAACCCGATATCAAGAGGCTAATCAATCCCTCCTAACTTCGCTTTTACGAATAGGTATAATCTCTTTCATCTATCCCCTATCCATGGTTAAACTTAGAGTCGTAGGTTTGTGGGTCGAACTTCGACCCTTATGACTGTAGGTAAGGAGGAACGATTTGAGGCGAGTTCGGTAGGGGTCGTGGTTAGTTGTGTGTCGGTCTATCGTAGTTCCCTCATGCCGAACAAGATTGGAGGAAGAGAAGGTGGAGGAGGAGCAGGAGGTAGTGGGGATGCCGAATGGCACGTCCTAGTACAACTTGCCGAACGCTTGGACCTTGCTGTTCGGCAGAGGATGGTGGACGAAAGGGAAGGATTTTAGGGCGGAGTGCCGGACGATGAGCTCGGCATAATTCTGGTTCGGTATGACACATCACATGCCGAATGGTAGGAAGGAAGGTTTTGGGAGGATGCATGAGTTAGCGGAGAGGTTAATGAGTGTGGCTTCGGCCGAATGGGATTTTGACCGAACTGTTCTCTACCGAGCGTTAATCGGTACGAACTGTAGTTAGGCCGAACGATAGTTGTAGGTCGTACGATAACTTCGCCGAGTAACAGCTTAGCCGGACAAACGTCAACGCTGAACCATATATGAATGCCGAACAAACGTGTTGAACAATGCATAGCCGAACCACATATAAATGTCGAGCATACTTTATTGGCCGAACATGACCTAAGCCGAATGAACGTAAATGCCGACCATACTCTATTGGCCGAACACAACTTAAACCGACGAAACAATTGCCTTGCCCAATTTCATAACTGGGTAAGGACAGAAACTCCAGGATACTTGTATATCGAACTAATTTGGACAATAACCTTTCCAATTGATATAAACCTGAATTTTACTTGACGTAATCGGATAACTTTCTCTAGCGTTTTCTGAACCTGAAAGTGTAATCGCCATAAGGAAGGCTTTTGGAGACGGTCAACGATGACGGTCTTCGGAGGTGGTGATTTTAAGTTTAGTTTTTTTATTAGTAACCCTGCGACTTCCAAATTTTCAATGCTCACACACGATTGATTTCACTAGTTCACATACCACGTGGGGGGATTATTCGTGTTTTTAATTCTAACATCGATCATTTTTCGAGTATAGTTCACACAGGTGTTTTGTCAGATCCGCTATTTATTGAAGATGTCTAGAAGATCCAGCTCTGCCACTATCTCAGACAGGCCCGGGCCGTGTTCCAAACAAGGGGGCGTAGACATTTCTAACCCGTCGACCTCCCCCGCTCATCAATTTTTCCCTGATACCCTGGAGTCGACGATTCTCTTTGATAATCCGATCGATTCACAGGCTTCGAAGATTAACGAAGCTGCGCTCCGACGAATATGTTCGATTCATGGAATCCCTTTCGCCGACGTGTTGGTTCCGTCGGGCTGTGATCGTCCACACCTGCCCCTAGTCGGATACACCACTTATAACAAGTTCATGTGCTAGGTGGGCAGCGTGCCCCCGTTTAATTCTTTTCTCCGGGACGTGCTACAACATATCGACGTTGCCCCGTCGCAGCTACACCCCAACGGAAAAGCGTTCATATATGGACTTACCTCCTCTTCATGGTCATCTTCTCTAGACCTCCAACTCCCAGCGACATCAGATATATTTACATGATTAAGAAGCGGAAGGATAGCCCCTCTTTCGTGTTCCTCGAGCCGTATCACAAGCGCCAAATCCTAACCGGAGCGTGGAGCAAGTTTTCCCTATACAAACAGGAATGGTTCTATGTGCGCTGCCCTCCCAGCTACGCGAGGAGATGGGTTGAAGGAAGTAAGTCTTCTTCTTTGAATGGTGCTCATGTCTTTATCGATGCTATGCTTTTCCTAACTCTTGTTTTATCTTTCCAGATGTCTGTACCCGTCCTGAGGACCGTGGTCACTCTAAGGCTGTTGAAGCTATTAGGGCTCTTCCTGCCGAAGAACGAGACATTCAAACTCTCATCTCGAATGAATCGTTGTCGAGGTTCGGACTGTTAGCCGAAGGTCATCGGGTGAGTCTTCCCGAGGGCGTCTCCGCTCCTAAGCCCAAATCTGGTAAAGGGAAAAAGTTGGCTAGATCGTCATCATGCCACACCCCCGGTGCACAGGAGGAGGGGGAGATCAAAGAAGGTGAGGCCCCTGAAAAAAGGTGAGAATGTGGGTCCCACTCCGGATCCACTGGTCGAGGTGCACGATATTGAGACGTCATCTTCCACTTCGAAGGGAAAAAAGAAGTTAATGTATAGGATAAGGAAGGAGAAGGTTGGCGGAACTTCCAAAGTTACGCTCATCCTGGTAGAGAAAGAGGCTTCTTCACAGCAAGTGGAAAGTTCTTTAAAGGGCTTTTCGAATCTCTCCATCCCCGATGATCTGCTTAACTATGACTTTGGCGATCTGGAGCATTCAAATTCGATTCGCCCGTCAGAGGCGATGTGGGCATTCCATCCCAAAGTCAGGGAGAGAAAACCCCTGTTAGCAAGGCTACTGGTCCGTCGGGGGGAAACACTAGGACACATACGAACACTTGCACTTCAAGTCTCACTTAGATTTTTTTTTATAACTCCTCTTGCTAATTCGCTGTTATTTGAATTTCGTGCAGGTGACATGTGCCGCTCGCACAGATTCGATCGTCTCCGTGGTTCTTCTATTTTTCATCCGTCTGGACGGGACTCGGGTCCCGAGAGACGTAGAGATAGAGATGGTGATGGTGGTGGGGACCGTCATTCTCGGGACTCGTCATCTCGAAAGAAATCGTATTACCAGCCCAAGCATCACCGACACCCCCTTCTCATTTGGGGCAAAGCAAGGATCAGCCTGGTTACAAGGGGTCACAGTCTGATATCCCCCGAGATCAACGCTCTGATTCTTTTTCCACTCGACAGTCCCAAGATTCTCATAGAAGGGGCGAACTTGCAAAGCCATCTCCTCCTGCTCCTGCATCGGATCCCACAGTATCAGAGAGACTGAACGAGCTCAAGGCCACATTTCCCAAGATCTGCTTCGATGGGTTGAAGTTCCTTCCGGCGATTCATCCTGTACCCAGAGATGTTAAGCAGAATGCCATTGCCTGTACCAACGACGTCTGTGTTCAACATGACGCATTCGTCCACCTAGCTGAGAAACTTTCCAAGTCTCTGTTAAGCGCCAGCATGAAATAGACCGTTTGAAACTTGAGGCTACCCATGGTAAAAACATCATTAAGGCCCAGGACGAAGAAATCGCCACTTATAAATCTGAACTCGAGGCCGCCCATCGGAGTTCCAGGGATACTGCTGAGGCCGTCACTCGCTTGGAATCAACTCATAAGAAAGAGCTTGACGAGGCAGTTCAACGATGTAGGGTTTGGCCTTGGAAAAGGACTCCGTTCAAAAGGAAAGGGATGCGCTCAGTGCTCGGGTCAAGGAACTTGAAGAGCTTCTCCATAGAGAGAGAGAGGAGAAAACGGCTACCCAAGAAGAGTCACAGCGATACTGTGACGAGTTCGTCGCCACCCGACTTTTAACAGAACAACTCGAGGGCGAGCTATCAAGGGTTGAGATGTTAAGGAGTGAGGCTTGTGAGGAGGGAAAGAGGACGACGATGACTGACATCGATTCCCGTCTTGAGGCAGCCAGGGAGGAAGGTAGAGAGGAGATCAAAACTGCGTTCGACCAACTCATTGCCGAATTCAACGCCCGCGTGCTCATGCACCGTGACCTAACTTTTTTGGGCGATGGCTATCTTGAATCGTTGTTCGAGGCATGGGAAACCTTAATTCAGATTAGGAAGGCCGAGCGCGGTGTCGAGGAGGTTGACGAGGAGGTTTTTATAAAGGAATTTCTGAAGGGAAATGAGCCTTCGGACCTATTGACGGCCAAGGCCCTTTACTGCAAAGGCTCCCCTGGAGGAAAGGGAAAGAAGTTGTCGCCAGTCCATCCGAGGCCGAGTCTCCTGTTCACGTGCCTTCCCAGCCGGCCGGTCGGCCGACACTTGATCCTTTTGAAGAGCACATTGGCTATGATCCGGAAGCCCCCGTCCCGGGCGTTCATGTTTTGTCTCCTATCCCGGAGGGCGAAACTCCTTTGACGGCAGAGAGTTTGCCAGGGCCTGGTAAATAACCTTCCACTTTGAGATTTTGAAAGTCGTCATTCTTTGTGAAGTACTATTGCATTCTAATGCTTATCTTTTCTGATTTTGTGCAGGTCGTTCTGACCTCGATCCCACTCCGAGGAGCGATGTCGCCAAGGAGGTGGAAAAGTCCGGTGAGGGTGCTCATGCTGGTGAGGTTCCTGGGCCAGATGCTCAAGTGATCGGAGCGATTGACGAAGGCAAGTCCGATTCCTCCTCTGGGAGTTATGAAGTAGAAGTCACAGGCGCCTCTGAGCATACATCTGAATTGAGCATGAAAGAGAGGCTCGAAAAAGAGAAAAAAGATACAGCCAAGGTCAAGGTTAAGCCGCGTGAGGTAGACCTAGACGATCCCTTGAACAAGCCATTGAAGGTCATCCTCCTGGCAGGTCCAAGCCCTTGGACGTTCCCCCTACTTCTTCAGTTATTACTCCTCCATCAAGGAAAGGTTCTAAGGGTAAACGCTCTGGGGAAGAGTCGTTCGGGAAGAAGTTGAAGAAGCACAAGAAATGACTATTGTCCTCGTTCAACGAGAGTCAATTTAAGCTGTGTAATGATTTTTTTGTAATTTTTGTAAATAGACTGCTGACTCCGAATTTTGAAGTACTTGTAGCAGAAGACTTTTCCTGAATAGAGTTTAATTTCTTTTTCTATCTTTTCAAAAGATTCTTATTATTCGGTTTTCCTTGTGATCGTGATTCGAATCCATGCTGTTGCGCGTACCATAGACTTCTTGATTTGTCTTCACACGGCCCGTTGATTCTCTGAGAGTTATTTGTTTTCCTCCTATGCTTCAAGCACTTAGAATCATTTTTTAATCTGCACAACGGGAACTTGGAATATCCCAGTCCGCATTCTAGGGACTTGGAGAATTTTTACCGTTTATACTCGAGCTCATGCTCCGGGGACTTCGAGTACTCCAGTCCGCATTCTGGGGACTTGGAGATTTTTACTCGTTTATACTCGAGTCCGCGCTCTGGGGACTTAGAGTACTCCAGTCCGCACTCCGGGGACTTGGAGATTTTTATTCGTTTATACTCGAGTCCGCGCTCCGGGGACATGGAGTACTTTAGTCCGCGCTCTGGGGACTTGGAGATTTTTATTCGTTTATACTCGAGTCCGCGCTGTGGGGACATAGAGTACTCCAGTCCGCACTCCGGGGACTTAGAGATTTTTATTCGTTTTTACTCGAGTCCGCAATCTGAGGACCTAGAGTACTCCAGTCCGCACTCCGGGGACTTGGAGATTTTATTCGTTTATACTCGAGTCCGCGCTCCGGGGACTTAGAGTACTACAGTCCGTACTTCGAGGACTTGGAGATTTTTACTCGTTTATACTCAAGTCCGTGTTCTGGGGACTTTGAGTGCTTCAGTCCGCACTCTGGAGACTTGGAGATTTTTATTCATTTATACTCGAGTCCGCGCTCTGGGGACTTGGAGTACTCCAGTCCGCACTTCGGGGACTTGGAGATTTTTATTCGTTTATACTCGAGTCCGAGCTCTGGGGACTTGGAGTACTCCAGTACGCACTCCGGAGACTTGGAGATTTTTTATTCGTTTATACGCGAGTCCGTGCTCCGGGGACTTAGAGTACTCCAGTCCGCACTCTGGGGACTTGAAGATTTTTTATTCGTTTATACTCGACTCCGCGCTTCGGGGACTTAGAGTACTCCAGTCCGCACTCCGGGGACTTGGAGATTTTTTATTCGTTTATATTCGAGTCCACGCTCTGGGGACTTGGAGTACTCCAGTCCGCACTTCGGGGACTTGGAGATTTTTTATTCGTTTGTACTAGAGTCCGCGCTCCGGGGACTTAGAGTAATCCAGTCCGCACTCTGCGGACTTGGAGATTTTTTATTCGTTTATACTCGAGTCCGCGCTCCGGGGACTTTGAGTACTCCAGACCGCACTCCAGGGACTTGGAGATTTTTTATTCGTTTATACTCGAGTCCGCACTATTGGGACTTCGTGTACTGCCATCCGCACTCCGGGGACTTGGAGATTTTTTATTCGTTTATACTCGAGTCCGCACTCTGGGGACTTCGAGTACTCCCGTCCGCGCTCCGGGAACTTGGAGATTTTTTATTCGTTTATACTTGAATCCGCACTCCAGGGACTTCGAGTACTCCCGTCCGCACTCCGGGGACTTGGAGATTTTGAACCGTTTTGAGCGTTCGTACGCCAGCCAGAATGATATAATTGTAATTGCTTGCCACAGGATTATCATACGCAGAAACATTAATCATTCATGAAAAATATGGCTTCAAGCCTTTATTAATGAAAGCACTAGACTGTTTTATTACATGCCAAGAACTAGGAATGAAAACATACTGGAAATAGATGCAATTACTGAAGAAGGAAACAGACTAGGTGTAATAACGCTGTAAGTGCTCGCTGTTCCATGCTCGGGGGAGTGTCGCACTATCGACGGTTGCTAGCTGAAAGTTCCTTCTCCAAGCTTCCGTTCGATGACGATGGACCTTCCCATGCAGAATCATCTGAGATGGAGTTGGAAAGACTCGTTTCAAAACGAGATCTCCCACATCAAAGGTTCTTGGTTAGACTTTTTCATTATAATATCTAGCGACTCGGAGTCTGTATGAGGCCACTTTCAAATCATCTTCTTCGTGTTTTTCATCAATGAAGTCCAATGATTCCAGTAAGAGATCCTGGTTCGTTGCAGGGTCGTAATAAGTTACCCGATGTGATGGAACCTCAAGTTCCAAGGGTATGACAGCTTCTGTGCCATATGCCAATGCGAATGGAGTGTGGCCAGTCGCAGTTTTGTGGGTAGTTCTATAAGCCCAAAGCGTCATCAGGAGTTCATCTACCCACTTGCCTCTATCCTTTTCCAAACGCTTTTTTAATATGGACTTGATTATTTTGTTTACGGCTTCCACCGGTCCATTCGCCTATGGGTGAGCAACTGTTGCAAATCTTTTCTCAATGCCACATTTCTGACAATTTTCTTTGAACTTCTTGCTTTCGAATTGAGTTCCATTGTCTGTTATGATGGTCCGTCACATTGAAGTGAATCACTCTCGAACTAAACACATTGATATCCGTCATCATTTTCTTCGAGATAATATTGAAAAAAGAAATATATGTCTTGAATATGTCCATACTGACAATCAATTAGCGGACATTTTTACTAAGCCGCTGCTCGAATCTAATTTTATTAGATTACGAAGAGAGCTTGGTTTAATTTCAAGAAAAAATCTTGACTAAGCAATTACTAATGTACACCTTCTCTTTTGGTTATTCTCTTATAATTTTTGTTTAAACTAAACTAATGTCTTTTCTCCTAGTAACCGTATCTTTTACTTAACCTATTTTTATATTAAATATTAGCCATTGCTTTATTTAATGGTTAAATTCACTTTACTTATTTTTTTGTGATCATTCTTTACTTTCTTATCTTATAAATTCAGTTTTAAAAAGAAAAGCTATTTTTAGACTTACAAAAAATTTTCTGCTTATATTTTCTTGGTTAAAATTTCTCAGTAACTCACATCCATAGGTTATACATAACAAACTTATATATAAATTTGCAAACATTTTATATTTTGTTCATCCTTTCTTTTTATCAAACCATAATATTCTATACAACGTACACTATGGCTCATATTTGTGACAAATGTGCTCAAGAAACATACATTTCAATTACGAGTTCTGAATCGGAGGAGTTTTATTCTCCTACAACTCCAAAACAAAAATCAAGTTGTCATCATCAATGCTCTTGTATGTCTGATAAAACTCCAAATTCAAAACGAGTGAAGCGGACACTATTCTATTCTCCTCGTACCAAAGCTCAAATCGATGAGATACACCACTACCAGAAACATCAGATAGACCTTCAGAGACAACTCCATTACGGGAAAAGTCAACTTTATCACGAGCAACAACGGACGTCGGCCCGGTTGTCTGTTTTAGAAAAGTTGGCAACATTTTTCTGCGGTTCCAACAAACATGACGTGCATGAACCAATGCCGTCTAGGCCATCAACATCTAAAAGTCCTAACTCATGGGATCGGAACTATGAAAAGAATGAAGGAGCTCAGAAACAATGGAGTCCATGGTCGAATCGTATTGAAGGAAACAACGATAATTCTAATGACGAACTTTCTCATTAGATTTATATATAGTTGTTATATATTTATCTATCTCTTGTAATGACGGTTATATTTTGTATTACGTATAAAATATAATATATATATAGGTTAATATATAATAAAAACTTGAAAAAGACTTAAATGTCACAAACAGACCAGGACCGGTCGACCGCCCCTGTTATAGCCGGTCGACCGTTTGCTCTCTGGTTGAAAACGGTCGACCGGCCAAAAATAGGTGGTCGACCGGTTACGCATTTTTCAGTTTTTTTTTATATAACCCTATACGTTACTTTTCCCTCTACCCTCATTCACTCTCTACTCAAACTATTCTCTTACCCCAAATCACAAACCCTAGTTCCCATTCTTCAATTCCCAAATCACAAATCCTCCAACAATGGCTCCTCCTCAAAAGAAATCAAAGAAAGGAGCAACCTCTGAAACTTCATCTCTTACCATCTCCGTCAAAAAATGGCTTCAAACTCCAATTGCTGTAACACGATGGAATCAAATGACAAATTACAAGTTTCATCCAGGATCTTTCATCAAATTTGATGATTTCACGGCTTACGGAGTTTGGAGGTTAGCCGATAATGCCAACATTACTCCATTGATAGATTTTTCGGCAAATAGTGTGGAGATAAATCATTTAATGATTAAATTATTTTACGCCAACATGAATCTTGATGAATATCAACCTGATAATCCAAACGGCGTCATCTGGTCTATGGTCTGTGGAAAGCAAATTTTTCTTACTCATGCTAGAATTGCCTCTATACTTGTTATACCAAATCGAGACGAAGAATTTTCATCTACCTTCTGCGAAGTTTTCACTCGAAATAGTACAAGTCATCAGTTTATAGAAGACAATAGTGATGGCACTAAGTCTATTGGACTTCGACCGACAGCAAGGTTACTTCATCGGGTCTTGATGCATTCTCTTTTTCCTAGACTTGGAAATTATGATGCAGTGTACAAAGAAAACTTCAAGGCACTCTATGCTATCTATGGTGAAATCCAAATCAATTGGGTTCACATGCTTTTTGATGAAATTCTCAAGGTAAATAATTCAACCCGGCCTCATTTCTTCTATAATGAATATATCATGAGACTTTTGTTAGCTTGTGGGGTCAATCCTCCTGATTCTGCAACTTCAACACCAAAATGCATTGATTCCATAACCATCAAAAGAATGAAGCTTCCTCCACCTTATCTTGAGATTATGCCTTTTGAAGAATGGCAACAACGAGGACCGAGAAAACAAAGAGCAACTTCCTCTCGACCTCGTTCCGATGAGGTGAAACTTTTAAGATCAAAGTCATCAACAAAAGAATCTCTTGAAACCATTGCGCGTAATCAATTTCTGCTTGAATCTCGTCTCAAGCGTATGGACTCTAAAATTGATAAGCGCTTCAATAAGGTCAAGTCGTTCTTCGGTATGCTATGGGACGCTATATCATGTTCCTCATCCACCTCTGTTCAAGCACAAGACCCAGGAAAACGTCCTGCTGCTCCAGTTTTCACATGGACATCATCTGACGAGGGCGAATCGTCTAGAGGGAACAATGATGAGGAGGAAGAAGAAGAAGAAGATGATGATGATGACGACGATGATGAAGAGGAGATTCGATCTGCTTCATCCTAGATTCTATTATGTTTTAGCTCTTTAAAAACATTCATCGACACTTGTACTAAATAGTGTCGTTATTTATGTTTTTCAATTGACATTATGTTCTGTAGTAAACTCTGTTATGTTTTTGATGTGTTAATGATTTATTTTTTTATGCATATCATATTCATTCTATGCATATCATATTCTAGAATCTGTTACTCCTTTTTGTCGATGACAAAGGGGGAGAAAGGGGCTAACAATTGTTTGCAGGATAAGAATTCAAAGGAAGAGATCACATACTCAGGGGGAGATTCAGATTTGCAGATATATATATTGTCATCAATCAAAAAGGGGGAGAATGTTGAGTCACAAGTTTTATGAAGTTTTTGATCTATGACAAAGAAATAAAGGCGATCGACAAAACAAGGTCATTAGAGATATATATGGTACTCTAGATTATAGGTTGATTATTTGTTGTTGTAATAGTAATAAATTTGTTAAAATCTATCCTCAAATAATCATGCATATCAAGGAAATCAATATATATACAAATAAATTATAGTTGCATATAGTTGCACAATTCATTGTGCAATTTTACAGGGACCGGTCGACCGGTCATTATAGGTGCGGTCGACCGTTCCTGTGTAAATTGCACAGTGAACGTGCACACATGCACATAACGTATATATATTTTGAATTCCTGTCTACTGGTCACTTTTTAGCCTGTCGACCGTTTTTGAACAGAAAGCAATTTTTTCAAAAGACACTTCTCTTCTCCAAAGGTTGCATCTCTTAATCTTTCACCAAAGATCATATCTCTTAATGGCAAAGAGTTACAACCATTCTTGTCTATATAAACTAATCCAATTCGTTGATTAAGAACAATGATTTCATATATTCTTTTAATCTAATCTCTGATCTCAATTCTATATTATAAAAGCTCTAAATTATTTATTGAATCTTTGAAACTATTTCATATCCTTTGATTCAATAATATACTTTCCTTAATCTTTTCAAAACATCATATCGCATACTTTGAGGATAAGATTATAGGAAGGGTGTACTGCTAGTGACAAATCCGTGTTTTCAAGAACACAAGTTGTCAACAACAATTGTATTTGTTCTTTTGTTGAAGTCCTCTGTGTTGTAAGAGGCAAGTGTTGAAGTCCTCAGTATATTAGAGGCGTGAAATCCCGTTCGGTTGTTCGGGTGTTGTAAACCTGTTCCTCCGGGTGAAGCGAGGTAGTTAATAAGTGAAAATCCAGATAGAAGTCTGGGACTGGACGTAGGACGGTGCTCCGAACCAGTATAAAAATCTCTGGTGTGATTTTTCTATTTTCTATTTACAATGCTATTATCATCTATTTCCGCATTTGTATTGTAATCCATATTACACGATCCGTGTATACTATATTAGCACATATAATTGTATACACACCGCACTGTCATGACCCTGTGACTGCTCGGTTCATCTGGCAGAGTGAATTCAGCGATGAAGTCAACTAGTGCTTGTCCTTGTATGGCCCTTCGCGGCAGTAGGCAATTTCGAACTGACTCAACTCAATATTCCATTTTAACATCCTTCCGGAAGTTTCCGGTCGTTGGAGTACTTGTCGCAAGGGTTGGTCAATGTACAAACCGATTGAATGTGCTTGAAAGTAGGGACGAAGCTTGCGTGACGCAATCACCAAGCAATAGGCGAGTTTCTCAATCTTTGGATAATTCCTTTCCGCCCCCGTCAAGCGTTTACCAGCATAGTAAACTGGCCTTTGAACTCGGTCTTCCTCGCGGACCAAGGCTGTGCTGATGGCATGCTGGGAGATAGCCAAGTACACGTACAACGTCTCGTAGTCTACTGGTTTCGATAGTACCGGGGGACTTTCTAAGTGCCTTACGAGAGCCCGAAATTCTTCCTCACAGTCGAACGTCCATTTGAAGTTTCTCTTTCCTTTCTTTATAACGTTGAAGAAGGGAATACACTTGTCAGTGGCTCTGGATATGAATCGACTTAGCGCAGCCACTTTTCCATTCAGGCTTTGCACCTGCTTTATGGTTCTGGGTACCTGTATATCTCGGATAGCCTGGATCTTCTCCGGGTTAGCTTCAATCCCTCGCGCGTTCACAATGAAACCCAAGAACTTTCCTGAAGCTACACCGAATGAACACTTCAGAGGATTGATCTTCATCCCATAGTGCCTGAGTATATCGAACATCTCTGCTAAGTCTCGGATGTGGTCGTTTGACTGCCGCGACTTCACAAGCATGTCATCCACATAGACCTCCATTGTTTTCCCAATCTGATCTTTGAACATTCGATTTACCAGACGTTGATAAGTTGCTCCTGCATTTTTTAATCCGAAGGGCATTACTACGTAGCAATACAACCCGATGTTCATGACAATGCTGGTGTGTTCTTGGTCCGGGATGTGCATCGGAATTTGATTGTAACCAGAGTATGCGTCCATAAATGATAGTAACTCGTGTCCGGCTGTTGAATCGACCAGTTGGTCAATCCTTGGTAATGGAAAGCTATCCTTCGGGCATGCTTTGTTTAAATCAGAGTAATCGACACAAGTTTTCATTTTCCATTTGCTTTCTTTACTAACACCGGGTTAGATACACATTCAGGGTAGAGGACATCGCGGACGAACCCGTTGGTTTTTAGTTTGTCCACCTATTCTTTGAGAGCTGCGGACCTCTCTGGGTCCATGCCTCTCCTTTTCTGTTTCACAGGGACATGTTTCGGGTCTATGTTCAACATATGACTCGCAATTGCATGAGAAATCCCGTACATATCAGAATGTGTCCAAGCAAAAACATCAAGGTTCGCTCGGAGGAAATCAATGAGGTTTTCAGCTGCTACGGTGTCTAGCTGTGATCCTATTTTAAGAATTCGTGATAGGTCGTTGCAGCTAACTGAGATGTCAATGGTCAGTTCGGCCGATGCTGCATTTGTTTCCTTGGGTTCCCCATCATCATCTCTCGGATCTATGTCTTTATGGATCCGAGATTGTCGCCCGAGCCAGGGCTCGGGCACTAGTTGTCAATCATCAGAATTTTGGATGCGGACTGAGCTGTCCACAACCTTTCCTTTCTCCCTACGTTGCGCCTCTCTGAGCTCAGCCACATAGCATGCACGACCGGTTGCCTGATCACCGTGCACTACTCCTACTCCTTTGTTCGTGGGAAATTTTAATGTCAAACACCATGGGGCCATGGCTGCCCTGAATTCCGCCAGGGCTGGACGTCCCAAGAACACGTTGTATGGGGAATCAACATCCAGCACTATGAATGGTAGGATTTACACTCTCCTGCGTTCACCTTGCCCCAGTTCGACTGTAATTCCACATATCCCATGGCATCAGTTGCCACGCCGTTAAAGCCATGGATCCTGGCTTTGGATGGTTTAAAATCCTTGGTTTCCAGTTTCATTTGGTCATATGCCTTCCGGAAGATGATGTTAACGGAACTTCCACAATCAATTAGAATTCTCTTTACGAATGTCGGGCCGATGGTCGTGGATATGGCAATTGGGTCGATAGTAGGGGCTCTACCTTATCCGCATCTCTGCTCCTGAACACGATGCCATCATTCATCGTGCGCTGCTGCTTTGCAGGAGTTCCATCCTCTACATTCGAACAACACTCATGATCCGCATGTCTCAGAGAGTTAGCATATCGTTCCATCTCCTGCCAATTCTTATCCGCAGAGTGAGGTCCGCCAGCAATCGTGTTAATGACCAATCTACCCACAGTTCGAGTAGGCTGTTCTTGTTGGTGTGGGGCTGGCCCTCGCCAACAAGAACAGCCTACTCGAACTGTGGGTCTTTGACAAATTCCTGTAGCTTCTTCTGCCTAATCAATTTCTTAATGGCGTCATGAAGATGTCTGCACTCCTCGGTGTTGTGCCCATAAGACTCGTGAAAGCAGCAATACTTTCCAGGCCGCTTCTGCTCCTCTGTTGATTCCTTTGAGCGTGGTTTTCTGTATAGAAAAGTGTTGCAGGTTGATAAGTAGATGTTCTCAAGAGATGCGTTCAGTGGAGTGTATTCGTTGTAGGTTGGGATTCTTGACTTCCATCTCCCCGTTTCCTTCTTCTTTCCGGGATTTCCACCTCTGGATTCTTTAGACTTCCCGGGCTTGTTCTGGACGTTGGCTTGAGTCTTTCCAGGGTTATTGCCAGTTGTCTTCATGGTGACGTTGCTCTTTACAGATTCCTGAACGGGCCCTGGTGCCTTGTCTTTCCTTGTCCATCGAGCTTCTACCCTCCTTATGAACTGATGAGCTTTCGAATAAAAACGCTCCAGTATGGCTGGGGGCTTTCCCGCCAACCAATCTCCAAATTCAGAATCGATATCCACTCCACGCATCACTGCCATCAAAATTGCATGGTCGTTAGGATTGCTCACTTCGGTAGCAGCAACATGAAATCTCTGCAAGTATGCTTTCAGTTTCTCTCCTGGAGCTTGGGTCACACTTGATAAGGACATCACGTCCTTTGGACGAGTGGTGTGTATCCTGAATTGCTCTATGAATTTCATTGCTAATTCGTCGAAGCTGGATATTGATCGTGGGGAAGTCGAGTAGACCACATAGTGGCAATTCCGGATAGAGTAATCGGGAAGCACCTGCACTTGGTTGCGTCATTGGCTCTTGCTGAATCCATCATCCATCCATACCTCATTACATGCTGTCTAGGGTCGGTTTTCCCTTCATAGGCCGGAATGGTGGGCATGCTGAACTTTCTCGGATATTCAGCCTGTAGAATGGGGTCTGTGAAGGGAGTATGGCTTTTCGACACTCCCCAATCTTCATTAGTCAAGCCTTGATTCTCTCTCATCAACTGCCTGATCATAGCTGTCAAGTCCGGGGTTTGTATAGAAGAAGGGAGGTAGGGTTCCGTTCCATGGGCCTGATTTCTAGTAGATCGATCAGTGGCAACTGCTTGTGCATTTTCATCCTTGGGGCATCTACGCTTAGGCGGTTCATCAGCTGAAGTCAAACTATCCTCTTCAGAGTAAGCGACAGGGCTACCTCCAGCATTCTGATGCTACTGCTGAGTAAGCTGAGTTATGAGGTCAGCATTGACTTGCATTTGCTCAGCAAGTTGCTTTCTACTCTCCTTAAGTTCTCTTATCAAGTCATTGAATTCCGCTCGGGAAACAACTTCTGCTTGGTTTTGGTTGGAGGGTCCTGCACCTTGAACAGCTCGCTAATTGCTAGGCCCGATGTAATAACCCGAATTCTGGACATCTGTTAATTGGATAATTAACTAATTTTATTTGGATAAATAGATATCTGAATATATATATAAGTAGATTTGAAACTATAATAATTAAATCAGCATGATGAATCTTATAGTAAATTAATAAATTTAAGTTTAAATACATAATAGTCCAAATTTGAATAAAATTGGATAAAAGGATTTAATGTACGTTTGTAAACATAATACATTTTCTTTATATATATAAAAAGTATAAAAAAAATTAAATAAATTTATGTAAAGGTAGTTTGTAAACATATAAGGATTTAGAACATACTTGTAAAAAAAAAGATATTACATAGATTAAGTAATTAACAAAATACCTTAGACATGAATAAGAATAAAATTTAATAAAGAATATTATATAAAAATACATAAAACATATGTAAACATAATGCACACCTATAAAGATAACACATAAACAAATATGATTTGTGACATTTAAACTTGAGCAATAAATAAATGGGTTATATTCTATTTTTCTTTAAAGATTTATTTGTATAAATTTGAAGAGAAAAAAAAAGGGGAAACATCTATTAAATTACAAATGTATTTACTAATTAGATTAATTAATATAAAGGTTTTAAATGTCATTTTAAATGAATGAATATGAAGTTGTTACAAGTGTTGATTTATTAAGAGTTATAAGAAACACATGTGTGTGTTAAGTAATAATAGATCATGACAAGTGTCACATTTGTAAATTATTTTCCTTAAATTTTAATAAAACAAAATTTTATCTCTAAAAGATTATTACATCTTCATCATTTAAAACTTTTTATCTCATTTTATAAAGAAGCAAAGAAAAAAAAAATCAATCACTCCTTCATCTTCAAAATCTGAAATTCATCAAACCGAAACAATTTTAGATATAAAAAAAGAAAAGAGAGAAGAAATAACCAGCTGAAATCAAAATATACATGGGCAAGATCAACCCAGCAAAAATTCAAATTCAACATGTTGTCTCAAGTACCAATTAAATCAAGCTTCAGAAAAGAAAAAAAAAATAGAGATCAGGCAATTTCCAGGCTACCATGATCAACTAATGCAAGGTGAGTAATCTACTACTCATGTTAAATGCTTAAATCTGTTTGAAATTGATGCTTGTGAGTAAACTTGCATTTAAAAATATCTTTAAATCTAGTTAATACTGGTGATGAATGTAGTACAGGTATGTTTGAATGTGAATGCATTTCTGCATATATGTCTGTGAATACTGCCTTTGTTCTCTGTGTTTAACAGACTTCCTAAACATATTAAAATTCATATCTACCAAACCAATAAGTGTTAGATGAAGATCTGTAAAGGAAAAAGAATTGTAACATGATGATATGAATTTTTAAAATGGTCCTAAGATTTTATATTTAGGAAAAATATAAAAAAATAAGGCAATACCGTAATGATCAAAATACAGTGTAAAAATTTATGTTCATAAATTATAAATTCGATTTTATAACCTGAATTGAATCTGTAAGTGATGAATTTAGGAAATGAACAGTTTTCACAGTTTTAAAACCCAGATTTTCAAAGGCATGGTTCTTCTCGAACCTATGAGTAATTTTTAAAACAAAAAAAAAATATATATACATATATATATAATTCGTTTTGGAACTGCATGTGATGATCTTATGTGTAAAAGTTGAGATATGGTTTACATGTTTATTTTAGCTGGACATATGTATGAAATGCTTGTTCATGTGTGAATATTTGTATATATTTGTCTCTATACTCTGTTATTAGTAACAGGCTCAACTTCCATCACAAAATAACTTCTAATTCCCTAAATAATCAAAAATTAAACTTTGCTTTTGGAAAGAAAAATGTTAATAATAGTAAGTTCTTGTTAACAAAAAAATAAATAAAAATATTCTAAGTAATTTTGTTTGAAAAACATGCTGTAAGTTCAAGAGTTACAGTGTAAATCAGTGATGGGAAAATTCGAATATGATGATTTTCGAATTCATCATTATAGTCAGATTTACCTTCGAGAAATAGGAATTTTAAAAGCCAAATCTTAATTTGTAAGTTGGTGTTGAATGGGTTATCCGAGGTTTATCAAAAAAAGGGTTTTTGATCTTTTCTGATGATTGTTGTGTTCGCGAGTGACGAATTTGAGCCTGGAGGAGGCGAGGGGGTAGGTGTGTAACGACCCAATATTTTCAACCATTCGCATCCGCACATTGTCGGACTTGAATTGTTCAAAATACTGCGTTGTAGAATAAATTTGGCAAAACTCAGAATATACAATAAATAGATCACAGAATCACATACACAGATATCAGAATCTCGCAGCGGAAATTAAAAATTTAGTGGTTCATGAAGCCACTGATATAACTTCAACAAAACAGAACTTACATTGTCTATAATCCTCAATACAAATTTTAAGACATAAATAGAGATAGAGTCTTCAAAGTCTTGAATTCCAGAAAAGATAAAGGCTGAAACAACTTCCAGCAGCGCGAATGATCTACTGAGTGTCCTGGCTACGGAGAAGAAATTGAAGCTGCAACTCAGGCTGACCCGAGCGAAAAATAAAACATAACACTCGAGTCAGGACATACATACTTATATAATGTAAGCTAATTCAAGTGTACTGTAATATAGAGCAAGTAACTTAAAGGATGCTTGGGACCGCCCATCCTCTAAGGATCCGTCAAACTATTTACTATGTAGTATATTGCGCTATTATAATAGTGTCTATTTATAAAATAAACATACTTTTAAATAGCATTAAGGCTTTACATTTTCCACCTTAACACGTAATAGTCCCAGTAGTCCATCCAATATCATAGCTCCTCCTGATCGGGAAGCAACTAGAGGATACCACACGGGCTACGGGAGAAATCTAAACTCGTACAAGGCTCGGTATGGTAGATGACACGGCACAACTAGGCAATGCCAGGGTAGATATACCAATTGCTATCCAGGCTGGTGGAAACGCGTAGCCGCAGTTACCGCCCACCTCGGACTAACTCCCCAAAATCAAAATATAGAGGTGGCCACCGAATCAATCCAAAATCATAGTATAATATCGAAGAGGAGCGTCCGATCAGAGGAATGACCTCATTGGCCTGGAATTGCTCCTGTTTTAGCCACCTTATGCCAACTCACGGGAGTCGGGTCCACGTATTTACCTTACAGGAAACGCCACCACCGACCTACTTCATTCTGGAATCTCCACCGCGTACACGGTTGGTCAAAGTGGTTTTCGGTATCGACAGAGAGTATGTCCATATCCGATCCCGGTCTCTTTGCCAACCCATCGTTATTATAACCCGTGGTCATTTAAAAACAATTTATACTTTAAAACCAGTATAAACATTTCCATTTCAAAACTATAAATACGATATCATTTAAAACCCAAAACAACATGATATCGTTATATTCAAATATAATTCTTTTCCAAAACCATACTGCTTAAAATTTATAATATCTGGAAACCAAATATTTGAATTATACCTTTAAACCATAATATATTGGAAATTTTTCTTTAAAAAAAACATAACTCCCAAAACACAAATGGTTTGGATATAAATGGTTTAACTTTATGGTTACTTTGTAAAGAAGATAATTTACATAGCTTTACAAATATATTTCTTTATTTTAAACCATAATTTAAATATCACTTCATGTTCCCAAGACCATTTCAATTCCTATATATATATCCAATTGGAGTATTAATATTCAAAACTAAGGTTGGATATTTTTTTCTTTCAACAAATTAGTGTTTATTATTTCGTCTTGAATATTCCCATAAATTCCATAGATAAAACTCCAAAATTATGCCATTAAATAATTTCAAAATTTACTTAACACTAGAATGTTCATCTTAAATTTATTAAGAAAAATCCAGTTATAAATCTCATATCTTAAAGGTCTCCAAAACTTAAACATAAATATAATTTATCAAATTCCTTAAATTTCAAAACAATCAAATTCCAGATTCTATAGCACTTAGGAAATGCTACCTAAAGTTACGGGTAAAACTAGTCCAATTTCAAAAGACAGCATTTAAATGCTTTAGTAGATTGTTTAACTTAATAAATATTTCCAAATATAACTTATATATATATTTCTTAACTGAAATCTTATCCTTTCAAAAATCCAGAATTTCCAAAATAAGTTATATTCCAAAATTTTATTCAAATATTTATTTATTTATTTATTAACATTTATAACTCATTCAAAATCAATATAAAATCCTTTAAAGATATTAAATCAAATATTTAACTTCCAAAATAATTTTAAATATTTCAGAAAATATTATAAGGACCACGGGCCTGTATATAGTTTTCTAGCCTAGGTCAAGTGATACGGATTTATATCATTTCAATCCGTAATTTACAAACCCCGGGTTCTATCATTTCAAACCCGCAATCCCAAGTTAACAGTTAAACAGTTAACATAATAATAGCACAGTAATCATCATTTAGGCCTATCATTTCAGCCCACAACAATCTAAATTTAACAGGGAACTTGCAGTGGTGATTTAAGCAGTAAATAAACAATAATATAATATAACTGCAGAAATAATACAACAGATAATAACTGATGAGGTGTCAATTTAAATGGGATTCATCATTCTACGTTATACTACAGACAGATAATATTTAAATAAAATTTTTACACATACACTTGCGATAATTCACAAAATATATGTACATATGTCTGGTGAGGAATACTCACCTTAAACGCTGCAGTGGATCTAAATCAAACACGGTATCTACTTCGAAAAAAAAAAACGGAAAGCACGATCAAACTTCGGCGGATGCAAAGCCTTGACTTAAATCTATAAGATCCAAATACCAAGTATGCGAATTTAAAAATTACGGTCAAAGCAAAATTTCAGAACAACTGGAACGAATAGAATAAAAGAAATTTAGTTCAACTTGCTCGACTACTACAACCCGCTAACCGTCTCAACATATCCTAGGCCCATACTTCAACCGTACGCATGCATAAAATAAATTGAATAAATTGCAAAATAAATTGCAAATTTAATACAATTGATTGAATAAAAAGATGTTATGCACCCAAACAAAACAAATACATGTTTAGACATTATTAAATTATTTCTCACATTTTTAATCATATTTATCATGACCAATTATTTTCATTCTCATATATATTTATTTAAATAAAATGACAATATTGGCAACAAACACAATACTGTTCAAATTATTCGATTTAATCAAATGTAGCCACTAACTGCATTCGAATTCATTAAATAATACTTTATTTCACATACATGTTCATCATGTTTAGGCAAATTATTTCTTCTTTTACTTTTATTATTAAACATTAAAAGGTGATTATTGGTATACATCACCAATATCCTTTTATTAACCATAATAAATACAATCCATTGATATTTATCCACCCAAATTCTCAAATAAGTAGTTAAATTTATTTTTAACCATCTTAAATTTATTTCAACCATTAAAAATTGAAATAAATGTCATTTTATTATATTCACCCAAGATTTATTCATACAATATTGTTTATTTGAATTAAACAACATTTCATATCATTTTCTCCTTATCAATTTATCTTCTCCATTATTAAATTGTAATTCTTTTTTTTTTCTTTCTATGCCTTCCTCTTCAAACTGCACTTATCCAAATCCACAATACCACTAACTACATCATAACTACACTAATTCCATAGTCTAGCTTCCTACAATCAATTTATATCATTTCTTCCAGCCTACTACTAACAAAGTTCTATATGTATTTATAAATGGCACGGCATGATGGGGAAGTAGCGGAGCAAGGAAATCAGAGAACACAAGAAGGAGGAAGGAAAATTGGAAGAAGCAAAGAAATAAACAATGCAAATTATTTACCTGATAGAAGCTTGTACCAGAGAGGGACAAACAAGGAGATATGAAAACTTATGTGAATGAGGCAAAGTATTTATAGATAAACTTGCGAAATAAAAAGGGGAGATAAATAGGCAGGTTTGAAAACGTAAGAAATAAATGCAAGCGTTGATTTTTGAGTGCATGCGTTTAGGCAAGAGATTTATTTCCAGTTCTTCTTGTTTGAACGCTACACGAAAATTGTGATAAATGCATGCGTTGATTTCTCTTTCCAGTTTTATGTTTGAACGATATCACTCTTTTGGATTTTTTTTTTTTAGATAGCTTGCGTGATTTATACCAGTTATAATCTAAATTTAAAGCATGCGTTACTGCAAATTTGAACAGATTTGATTGAGGAAGCAAAACTTGAGCTCTTGCGTGATTTATGGTAAGCAATGAAAAAGCTTTTAACTGAAAAGGCAAAAGTAATAAATGCTTACATAAATATTTACTTGATCAATGGTTCGAAAAATTTATTTATTGCAAAACAAACGCAGTGGAAACAGAGAGATATAATGGGTATGCGAAAATTTGCAAAGATAGGCAAGATTAAATTTTGAATGCATTTAATTTAGGTGAGAGGAAAAATGGCAATTGGAAGAGTTGATATTTTTGTGGATAAGGCTGCGTGAATAAATGAATACAGTGACATGCTCAAGAAACAAATGGTAAGAGGCAAATGTCAAAATGTTAAAAGAATAAAATTTTGTGTCACGCGCAAAGGAAGGCAAATTTGATTTCCAATTTGATTGAATTAAATGAAACGGCAAGAATTGGCAAAGATTTTGGAATCAAAATTTGAAACCCAATAGAAAGCTGTGGAAAAAGGTAACGTTTGCTATAAAACTACTGACTGATATTTTTAATCCATATAGATATTTAAATATGATTTTTAAACTACGCCAAACTGACGTAATACAAAACACCCAACTTTTATAAAAAAAATAACGTTTTTAATTTATACGTTTATTACGTTACTTATACCATAAATTTATGCGCCCTTTAAACGCGAATTTTAACAGTTCATTAACCTACTAAATTCTTCAACATTATTACTTAACAAAATTAAATTGGTTTTCATATATACATGTATACCATATTCACTTTAATATTGCGAATTTAATTATCTTTTAACAAAGTTAAAACTTCAAAACTTTTAATTTTTAAATTAGTTAATTCCCTCTAATTGATTTCCATATTCTTCTAATCAATTAATTCCCCTTTAATTGCCTTTAATTGATTTCAATTGATTACCTTATCCCTTTTAATTACCCTCCTTACTTGATTTCAATTAATTACCATATTACCAATTAATTATCCTCCTTTAATTACATACTCAAATTTGGTTACTAACTTAATTAGTTAATTAACCCTTTTTGTTAATTATCAATCCTGCGACGTCTCACATTAATCCGTCCGCTTTGTAGGCACTGGTAGCCGGACTGGTTACACGGGCAGATTTCTCCTACAAAATGGGGATTAACCTCGTGTCCTCATGCCATTAACCAAAAGAATTAACTTATTTATCTTTCATCAATTTTATTAATTTGCATTAATTATTCAATAAATTAATTCTGGTCAACTACTGAAATTTTACAATTAATTTCTCTATTAATTGTCATAAATTTCTTTTTGAAATATCTATTAATTGTCATTAACTCCATTTTAAAATATCCGTATGTGCCTTTATTCAAGTTTTGAATTGCTAACTAGGAATAAGGTAGATTTATCAAATAAATTGATTGTAAGTTTCATTGTTTTAAATTGCTTAACAATGTTCACTGCTAACATAATTAATATGTCAAAATTGAGAATATTCCACCAACATGATTTGCATGTCATAACCTACCAAATTAACATAATTAATTAACTACTTTAATATGTTACAAATTTTCTCCTTTTCATTATTTTTAGGGAATGGGTATAACAACAGATATTATGATAATATCCAAAACATTTAGTTACCACACACTTCATTATACATTATAAAAATTTCCTTTTTTTTTCTTCTTCTTAAATTTAGTTACAAAAATCATATTAAATTAACGAGTTTAATTCTCTAAATTAAATATTTAAACAATATTGGTAAACACAATTTATATAAATTATATTCCTAAAAACAAAAAAATTAAAAGAAATAAATAGCTAAAAACTAGGGCTGTTACACTCTCCCCCACTTAAGAACTTTTCGTCCTCGAAAAGGAACAAAAGAAAAGAAACAAAGGAAGATAAGCTAGATAAACAAGAACTTTAAACGAATAGTTCCGGATTTGAAGCACGAAGAAGATCTTCTAGAATCGGTTTTACTCTTTTCAGTTCGACCGTCGGTCTATGGGTGGTAAGCGGTGCTCAGGCCCCGATGAGTAACAAAGATTTTTAAAGATTATAGAAAAGATTTCTAAATAGACTGGTATAAGCAATAGCCTCCTCATTCTGTAGCAGATAGGGAAACCAAGGACACTTAAAGATAGTTTGAAAACAATTAAGATAATAAATTTGCAATCATAATGCTTTGAAATCATTAAATTTATAAATATTATCATTTGGAAATCATGCTACTAAAATCATAATACCTTTAAAATAATCTTCATTTATACCTTTTAAATTCAATGCCAAACAATATTCATTTCAAGGTTGAAATATTCCTAAGTTCATTTATAAAAAAAAATTTCCAAAACATTTTATTTTTAGAAACAGCAGCACTCATAATATGCTATAGTAGATATAATAGTATTCCTAATCAGTTTATTATGTACTTAACTCTGAATTTTAACAAATAACCTAACACTTTATTAAAAATACTTATCTTATAAATAAGATATTCCTTCAATAAGTTACCCTTGAATTTCCATTTGAAAACCAATTCTCAATTATCAAAATTTAGTGATATTAGAATACGTCTTAACTATTTATTTAGACATCAATTAAACTATGATTTGAAGATATATAATCCTTACTCCAAAAATATCCCTTTCAAATATATTTTCCTTATTCAAAGATACCTTGTTTATTACACAAACATATTCATTTCAGGAAATAACCTTTTATTAAAATCTCTTGGTTAGATTTACGGCTCCATATTAAATTAATTTGATTATTAAGACATTTGAATAAAATTCCTTAAATTCCTTTTCCTTATTTATCCCCATTAATCTTTTATAACTAAAATTTAAGTGTATAATATTTATTATAACCACTCATAAAATCCTTTTATATTGTATATTATCCAATTACATGTTAACTTTTGAAAATCAAGGTAAGTTATATTAAATGAAATTGGGTGTTATACAAATAAAACTTTCAATTTAATTATCTCCAATTGGAACCTTTTTATTCAAATTTTTGTTATTATATTTATTTTCCTTCCTCAAGATAACTTTAAGAATTAAATTCCTGATTCCCTTCAAACCATTTAGAGATAACTAAATATATATACCTAATATGTCAAATCAAATTTAAATTATATATCTATATATATTAAGTCATACTTTAGAAATTCAAATCAATTAAAATCTCAAGGAAACACTGTAGCCAGACTACAGAATGGTCTTTTCACTTCGAAACTCGAAAATGAATGTCGATGATGCTGCAGTCATCACCGAAATTATTTTCCAGTGACAAAGAGAAAAGCACTAATTTTAAAATTTCTTTGGAAACAAATTTCTATACAAAAATACTTATTACATCCTTTTAAAATTTAAACACAAGGTTTGAAATCATCAGAAATTTAATTCTCAAGTTTTAGTTTTAAATTCATTTCTGTTTCCAAATTAATTTATAACCATTGTTTTATATTCACTTATTTATTAGACAAACACATGGCTTACAACACCATAAATAAAATCAAAACTATTATCTCTTGACAACTAGTTAAATTAATTATAAAATTTTGAAAATTATACTCATATATATAATATTAGATTTTAATTTCGAATATAGGAATAAACTTCTCAAACCAGGATAGAGACTCAAATTTGATGAACTCAAATCAAATAGAATTCAAGATAAATTGAAATCAGAAGATCAGAATAAGGAAACTGGGTAAGTCTATATAAGTCGCGGACAACCTTGACCTAGTCATCCGTGACTTAAAGAGCCATATCGATGTGGTTGGGGTAAATCTACATTTGATCCGAAGAGATAGAATTTGGAATAACCAAAGATACTAGCATATAAACCGAGGATAAATATAAATCTCCGGTGAATCAATGCTAATGGTAAAGGAGTTTCACCCTTTTATTAGAATAATGGCGAGACCGCCAATTTACAATAAAGATCATCCGAAGTGGAGTTATGAGATACTCCAGAATCTAAAGCAGATGAAAAAGTGAGGGATACGAATGAGCTTTGGAACCGTAGGGAATGTTCCAAAATTCGAAAAGAGAGTGGTTCAATCTCGAATGAACGTGATTCTGTAAATCAAATTTACCATACATTCTAAGTTTTGCCTAGAACCAAAGCTCTGATACCAAATGTAACGACCCAATATTTTCAACCATTCGCATCCGCACATTGTCGGACTTGAATTGTTCAAAATACTGCGTTGTAGAATAAATTTGGCAAAACTCAGAATATACAATAAATAGATCACAGAATCACATACACAGATATCAGAATCTCGCAGCGGAAATTAAAAATTTAGTGGTTCATGAAGCCACTGATATAACTTCAACAAAACAGAACTTACATTGTCTATAATCCTCAATACAAATTTTAAGACATAAATAGAGATAGAGTCTTCAAAGTCTTGAATTCCAGAAAAGATAAAGGCTGAAACAACTTCCAGCAGCGCGAATGATCTACTGAGTGTCCTAGCTACGGAGAAGAAATTGAAGCTGCAACTCAGGCTGACCCGAGCGAAAAATAAAACATAACACTCGAGTCAGGACATACATACTTATATAATGTAAGCTAATTCAAGTGTACTGTAATATAGAGCAAGTAACTTAAAGGATGCTTGGGACCGCCCATCCTCTAAGGATCCGTCAAACTATTTACTATGTAGTATATTGCGCTATTATAATAGTGTCTATTTATAAAATAAACATACTTTTAAATAGCATTAAGGCTTTACATTTTCCACCTTAACACGTAATAGTCCCAGTAGTCCATCCAATATCATAGCTCCTCCTGATCGGGAAGCAACTAGAGGATACCACACGGGCTACGGGAGAAATCTAAACTCGTACAAGGCTCGGTATGGTAGATGACACGGCACAACTAGGCAATGCCAGGGTAGATATACCAATTGCTATCCAGGCTGGTGGAAACGCGTAGCCGCAGTTACCGCCCACCTCGGACTAACTCCCCAAAATCAAAATATAGAGGTGGCCACCGAATCAATCCAAAATCATAGTATAATATCGAAGAGGAGCGTCCGATCAGAGGAATGACCTCATTGGCCTGGAATTGCTCCTGTTTTAGCCACCTTATGCCAACTCACGGGAGTCGGGTCCACGTATTTACCTTACAGGAAACGCCACCACCGACCTACTTCATTCTGGAATCTCCACCGCGTACACGGTTGGTCAAAGTGGTTTTCGGTATCGACAGAGAGTATGTCCATATCCGATCCCGGTCTCTTTGCCAACCCATCGTTATTATAACCCGTGGTCATTTAAAAACAATTTATACTTTAAAACCAGTATAAACATTTCCATTTCAAAACTATAAATACGATATCATTTAAAACCCAAAACAACATGATATCGTTATATTCAAATATAATTCTTTTCCAAAACCATACTGCTTAAAATTTATAATATCTGGAAACCAAATATTTGAATTATACCTTTAAACCATAATATATTGGAAATTTTTCTTTAAAAAAAACATAACTCCCAAAACACAAATGGTTTGGATATAAATGGTTTAACTTTATGGTTACTTTGTAAAGAAGATAATTTACATAGCTTTACAAATATATTTCTTTATTTTAAACCATAATTTAAATATCACTTCATGTTCCCAAGACCATTTCAATTCCTATATATATATCCAATTGGAGTATTAATATTCAAAACTAAGGTTGGATATTTTTTTTCTTTCAACAAATTAGTGTTTATTATTTCGTCTTGAATATTCCCATAAATTCCATAGATAAAACTCCAAAATTATGCCATTAAATAATTTCAAAATTTACTTAACACTAGAATGTTCATCTTAAATTTATTAAGAAAAATCCAGTTATAAATCTCATATCTTAAAGGTCTCCAAAACTTAAACATAAATATAATTTATCAAATTCCTTAAATTTCAAAACAATCAAATTCCAGATTCTATAGCACTTAGGAAATGCTACCTAAAGTTACGGGTAAAACTAGTCCAATTTCAAAAGACAGCATTTAAATGCTTTAGTAGATTGTTTAACTTAATAAATATTTCCAAATATAACTTATATATATATTTCTTAACTGAAATCTTATCCTTTCAAAAATCCAGAATTTCCAAAATAAGTTATATTCCAAAATTTTATTCAAATATTTATTTATTTATTTATTAACATTTATAACTCATTCAAAATCAATATAAAATCCTTTAAAGATATTAAATCAAATATTTAACTTCCAAAATAATTTTAAATATTTCAGAAAATATTATAAGGACCACGGGCCTGTATATAGTTTTCTAGCCTAGGTCAAGTGATACGGATTTATATCATTTCAATCCGTAATTTACAAACCCCGGGTTCTATCATTTCAAACCCGCAATCCCAAGTTAACAGTTAAACAGTTAACATAATAATAGCACAGTAATCATCATTTAGGCCTATCATTTCAGCCCACAACAATCTAAATTTAACAGGGAACTTGCAGTGGTGATTTAAGCAGTAAATAAACAATAATATAATATAACTGCAGAAATAATACAACAGATAATAACTGATGAGGTGTCAATTTAAATGGGATTCATCATTCTACGTTATACTACAGACAGATAATATTTAAATAAAATTTTTACACATACACTTGCGATAATTCACAAAATATATGTACATATGTCTGGTGAGGAATACTCACCTTAAACGCTGCAGTGGATCTAAATCAAACACGGTATCTACTTCGAAAAAAAAAACGGAAAGCACGATCAAACTTCGGCGGATGCAAAGCCTTGACTTAAATCTATAAGATCCAAATACCAAGTATGCGAATTTAAAAATTACGGTCAAAGCAAAATTTCAGAACAACTGGAACGAATAGAATAAAAGAAATTTAGTTCAACTTGCTCGACTACTACAACCCGCTAACCGTCTCAACATATCCTAGGCCCATACTTCAACCGTACGCATGCATAAAATAAATTGAATAAATTGCAAAATAAATTGCAAATTTAATACAATTGATTGAATAAAAAGATGTTATGCACCCAAACAAAACAAATACATGTTTAGACATTATTAAATTATTTCTCACATTTTTAATCATATTTATCATGACCAATTATTTTCATTCTCATATATATTTATTTAAATAAAATGACAATATTGGCAACAAACACAATACTGTTCAAATTATTCGATTTAATCAAATGTAGCCACTAACTGCATTCGAATTCATTAAATAATACTTTATTTCACATACATGTTCATCATGTTTAGGCAAATTATTTCTTCTTTTACTTTTATTATTAAACATTAAAAGGTGATTATTGGTATACATCACCAATATCCTTTTATTAACCATAATAAATACAATCCATTGATATTTATCCACCCAAATTCTCAAATAAGTAGTTAAATTTATTTTTAACCATCTTAAATTTATTTCAACCATTAAAAATTGAAATAAATGTCATTTTATTATATTCACCCAAGATTTATTCATACAATATTGTTTATTTGAATTAAACAACATTTCATATCATTTTCTCCTTATCAATTTATCTTCTCCATTATTAAATTGTAATTCTTTTTTTTTCTTTCTATGCCTTCCTCTTCAAACTGCACTTATCCAAATCCACAATACCACTAACTACATCATAACTACACTAATTCCATAGTCTAGCTTCCTACAATCAATTTATATCATTTCTTCCAGCCTACTACTAACAAAGTTCTATATGTATTTATAAATGGCATGGCATGATGGGGAAGTAGCCGAGCAAGGAAATCAGAGAACACAAGAAGGAGGAAGGAAAATTGGAAGAAGCAAAGAAATAAACAATGCAAATTATTTACCTGATAGAAGCTTGTACCAGAGAGGGACAAACAAGGAGATATGAAAACTTATGTGAATGAGGCAAAGTATTTATAGATAAACTTGCGAAATAAAAAGGGGAGATAAATAGGCAGGTTTGAAAACGTAAGAAATAAATGCAAGCGTTGATTTTTGAGTGCATGCGTTTAGGCAAGAGATTTATTTCCAGTTCTTCTTGTTTGAACGCTACACGAAAATTGTGATAAATGCATGCGTTGATTTCTCTTTCCAGTTTTATGTTTGAACGATATCACTCTTTTGGATTTTTTTTTTTTAGATAGCTTGCGTGATTTATACCAGTTATAATCTAAATTTAAAGCATGCGTTACTGCAAATTTGAACAGATTTGATTGAGGAAGCAAAACTTGAGCTCTTGCGTGATTTATGGTAAGCAATGAAAAAGCTTTTAACTGAAAAGGCAAAAGTAATAAATGCTTACATAAATATTTACTTGATCAATGGTTCGAAAAATTTATTTATTGCAAAACAAACGCAGTGGAAATAGAGAGATATAATGGGTATGCGAAAATTTGCAAAGATAGGCAAGATTAAATTTTGAATGCATTTAATTTAGGTGAGAGGAAAAATGGCAATTGGAAGAGTTGATATTTTTGTGGATAAGGCTGCGTGAATAAATGAATACAGTGACATGCTCAAGAAACAAATGGTAAGAGGCAAATGTCAAAATGTTAAAAGAATAAAATTTTGTGTCACGCGCAAAGGAAGGCAAATTTGATTTCCAATTTGATTGAATTAAATGAAACGGCAAGAATTGGCAAAGATTTTGGAATCAAAATTTGAAACCCAATAGAAAGCCGTGGAAAAAGGTAACGTTTGCTATAAAACTACTGACTGATATTTTTAATCCATATAGATATTTAAATATGATTTTTAAACTACGCCAAACTGACGTAATACAAAACACCCAACTTTTATAAAAAAAATAACGTTTTTAATTTATACGTTTATTACGTTACTTATACCATAAATTTATGCGCCCTTTAAACGCGAATTTTAACAGTTCATTAACCTACTAAATTCTTCAACATTATTACTTAACAAAATTAAATTGGTTTTCATATATACATGTATACCATATTCACTTTAATATTGCGAATTTAATTATCTTTTAACAAAGTTAAAACTTCAAAACTTTTAATTTTTAAATTAGTTAATTCCCTCTAATTGATTTCCATATTCTTCTAATCAATTAATTCCCCTTTAATTGCCTTTAATTGATTTCAATTGATTACCTTATCCCTTTTAATTACCCTCCTTACTTGATTTCAATTAATTACCATATTACCAATTAATTATCCTCCTTTAATTACATACTCAAATTTGGTTACTAACTTAATTAGTTAATTAACCATTTTTGTTAATTATCAATCCTGCGACGTCTCACATTAATCCGTCCGCTTTGTAGGCACTGGTAGCCGGACTGGTTACACGGGCAGATTTCTCCTACAAAATGGGGATTAACCTCGTGTCCTCATGCCATTAACCAAAAGAATTAACTTATTTATCTTTCATCAATTTTATTAATTTGCATTAATTATTCAATAAATTAATTCTGGTCAACTACTGAAATTTTACAATTAATTTCTCTATTAATTGTCATAAATTTCTTTTTGAAATATCTATTAATTGTCATTAACTCCATTTTAAAATATCCGTATGTGCCTTTATTCAAGTTTTGAATTGCTAACTAGGAATAAGGTAGATTTATCAAATAAATTGATTGTAAGTTTCATTGTTTTAAATTGCTTAACAATGTTCACTGCTAACATAATTAATATGTCAAAATTGAGAATATTCCACCAACATGATTTGCATGTCATAACCTACCAAATTAACATAATTAATTAACTACTTTAATATGTTACAAATTTTCTCCTTTTCATTATTTTTAGGGAATGGGTATAACAACAGATATTATGATAATATCCAAAACATTTAGTTACCACACACTTCATTATACATTATAAAAATTTCCTTTTTTTTTTCTTCTTCTTAAATTTAGTTACAAAAATCATATTAAATTAACGAGTTTAATTCTCTAAATTAAATATTTAAACAATATTGGTAAACACAATTTATATAAATTATATTCCTAAAAACAAAAAAATTAAAAGAAATAAATAGCTAAAAACTAGGGCTGTTACAAGGTGAGTTAGGGAAAAATAGGAAATGATTTTATAGATCACGGTGGTGGTGGTTAGGCGGTAGGGTAGGTTTCGAGATCGGTTTTTGATCGAAGAGTTTCTCGAGACGAGTGCAATTCCTTGGAGAGACCGGAGTGGTTCGCATTTAGGGGATGGCTACTGAATAAGGAGATGATGGTGATGGCAAAGTATTGGAATCTCCGGTGGCCAGGAAGGGAAGAACGAGGCGTAATGATGGGTTCTTGCTCCTGTAAAAGGGGTTTCGGTAGTTCGAAATTTGATACAGGAATTGTTGGGGGTGTTGAGATGATTAGGAGATGTAGGAGGTCGGAGATGGTTTGTGGATAAGGACAGCGTCGTGATCCGGTGAGGCGGAGGGGTGTGCAGGTGCACGCGTTTGTGTTCGTGCATGACAGAACAGTGATTGGGAGAAGATGAAAGGTGAAGTTTTGGAATTTGAGAAGAAGGTGTTTTACTGGGTTCTTCTCAAGTCAGTAGCGAGTTTCCACGATAGTTCACCTGTACTTTAACAGTTTTAATTTTAAAACAAAGTTAATATGAAATGTTGGGTTTGTTCTGGCCTAGGACGAGTGCATTCGAATTGATTTCGAGAGAAAAATTTATACAGTTTTAAATCTAAGTACAACAAAGTTTTATCAGGTCTAAAATGTTCTTAAATAAATTGCTTTTATATGTAACCAATGTTTTGTATAAACTATTGGATTTAGAAGTTGAGTAAGTATGTTATTAAATTTAGTTGAATCATAAGTTTATTTAAACTTAATTTAAAATATGTTAATAAAGATGTGATTAAGAGTAATTGATTAATGATTGAAGAATAGTTAATTAATTTAATTATTATGAGTTAACTAATTAGAGAATAATTAATCCTTAAAATAAGGATAAATTTATGAAGTAATTAGACATTAATTATTTAAAAGATAATTATTTAATGTTAAGAAGATGATTAGAGTAAGTACTCAATGAAGTAACTAAAGGAAATTAAATTTTTAGTATAAATTAATTAGGTTAATACGGTTAATTTTAATTAATTAATTAAGTTTAATTAATTAAAGATAATCGGTTGATGTTGGGTTAAGAATAATTACTTAGGATAATTAATGAGGTGTAATTACTTAGTGAAGTAATTAGTGGATAATTACCGGATGTGATTAATTTGAGGAAATTACTTGATGGGTGGTAATTAAAGGATAATTACTTGATGGAAGAAACTGAGTAAAGATTACTCGGAGTAATTGTAAGATTGATTTATATAATTAATCAAGGGGATGGTTTAATTGATGAAGTAATTAAGGAAAGTTAATTTCTGATTGTGATTAATCAAGATTGATTAATAAATATAATTAACTTAAAGGCTAATTATTATATGAAATTTAAGAATAATCAACTAGTGAAAGTAATTAGAGGATCATTAATTAATTAATGGAATTGATCAATATTTCTTATTAATGATTAAATAATGATGGATGCTTTGAATTGGTTGATATCTCTGATATGAATTGCTTTTGTGATATGATTTGTTGGATAGTCGAGGATAATGTGACTTCAATCAATTATGAATTGCTGTGTAAAAGCGTTATTCGACAATTTAAGTTGAATTGTATTTAATAGTATACCTTGGGTTAAGATAACATTGGATTCGAAGAGACCGGAGTCGGGTATTAGTTAATACCCGAAACCACTTCGAATCTTTATGGATTGATATGGGAAATCAATAGGCTGGTTTAGAATGATTTAAGTAAATTGGACCATTTAATCTAAGTTTTGACACTTAGAAATTGATGTGAGAAATATGTGATGTCTATAACAACTTGTGAAGTTGAAAATTGATAAATTGCCCGGGTCTACATATGTTGTATGTTTTGGGATGTTCCTTGTTAGATGAGTTTACTCACGCTGGTTTCCAGCCTGACCCGGGTGTTACTTTGATGTAATGCTCGGGTCAGACCGTGTATTACAGCCTTTCAGGTAAGGACGTTCTAGAGCTCAGGAGGCGAGCAGGATGGCAGGGACGTATGGAAAGTTTTCACTGTGATATTGT
This sequence comes from Allium cepa, assembly GCA_030765085.1. Taxonomy (NCBI): domain Eukaryota; kingdom Viridiplantae; phylum Streptophyta; class Magnoliopsida; order Asparagales; family Amaryllidaceae; genus Allium; species Allium cepa. The sequence goes on from CM060941.1 coordinate 628,299,165, forward strand.
AGTCACTCGATATGATTGTTTTGTCCAGTATTTATGTATATGTGTTACTCTGATGTATAAAGATATAAGTGTAATGATATAGTTCTTCTTGTAAAGCTATTATTTGTGTAATATTATATTTTTATCCGCTGCGAATATGAGGTTTTTTTCTGTGTTTTGGTGATTCTGTTTTTTCTTCTTCTTCTTTCTCTTTCTTCTTTTCACTAACTATCTGAAATTTCGGGATCGAAATTTCGGGTCATTACATTTGGTATCAGAGCTGAAGGTTAAGCGAGAACCTTGGCTCTGGTGGGATTACTCATTAAGGATAGGGTAAGTGGTACCCTAGGATGAGTTGAGTATATAAATATGAGAGAGCGTACTTGTTACTTCTTATATAAAGTTTTTAAATGATTTCAAAAGTAAGTGAATCTTATACAAGAAATAGATTATCTATTATATTAAGGAAATTGGTTGTAATATTAATTAAATTAAAAGTAATAGTAAGAATTAAATTAAGAAGTAATAGAATACAACCAAATTGAAGTTGGACTTAAATTAAAAGTTTGAAATAGATTCAAACTGGAATTAAATCTTGAAATTGGGAAAGGTTTCAGGATAAGGATAATTAATTAATTTATGTAATTTAATAAGATTAATTTCTGGGTAATAATTGGAAATGATAAATTAAGAGAAATTTACTTAATGAAGTAACTAGAGGTAAGTAATTTAAGAGACAATTACTTAATGAAGGTAATTAAGAAATAAGTTAATTACCGAATGTGATTAATTAATGATGTAATAAATTTAAAGAAATAATAAATAATATTATTTAATGCATTTGAATGAAATGGTCCTATTTCAAACAAAAGTTGTTTGAAAATTTAAAGAAATTTGTTTTGAATTAAAAACCAAAGGCGGTTTAAATTACAACTTGGTATGTAAAAGAAGTTAATATGTATATATGTGGATATACATGATATCAAGGATAAATTGAAAGGAAGTTCAATTGGGTAAGGTTGACTGATTTAAGTAAATTGAGTTTAACTTGGGAAAAAGTTAAATAAGTTGGAATGATCGCATAATTTGGGAATTTCAAGATGGAATTGGGATTTAATTTGGGAAGTTAAATGGTTAATCTGAATTGGGAGTTTGTGTGATCTCAAATTGGGTTTGAGATCTGGAAATTGTAAATTGATGGATGTTTTAAGATGAATTAGATGATATCATCCTATTGTTGTTAAAAATCTTTAAATTGCAAATTGAGTTTGTTTAAATGAATGAGAAATGGAGTATGGTAATCCATTGTTGAAATAAAAGAAAAATTTACCTTTCTTTTGAAACTAAGGATATGGAATTAACTTGAACAAGAAATTTGAGTAATTGATTTAAAGGAATTAGATCAATAATTGAAGTATTAACTCGAATTTATGTAATTCAAGATGGTTCATAGTGAACTGGAATTTGAAGTTGGTTCAAATTGAATTTGATTTGAATTAATTGAAATGGTGATTGAAGATGTATGAGTATAAGATTCAAATGGAAAAATTTGAATTGGATTAATTTGAATAATTTGAAATTGTAATTAAAGTTGAATAATTTTTAAATTCAAATGGAATTTGAATTGAATTTGGGAAGAAATCAAGAATAATTCAACTTGATTTGGAAATGGAATTTGAAATTGGAATTGAAGTGGGTTCAATTAAATGGATATTAGTCCAAAGTGATTGGAATAACTTGGTATTGTAATTAAAGTTGAATATGTTTAAAATCAAATGGGATTTACTTTAAATTTGAAAAGGAAATTGGAGTTATTTAAAATTGGAATGGGGTCAATTTAAATGGTAGAGGAAATTTAAATTGAATTGATGAGAATGAAGATTGGGAAGTGAACAGTTTTGACTCTGGACTATTTTTAATATAAATTGTTTTAATATAAACCTATTTTTCCAAGCTATTCATTATATGTACAACCTTTCTTTTAAAGACAAACTATCTTATATATGTTTTACCATTATTTTTGAAACAATTCAACAATTTTATAACTATTTTATAAACTAATTACTATTTTCAACTACCAATTACTATATTATAGCTATTTTGCAATTATTTAAAATTTCTATGACTATTTAACTATTTTCCAATTATTTTACAACTGCTGAACTATTTTACAGCTATTTTACAAACTAGTAATTATTTTTCAACTACTTATCTATTTCTTTAACTTTTCAAGTTATTTCCTAAAATTTAAACTGGACAGAGTTTAAACTGTTATGGTTAAATACCCAACCAAGATAAGAATAGAGGTGATAATCCAAATGGATTGAAGCATTTGAGAGTAAGTGAATGAAAATCAAAATGAATGTGAATGGGAATGGAATTGATTTGGTCAATAACCAATAAAGATAAATACGTAGGGGATACGTATGTTATTCTATTCGCATAGTAATTTGATCCAGATTTGAGCACAGAATTTCGAGATAATTATATCGATCCGAGTGGGATTTTTCACTTGATTTTCGACGGCGAACCTGGATATGGATTGTTGATTGGTTTTGGATATTCTCTATCATAGTTATGACTATGCAAGGAGAATGACGGTTTCTGATCAAGGAACCAGATCTGTGTCCGCACTAGGAAGTCGGGTGGACAATACTAGTTCGGAAATGAAATTGTGTGATCGAGTGAGCGATCAGATTGGTATGGCGTACGAATGATACGTGTGCATCGTACGAATTTGAATGAAAATGATATTGAAAGAGTAATCAAATTTGAATATTTGATTTTGAGTAAACAAAGTTAAATATCTTTGTTATATAAGATAAAACTCCCCTTGATGAATCTTTTGCCAAAAGAAAAAGGATTTGTTTTGAAAGTGTTTGAAGTATAAAAGGATTTTTATACACGTTTATAATGATCCAAAGATTTTTATCAAGGATTTTATATATATCTCTATATATAAAGGATCATATGAGGATTTTGGAAAAAGGTTTTGGGAACCTTTGGATTTGGAAAGGCTTTAGATTTTTGGGTAAAATCAATATTGAATTTGGAAAGCCTAGTTTGAGAATTATCGATTTTGGGATAATCGATTTTGTGTAAAGGAGCTCTGTATGAGATCATACTAGGTGTATGATTTAAAGAAACTATATATGTATAGTATAAAATGTTTTGATGATGCTCTGGGGAAAAAGGCGCTCCTTTGGAATGGACTTCTCAGGAGTACCACCGGGTGGTGCTGCCTTGAACCCCAAGGGGGGGTTCTAAAGTTGATCCTGTGAGGAGTCCGGACGAAACTAGTTCCTGAGGATTATTGGGTAGCGGAAGTCGATGGCGCTGATGCCTACAGGGGCATTTGGGTTATGCTGTGACGACAGTGTAACTCGATGTCGCTGCGATCTACTGTGGGGACCATAGCGAAAATCGTGTGGAGGATGAGTGTCAACGGTCTACACTTGATTTTTCCGGGAAGGCAACGCAACATCGGTAGACTGCGATCTATGGTCAAGTGGAGTGGAGAAGTTTCATTTTTGGCAGCGAAATTCGAGGGCGCTGATGCCTACAGTTATATGGGTTTTTGCTGTGATAGCTACGTAACCCCAGCTGTAGCTGCGATCTGTAGCGGGTTCCATGGTGTAATCGAGGGGCGCGGAGGCCTACAGTTATCTATGGATTTTGTCGAGACGGCAACGTAACCATCGGGTTAACTGCGACCATGGATGGGGGTGATGATTTCCAGAGCATTCTCACCAAAGATATATCCTCTATTTTCAAAAATTGTTTTCTATATTTTCAATAAAATTATTTTCAAAGTATTTTCACTGGATGTTGAAATTGGGTCTGCTAAGTACTTATAGATTTTCAGTCCTACGCCTGATCAACGTATGACCGAATTTCTGTGAGAACGAGGATGGACTTGTTAAAACATTGAGTTATAAAAAGTATTTTTTTTATATAAAAACTATTTTTGTAATGCTATACAGATTTCAAAAGTGTTTTTTTTAAAATGATTAAAGAATATTTTAACTGGTTTTAAAATATTTAGTAAATTCTGGTTTCGTTCCTTTTCGAGGACGAAAAGATTCAAAGGGGGGAAGAATGTAATAACCCGGATTCTGGACATCTGTTAATTGGATAATTAACTAATTTTATTTGGATAAATAGATATCTGAATATATATATATATAAGTAGATTTGAAACTATAATAATTAAATCAGCATGATGAATCTTATAGTAAATTAATAAATTTAAGTTTAAATACATAATAGTCCAAATTTGAATAAAATTGGATAAAAGGATTTAATGTACATTTGTAAACATAATACATTTTCTTTATATATATAAAAAGTATAAAAAAAAATTAAATAAATTTAAGTAAAGGTAGTTTGTAAACATATAAGGATTTAAAACATACTTGTAAAAAAAAAGATATTACATAGATTAAGTAATTAACAAAATACCTTAGACATGAATAAGAATAAAATTTAATAAAGAATATTATATAAAAATACATAAAACATATGTAAACATAATGCACACCTATAAAGATAACACATAAACAAATATGATTTGTGACATTTAAACTTGAGCAATAAATAAATGGGTTATATACTATTTTTCTTTAAAGATTTTATTTGTATAAATTTGAAGAGAGAAAAAAGGGGGAAACATCCATTAAATTACAAATGTATTTACTAATTAGATTAATTAATATAAAGGTTTTAAATGTCATTTTAAATGAATGAATATGAAGTTGTTACAAGTGTTGATTTATTAAGAGTTATAAGAAACACATGTGTGTGTTAAGTAATAATAGATCATGACAAGTGTCACATATGTAAATTATTTTCCTTAAATTTTAATAAAACAAAATTTTATCTCTAAAAGATTATTACATCTTCATCATTTAAAACTTTTTATCTCATTTTATAAAGAAGCAAAGAAGAAAAAAATCAATCACTCCTTCATCTTCAAAATCTGAAATTCATTAAACCAAAACAGTTTCAGATATTAAAAAAAAAAGAGAGAAGAAGTAACCAGCTGAAAACAAAATATACATGGGCAAGATCAACCCAGCAAAAATTCAAATTCAACATGTTGTCTCAAGTACCAATTAAATCAAGCTTCAAAAAAGAAAAAAAAATAGAGATCAGGCAATTTCCAGGCTACCATGATCAACTAATGCAAGGTGAGTAATCTACTACTCATGTTAAATGCTTAAATCTGTTTGAAATTGATGCTTGTGAGTAAACTTGCATTTAAAAATATCTTTAAATCTAGTTAATACTGGTGATGAATGTAGTACAGGTATGTTTGAATGTGAATGCATTTCTGCATATATGTCTGTGAATACTGCCTTTGTACTCTCTGTTTAACAGACTTCCTAAACATATTAAAATTCATATCTACCAAACCAATTAGTGTTAGATGAAGATCTGTAAAGGAAAAAGAATTGTAACATGATGATATGAATTTTTAAAATGGTCCCAAGATTTTATATTTAGGAAAAATATAAAAAAAATAAGGCAATACTGTAATGATCAAAATACAGTGTAAAAATTTATGTTCATAAATTATAAATTCGATTTTATAACCTGAATTGAATCTGTAAGTGATGAATTTAGGAAATGAACAGTTTTCACAGTTTTAAAACCCAGATTTTCAAAGGCATGGTTCTTCTCAAATCTGTGAGTAATTTTTAAAACAAAAAAAAAATATACATATATATATATATATATATAATTCGTTTTGGAACTGCATGTGATGATCTTATGTGTAAAAGTTGAGATATGGTTTACATGTTTATTTTAGCTGGACATATGTATGAAATGCTTGTTCATGTGTGAATATTTGTATATATTTGTCTCTATACTCTGTTATTAGTAACAGGCTCAACTTCCATCACAAAATAACTTCTAATTCCCTAAATAATCAAAAATTAAACTTTGCTTTTGGAAAGAAAAATGTTAATAACAGCAAGTTCTTGTTAACAAAAAAATAAATAAAAATATTCTAAGTAATTTTGTTTGAAAAACATGCTGTAAGTTCAAGAGTTACAGTGTAAATCAGTGATGGGAAAATTCGAATATGATGATTTTCGAATTCATCATTATAGTCATATTTACGTTCGAGAACTAGGAATTTTAAAAGCCAAATCTTAATTTGTAAGTTGGTGTTGAATGGGTTATCCGAGGTTTATCAGAAAAAGGTTTTTTGATCTTTTCTGATGATTGTTGTGTTCGCGAGTGACGAATTTGAGCCTGGAGGAGGCGAGGGGGTAGGTGAGTTAGGGAAAAATAGGAAATGATTTTATAGATCACGGTGGTGGTGGGTTAGGCGGTAGGGTAGGGTTCGAGATCAGTTTTTGATCGAAGAGTTTCTCGAGATGAGTGCAATGCCTTGGAGAGACCGGAGTGGTTCGCATTTAGGGGATGGCTGCTGAATAAGGAGATGATGGTGATGGCAAAGTATTGGAATCTCCGGTGGCCAGGAAGGGAAGAACGAGGCGTAATGATGGGTTCTTGCTCCTGTAAAAGGGGTTTCGGTAGTTCGAAATTTGATACAGGAATTGTAGGGGGGTTTTGAGGTGATTAGGAGATGTAGGAGGTCGGAGATGGTTTGTGGATAGGGACAGCGTCGTGCTCCGGTGAGGCGGAGGGGTCTGCAGGTGCACGCATTTGTGTTCATGCATGACAGAACAGTGATTGGGAGAAGATGAAAGGTGAAGTTTTGGAATTTGAGAAGAAGGTGTTTTACTGGGTTCTTCTGAGTCAGTAGCGAGTTTCCTTGATAGTTCACCTGTACTTTAACAGTTTTAATTTTAAAACAAAGTTAATATGAAATGTTGGGTTTGTTCTGGCCTAGGACGAGTGAATTCGAATTGATTTCGAGGGAAAAATTTATACAGTTTTAAATCTAAGTAAAACAAAGTTTTATCAGGTCTAAATGTTCTTAAATAAATTGCTTTTATATGTAACCAATGTTTTGTATAAACTATTGGATTTAGAAGTTGAGTAAGTATGTTATTAAATTTAGTTGAATCATAAGTTTATTTAAACTTAATTTAAAATATGTTAATAAAGATGTGATTAAGAGTAATTGATTAATGATTGAAGAATAGTTAATTAATTTAATTATTATGAGTTAACTAATTAGAGAATAATTAATCCTTAAAATAAGGATAAATTTATGAAGTAATTAGACATTAATTATTTAAAAGATAATTATTTAATGTTAAGAAGATGATTAGAGTAAGTACTCAATGAAGTAACTAAAGGAAATTAAATTTTTAGTATAAATTAATTAGGTTAATACGGTTAATTTTAATTAATTAATTAAGTTTAATTAATTAAAGATAATCGGTTGATGTTGGGTTAAGAATAATTACTTAGGATAATTAATGAGGTGTAATTACTTAGTGAAGTAATTAGTGGATAATTACCGGATGTGATTAATTTGAGGAAATTACTTGATGGGTGGTAATTAAAGGATAATTACTTGATGGAAGAAATTGAGTAAAGATTACTCGGAGTAATTGTAAGATTGATTTATATAATTAATCAAGGGGATGGTTTAATTGATGAAGTAATTAAGGAAAGTTAATTTCTGATTGTGATTAATCAAGATTGATTAATAAATATAATTAACTTAAAGGCTAATTATTATATGAAATTTAAGAATAATCAACTAGTGAAAGTAATTAGAGGATCATTAATTAATTAATGGAATTGATCAATATTTCTTATTAATGATTAAATAATGATGGATGCTTTGAATTGGTTGATATCTCTGATATGAGTTGCTTTTGTGATATGATTTGTTGGATAGTCGAGGATAATGTGACTTTCAATCAATTATGAATTGTTGTGTAAAAGTGTTATTCGACAATTTAAGTTGAATTGTATTCAATAGAATACCTTGGGTTAAGATAACATTGGATTCGAAGAGACCGGAGTCGGGTATTAGTTAATACCCGAAACCACTTCGATTCTTTATGGATTGATATGGGAAATCAATAGGCTGGTTTAGAATGATTTAAGTAAATTGGACCATTTAATCTAAGTTTTGACACTTAGAAATTGATGTGAGAAATATGTGATGTCTATAACAACTTGTGAAGTTGAAAATTGATAAATTGCCCGGGTCTACATATGTTGTATGTTTTGGGATGTTCCTTGTTAGCTGAGTTTACTCACGCTGGTTTCCAGCCTGACCCGGGTGTTACTTTGATGTAATGCTCGGGTCAGACCGAGTATTACAGCCTTTCAGGTAAGGACGTTTTAGAGCCCAGGAGGCGAGCAGGATGGCAGGGACGTATGGAGAGTTTTCACTGTGATATTGTAGTCACTCGACATGATTGTTTTGTCCAGTATTTATGTATATGTGTAACTCTGATGTATAAAGAGATAAGTGTAATGATATAGTTCTTCTTGTAAAGCTATTATTTGTGTAATATTGTATTTTTATCCGCTGCGAATATGAGGTTTTTTTCCTGTGTTTTGGTGATTCTGTTCTTTCTTCTTCTTCTTTCTCTTTCTTCTTTTCACTAACTATCTGAAATTTCGGGATCGAAATTTCGGGTCGTTACACCCGAGTTGTTGCACACTAGTTGTTTCATGGGCATCTGCATTTTGAGAGGCTGATCCTGTCCGTGGTCTTCCCATGGTAGAGTTATTGGTTGTAACTCTGAGTTGAATCAACAAATGCCTACGAATGATTATGGATCTCCTTCGGGGGACTTATGCAATCCAGTAGCTACAAAGTAGATCCTAATAGCCTGAGAATTCAATTCTCAGTGAAAGCACCAAAATGTTAGCACCAAAATTGGTCACTAACACCCTTAGAAAGATTGTGTAGAGAAATTAATGAATAAAGTAAATTAAAACAGAGAATAGAGTGTAAATTTAAATGCAGAGAATAGAAACACCAAATTTATATTGGTTCGGCGTAACTGCCTACATCCACTTTGAGGTTGATTTCCTTGACGGGTGATTACAGATACAATCTGTTTTTAGTTACTAGAATACAATTGCAAAGTAAAAGAAATAAGTCTGGAATGAGTCTTGAAAATGGCAGTCTCCCCAGTGTTCTCTCAAATCTCCAATTTCTGTGCCCCTGCCCCTCTATTTATAGACAAAGGTGGATTGGACTTCCCTGGTGGGCCTGGTAGCTGAATAACTCGGTCCAAATAGGACAAGTCCTGTACGCCAAACCGAGCGTGCCGAACAGTTGAAGGCTGACCCCACCTTTTCATGCCGAGTGATCTCTTTGTTGTGTGGGAGGCATAGGCCGAGTGACAATCGAGGCCGGACGTGCTGGGGAGAATGCCGAACGTCTTTGATTACCGAATATTCTTGGGAGGCCGAACGTTCCTTGTTTCGGACGATGTGATGCCGAGCAGTATAGAATGTTGGTTTGCCAGGCCGAACGTACGGAGATGCCGAGCATACTTTACACCGAGTGTTCCTTGTAGGTTGAATGTTTACTTTGGCCTAACGTTCACTTTGGCCGAACGTACCTTGTACCGAGCGCTCCTTCTAGATCGTATGCTTACTTTAGGCCGAACATGCTTGGGAGACCGAGTATCCTTCGGATTTCGAACGTTCCTGAGAGACCGAACCATCTAGCTTCACCGAACGATAGCTCCGGTCGAGCATGCTCGGGTGGCCGAGCGATCTTTGATCTTCGAATGATCTCAGGTTGAGCCCCTCCTTTTGACCGAACGGTATTCAATGTCGGGCGCATCTTGATGCCGAACGGGGGGAGTCTGAGTGCTAAGTTGCCTGGTCAATTCCTTGGGAAACAGAATTTATACCCAAAATAGCATAACACATTTTATTTTACATAAATGGTCCATATGTTGGAATTTTCCAACAGAATGTGCTATTTATAAATGCTTTCACAGGGGGTCCAAATCAATGTCTTAATAATAATTGGAATTCTTAAAAGGACTCCCTGTGGTTTAAAGACAAAAAAACAAGTGTGTGTAGGTAACCTGGGCTGTGTTTCATCAACAATCAATGCATATTTAGCACATCAATATGTGCAACCATTTTTCTATGTTGTTGCTTTACACTTCCTATATGAAAGATAGTTCCAACCGAACATATCATCTACGTTCACAATTTCTCCTTGAAATTGGTACTTTACACCCTATTTTGTTGCTAGAAAGTGTCATGTAAGCAAGGTGGTAACAATGATGCTTGAGTTTCTATTATATGCAGAATGTTAATTTACTTACCACAGATGACTCGGATTGTAGTTCGATAAGCAATTCTACAATGTTAACTTCCATTCCCAGGGTTGATGGGAAAGTTAACGGTAATTTTTGTGTTAGGTGGGTGCTCACTTCCTTTCTAGCGAGCTAGTTGCAGGAATAAACTCGTAGTTATAGTTTTTAACGTAGATGTATAATGTTAGTGGATGTAATTATGTACCTAGCCAAAAATTCTTTGAACTCTTGAACATCCAGATTGAGATAATTTTTTGTAGCACTTGTTGAGCTTAATTTGAAGGAGAAATCGTTAGTTGTTGACATCAATAAGCATGATGAACTGATGATCGTCGGCACTGTCCATTATTTTGAATCATTTTTTATATGGAAAAAAGTAATAGTGCCATAGCGCTTACTATTATCCTTTTTCACCAACGTTGATGTGAGTATCAGCGATGTTGGACTGTTGTTATTGGGCCATTGGTGGTGTTTGTGTTTTCATCAGTTAACAATTCTATCCTTTTACCTTTAAAGTGTAGCCATAACCTCATTTTCATAGGGAATAAAAGTTAATATGAATAAATAGTGGATAATTGAAGGGTTAGGTGACCTAAAACATACTATAGTGGTATTAAAGCAAACATACTCTTAAAGTAGATCTTTACTTCCTTTAGATAGGTTGCTTGACCACTCTTATGATGTTTTGTATGTTTTATGTCAGAAATTCCAATTGGCATACCATAGGCATCTATCGCGTATTTGTACCAGAAGGCAGTAAATGTAATCTGAAGAGAATAAAAACATGTACATATGTAGGAAAATGCTGCAGTAAAATAGGAAAATTAGATACTAACAAAATACAAACATTAGCATTCACTACTACAGTTGGAAACTATGAAAACATAGCAGTCAACAAAAGAGATATTATCATGTAAATTGACATGCTCTGTCAAGGTTTTGAAGCTCGGACGTATGGTGAAGAAACGCTAAGTGTTAACCAAAAATTGGATCAACATCCTGAATCGAGTGTGAAAGCATCAGTGCAGATAATTAACAGCACAAATCTGAAATAAACAACAAATAAAAAGTAGAAGTAAGAAAAGAGAGATAGAATTTTTATAGTGGTTCGACTGACTCTGCCCTACGTCCACTTTAATCAATATTTATTATGATTATACTAGTTGAATCTCCCTGGCTATCAACCAGTTAGTCCTTAGATCTAAGTTACAATGAGTTAGAATAAGTCACAAGTATAAGGGTTGACTAGAGAATCACAGTAACCCCCTAGATGACTGTTGTGAGGGAGAAGAAAGTTGAAATAGTGAAGGAATTCTAGTAAAGTAATGGCGGCTCTCTTCCCAAAAAAGATCCATCTCTAGTTGCAGGTAGGATTGTATTTATAGGATTAAGAAAGTAGTTAGGCCACAGCCGACTTGTCAGAAGCCTCTACCGAGTGCTTGGAAGAAGTTCAGAAAAACTCAAGACGACCAAAGCTAACATGGGATCGCTAGCGATCCATGCCCTTAGACTATTTTTGAGTCTATCCTTTTGGGTTGCCTTCCATTATTCAATACGAATGTCTGGTCCAAATATCAAGTCGTTTGTTGTTTGTTTGATCATCCATCTTCATGGGTCATCCTTTCTAGAAGAATCATCCATAACTCGTTCAAAATTTAAGAAAATCAAAGGAAACTTTGCAAATACACTCCAGAGAGTGTCTGATACCTACCATAATAATTTTAGGTGGTGGGGCCAAAAATACATTGATTGTTAGCGACCCATCTTGTTAAACCGCTAGCGATCCATCAAACTATCTCCAAATCATATCATTTTATCTGTGAGCCTTTTTTTAAGTCTTTTAAGTGTTCTCCCAAAATTTCAAATCATTCCAACTCCGTAAGAGTTTTCTAGGTCCATTTGAAGTTAGCCGCTTTTGGTTAAACAGCCTAAATCGGACGAGTCTTCACTTCTCGAGCTAGATTGCTTGGCATGCTATGAAACTTGGCAAGGGTGCTTAGAAATGGTAATGAATAATGATGCAAAAGATTTGAGCGAATCATGATGCTTCCTTATGGATCGCCAGCGATCCATCTACTTAATATTTTATTGACTGATTTTCTTTGGATCCTATAGATTTCTTCACTTGGTTGTTTTGATTGAGTCTCAAGTTATTCTAGCATAGTAGAAATGTTCTAACTTCTATTGAATTTTGATGGGTTAAAACCTCGACTAACACTTTCCCCCCAAAGTACGCCTTTTGAATAAAGTTGTGCTTTTCTTAAGAACAAGTTCTCATCTCTAATCTTCGATAATTGAGCTTTCCAGTTGCTTTAGCTTTTAGTGAATCATCCAGTTCTTTCGGATACTCATGCCAATCACAAGTCTTTCCAAACTGGTTATATCCTAAGACTCTAGACACTGCCTTAGTGTAATCTGTACATCACAATGATTTTAATTTCATTCGGAGTTATTACATCACATATCTCTAATTAAATTACATGTTTCCAGTTACATCACATATCTCCAATTACATCGCATATCAAATATCTCTAATTATCCCATGTTCATTCGGGGTTTACATCACTATCAATTTTTGCTTCTCGTTAAGATTTGTCACATCATATATCAAAATCACATTATATATCTAAATCACATCATATATCAGAATCACATCATATATCAAAATCATTCTATGTTCATCTAGGATTTATCAGTTTTATTCTATTTATAAAGCATTCAAATCCTTTTATTAAATCAAATTTGTTTTAAGGCTCGATCTGTCCTGATCATTTAAGTCTAATGCGTGATCTCCCGGGATCGTTTAATGTTTAATTTAATGTTTTGAGTTAAGGGAAAGTTCTCTCCGGATTGTTTGTTTGTTAAGTTAAGGAGGATTAAGTAAGCCTATATGCTCACTCTCTGGTGTGAGGACTTACTTCTTGCACTCCAGACCCATCTCTTCTGTCGGGACTCTAAGGCGATGAATATCGAACGATTCCATCCACTCGCTCTCTGGCAAGAGGACTTGCACCCTGCACTCTAATCCCATGGTGGAAATCTAAGGCAATCAATATCAGTCATCATAATCAATGTGGATTTTTCAGAATTCAAATATTCAAATCAAAACAAACAAGCAGAAATCAAACAAGCAAGAATCAAAACAAGTAGAAATCCTAAATGTTCACCTCGAAGATCCGACTTAGAGCGTGCCTAGAGCCTAGTTTGGATCTCGTATATGTGTACGTGGTTCGACGTTATTATTATCCTAAATAGTCATATCAGGCATCCGACTAAGAGCATGCCCAAGGGACCATTCATGATCCTTTACATTTGTACGCGGCCTGAGGTTATTATTGTCTGAATACCACAATAAAAATATGGAAAAAGAAACGAAGAAGTAAAGCATGGGAGCCGGATCCGACTCCCATCTACCCCGATCATGGAATAATTTAGTCTTGGATCAAATCCCTGGGCGTTTCTTGATGCATTTGCCATGAATGATGGCTGTTCTTACAATTCTACCATAGTTCTATTCCACGTGCACTATTGTGATAACCTGGATTTTTGAACATCTATAAATTGATAATTAACTAGATTAATTAATAGGAATACTGATTTATAGATTGAACAAATAAATCTGATAATAAATATTTATATTTGGATAAATATTTATTTGATAAGCTCCTAATATAGTTACTTAAAATTGACAAATTATTCTTTTAAAACAAATAATAATGATGGTTTATATATATATAAGTAGATTTTAAATAGAAAAGTTATTATTTTCAAACAAATTAAATATGTGTTTGTTAAATGTGTATATATTTATATATGTGAGTAGATTTTAAATTGAAATTGAATTAGAAATTCAAAAGATAATTACCTTAAAATAAATTTGGTTTTAAAAATATATTATAAATGATTTTTATTAGTATATGAAATTTTTATATTATTTTCTTTAAAGGATTTATTAATATAAATTAAGATAATGTATTTACTTAATAGAAAATATATATATAAGTTTTATAAAAATCAATTAAAAATTTATTAATTCATGGAAATTACACATGTAAGTTAAATGTTTACAAGTTAATAAATGTAAGATGATTAACATTTGCAAATGACAAGTGTTAGTAAATTAAACAAGTGTCAATCCTTTCTTTTTATTTTTATTTTTATTTTATTATAAAAATCATAAAATTAAGCTATAAATATATCTCTCCCTTCCTTTATTTCATTTTCTTTCCTATATTCTCATGTCCTAAGCAAAGAAATCAAAAGCCTGTATAATAAAAAACCTGAGAAAATCAAAACAAAAGCCTGTATACAATTCAAACCAGAAAATTCATAAGCAATCAACTACCTGATTCATCAAGCAAATACAACTAAATCAAAAGCCTTGATCATCTCAACAATAAAGATTTATAGTTTCAAAGATCCGCAAGCAAGCAAATTCAAGTAGCAAGTCAATTTCCAGTTCAAAAGCATTTTTTAGATTTCAAAACACTGTCCAGTGTTCTCTGTTCCAGGCTATAAGGTGAGTAAATTAATGCTTAAAAGAAGTTAGAACTTGGTGCATGTAGTAAATGCTCGAAGAAAATTGTGATGAATGTTGCATAAATGTTTGCATGATTGATTTAAGATGAATACATGAATATAGTTAATTGTGTGTATGTCTGAACATCAGTTTATCTACTCTGTTCTTCAATAACAGGTTTCTAATATTTCAAAAACAATTTGCGATTCCCCTAATCTTTTTCATGCTTAGTTATATAAACAAATTATGTTTATAACAGCAAGATTTAAGTTTTAAAAATATTTTTAACAAGAATTGAATACAGTTTTAACCAGAATATAAATATTACAATAAAACTTAAAAATGTCAAAATTTTGACTTGAATAATTGGGGAATCCATGAATATAATTTGTTTAAGCTTCAAAAACCATGATTTTTAGAGAAAGAATCATGATTTTTAGTGTTGTAATTCGAGAGTTATCGAGAGTTGAACGTATTTTGGATTTCGAGCGATTTTTGATGATCGGGAAATTTTGGGGTCGCGTGTTCATGGATGAAGTAAGCCTGCAGGTAGGCGATGTCGGCAAAAATGGTCATTGGATTTTTAGACAATGGTGGCGATGAGGCATCGACGAAGTAGGGTTTTAGCTGGGTTTTGGTCGAGGGTGGAATTTTGGGTTGCCGCGCCATTGTCAGAACATCAGGGTTGACCAGTCATGGGGGAAACGGATCATGGGTCTTCGGCGAGGCTGTGGACGTGGTGGCATGAACTCCGGTGATCGAAATTGAGTGGCACTAGGAGGAATAGGTGATCGAGTTTTTGCCTGATGGGTTCGAGTGTGTTCGATTTTGATTTACGGGAGGATTGTGGTTCTGGGTGATCGTTTGTAACGAGATGGTCATTGTCGACTGGTGGAAGGTCATGGTGATGATTGGAGCGTCAGTATGGTAATGTGCACATGCACATGGATTATCTCGTGTCTGTTGTTGCCGTGTTTGATTGCTTTGGGGAGAATGGTGTTTTACTCGAGGTTGATCTCGAGTTTTGATCGGGTAGTGTTTGAGGTTGGTTGGCTCGGGTAGAAACCGGGGTTGGCTCGGGTAGAAACCGGGGTTGGCTCGAGTAAATGATAGTTTGGGGGCTCGGGCCTGTAACAAGTATTTATGCTTAGTTGATAAATAAATCAAGTTTATCAAAGGAATAAGTTTTCAAAAGAAAATATAACCCAAGTTCGAAACAAGTATTGATAAGTTTAAACAAAAAAATTTCAAAGTTTAAAAATGTTTTAAAAATGTTTGTTTAAAGTAATTATATAATATGTTAAATCCTATATGTTTTTAAAGGTGATTTAAATGATGTAATTATTATTTAATGTATTAAGGATGGTTAATTGATTTATGTAATTAGTTAAGGGAATAATTAATATTTTTAATTATTAAGATAATTAATAAAAGGTTAATTAATTTGCGTAATCAATTTAGAAGATTGATTTATTACTGTGATTAATTAATTAAGGTAATTAAATAAAGTTTGATTTAACTAAAGTTTTTTAACAGTTCTTTAATGGCTACAGTTCTTTAATGGCTACTGTCGATTTTTGGCTACAGTACGTTTCGATTGTGCTCTTGTTCCTTGCCTTTGCTCGCCCCCCTTCTCCTACGCCTCCACTTCTCTGCGAATGCCCTTCTCATCTCTGTCCCCTCACCAATCCATCCCTCTCTCTCAGTCTTCGACTCGGTCAGGCCTTAGCTTCAAGCCTTCGATGCCTATGTCAATGCGTCCACCAGCTCTACTTTCGCACTCTGAGTTTCCTCCGTTGCTCTCCTCTCCAGATCGTCCCTGTGCTTTAGACGCAAGTGGAACTTCACGTGTTGGCCTGTCTATTTCTATTGCGAGTGTGCAGTTGTCCAGCTTGCCGAATTTGTTGAGTAGTGGTGTGGGTAATTCTCCTTTGGTTGTTGGGCACGAACCTTCTGTGGTTCCTACTGCTTTAGCTAGTGCGGCTGTCCAAGTTCATGGGTGTGATTCTACTGATTCTCCTTGTAGTGGACAAGGCACTCCACTTGCTTGTGGAAATTCCTCTGAGAAAAATGCGCCTAAAGTCTCTGTTACTTACCCAGATGCTACAAATCCCTCTACCGCAGCGAGCCTGGTTGCTGATGTTACGTCGCAATCCTCAAAACCGTGGTCCCCTCTGTTCACGACCTTGCCCCGTAATGCGGGTGCATACATCCCGATTGATTTTGAAATGGTTGAGGAAAATGGAGTGATGATTCCTCCCCATTGTGTGTTGCAAGCCGGTGAGGAATTTTGGGCTGACTACTTGGTTGGTTTTTTCCTGGACTCGCATCACCGACTTACATTGGCGGCTTCGGTGCTTCGGAGGGTTTGGAAGCTTCGAGGTAATTTGCATGTGAAGTTGATTGATTCGATGTACTACTTAAAGTTTTCTTCTTATGAGGAGCGTAGGCTCGTTTTGGATGCGGAGCCTACTTTTGTTGATGGAAGGCCTTTTATCGTTACACCCTGGTCTTCTACGGTGGCGTGTGCTCGAGAACAAGTTTTTTCTATCCCTGTTTGGGTATATTTTTCTCAGATTCCTTCTGTTCTCCATCCACTTATTGGATTGAATTGGTTAGCTTGTAATGTTGGGAAGCTGAAATGTTTTGACTCTAACACGGTGGCGAGAGATAAGTTGATGTTTGCGAAGGCGCTTATTGAGATTTCTCCCTCTAAGCCCCTCCCAACCTCTATTCCAGTTCAGCTTGCTGTTGGTCATGTTGCGGAAGTTAGGGTACGCTACGGCTGGGTACCGGATATTTGTACCCACTGTCACTCCTTTGGACACCTTACTATAGATTGTCATCATTCTGTAGCATCTGTGGCTGCTCCGAAGTTACCTTTGCCGCGCCCTCGTCGTCGGATCTGGGTCCCCAAGGTTTCTGCCCCTCCCTCTCATTCTTATCCTCCTCCTGAGGCTATGTTGCCTGATCTGAGAGTTCTTTCCCTGCCCCTGGTTTCTCCTATTTCTCCGTCTGTTCCAGAGGTTCCTTGTGTTGTTCCTGTCATTGTTGAGCATGACCCATCCTCGCTGCTGCCTCTTGTTGCTTGGGATGAGCCTGAAGGGTGTTGGATTGATCCCATTTCTGATATGAGGTATAACCCTGTTGATGAATCCTTCTTCCGGTTTGTATCTGATGATCAACAGGACCTTAGATGCCTTCGCTATAAACAAACTGGTGATTCTATAGTTCTTGATATGGACGGTATATATGCGACTTCAAATTCTGACATGCTTGCTGATCCATCCTGGGATCGATCTTTTATCTACTGTACTGATGATGTGGTTTATGACCCCAGTCTTGCCCTCCGGTTCCGCCCTTTTGCTGGCCTTTCTAGGTCTGCCCCATTATTGTTGTCTGGTGTTGTTAGTGACTCTCCCTCCTCAGAGGGGTGCTAGTTTTGTTACTTAGTTACTATGACATAGTCGTCAAGTACCTGTGCTGTATTTTCTGTTTTTTTAGTAGTTAAGGTGTTATTACCTTACTCCTGTACTTCAATTTTTATTACGTTTGTAATAAAAGTGGACAGCCCACTATAAAACCAGCTGGCTTTGCCAAAAAAAAAATTAAGGTAATTAATTAAAAATGATTAATTTATTTAAGGTTAATCACTTAATGAAATTGATTAATGATAATTACTTAATAAAAGTAATTAAAGAATAATTACTTAATGTCATTAATTAAAGAGGGTAATTAATGGGTAATTACTAAATGTGATTATTTGAATGATAATTACTTAATGGAAGTGATTGAGGATTAATTACTTAGTGTA
Source organism: Allium cepa (assembly GCA_030765085.1). Classification (NCBI taxonomy): domain Eukaryota; kingdom Viridiplantae; phylum Streptophyta; class Magnoliopsida; order Asparagales; family Amaryllidaceae; genus Allium; species Allium cepa. Next base: position 628,317,709 of record CM060941.1, read on the forward strand.
ATTAATTAAAGGATTGATTAATTAAGGAAATTAATTAAAGGATTAGTTAATTAATGTGATTAATTAAAGGATAATTAATCAATATAAGTGATTATAGAATAATTAATTAGAGTAATTAATTAAGGATCAATGCAACAAATTATTGTTAATTAATTTATGAGAGTGATTAAAGGATTATTTAATGTGAATGGTTGAAGGTTAATTAATTTGTGTAATTAATTGAAGGCTAATTACTTAGTGTAATTAAAGATGATAATTAAAGGATGATTAATTAATTGATTTGTAATTAATTAATGTTAAGTAAGCAGGATCAAAGGTGATTGAAGTAATTAATTTAATTTTATTTAAATTAATTAGAAATAGTGTGACTAATTAATCTTGCTTATGAATGATTAAATGATATTGAATGCCTTGGATTATTTGTTATCCCTAGTATGTGATTGTGATGTTATGATGTTTGTATATGGATTTTCTATCTGTAATAGGATCGTTATGTGAATTATGTTACTCTGAGTATAAATTGATTTGTTTTCACTTAAACATTTAGCTTAAAGAATAACATTGGATTCGAAGAGACCGGGGTCGGGTATTAGTAAATACCCGAAACCACTTTGATTTGTAATCTACAATAATTCTTTATGGATTTGACTTTGGAATAAATAGGCTGGAATGGAATAAATAATGTAAACTTGGTCATTTAATCTGAGTAATAATGCTTAGATATGATTGTAAGATGTGTATTTGACTATAGCAAGTTAAGAACTCGTAATAAGGTACGAGTTACCCCGGGTTTTAAAAAAGTTTTACGCATTAGAATTTCATGTTAGATGGGTTTACTCACGCTGGTTTCTAGCCTGACCTGGGTGTTACTTTGATGTAATGTTCGGGTCAGACCGAGTATTACGGTTTTTCAGGTTAGGACATTTTGGAGCTCAGGAGGCGAGCTGGATGGCACGAACGTATGGAATTTTCCGCTGTGTAGAGTTGTATTGATAGTAGTCTAGAACAAGTTGTTCAACTGTCCAGTTCATGTATAAATGACTGTACTCTGATGTATGGTTATAAAATTAACATGTATAGTTTTCTTTGTATAAATGCTATTATTTGTTATTATATTTAATCCGCTATGAATGTGAGATGTTGTTGTTTCCTGTTCTTTTTCTTCCTTCTTCTTCTTTTCTCTAACAATCTGAAATTTCTAACATTCGATTGCTTGGCACTTCTACAGTGAACGTATTAGTGTCGAATTTTCGAGGTCGAAATTTCGGGTCGTTATATTTTGGTACCAGAGCTAAAAGATAAGCAAGAACCTTAGCTCTGGTGGGTTTACTCGTTAAGGATAGAGTCAATGGTATCCTAGAATGAGTTCAGTGTAGTATATATGAGGGCGTATTTGTTATTTTCTTATAAAATTATTTTAAAAATGGTTTTGAAAATGATTTTATATAAGTTTATATTTTGATATATATATATATATATAAGCAATAGTTTTTCTAATATATTAAGGTAATTGGTTGTTGTATTATTTGAATTAAAAATAATAATAATAAGAATTAAGTGGTAAAAGAAATACAACCACATAGGAATTGGATAATATAAACTACATAAATAAGATAAATGGATCCAAACTGAAATTAAATCCTGAATTTGTAGAAGTGTCTTCAGAATAAGATAATATATAATGAATTGGTTTTCAGATATGATAACCTTGGTTATTATCCTAAAACGTTTGTTGTATCTTGATAAAGAAATGTTTGTTAATGATTAAGCAAAAAATGAGATGTTTAGGGAAGTAAAAATTTAAGTGAGTATGACTCATAAATTGGAATTGAAGATAATTTAAATTGTGAAGTTTTGAATCTAAGTCCAGAAAATTTGAAATTTGTTTCATAGTGTTAAAACAATTAATAAATAGTATTTTTTTTTACTATGTATTTGAATGAAAGGGTCATGTTTCAAACAAGAGTTGTTTGAAAACTTTAAAGAAATTTATTTCGAATTAAAAACCAAAGGTGGTTTTAAATTTAAAGTATAACTTGGTGTGCAAAGGAAATAAATATGTATATATGTAGGATATACATAATATTAAAAATATTTGAAATAAACTCTAAGTGTTGAGTTTTATAATTTTTCCTTGGAATGTGATGTGAAAACCCGAAGTGAAATAAGTTTTTAAACTTAAATGGGAAGATTGTTAATAAGAAGTTTAAAATATGAAATGGGAATTCAAATTGGGTAAAGTTGAATGGATTTAATAAATTGAATTTAACTTGGGGGAGTTAAATGAGTTTAGAATGAACAACCTGAACTGGAAATTTCAAAATGAAATTGAGATTTAACTTAGGAAGTTAAATGGGTTGAATTGAAGGGAAGTATATGTGATCTCAAAATGGGTTTGAGATCTAGAAATTGGAATTAGATGCTATTGATTAATGTTTTAAATAATTTGGATATTTATTTATTTTGACTTATCTTAATATCATCCTGTTGTTATTAATAATCTATGAAACTGAGAATTGGATTATTTTAAATAAGAAATGGATTGAGGTTATATACATCCATTACTGAAATAAAATAGAAATAAGATTGAACTTATGGAAAGGGAAATTGCTTTGAACTTAAAGATTTAAATGTTAGAAATGAGCTTGCTGAAAATTTGTTAAGGATTGGTTTCAAAGTTAAAAATTGGGTAATAAATTGGATTCTGAAGATTAAATCATTTTCAAAGTTTTGAACTCTTATTTGAACTTTGAAATAAGTTAAGTAAATGTAATTTAAAATAGAATTTTGAAATTAGGACTTAGAATTAAATGGTTTAAAAATTTTAAGTTGTTAATTTAAAAATAAAGGTTGGTTTGATTTAAAGGATTAAATCAACATTTAAAAATTTAACTCGAATTTATGAAATTCGAGATGGTTTTAAGTTGAGATTTGACTAGAATTAGTTCAATTGTATTTGATTTGAATTAATTGGAATTGTGATTGAAGATGGACAAGCATAAAATTCAAATGGAAAATTTGAATTGAATTAATTTGAAGTGAAATTGAAGTTGAATAAGTTTGAATTTCAAAGGGGAGTTGATTTGAATTTGGGATAGGAATTGAATTTAATTTAAATTGAGTTGAAATTGAATCAATTTAAATGGAAGTGGAAATTGGAAATTGATTGGAAATGAAGATTGAGAATTGAACAGTTTGCCTCTGAACTATTTTTTCAAATAAATTGTTTTAATATAAACTGTTTTAAAATTATTTTCCTGGCTATTTACTATACAACCTTTCTTTTTAAAACCAAAATTATCTTATATTTATTTTACAATTATTTTGAAAAATAATTACTATTTTACATCTGTTTTACAAACTAATCATTATTTTATAACTACTTACAAACTAACTACTATTTTACAACTATTTTGCAACTATCCAACTAGTTTACAATTATTTAACTACTTTACAACTATTTTAAAATAACTTAACTATTTTACTACTATCTGCAACTGATAACTATTTTACAACTACTTATCTATTTTAAAAAAATTCAAGCTATTTTCTTAATACAAGTTGGTCAGAGTGCAAACTGTCTATAATTGAATACCAATTGATATAAAAATTGAAGCGTTAACCCAAATGGAAAGTGGGAGCAATTGTGGATGAGCGAATAGAATCAAAATGAAGGTGAATAGAAAAGAGAATTGATTTAGCTAATGATCAATAAAGATAAATACGTAGGATGTGCATATATTATTCTATTCATATAACGATTTGATCCAGATTAAAGCACAGAATTTCGAGATAGTATATCGACCGAGTTGGGATTTTTCACTCGATTTTTGACGGCGAACCCCCGATATGGATTTTTAGTTGATTCTGGGAATTCTCTATCATAGTTATGATTATGCAAGGAGAATGACGGTTTCTGATCAAGAAACCAGATCTGAGTCCGCACTAGGAAGTCGGGTGGACGATACTAGTTCGGAAGTGAAATTATGTGATTGAGTGAGTAATCAGATTTGATATTACGTACAGATGGTATATGTACACCTACGTGCTTAAATGAAATAGATACTGAAATTTTGAAAGAAATGGAAATGATTTTTGAAATATATTTTGAGAAGTATATATGAATAAAGATGGAAGTTTGATATCTTTTGAAATTCACTTTATGAAAAGTAAGTGATATAGTAAGTAACTTTATTAAAGAAAATCAAAATTTGATTGGCATAGTAAAGTTATATATATATACATATATATATATATATATATATATATATATATATATTTGTTATATATGATAAGCTCCCCCTATGTTGAATCTAGAACAAGAAGAAAGGGTCTTTGAAAATATTTGAAGTATAAAAGGGGAATCTATATAAGTGATCCAAAGATAATTTTCAAGTTGGAAAGGATAAGTTGTATATATATATATATAATGGTTTTATGAGAATGATTTTGGGAAAAAGGTTTTGGAACCTATGGTTTTGGAAAAGGCTTTTGATTTTTGGGAAAATCAAATTTTGGGAGTTTGAAAAGCCAAGTTTGGAACTATCAATTTGAGATATCGATTTTCTGTAAAGGAGATTTATGTGAATCATAAGAGTATGATTTGAAAGATTAGTATAAAGTATTTTGAGAGTGGCTCTGGAGAAAAAGGCGCTCCCATTGAAATGAACTTCATAGGAGATCCACGGGGTGGTTCTACCTTGAGCTCTAAGGGGGAGGCTCTAAATTTAATCCTGGGAGGAAATCCGGACAACCTGAAGTTCCTGAGGATTTTGTGTTGTGGGTAGCGAAAGTCGAGGGAGTTGATGCCTACAGAGACATTTGGATTATGTTGTGATGATAGTGTAACTCGGTGTCACTACGATCTACTGCGGACCATAGCGGAAGTCATGTGTGCTATAAGAGCCAACAGTCTACATTTGATTTTGCCGTGATGGCAACGTAACATCGATAGACTGCGATCTATAAAGACATAGTGAAAGTCAAGAGGTCGTGAGAGCCTACGGCTACATTGGGACTTGACTGATGTAGTCTGTGACCTATGTAGAAGTGGTGAAGTTTCATTTGACAGCAAAAATTGAGGGCGCTGATGCCTACAGCTACATGGATTTTTGCAATGACGGCAACGTAACCCGGGATGTAGCCGGGTTCCATGGCGTAATCAAGGGGCGCGAAGTGCCTACAGTTATCTATGGATTTTGCCAAGATGGCAATGTAACCATCGGGTTAACTGCGACCATGGAGGGGGTGATGATTTCCAGAGCATTCTCACCAAAAATGTTTCCTCTATTTTCAAAAATGTTTTCTATATTTGTACCAAAATATTTTTCAAGTATTTTCACTGGATGTTGAAAACAGGTTTACCAAGTACTTATAAGTTTTCAGTCCTACGCCTGATCAATGTCTGACCGAATTTCTGTAAGAACAAGGATGAACTTGTGGAAACATGGAGTTATAAAAAGTATTTTTATAAAAATATTTTGGTAATATTATATAGATTTTGAAGCGTTTTTAAAATTCTTAAATAAAGGATTTATAGTTGAAATGGTCAAAGAGCAATATAAGCTCATAATAATCATTTTAATAAAATTCTGGCTTCGTTCATTTTCGAGGACGAAAAGATTTCAAGTGGGGAGGAATGTGATAACCCGGATTTTTGGACATCTGTTAATTGATAATTAACTAGATTAATTAATAGGAAGACTGATTTATAGATTAAACAAATAAATCTGATAATAAATATTTATATCCAGATGAATATTTATTTGATAATCTCCTAATATAATTACTAAAAATCGACAAATTATTCTTTTAAAACAAATAATTATGATGGTTTATATATATATCTAGATATAAGTCAATTTTAAATAGAAAAATTATTATTTTCAAACAAATTAAATGTGTTTTTTAAATGTATATATATGTGAGTGATTTTTAAATTGAATTTGAATTGAAATTCAAAAGATAATTATTTTAAAAATATATTATATATGATTTTTATTAGTATATGATTTATTTTATATTATTTTCTTTAAAGGATTTTATTAACATAAATTAAGATAATGTATTTACTTAATAGAAAATATATATAAGTTTTATAAAAATCAATTAAAAATTTATTAATTCATGGAAATTACACATGTAAGTTAAATGTTTACAATTTAACAATGTAAGATGATTAACATTTGCAAATAACAAATGTTAGTAAATTAAACAAGTGTCAATCCTTTCTTTTTATTTTTCTTTTATTTTAAAAATCATAAAATTAAGCTATAAATATATCTCACCCTTCCTCTATTTCATTTTCTTTCCTAATTCTCATTTCCTAAGCAAAGAAATCAAAAGCCTGTACAATAACAAACCTGAGAAAATCAAAACAAAAGCCTGTATACAACTCAAACCAGAAAATTCATAAGCAATCAACTACTTGATTCATCAAACAAATACAACTAAATCAAAAAGCCTTGATCATCTCAACAACAAAGATTTATAGTTTCAAAGATCAGCAAGCAATCAAATTCAAGTAGCAAGTCAATTTCCAGTTCAAAGGCATTTTTTTCAGATTTCAAAACACTGTCCTGTGTTCTCTATTCCAGGCTATAAGGTGAGTAAACTAAAGCTTAAAAGCAGTTAGAACTTGGTGCATGTAGTAAATGCTCGAAGAAAATTGTGATGAATGTTGCACAAATGTTTGCATGATTGATTTAAGACGAATACATGAATACATGTATATAGATAATTGTATATATGTCTGAACATCAGTTTAACTACTTTGTTCTACAATTACCGGTTTCTAATATGTTCAAAAACCAAGTTGCAATTCCCCAAATCTTTTTCAGGCTTAGTTATATAAATAAATTATGTTTATAACAGCAAGATTTAAGTTTTAAAAATATTTTTTAACAAGAATTGAATACAGTTTTAACTAGAATATAAATATTATAGTTAAACTTAAAAATGTCCAAATTTCGACTTGAATAATTGGGGAATTCATGAGTATAATCCTTTTAAGCTTCGAAAACCAAGATTTTTAGAGAAAGAATCATGATTTTTAGTTTTGTAATTCGAGAGTTATCGAGAGCTGAACATATTTTGGATTTTGAGAAATTTTTGATGATCGAGTAATTTTGGGGTCGCTTGTTCATGGATGAAGCAAGCCTGGAGGTAGACGATGTCGGCAAAAATGGTCATTGGATTTTTAGACAACGGTGGCGACGAGGCATCGACGAAGTAGGGTTTTAGCTGGGTTTTGGTCGAGGGTGGAATTTTGGGTTACCGCGCCGTCGTCAGTGCATCGGGGTTGACCGATCATGGGGGAAACAGAGCATGGGCCTTCGGCAAGGCTGTGGACATGATGGCGTGAACTTCGGTGATCGGAATTGGGTGGAAACAGGAGGAATAGGTGATCGAGTTTTTGCCTGATGGGTTCGAGTGTGTTCGATTTTGATTTACATGAAGGCTCATGGTTCTGCGTAATCCTTCGTGATGAGATGGTCATCGTCGACTGGTGGAAGGTCACGGTGATGATCAGAGCGTCGGTATGGTAATGTGCAAGTGCACATGGATTATCTCGTGTCTGTTGTTGTTGCTGTGTTTGATTGCTTCGGAAAGATTGGTGTTGTACTCAGGGTTGATCTCGAGTTTTGATCGAGTAGTGTTTGAGGTTGGTTGGCTCGGGTAGAAATCGGGGTTGGCTCGGGTAAATGATAGTTTGGGGGCTCGGGCCTGTAACAAGTATTTATGCTTAGTTGATAAATAAATCAAGTTTTAAAAGATTATCCAAAGGAATAAGTTTTCAAAAGAAAACATAAACCAAGTTCTAAACAAAGTATTGATAAGTTTGAACAAGTTTCTATCAAAGTTTAAAAATGTTTTAAAATTGTTTCTTTAATGTAATTATATAATAGGTTAAATCCTATATGTTTTTAAAAGTGGTTTAAATGGTGTAATTAAATAAAGTATAAATTATTTAATGTATTAAGGATGGTTAATTGATTTATGTAATCAGTTAAGGGAATAAATAAATAATTAAATTATTAAGATAATTAATAAAAGGTTAATTAATTTGTGTAATCAATTTAAAAGATTGATTTCTTAATGTGATTAATTAATTAAGGTAATTAACTAAAAGATGATTAATTTATTAAAGGTTAATCACCTAATGAAATTAATTAATGATAATTACTTAATAAAAGTAATTAAAGAATAATTACTTAATGTCATTAATTAAGGAGGGTAATTAATGGGTAATTACGAAATGTGATTTATTAAATGATAATTACTTAATGGAAGTAATTGAGGATTAATTACTTAGTATAATTAATTAAAGGATTGATTAATTAAGGAAATTAATTAAAGGGTTAGTTAATTAATGTGATAATTAAAGGATAATTAATCAATATAAGTGATTATAGAATAATTAATTAGAGTGATTAATTAAGGATCAATGTAATAAATTATTGTTAATTAATTTATTAGAGTAATTAAAGGATTATTTAATGTGAATAGTTGAAGGTTAATTAATTTATGTAATTAATTGAAGACTAATTACTAAATGTAATTAAAGATGATAATTAAAGGATGATTAATTAATTGATTTGTAATTAATTAATGTTAAGTAAGCAAGATTTAAAGGTGATTGAAGTAATTAATTTAATTTTATTTAAATTAATTAGAAATAGTGTGACTAATTAATCTTGCTTATGAATGATTAAATGATATTGAATGCCTTGGATTATTTGTTATACCTGCTATGTGAGTGTGATGCTATGGTGTTTGGATATGGATTTTCTATCTGTAATAGGATCGCTATGTGAATTATGTTACTCTGAGTATAAATTGATTTGCTTTCACTTAAACATTTGGCTTAAAGAATAACATTGGATTCGAAGAGACAGGGGTCGGGTATTAGTAAATAGCCGAAACCACTTCGATTTGTAATCTAAAATAATTCTTTATGGATTTGATTTTGGAATAAATAGCTGGAATGGAATAAATGATGTAAAATTGGTCATTTAATCTGAGTAATAATGCTTAGATATGATTGTAAGATGTGTATTTGACTACGGAAAGTTAAGAACTCGTAATAAGGTATGAGTTACCCCGGGTTTTAAATAAGTTTTATGCATACAATTTCATGTTAGATGGGTTTACTCACGCTGGTTTCCAGCCTGACTCGGATGTTACTTTGATGTAATGCTTGGGTCAGACCGAGTATTACATATTTTCAGGTTAGGACATTCGGAAGCTCAGAAGGCGAGCTGGATGGCAGGAACGTATGGAATTTTCCACCGTGTAATAGAGTTGTATTGATAGTAGTCTGGGACAAGTTGTTCAACTGTCCAGTTTATGTATAAATGATTGTACTTTGATGTATGATTATAAAATTACTAGATACAGTTTTCTTTCTATAAATGCTATTACTTGTTACTATATTAATCCGCTGCGAATGTGAGATGCTGATGTTTCCTGTTCTTTTTCTTCCTTATTCTTCTTTTCTCTAACAGTCTAAAATTTTCGGCATTCGATTGCTTGGCACTTCTATAGTGAACATATTATTGTCGAATTTTTGAGGTCGAAATTTTGGGTCATCACAACTATGGTAGCTGGTTGTTCCGAACCAGTTCTTTTATCAGATCATGAATGTGTCGGCAATCATTCGTTTCATGTCCATTCAACTCATGAAAGATGCAAAACTTTCCAAATCTTTTCTCTTGATCAATGGGCTCCCTTCCAAGTGGCCTCCAGTAGAGTTTATGCCCCCTAGTATCCAAATATATCCTCTTAGGGTTTTCAGTTAGATTAATATATGAAGAGAATCTCGGCTCCTTCCTTTGTTGTTTCGGCTCCAGAAGTCATCATTGATTTTCCTTTTCCCTTTGCCTTTTCCAGTTCCAGCTCTGAACAGTCCCCTGTCCTCCATGACATTAATTTCATCATCCACATCTTCATCCTCGGCTTTAGCATCATCCTGATGCAAATATCTCTCGGCTTCGTAGTAGAATTCCGCAGAAATCATCGGTAGATCCCTTTTCAATGCAGCTTTGAAATCAATCTTACTCGCGATTCCAGATACTGTTTCCATTAGGATAAACAATGGATCTGGTTTGTCGACCGTAGCTAATGCTGCATTGAACCTTGTTAAATAATTTCTTAAGGACTCTCCAGGCCTTTTTTATGTTTGAGAACATAAGAACATTCCTCGATCGTGAGACATGAACTTTAAACTGCCTCAAGAACTTGCTCACCAAGTCGGTTCATGTGATTATGGACCCATTTTTCAACTGTCTGAACCACATTACAGCCAAATCCGATAGGTATAATAGGAAGCACCGCCCCATTACTTCCTCGGAAGAACCCAATACACCTATATGTTGGATGTATCTCGTCATATGAATCGTCGAATATGTCTTCCCTTCTTACATTTCTAATGTTGGAAGCTTGAAATCGGGAGGATTTCTCGAATTTAGGATATTAACGGTAAACATATTCCTATTCACGTCTTCTAGACCTTGATCTGGGGGTCCTTCTCTAATGAACCTCTATACCAATTCAGCAATTTGATTCTCACCATCCAATGAAGGCCTTCGTCCTAAAGAAATACTGTGCCCCTTGTTCGGTGGATGTATATAGGGATGCACTCTTCCGGCCGCATGCCTGCATTCTGATTCATAACTCTAGCTTCATTCATACTTGCGTTCCATCATGGAAGTTCTAGTATATATTCTTCTGTCAGTTGCATCCTAGTATTTAGAATAGCTCCCATACAACCAGTTCCTGGTGTTTCAATAGTCGCTCCAGCATTGGGTTTGATTCTTATGTTGATTCCAATGTTGCCTCTAAGTACCGGTTGCTCTGGGCGTAGGGGCAAGACTCTATCTTGCTCCAGTCCAACTTCGGCGGCTCCTATGTTGTTCCCTGGAGTTTGATTCTTATTCCCTATAGCTCTAGCCATCCCTCGCTGCTCCATCCTTTGGAAGAAGCCGTCCATCATCTCCTATTGTTTAGCTAAGATTCCATCCTGCATCTCTTTCGCCATCCTTTCCATCTCCTCTCTAATCACATAGTTAGGTTGACGAGAATTTGAGGACGTCTCCTGAATACCCTCAGGCTCCGGTTGACTTGCTACCACTCTAGATCTAGCATTAGACCTACTCATCTTCTCTAAATCTTAAATTCAAACTTCAATTCTTTAGATCTTGTTCAAGCTTCTCGTTGAAAGCGCCAAAATGTTAACCCAAAATATGGAACAACAACCTAGATCAAGTGTAAAAGCACCAGTGCTGATAATTAACAGCACAAATCTCTGATAAATAACAAATAAAAAGCAGAAGTAAGAAAAGAGGCACATAATTTTTATAGTGGTTTGCCTGACTTTGGCCTACATCCACTTTAATCAATTTTTATTATGATTATACAAGTTGAATCTCTTTGGATATCAACTAATTAGTCCTTAGATCTAAGTTTAATGAGTTAGAATAAGTCATAAGTATGAGGGTTGATTGGAGAATCATAGTAACCCCCTTGATGAGGAAGAAGAAAGTTGAAGACGTGAATGAATTCCAGTAGAATAATGGCGGCTCTCTCCACGGAAAAGATCCCTCTCTAACTGCAGGTAGGTTATATTTATAAAGGTAGTAAAGCAATTGGGACAAATTCGACCAGTCAGAAGCCTCTACTCAATGCTAGAAAGAAGTCCAAAAAAACTCAAGGCGACCCGAGCTAACGTGATGGATCGCTAGTGATCTATCGGTGATGGATCGCTAGTGATCTATCGGTGATGGATCGCTAACGATCTGTGCTCTTCGCAACACTAAACAGCTCATTTTGCAACACTTTTTCGCTTTCAATTTGTAATGGTTATAACCTTTATAAATTTCTAGCGGTTATTTCCATTATAACCATTAATCACGGTTATAACTGTTACTAAATCTGGTAGTTTGGTAAATAATTAACAGCAATATGGATAGGATTGTCATTTTGTTTATTGTTTGCATCCCGTTTCTCACGCTTCTAAATCATTTCCCACACATCATTTTCCATTATTGTTCTGTAAATCAAAAATTAAATCTAGGGTTTTCACCGCCTCCGTTATCGCCACCCCCTCCTATAGCTTCCCCTCCACCCCGTTACCATTTTAAGGTTACCCGCCTCTACCTCGATATTTGTTATACGTTTATCGCCTCCTACGCCTCCGCCTCGTTCCAGCACTATCTTTACGAGGTTATCGCCTCTATCCTTTTAGGTAGGTTCTCCTCTTTTTTCCTTGCACAATTTATTGCTAATTTATATTGAAGCAATCTTTATTCTCACCTAATAAATGTTCTTTTGGAAGCAGATCCAACAACAAGTTTGTTGACAGCTGCTTGTGCAACAAAATTGATTATTGCCTTAGCTAATTCAGTGTCTTCAAGCACTATATCTTTACATTGTACCTGCAAAGTATTGCAAATTGAAATAGAGTATTCCTTTTGCTCCTAGGAAGTAAGTCGAATGTATTTTAATATTGTTGCAATTAGGTATTCACGAATCTAAATAATAAATTGACATTTTTCCGACCGTAGAAACAATGGAAAGGGAGGAAAAAATCCTTCAAATATTGATCGGAGGGTGCTTTAAATCCTTTTCTAGCGTCATCTTTGTTGACAAAAATCAAATATTGCATCATTCAATGGTGAAGGTAAGACTAAATTCGTATTTAATTGAGGATTGAAAAAAAAGATTATGGACACGAAAACATAAATGATGATGAATAGAATCTTACCACCCTTAGTATTGACATGAACTAATGTGATTACTTCACCTTTGGATGCAAGATTGTCAAGAACCCATTTCAATGCAATTTGTCTTACTTTATCCTTATCAATTGCTGTTGCAATCAGTGAATTTGTGGCATTGACATCATACTTTGGCTCATTATTCAACATAAATAAGTCTTTGTATGTTTTGTTTCTCATTTTCTTGTTATTTTACATCATTTTACCATTAAGATTTCCCTTTTGACTCCTATTTCATTCTGTGTTTCTTCTTCTGTATCTTGCCAAGGAAAGGAGGGAAATAACCTTTATACATTTAGAGTTCTAGAATTTTTTATTGTTAGAGGTCAACCATCAGTTTGGGATGTTTTGCATAACTACTTTTGAAATAGTAAGGTTTTTCTCAGAGATCTTTTAGTATGCTATGTTGTTAGTCCTGTAAGAAATCAATTGATGTAGTTTGCAGGTAATGATCGATAAACATAAGAGTCATTTATTAGGTACATCAAGTGATTAATTTTAAAGTTTTTATAAAAATTTATTGTTTACTATTTTACTAATTGAATGCATGTTCAAAAAGTCCATATATAAACATGATTGTTTACTTTAAAAAAATCATTAAGTGGGAAATTGAATCTTAATCCCACTTAGTGAATTAAATTAATAATGAATGATAAGTGATAGTATTTTATCATTTTCATAAATATAAAATATAAAATACCATCACTAGTCATTCATTATTAATTACGATATAGTTTAAATAAAAAGTTTCTAGTTGTTATAGCTTCAAATGATTTAAAATCAGAACGATGCATCACACATCATAGACAGTACAAGTATACCTTGTTGAGTGAGGGATTTATTTTCTTATTTCAATCTTTAAGGTACAACTTTGTTTGTTCGTTTTGTGTTTAAAGCATTGAACATGAACCCAAAAATACATCCTTCAGTGAAACTTGTGCTTCTTTGTTATCCTTTATGTCAGTTCATTGTGTCCAAAATGCTTCGGACTCCAATGGAATTAAGTTTTTAAAGTTACGGTTAAAATTAATAGTTTGTACATTAATAATGTCAAATAAAAGATCCATTTCCAATCCGGTTCTTATTCTCTTTCCATTTTCATATTCTGATTTACTCGCTCTGCTTCACAACCTAGAAGAGTATGCTTGATTGAATAAGCCAAATTGTTATTTCATGTATAGTATGTATTTGTATCATAGTATGTAGGTAAGTTGTATCATACAACAACAATGTATTGAGTGTTATAAGATGCAATCTTGCAAATTATAATTGTATTCACTATTAACGTAAAGTGAAGTGCTGTTTGTTGAAATGAAAACTGTCAAAGGAAGAGTAGGCTAAGAACTGATGCCTCTAGCAGTCACAAAACATATAACTAAATCATGCACTCTTATTTAAAAATTTATGTCGTATACTGTTAAAGTGCCACTACTGATTTTGGTAACCTGGATATGGATACTATTGTATCTTTGTTGCCAATACATTACTTTTTTACGGTCGTTTTTCTTTGATCTGATTACTGATTCCTATGTGAACATAAATAGGCAGCTTATAAAAATGAGACAGTTGCTTCTATAGTTTTAAATTTCTTATGTCCACGGCTACTTTCGGAACATGAGGTTCATCTACATCAACATAAATAAATTTCTTTCACTATACAAGTTCAACCAAGTATTAACAATTTGTATCAACTTAAAGATTTGTAGAATAGATGAAGCAAATTTTAGCTCTCTACCAGTTTATACAAAGTAACAACTTGGTTTCATACTTACATCCACTATTTTTTTATAACCGTGTGGTAATTTCATTTATTAGTTATATGTATGTGAAATATCTTTTAGTAAAAATATACTACAACGTTATGGAACAACTTATATGATTTCATAACATCATTAATTAGTATTAACAACATAAATTAGCGGACGGCTTTACTATACCCTCCTCAGGAGTTTACCGGTCCGTCGGGTTCTCCTGGGTTTTCAAAAAAAGAAAAAAAAACTCTATTTTCGTTTCTTTTTTATTTATTTCTCAGTACTATATCAGATAACGGATATAGCAGATAAGTCAACCCTCACTAGTTTGCGTTCCCTGGTGTCCAACCGAAACACAACCTAATAGTGAACTGTAAGGTACATGAAACTTTTCACGAAGCATGCAAATTACAGTAGGGTATGCTATACAAAAAAGGATAATACAATTGTATGTTGTCCATTAGCATTAATATACTTTATAACTTGATAAGACTTGTCATTTTACAAGTATTTGCAATTTACACCAAACAACCCATTTATGCTGCAATTTGTAGAGTTTAAATTTCAGCACATCCATAGTCTGGTTGCCAACAAACTTTGTTTGTTTAAGCTCGTTCAAATACAGTTAAACTATATTTCTCACCTAGCACTTAAATTATTTATTATTCATATCATTGTATTTTTGCTTCTCTTTGTTGATAATGATAATAACTGTATCTCAGACGGGGAGGAACTTTGCCGAATTCATTCCTTTTCAATGTGGGACTCATCCTTCTTTGCTCTATAAGGTATTTTTCTTTTTTCCTATGGGAAAAGGTAACTCTTGCATTGTAGCCAGTGTGTTAATAACGGCGATATGCATATTATATCTTTTCAGTATGATTCCTTTGCACCATGACATTTGCTTCCTATGCACAAGCAACTGCTGCCTAAGAAATATTTGGTTACACCCTTAAATGAAAAAATTTAGTCGCAGTATTTGTGTGGTATCAAGTATCTCTACAAGTTATTATAGCATCTTTATTCACAGTATTTAGTAAACTCATGTTAACTTATGAGTTTCACATATTCGAAAATTGACACGCATGGTAATCTAAAGAGTTATCAGTACAATATTTATTTTATACTTGAAAATGAAATATAATGTTATGATTTACGGTTTGAATCAGATTTTGAAAGCCTGTATTTCTTGTTTATCAATTACAGGCTGGGAATTATGATGATGTTGAAGCTATGTATGCATTTCTTGAAGCAAATGAAATTGGACAGAGTTATTCAGTGTTTTATATTACATATGCATTGCATATGGAATCAAAAAATAAACCTAAAAGAGCTTATGATATTTTTAATTGGCATAGCTAGGTAAGCTTCTTCTTTTAACTTCAACTGGAAATTATGTCTAACGCTGACAATATTTACCTGGTGAAATAGGAGAGCAAAACCATTGGAAAATTAGAAGCTGCATACAAGAAATTTGATAAAGATGAAGGAAGAGTAGGGTTGCGTTCTATTTCGGTAATCGACTGCAACCTAATTTTCAAATTCAAATCAGGTAATTACTTCAATGTTAAATTATTTTTTGAAATTAGGTATATTGTGCATTCGCCTGTTGTTTTTGAGTTAACCATCGAACTGGAATAAAAGCCTAGGAATATTAGTTTGGAGAGAGAGATGCGACAATAGTATATGTTCCCAATTCATTCTTTGCAGTAGATTGTAACAACACCATTTACGTGAAGAAAATGTATTAAACTCACTTGAAAATTTAGGGCTTTTAACCATGCATCTGACTATTTTATTTTTTGAGTGCTCTGTATCTTTATCTTCATGAGCTCGCGACATAATTTTTTTCTTGCTGAAATCTAGTTGAACAAAATGTTTTCCATAGACAGACCAAATGAATTATAGAATCTATTTATGTTTGTCAGCAACAAACTTTCATTTCGCTTTCAATTTGTCACTTCCATTTTGCTTGATTTCCCTATTTGTTAGTAACAAACTTACAGTAATATGACAGACCAAATTAATAATTAAATCTATATATGTTTTGGATATGATTTTGCACGAATCTGTAGTGAATTTTTGTATATGTAACACTGTTAAAATAAAGGGAGAAAAACATGATGAATAATTGAGATTAACCTACTTTTCTGTAGTTCTATTTGTGGTGTAGCTATTATGCATCATTCACATAAATGTCTGTTTCACCAAGATAATAAATCTTGGTTGTCTCTTTTGCTCCTTCTTGCAGCTCAACCAAGGCTCTAGTAAGTTAATTTATCCATTGCGAATAGGATTCATGGTATTCTTGACTCAATTATAAATAGTTTTTACGCAAATTGTTATGTTACCTGCAGGAATCGGGTTGACTTCTTCTCATTTCTTTGCACTCAACTGATTTTGCCTTTTGCCTGCTGGAAAGAACTATCATTGCTGTTTCTTTCTGGCTGCTTTAAATATCCTCCCGTTCATAATAAAATAATTCATATAGGTTTTACTTCAAATTGATTCAAGTGATTAGATATGACTACTAATATTTTTTTATTTTTTTTTTTTTTTTTTTATTTTTTTTTTTTTTGAAATGGTACTTTATATACAACAAATCAATGGGACAACATATCCCATGTTAATAAACGTTCGAAAGCAAGTTTCGAACTTGTGACTTCTTGCACCAAGCCGAATCAATTAACCACTTGGACAATGGTGCTTGTCATGACTACTAATATTTATGTCAAGGTCCAAGGTAAATTTACCTATAAAATACAAGATCTGAGGTTCTTACTACCTGTAATTAAATATCAGTAAATAAATAACACTTCTTTATCCAAAGTGATGCCCTAGTAATAGGTCCATAGCTAAAAAAATCGACCTATTACAAAACTGTGAAGCATATAATACATAACAACTACATGTATTATTGAGTTAAAGAATCAAGTAAATGCAGTACATATCCTGTGTTACATAAATAGCGGATGGAATACTTCCATCGTTTTGCAAGATGAACAAGAATTTCCAAAAATTCATAATAATCATGCAACATGTATGTAATAAATAACAAAATAAAATTTACCTCTTATGTTTACTTGATAAAATAACAAAATAAAAAATATATCATTGTTGCTATAAATGATCTAGGAATTACACATTTCTTCAAGATGTATATGCAAAGTTAAAGGAGATGCATCCAATTAACTCAAAATTGCTCTGGCATTGGTGAAAAATATCATTTGAAAGCTAAACCTGAAATATATGAGATTGGACGAACTTCGATAGTTCTTTGTTTTAACTTATTATAGTCTCTGTTTTAAATTTACAAATTAGTTGTGAAGTGTACCATGTGGGGTTTGAAAATGAGAGAAAATTTAGTGTGAAGATAAAGGATACAATATGACCTGCGTTTCTATTGCGTATCTGGTATTTAAATAATTTATAAACATCGGATTTCGGTTAATGAAGCACCATGCAAAAGAGGGAGTCTATACAGAACCGTACGTAATTGAACAAACCATACTAAAAAATGATTTACACATTGAAATTATAACTTAAATATTATATTTTCCTATCTTAAATACACTTACTCTGTCAAAACCTGTTTTAGTTGGCTATACATGGATATTTTTAGGGATGAGAATTCTAAACTATGATGCATTGGAACTCAGTTGCTGATCCTCGTACCGTCAACAACATTTAGGTTAGACAAATTATATTTCATACTATTTCGTACTTCTTTTGTTTTTCAATTTTTTTCTTCAAATAAGTTTTTGTTAACTGGTTCTCCTCGACATCAATTTAAATTATTGTGAAAATAAGCGATATGTATTTCTTAATCTATTTGAATAGTTTATAGGCTAGTAAAGAGCGTTGAAGTGTCTTGATAGCTTGTGACATCTATAATTATTTTTGGCCAAACGAAACTGACCCCGATATATACATCACACATGTATTGGAATGTGTGATGATTTTTTTTACTCATGTCATAAATTTCTCTCATCTATCTGGTGTAAGCTATATAACGTATAAATATATTGTAGGAAGAATTATGATTTATAATATTAACACACAACATGCGACTGGGACTTGTGGCTTTGCAAGAAGGATGGTCATTACAGATATATGGCGGAGTTTAAGGCTGGAGATTATAGGAAAGAAGCAGCACAACTTTCATCAAGGATTATTGGGTACGATATCTTTTCTTCTTATATTATATTTGGACAAGCATTTATTTATGCTGCTTATAACTGTTAGACATTTTTGGTTTATACGTGTTATGAATAGCTTATTGAATTATAGTTAATTTTTTATATTTATGTTGAGCGTGCCAGTGAGTCAATAATGTGGACTTTTAGCAAAGTTGTCATGTAGATCATGCTATCATTTTAGCCGTAGATGTTATATTACTAATACTACTCATTTCTTTTTCTCCTTGCAATTTTCCTAGTAAACTACAATGTCCAAAAACATCGGTATGAAAATAGAGTAGTGTAATTTTCATTTTGGTGTCTTTTGATATCCATCTTTTCCTTTTGTAAAGTCATGTAGAAACCTCTTCTTCTTCCTTTTTTCTTCATTTCCTGATTTTGCATATAATAACATACATATCGCATTCAGTGTTGCCGAGGCCAATCTCTTTCCAATGCATCTTACTTGTATGCAATTAGCATTAAACTTGTTTTTCTTTTATTAAGAGATTATGAACTCTCCTCTAATTGGCACAATTAATACTTGTGTTTTATTTGTATTTCAGTTTCTTAAAAGAAATCTAGAGCATATTTTGAGACGTCTACTGAAGATGGGTTCAATATTGAAGCTGCTTTCCAATGCATAGCCAAAAATGCTCTGAAAAATGAATTATAAGAAGAATTGTGAGTACCTCACATGTTATATTATCCTTATATTTCATATATCTAAGAGGGTGTTTGGCACAGGCTTATAAGTTACTTTTGAAATTTGGGATGATTGACAACAACTTGATCTTGTAACATAAAAATAATAAATAAGTTGATAAGTTAAAATCCACAAATTGCTTGTGACCTATTTTAAAATTACAATTAAATTTTGTCACAAACTTGTTTAAATCAAATCTGACATATTTTAACATAGACTGTTGTTCATCTACATGAATTTGGACATCTGTTGATTAGTCTTATTGGTCATTCCTATGTACGACTCCATCTAAATATGATTAAGTTATAATCCTATCTTTTTATCCTCGATTTATGTCACCATTTGATATAAATTATTTTTGAAATTTCAATGTATTATAAGGCGTTAAAGTCGATGAATTACCAACAAATAACATTGATATCTTTGTTTTGTTTGGGAAAACCAAGACAGTAGTAGTAGTAATGAACAAATGTATGATTTGAAAATTAACTAACTATTATGCTCATTTCATCTTTTTTTCTTTGTTTGAGTTTTTGAGTTTACGATTCATGTCGAGTATTTACGCATATGATGATCATTAATCAATTATCAAATTTTTGCAAGGTTTGGCAAACAGAAGAACAGATGCAACGAGCATGAATACAGATAAGGTATGAAAATTTCTTTTTCCATTCTGCGTAATATTGGCATGTGGCAATCTTGAAATGCCAGCTTTGAAGCTACCAACCAATAGAGCTTAAGAAAATTCAAATTAACATTAGTAATAGATGAAGAAGAAGACATTATAATCGACAAGGAAGTAGAATATGACTTTCAAGTTACTTGTAAACTGATAGACTATTTTTGAAATTGTAACATTTTGCGGCTATATGATACATTGATGTTTTCTATGTATGTTGAAGTCATGATATTTTGATGTTTGTTGCGTACTGTGGAATTATTATGTAAGTTTAACTTGCGATATTTTGATATTTATGGAGTTTAGTATGAAACGTATGTGTTTGCTATTATTTGTCTTGAAATTCATTATAAATTTACTGTTTTAAATTTTATTCAACATTTGAACTTTGATTATATGTGCATGTAATTCATTGCAATAGAACTTTGCTTCAGGAATACAATACAAATTTCCTAATGGTAATAAATATTTGTAAATTGAATTGTAACGGTTATAACCGTTGGGATTTTCCAATTCTGTTGTTGTGTACATCATTTTCCAATGGTTATAATCGTTGAGATTTTCCATTTCTGTTGTTGTGTACATTACATTCCAACGGTTATAATCGTTGGTAAATATGTTATATATTTTGTCACGTACCTATTTGTAACGGTTATAACTGTTACAAATTTGATTTGTAATAGTTATAACCATGATAAAATGACAGTTCTAGCGTTGTACTTACATTATTTTTGAGTCTACCCTTTTGGGTTGTCGTCCATTCTTCTATTTGAATGTCTTGTCCAAATATCAAGTCGTTTGATGTTTGTTTGATCATCCGTCTCACGAGTCATCTAGTCCAAAAGAATCATCCATAGTTCGCTCAAAACTTAACAAAATCAAATGAAACTTTACAAGTACACTCTAGAGAGTGTCTGGGACCTATCATAAAATTTTCAAGTGGTGGGGCGCATTCTACATGGATTACTAGCGATCCATCTAGTTTGGTCGCTCGCGATCCATCAAATAACCTCTAAATGACCATACTTTTTTTGTAACCCTTCTTTTATGTATTTTAAGTGTTCTTCCAAAATGTCAAATCAATTCGACTGCATATGAATTCTCTAGGTCCATTTTAAGTTAACTGCTTTTGATCAAATCGCTTAAATCAGACGAGTCATCACTTCTCGAGCTAAATTGCTTGGTATGTTATGAAACTTGACAAGCGTGCTTAGAAATGGTAATGAATCATGATGCATGAGGTTTGAGCGACTCATAATGCTTTTCTATGGGTCGCTAGCGATCCATCTACTTCGTATTTTATTGGCTTATTTTCTTGAGTCCTAATGATTTGTTGGTTGTTTTGGTTGAGTCTAGAGTTATTCTAGCAGAATCTGAAAGTTCTAAGTCCTATTGAATTCTGATTGGTTAAAAATCCGGTTAACACTAAGTTTCTCAAATTTGTTTATTCATAAAGCAAGTTCACATTGAGCATTATATATTCATATAAAGGCAAAAAAATTATCTTGGCAATGATATACAACCATATGAAACATTTAAAAAAACCGTATAAATTAACTTGTTGACAAATTAAACTTGTAGATACTATAGCAGAATTGTAATTATTCACAAAAACAAAGCACGTAGATACATAGGAAAATTAGACACTAACAGAATACTAATAGTAGCACTCATTACTATAGTTGGTAACTATTAAAACATCGCAATCATCGAAAGAGACGTTTTTGTGGACTTTTAGCATTATATATTCACGTAAAGGCAAAAATTTCATATAGGCAATTATACAGTATTTAAATGAAGAAGAATATTATAAATCTGGCTTCTTGTATTCTACCAGGTGGCTATATGAATTATATAACCATACACTATTTGTGTGATATGGCTGATATGGTCATAAGCGAGTGAAGAAGTTATTGCAGTTAAGACTATATGCTCTATTTCTTAAAACTTGTATAAAACATGCATGAGTGATAGAAGATATAACATACTTGATCATTGCATCTTATAGCAGGATGAATGCAGCAGTATCTAAGCCGTATGGAAGTGGGGAAAACAATAGTTCAGTGCAGTATTATAATTTGATTTTAGAAGTTTTTCAGCATGAAGCCACTCGAACTGATTGATTACATCTTCATGATTAATTAGAGTATCTCAGCCCTATGGTAGTGTAATACACAAATTGCAGGTGGCTATGAGAATTATATAACTATACACTGGTTGTCTGATATGGCTGATATGGTCATGAGCTTGCTCCTTTTCATAAAAATTATATAGAACATGCATGAGTGGTAGAAGATATCAAATACTTGATTGTTGTATCTTATAGCATGATGAATACAATAATATCTAAGCCCTATGGAAGTCAAGTAAACAATAGTTCAATGCATAGCATGAAAGTACTGCAAATTAATCTCCATGGGCATTTGGAATGTTAAAGTCAGAAATCTATGAAAGTATAGGCATACAAATATTGTAGTGTTAAATGCAGAAATCATTTTAAAGGCTAAACATTCGTATGGACAGTAGGATTATTCATGAATGCAGTAATACATTTATAAGTTGCTTGGGAATCACCAGAAGATAGCAAACACCAACACATTATTCATGAAAAGAGAACGTAGTAAAAAAAACAACCGTCTATAATTGTGAACCCACCTTTGAAGCGAAGGTGCTGTAAGCGATCCGCGCTGGTATGAAAGCAACAATCGAACGAAGAGAAAATGAAGAAAGCACCTGAAATGCAATAGAGAAAATGAAGAAAGCACCTAAAGCGTAGTACGTAAAATTCAATCACAAATAGGCAGAGGTGAAGAATCGGGAAGATGACTCATAATCAGGGACAAAAGCATACCTTAACGAGTAGTCGAGCAGAAGAAGAAGACACAAAAGTATAAGGAATTGTCGAACTACTTGTATATAATGAGAAGAAGGTGGGTAGTTTCAGAGTTGTGCGACCCTCCATCTTCGTTGGTCGCATTAATTTACGGGTTATGGTTTTACATTGATTAGGAAGAAGGGGGACAGATGCAGATGGATTTAATGGGAGAGACAAAAGGCCGTGTTTATGTGTGTTAAATGCGAACGCTAAAACCTGGAATTTTTGTATTTGTTAAGATGGCTAAAATGGGAAAAGCACTTCAAATGGCTGAAAGCAAAGAATTAGAGCTAAGAATTAATAGGGTGAAACGGATAAATCAGCACCACATAGTGTTTATATATAGACTGTACTTCAATAATATGTAATTTATTACTACATCTATTCTTGCATTTTTCATTTCTTTGATTAAATATTTGCAACTAAGATGATATGTTTGGAGCTAGTATTGGTTTGATTTTTCCTTTTATTTTTCAAATTCAATAATGATTTAAGGCTACAATGAAGTTCAAGAATTAAAGGTATATTGATCTTTCTTGATATGATATATATGTATATGCGCGTCTGTTTGTGATTCATATTAATGCATTGATAGCAGATTCTTTATATTAAGCTGACTTACATGTACAATCTGATGCAGCACGATCTATAGAAATTCAGAAGTTAGACCATTCGCAAGATAAGTCATGCACGAGTCAAGAAATTTCGGTTTTAACCCGTAAGTCGTGCACGAGTCAACTGAGGGAATCATGTGAGATGGGTATACGAGTTAAGAGCCAGCATTCAAGTCGTTTACGACTCAGGAGGGAAAAATTAAGTCGTCTCCGACTTAAGGAACCATGTGGGAAAAGAATCCGACCTAACCTGTTTTTAAGTCGAGTCCGACCTAAAGAAGTACGACCTATGATTCTTGAAGGGATGAGTCGTTCACGGGTTAGTGGAAACATGAGTCGTTTCCGACTTAACAAAGCTTGGAGGGATGAGCTACGGTTTAACAAGAAAGAAGGGAAGGTATTGCAGTTGAGTCGTCAACGACTCAATGACCCATCCATAAGTCGTTTACGACTTAGCATGAAGAAGGAGAAGGTTCCAACTGGTGAAGCCATGAGTCGTAAGTCGTGACATGATGTTGTAAACTGTTTGTCGTTGAGTCGTATAAGTCATGAGTCGTATGAACTGTGTTGTGTTTGAGTCGTTTGCATTATGCTGAGTCGTAGGGAGTTGAGTCGTGCCTTGCTTGAGTCGGTTGCGTATGAAGTGTTGTAACTGAAGTATGTAGCGTCTGTTGAGTCGGCCACGACTTAGTTGAGTCGGGAGGTATGAGTCGGTCACGACTTATGGGCTGAGTTGTAAACTACTATAAATAGGCGTGTGTTGTACATTTTGAGGAGGTTGATTTTTGAATAAAATTCTCTTTTGTTAGCTTTGTGCTTTCATACCAATTGGTAGTTGAGTGTAATCTCCTATCTCCTCTTTCGGTTAATCGAGTGCGCTCGATTCAACGATCGTAGAAGCCGATTCACGGAATCTAGTGCGCTAGATCAACGTGCGAAGAATCGTAGATCTTAGAACACGGTATAGTGCGCTATCAACGTGTTTGAGATAGCTAGAGTTCGGTATCTTTGGATCAACGAACTTGGGCATTTTGGTATCTTCAACTCACCGATTGCTACATTCCATCGATTGAAGTTTTGTTTGATTAATCCGCTGCGTCATTATTTGGTATCGGAGCCATACTTAGCCAATCATAGCTAAGTTGATTCTTGGAGCCAAGTTTTTGAAGTTTTTGAAGTTTGAAGTTGTTCATCGTGTTCATATTGAAGTTGCATCAAGTTTGGAGTGTTTGATCTATTTCATTTTGGATCGAGGAGTTGGAAATTGTTTGGATCTATCTTGGGATTTTGCGCGCCAAGATTTGAAGTGTAGAACTATACCTTGTGCTTGAAGTTGGAGCCGACCTCACTTGAGCGTGACATATTGCCGAGACAAGTGGAGGCCGAGTCAAGTTCTAGCCGTACATTGTTGAGCCGAGACTTGTTATTTTGTTGAAAGCTTTGAATTTTTGTGTTTGAATTGTTGAAGTTTGAGAAGTTTTTCAATCATGCCACCAAGGAGAGCTAATCGTCATCAAAACGTTGAAGCTTTGTATCGTCGAGAAGAAGCCGAGCTTATGGAACAACGTATTAATGAGAAATTTGATGAAGGCATTGGTAAATTGGAGAGATTGATGAATGATTTGAATCAAAGGAGGAGATCACCAAACTCGAACCATGGAGGAAACCGAGTTTCGCCATCGGTTACGGAAGCGAGGAGGGTATCGCCACATTCTTGTAGAGATAGAAGAGAAACGTCAATTTCATCACGAAGAGATCATCATGACTATGCACATGAAGAGAGAAGAAGTCAACGTGAATTTGACAATGAAGCATATAGAGATGAAGAGAGACATAGTCAAAGAAGCATGCATGAACGAAGGGATGATAATGGTCGAGATCGATGTAGACGTACTTTTGATTTTGTTGAAGAAGGTGATAGAGCTAGTATTCATTATCGAGATCGAGACCAAGTTCGAAATTCTTATCGGGACGTTGAAGATGATCGTCGATGGGAATCTGGTATGAAGATGGAGATTCCGGAATTTAAAGGCGGGATGGTAGCGGAAGAGTTCTTAGATTGGTTGTCTAATGTTGAAGAGATCTTTGATTTCAAGGAGGTTCCTGAGCATAGAAGGGTGAAGTTGGTTGCTACTAGGTTGAGGGGGAGAGCTTTGGCGTGGTGGCAGCAAACTAAACTTACAAGGGAGAGAATGGGGAAGTCAAAGATAGAATCTTGGGAGAAGATGAAAAAGTTGATGAGATCTACTTTCTTACCTTACAACTACCAATCACTTATGTACCAGAGGTTGCAGAATCTGAGGCAAGGAACAAAATCTGTTAGTGATTATGCTGATGAATTTTACCAACTCATTGCCAGGAATGATATTATGGAGACAGAAGAACAACTAACCGCTAGATTCATTGGAGGTTTGAGAATGCAGATCCAGGATATGGTTAATATGTTTGATCCTAGATCAGTTGCAGAGGCACATCAGAAAGCGTTGGCTTGGGAGAAACAAGGAAGGCGTGAAGGTGGTGTGTTTACTAATTCCAATAATCAAGCAAGGGGTGTTGGTGGAAGTTCTAATGTTCCTAAACCTGTTTCAAAGCCAGTGGTGAAGGAGGCTGAGAAGGCGAAGGTTAGCAGTGGGTTCAAATGTTATAATTGTCAGGAGTTGGATCACAAGAGCAATGAATGTCCGAAGCCGAAGAAGAGAACCATGGTTGCAGAAGTTGAGGAGGATGATGGTGAGGAGGCAGAATGTTCAAATACACCTTATGTTGAGGAGGAAGAAGAATTGTTTGGAGATGAAGGTTGTAATCTTATGATGAGGAGGTCATGTCTTACACCAAAGCAAGAGGAGGATTGTAGTTGGTTGAGGAGCAATATTTTTCAGTCGACATGCACTATTCTGGGAAAAGTCTGCAAGTTCGTTATTGATGCGGGAAGTTGTGATAATATTATTTCTACAGAAGCAGTGAGGAAATTGAACTTGAAGACTGAGAAACATCCTAAACCGTACAAGCTAGCATGGTTAAGAAAGGGTGGTGAAGTGAAGGTGTGTCGAAGGGCCTGTGTTAATTTTTCTATTGGGAAGAAGTACAAAGATGAAATTTGGTGTGATGTAGTGGACATGGATGTTTGTCACTTGTTGTTGGGCAGACCGTGGCAATTTGATCGAGCAGTACAACATGATGGCCGTGCCAACAGTTACAGTTTCATGTTCGAGGGTACGAAAATCACTTTGGTTCCTAAGAAGCAACAGCAGAAGGAGAGCAAGCTAGAGGAGATTGAAGAATTGAAAACTTTATTATCTTTGAAGTAGTTTGTGAAAGAAGTTGAAGAGGAGCCTGAAGTATTTTTGTTGATTGGGAGAGAGAGTAGTGAAGAAGTTGAAATTCCAGAAGCAGCAAAGCCAATTTTGAAAGAATTCGAAGATGTCTTTCCAGAGGAGTTGCCTAAGGAGTTACCGCCACTTAGAGACATTCAACATCAAATTGATCTTGTTCCGGGAGCAGTGTTACCACATCGACCACATTACCGAATGAGTCCGAAGGAACATGAGGAGTTACGAAGGCAAGTGGAAGAGTTGTTGGAACAGGGACGTGTTCAGGAAAGCTTGAGTCCTTGTGCCGTGCCAGCATTGTTGGTGCCGAAGAAGGATGGAACATGGAGGATGTGCACAGATAGTAGAGCTTTGAATAAGATCACTGTTCGATATAGATTTCCTATGCCGAGGTTGGATGATTTGTTAGACCAGTTGAGTGGGGCAACTATATTCTCGAAGATTGATTTGAAGAGTGGTTATCATCAAATTCGAATCAGACCAGGTGATGAATGGAAGACAGCTTTCAAGACGAGAGAGGGGTTGTACGAATGGTTGGTTATGCCATTTGGTTTGTCTAATGCACCTAGTACATTCATGCGGGTGATGAATCAAATCTTTAGACCATTCATTGGGAAGTTCGTCGTGGTTTATTTCGATGATATTCTGATATATAGCAGGAGCATGGAGGAACATGTTCTACATTTGAGGGAAGTGTTGATTATTCTTCGTGAGGAACAATTTTATGCAGCCACGAAGAAATGTGTGTTCATGACGAGAAGTGTGTTATTTTTGGGATATGTTGTGTCTGAGAAGGGAATCCAAGTGGACCAGAGTAAAGTTAAAGCTATTAGAAATTGGCCACAGCCGAGAACTATCACTGAAGTTAGAAGTTTTCATGGGCTAGCGTCATTCTACCGAAGATTCATTCCACACTTCAGTAGTGTGATGGCACCAGTTACCGATTGCATGAAAGGAAAACAGTTTGTATGGTCAGAGGAAGCGGGAGTTGCTTTTGAACGAATCAAAGAACTATTGACGACAACACCAATTCTTGTTTTACCTAATTTTCAGTTGTTGTTTGAGCTACACACTGATGCATCAAAGGTGGGAATTGGAGGAGTGTTGAGTCAGCAGGGGAGACCTATTGCATATTTCAGTGAAAAGTTGTCAGGGGCGAAGATGAGATACAGCACATATGATGTTGAATTTTATGCTGTTGTGCAAGCTGTCAAGCATTGGAGGCATTATCTGTTTCAGAAGGAATTTGTTCTTTATACAGATCATGAAGCATTGAAACATTTACAGGGGCAGGACAAGGTTTCAGCAAGACATGCGTCATGGAGTGCTTATTTGCAGCAGTTTACTTTTGTCGTTAAGCACAAATCAGGGGTGACAAATCGGGTAGCTGATGCTTTGAGTAGGAGGAGTCATTTATTAACGACAATGAAGGTTGAAGTGACAGGGTTTGAAATGTTGCCAGAGATGATTAATGAAGATCCTTACTTTGTGAAATATGTTGAGAAAGTAAAGGATGGGAGTACCGATGAATTTATGATAGTTGATGGTTTTCTATTTAAGGGAAATCATTTATGTATTCCGGATTGTAGTCTGAGGATGAAGATTGTGAAGGAGTTACACGAGGAAGGGCATGTGGGCCGTGATCGTACTTTGCAGTTGATTTCACAGTCTTATTTTTGGCCGTCGATGAGAAAGGAGGTTGAAAGATTTGTGGAGCGATGCCATATTTGCCAGGTGTCAAAAGGAACAGCGACGAATGCAGGGTTGTATATGCCATTACTTGTACCGTCTAAGCCATGGGTTGATATTAGCATGGATTTCGTTTTGGGTTTGCCTAGAACTCAAAGGGGAAATGATTCGATATTTGTTGTGGTGGACAGGTTTTCGAAGATGGCACATTTTGTTGCTTGCAAAAAGACAGCGGATGCAGTTCGAGTGGCGCAGTTGTTTTTCAAGGAGATCTATCGACTTCATGGATTGCCAGAAACTATTGTTTCTGATCGGGATACTCGTTTTCTGAGTCACTTTTGGTTGAGTTTGTGGAAAATGATAGGAACGAAGTTGAATTTTAGCAGTGCTTATCATCCACAAACAGATGGACAGACAGAAGTTGTTAACAGATCATTGGGAAACTTGTTGCGTTGTCTTGTACAGGATAATTTGAAAAGTTGGGACATGAAGTTATGCCAAGCTGAATTTGCACATAATCATGCAGTGAATCGTAGCACGGGATTCAGTCCGTTTCAGATTGTTTATTCAAATTTACCCAGGGGACCGTTGGATTTGGCAGTAGTACCACAGTCGAAGGGAACAGTTAAACGAGCTGTTGATTTTGTTGATGAGCTGACTGAATGTCATAAAATCATTCAGGAACGATTAGAGAAATCGAATGAGAAGTATAAGAAGTCTGCAAATTTGAAACGTCGAAATGTTGAATTTAAGGAAGGTGATTTGGTCTATGCTGTATTGACAAAGGATCGTTTTCCGGCAGGTGCTTACAACAAGTTGAAGGCGCGAAAAATTGGTCCAATTGAAATTGTGAAAAAAATTAATGAAAATGCTTATAAGTTGAAGCTCCCAGAAGATGTATACACTTCTGACGTATTCAATGTTAAACATCTTGTGCCATATTATGGAGATAAACATTTTGATGAGAAAGAATTTATAAATTCGAGGACGAATTTTTCTCAACCAGGGGAGGATGATGCAGCACGATCTATAGAAATTCAGAAGGTAGACCATTCGCAAGATAAGTCATGCACGAGTCAAGAAATTTCGGTTTTAACCCGTAAGTCGTGCACGAGTCAACTGAGGGAATCATGTGAGATGGGTATACGAGTTAAGAGCCAGCATTCAAGTCGTTTACGACTCAGGAGGGAAAAATTAAGTCGTCTCCGACTTAAGGAACCATGTGGGAAAAGAATCCGACCTAACCTGTTTTTAAGTCGAGTCCGACCTAAAGAAGTACGACCTATGATTCTTGAAGGGATGAGTCGTTCACGGGTTAGTGGAAACATGAGTCGTTTCCGACTTAACAAAGCTTGGAGGGATGAGCTACGGTTTAACAAGAAAGAAGGGAAGGTATTGCAGTTGAGTCGTCAACGACTCAATGACCCATCCATAAGTCGTTTACGACTTAGCATGAAGAAGGAGAAGGTTCCAACTGGTGAAGCCATGAGTCGTAAGTCGTGACATGATGTTGTAAACTGTTTGTCGTTGAGTCGTATAAGTCATGAGTCGTATGAACTGTGTTGTGTTTGAGTCGTTTGCATTATGCTGAGTCGTAGGGAGTTGAGTCGTGCCTTGCTTGAGTCGGTTGCATATGAAGTGTTGTAACTGAAGTATGTAGCGTCTGTTGAGTCTGCCACGACTTAGTTGAGTCGGGAGGTATGAGTCGGTCACGACTTATGGGCTGAGTTGTAAACTACTATAAATAGGCGTGTGTTGTACATTTTGAGGAGGTTGATTTTTGAATAAAATTCTCTTTTGTTAGCTTTGTGCTTTCATACCAATTGGTAGTTGAGTGTAATCTCCTATCTCCTCTTTCGGTTAATCGAGTGCGCTCGATTCAACGATCGTAGAAGCCGATTCACGGAATCTAGTGCGCTAGATCAACGTGCGAAGAATCGTAGATCTTAGAACACGGTATAGTGCGCTATCAACGTGTTTGAGATAGCTAGAGTTCGGTATCTTTGGATCAACGAACTTGGGCATTTTGGTATCTTCAACTCACCGATTGCTACATTCCATCGATTGAAGTTTTGTTTGATTAATCCGCTGCGTCACAATCCCTTGTGTAATTATAATATTTCAATTACTTTCATTTTTGTTAATGCAATTAATTTTTCATCAAATTCATAATTGTTACGAAATAAAGAGAATAGAGACCATTTGAGAGAGAACAATTTTATTGAACTGGAATATATTTTACAATACAATCAAACTTCATATTTATAGACTCCATATGCAGTGCAGATTACAACAATGTCTTTTCTTATTTAGCATATTCATCCCTATTATTAATATATATTACAACACTCCACCTTGAATATGCGTGTATAAAAATGATTAGAGTTACGCCTCATTAAAAACCTTGTTGTAAAAAAATCCCAACGGGAAAAAATCATAAACAAGAAAAAGAGTGCAACTTGATTTCAACATTAAGTAACATATATTTTATAATGTTACTATGAGGGTTGATACTTCTGGATCAAGATAATGTCTCATTAAAACCTTACTAATAAAAACCCAGTGGGAAAAATATTAGTGAAGGAAAAAGAGTACATTATACCGTATTTCATACGTTCCTCCGGAATTATAACGCATTATTCAATAAGTCTGTCGATGCAGCCGACGCATACCAATTTTGTACATTATCTTCTGAAATGTTGCTTTTGGAAGCGCCTTTGTGAATAGGACCGCTGGATTTTCTTGTAATCGGATTTATTTCACTTCTATCTTATTATCCTTTTGTAGCTCATGTGTGAAGAAAAATTTAAAAGAAATGTGTTTCGTCCTATCACCCTTAAGGTAACCCGCTTGAATTTGAGCTACACAAGCTGGGTTGTCTTCATAAATAATGGTTGACCCTTCTGTTACTGATGGGAGTTGATAGCTTTTTCGAATATGCTCAATTAGTGATCTCATCCAAATACATTCTTTACTTGCTTCATGTAGTGCTAGTATTTCAGAGTAATTGGATGATATTGCTACTAATGTTTGTTTTGTAGATCGTCATGAAATTGCTGCATTGCTGTTATTAAACACATATCCAATTTGTGATCTTGCTTTATGTGGGTCAGAAAGATAACCTGCATCAGCATAGCCAACTAGATTTGGATTATTGCCTGTGTTAGAGTAAAACAAATCCAAATTTGTTGTTCCACGAAGATATCTCATGATATGTTTTATACCATTCCTGTGTCTTTTTGTTGGTTTCTGAACTGTACCTTGTTAGAAGATTTACTGAAAATGTAATATCTGGTCTTGTGCATTGGGCCAAATATAATAATGCACCAATGACACTAAGATATGGCACTTTCGAGCCAAGCACATTCTCATCTTCTTCTTTTGGACGGTAAGGGTCCTTTTTAATATTTAAAGATCTAACAACCATCGGCGTACTAAGTGGATATGCTTTATCCATTTGAAAGCGCTTTAGAATTTTCTCGATGTAGTTTAATTGATGGATTAATATGCCATTAGCACTATGCTCAATCTGTAGACCGAGGCAGTGCTTAAATTTGCCAAGATCTTTTATTTCAAACTCATTCTTCAAATAATTTATTGTTTCATCAATCTCTTCCTGAGTCCGAATCAAATTTGTGTCATCAACGTAAACTGATAAGATAGAAAATCCCTTTACCGATTTCATTATGAAGACACATGGACAAATGAGATTGTTTTCGTATCATTCTTTTACCAAATAATTACTAAGACGGTTATACCACATCCTTTCAGATTGTTTCAAGCCATATAGTGGTCGTCTTAGTTTTAATGAGTACATGGACTTTGATTTTGCTTCAGGCAATTTATATCCATCTGGAATTTTCATGTAAATATTGGTATCTAATTCACTGTAAAGATAAGCTGTTACAACATCTGTTAATCTTATATCGAGTTTTTCATAAACTACAAGGTTTATCAAATATCGGAATGTTATGACATTCATAACAGGGGAGTAAGTTTTCTTAAAGTCGAAACTGGTCACTGCAGGAAACCTTGTGCGACAAGTCGTGCCTTGTACCTCACGACTTCATTTTTATCATTTTGTTTTCTAACGAATACCCATTTATAACCTACTGATTTAACATTTTTTGGTGTTTTCTCTATTGGTCCAAATACACCATGTTTTTGTAGTGAATCTAGTTCCACTTGGATATCATCTTTCCATTTTGGCTAATCGTGTCTTTTTCGACAGTCATTTATGCTATTTAGTTCATTATCTTCATTCTCATTATGGTCATGACTTTCAATTATTTAAGCAGCTACTGCTAGTGAGAATACATCATCAATTATTATTTTACTTTGATTCCATATTTCTTCATAGTTCGTATAAAATATTGAGATCTCATTTTTATTAGGTGCCATTTTATCGTTGGAATCTTCTTTTATCTCTTCTGGGATAATATTTCCTTGCGCACTTCTATGAGAATTGGGATTTTCATTCGAGTGATCCTTTTTATCATTTATAACCTCTTTAGGAGGTTCCTTAATTGATATTTTTTCATTACACTTTCTTTTTCTAGGCGCCAAGTCTTTTTAACCAATTGGCCTTCCATGTTTTTGTCTTTCTTTAGATTCATTTGCTGCTATATTTACTTTTGATCCTTCGGGGACATCGATTTTTGTTGGTGCATTTACTGCTGGAATGTGAGATTTAGTTATTTTTGCAGTGTCACTAAATGCATATGGCAGTTGATTTGCAATATTTTGAATATGCAAAATTCTTTGTACCTTATATTGACATTCTTTGGTGAAAGAAGCTATGCGGTAGGATCGTGTAATATGGAATAACGGAATAGTCTAGGTAGATAAAGTAGGTAAATGCAAGGAGACACCAGGATTTTATACTGGTTCGAACCTCTAGTCCTACGTCCAGTCCCTAAGCTTCACTTAGGAATTTCACTAACTAACACCCTCACTTCACCCGGAGGAATAGGTTTACAACTTAGCCGAACAACCGAATGGGATTTCTTGCCTCAACTACCGAAGAGGACTTCAACTCAATTACTAAAATACAATATTCGACTTGTTGTGTTCTTGTCAACACTAATGAGCCTAATGTAGTACAATATTCCTATAGTCTTATCCTCGAGAGTATGCAATGTGTTTGTGAAGATTTAGGGAATGTGAATTGCTATGAATCAAAAGAATGTTATAAACAAAAACAGTGATTCAAGCAATAGATTGGTGATTGCTTTGAGAATATCTAGAGAATATGAACAAGAGAATAGTAAGATTAAAACAAGAGAATTTGGTGAATTAAATGATGTTAGAATCATGTATATATACTTGTAGAAGAGGTGCATTTGTTGTCAAAGGTTGCAAACAAGAGATGCTTCCATTTCCATTGATGAATGGTTGAAACTTTTGGGAGGAAGAAGGTGTCTTTTCAGAGAAAATTCGCAGGTTCGAATTCACTCGACTGAGCAGGGAATTCAGTCAACTGAAAATATGAAGTAAAACTTTTGGGAGCAAATTCAGTCGACTGTGCAGGAAATTCAGTCGACTGAAACTGTGCATGTTTATATATTTTTTCCAGTTTCAGTCGACTGGCTGTTCCTATTTAGTCGACTGAACTTATAAAATATGCATAGTGAAAACTTAAATAAAAATGAAGTTTATAAAATGTTTTCTAGTGTTCGTACAAGCCTCTTGAGTATAGATTTTAACAATAAATCTAGACTAAGACCTATATAAAAAACATACTTATGTTTGTTTGGTCTTTATCAGTCTTCCTTTAGCGTTGCATATATTTCTTCCTTGTTTGTTGAAGCACATTGTCATTAATCAAAATCTTTGCGTATCAACATTCTCCCCCTTTTTGATTGATGACAATACTGATTTATTCTAGAGATGCATTTACTTATTTTCTCCCCCTGAATGTATGCACTATCTTTCCTACAAAACAAAATTGGTACCATAGATTTTCTCCCCCTTTGTCATCGACAAAAAGGAAGAACTAACGGTAGAAATATTTTATCAAAACAATCACTGAAGCATAGAGAATAGAATATTTGCATAATCATGGGTTAAGAAAAGTTAGAAATGTTGCGACGAACAAGAATAAAATGGCTATTTATACAAGCCACTAGAAAGTTAGAAATAAACATCAAACCTTAAAAAAATTACTCATCTTTATCCCAGTCATATGAACCTTCTCTTCCTCCTGTTGGTTCACGTATGACAGGTCCTCCTGTAGGTGGTCTGTATGCTCTTCCTCCTTGGCCACAACTAGCTCCGCTTGCGCTGTTACTTGTATGCTCTTCGGATGTTGTCCATGTAAACGTAGGTGTCGGACGTTTGCCACGAGAGGTCGAAGCAGTAGTGGTGCTTGAGCATGAGATTGCATCTCATAGCTTGTTGAAGAATCCTTTGATTTTGTCAAGCTTGTGATCTACCTTTTTAAGACGAGTGTCAAGAATTTGTTGATTTCTTGACAATATCCCCAAAGATTGGTTGGTAGTAAAGCTTGGGTCAACAAGACGAATTTCATCATCTTGCTCGAAATGTTCTTCGTGGTGAGGTTGTGGAGGTTGTTATTGTTGTTGTTGTTCTTGATGCCTTGCTTCCCATTCGGCGGGTGATATTATGCGAGAAGGTCGAGATGGGAGCTGCATTAGGCTTATGGTCTGGTGGTTAATTTGATGGACCATTGTATTCTCTGACTCAGGTAATGGCGTATCGACATTGAGGGGAAGTCACATGATGTATTCTTCAAAATAGATAGTGCGCATTTTGCCATTATTAAAAGTGAGAAACTCATCAAGAATAAGTTGTACCCAATTGACTTGTATATTGCCAAAAATAGCATATAGAGCTCGATAGTTATTTGGGTAGACAATTTCGTACGAGCCCATGCGAGGAGTAATTGTTCTCATTAGGGCTTTGTGGAGGATTCTTGCCATAGGTCGAAGAGAGGTGGACTTAAAATCTCTAAAGTTGATATTATCATGCATAAATCGATGGTTTATGTTGTCGCGAATATGTGGATTGAATTCTATCTCCTCTAGCTTTCTCCCGACATTTGGTGATTCTAGAATGTGTGCTATTCTATCCAAGGAAAACCAAACTTTCTTTCCACATATCATACTCCAAACACTATTGTTTGGATTTCTTGGAGTTTGGTGTCCAAGATTAAGGTTAGCATAAAATAATTTGACCATTACATGATTTATGGCATTGTCATTTCTTTTCAAATCTAAAAGAGAAGTTAACGCTTAGATGTTGTAGATTTGAAAGCTTTGGAAATCAACGAAGGAATGCTCGAAAATTCGGGAATTCTTCATCTTATTCCATCTAGTGACAGCGGTTCCATCGTAAAGCCATTGCGCTATTTGAGCATCAATTGGCTCAGAGGATGAAGAAGAGGAAGCTCTTGATCTCTTTAGTGCCATTTGAGTGAGATTTGAATGGATTTTGAGGAATTTGGGGGCTAGGGTTTCGAAAATAATTGGGGAAGAAAGTTTTTAAGAAGTAAAAAGTGAATTGATAGGGTAAAAATTGGTGGTTAAAAAGGGAAAACTTGCCTGGGAATTGGCGTTCAGTCGACTGAATACGCTGTTCAGTCGACTGTTGAAGGCCGAAAATTTTCTAGGCTGAATTCAATCGACCAAACAGGGTTTTTAGTCGACTGAATGTTTGTCTGAAAGTTTCTGTTAGTATTTCAGTCGACTAAGCAGAAGATTCAGTCGACTGAGTTGTAATTTTTTTTGCATTCTGTCTTAAGTTCAGTCGACTGAACAGGGGGTTTCAGTCGACTGACCCATGTATTTTGTTAATTTTGAAGATAAATTCTTTATTCAAAAAGAATAATTACAATTATATAAATGTAATACCATAAATAGATTTCTAAACTAACAATTTCTTAGTGGATGAACTCGGAGTCTTTTTCCCTTCATTCTTCATATAATTTATATCCCATGAATTTGGACTATATTGAGGAGTCTTAGGAGACATCCAAGGATTCACATGA
Source organism: Allium cepa (assembly GCA_030765085.1). NCBI lineage: Eukaryota > Viridiplantae > Streptophyta > Magnoliopsida > Asparagales > Amaryllidaceae > Allium > Allium cepa. The sequence continues at coordinate 628,354,314 of CM060941.1, forward strand.
TCGACTGGGGTACGATAAGATGAAGACGGATCAAGTGAACTAACGGGGCGAGGTAGGGGTTCAGCCACTTCGTTCTTTGTTGATCCACAGAAGCGTAGACCGATTTGCTCTAGGAAGCTTAATCGTCTAGCCGTAACTTTTTGTTCGAAGTATAATTCTCATTGAAGATCTATTTGTTGTTGTTTACAGTGATGAATTTCATCAATCTTTTTTTTGTGTCTGGAGAAATAAAGAGTCCGTGTTTCGCTTTCTTGGATTCTGGTGTGTAGCCGGTACGATAATTGTTCCATTTGTAAACTGGCTCATGTGTCGGTGTTGGAGTGGGAAGTTTTGGAGATGTTGGAGTGTTATCGACTGAAGAGGTGAAGTTGATCGGGGAAGGAGAGTTGTTGGACGACATTTTTATAATGAATTTTTCAAGCTTTTATTCGTGAGAATGAGTTGTGAAAAAATAATATTTTTAAGATATATTTATAGTATGAATTTTCTAAATATATAGTGGTTATAATTCTTTAAAGTTTTTCATCCACTTAATGATTTAATGTTTACCGTAATTCAGTTAAAATTGAATGGTTTGTAAATGAATATTATTTTATAATATATTATGTAACATATTTGAAAAATAAATTGAAAATCCCATTTTTCCTTTATTCAGTCGACTGAACAGATAGTGTTAGTCGACTGAATTGTATAGATTTTTCTCTATACGATATCTTTAAAAGACATTATTCCTAACTCTCGTCGTAATTTAATGAAGGAGTTTTCTAATAGAGGTTTAGTAAATATATCGGCAATTTGATTTTCGGTGGAAATATGTTCATAATTAATTATTCCTTTTTCGATATTGTCACGTAGAAAATGGTGACGAATATCTATAGGTTTTGTACGAGGATGATTAACCGGATTTTTAGATAAGTTTATTGTACTTGTATTATCACAGTATATTGTAGAATTTGTTAATTTATATTAAAATCTTTAAGTGTTTGTGAATTCTTTTGACAAATGTTTTAAAATGCTCAAAAGTGTCACTTTTATTTTTCATAAAAATAGTCCATGTATATCTTAAAAAATCATCAACTATTACAAATACATACCGATTATGATTAATGGATTGAACTTGTGTTGGTCCAAATAAATCCATATGTAGTAATTCTAATGGTTGTAAAGTCGAAATATTTTTCTTAGATTTGAAAGATGATTTCGTTAATTTTTTTTTTGGACAATCATCACAAAGATTATTTATTTTAAAGTTTATTTTGGGTAAAGCTCTTACTAATTCATTTTTAGAAAGGTTTCTAATAGTTTTAAAATTTATATGACAAAATCTTTTGTGCCATAACCAAGGATCATTATCTTTGACAAGTAAACACATACTTGTATTATGATTAATGTTCATATTTAGAACATAAATATTTCTATCTCTATTTCCTTCAAAAACAAGATTTTGGTTTTGATCAAAAATACTACATTTATTATCCGAGAAAGTTATTTTAAAACCTTTGTCACACAGTTGACTTATGCTAAGTAGATTATGTTTTAAATTTTCAACTAATGAAACATTTGTTATAAAAGGTAAATTTGATGTACCGTAATTGTTCACATATCCTTTGCCAATGATATAGCCTTTTGAATTATCTCCGAAGGTAACCGAGCCACCATCAAAGTATGTGATGTTTGTAAGCATATCTTTGTCTCCGGTCATGTGTTTTGAACAACCACTGTCTAATATCCATTTCTTCTTTTTGAGTGAGACCTGAAAATAAATATGAAATTATTGGTACCCACATTTTAATAGGGTCCTAAAAAGTTAGAGTTTAGGAAACCAAACCCAATTTGGTTTAGTATCCTTTTTATAAATATAGTTTTCATTATGATGAACATTATCCATAAATGTTTTAATATATTTATTTCTTATTAATACTTTGTTAGTCTTTGGTACCTAAATTTTAACTACCTTGTTTTCTACTTTTGTTTTAATAGGTTTCTTTAGCAATATTTTTTGTTTTGAATCCATATTCCTCTTAAAATTTGTATTTTTCTTTTTAGGAATTTTTGACTCCTTTTTATATCCTAATCCATGTTTACTTGAAGAGGATTGAGGATTTTCTAAAATCTTAGATAAATTTTCTCTTCCTTTGTTAAAGTTAGAAACATTTTTAGTGATGTTATCTAATCTAGCTTGAAGACTATTATTTTCTAACTCAACTTGTCTAATCTTAGTTTTTAACTCATGATTTTCAGAAACAATTATATCATTCTTTATCTTTTGAGTTTCAATTTCTTGACATAAAAGTGATAATTGAGTTTTCGAATTTGAATGAGATTCTTGAACTTTTTCAAGCTCTTCTTCTAAAATTTTCTTTTCATCCTTTAACATATCCCTTTCAAATTCAGCTTTGTTTTGATTTTCACGAGTTTCTTTGAGTTTCTTTGTAAGAGTTTTTATTGTGCTTAAAAGTTCAGTGTTTACTTCAATTAAATCGTTGAAAGTTAAATTACTTACCTCAGATTCTTGAGCCATGAAGCATACATTTGCCTGCTCATTGTCGCTATCACTATCATTTTCGGATGAAGATGAATCTGAATCGTCCCACGTAACAGAAAATGCCTTCTTTTTGAATTTATCCTTCTTGTTTTTGTTGTTAAAGCTTTTCTGATTCTCCTTCATTTGTTCTTGACAATCTTTTTGCATGTGTCCTTTCTTGTGACAATTGAAGCATTCTATATTTGAGGATGAAGGTTTGTTCAAGAAATTCTTTTTGAATCCGTTTTTGTTTCCTTTTCTATACTTTAAGAAAATTTTGAAATTTTTGGCTATAAATGCTAGATCCTCATCTTCAGACTCTGTTTCTTCCTTTTCCGCATGAAAAGCAGCATTCTTTCTTTCTTGAGCTTGATCTTTCTTAGCTTGCATATTTACTTCATAGGACATAAGATTTCCAATCAATTTTTCTGGTTTCATTGTAGATAGATCATTTGCTTCCTCGATTGCTAGTACTTTTCTCTTCCATTCACCGGTGAGTGAATTTAGGACTTTAGACACAATGTCAAAATCCGTATATCTTTCTCCTAGCCGATTAGAGCATGATGAATGTCTTGAAATCTTGAGTACATGTCATTGATGGATTCATTTTGTCGCATTCTAAAGTTTTGGAATTGATTCTTCGGCATGGATATCTTTGTTTGTTTAACCTTGTTTGTGCCTTCATGAATGACTTTAAGTGTTTCTCATGTCTGATATGCAGTAGTACATATGCTAACACGGTTGAATTCATTTCTATCCAGGGCACAAAATAGCATATTCATAGCTTTGGCATTTGCACTAGCTTCATTCTTCTGAGTTTGTGTCCATGTAGGATAATCTGTTGTGGGTACAATAAACTCTGATTGAGTAGCATTACAGGCTTGGAAACTTGTTGCTTACATATAAATCCTCATCCTTGTAGCCCAATAGTTGTACTTTAGTCCATTGAAAAGGGGGTCTTTGGATAAATTGCCCTTCCACAAATGTAGAACTATAGGCATATGTTGTGCTTGTACTTGCGTTATTTTCCATATTATTAATATGTCTAATAACGGTGTTATGGTTATAGGACAACCTTGCTTTGATACCAATTGAAAAAAGTTATGCGGTAGGATCGTGTAATATGGAATAACGGAATAGTCTAGGTAGATAAAGTAGGTAAATGCAAGAAGACACCAGGATTTTATACTGGTTCGGACCTCTAGTCCTACGTCCAGTCCCTAAGATTCACTTAGGAATTTCACTAACTAACACCCTCACTTCACCCGGAGGAATAAATTTTCAACTTACCCGAACAACCGAATGGGATTTCTTGCCTCAACCACCGAAAAGGACTTCAACTCAATTACTAAAATACAATATTCGACTTGTTGTGTTCTTATCAACACTAATGAGTCTAATGTAGTACAATATTCATATAATCTTATCCTCGAGAGTATGCAATGTGTTTGTGAAGATTTAGGAAATGTGAATTGCTATGAATCAAAAGGATGTTATAAACAAAAATAGTGATTCAAGCAATAGATTGGTGATTGCTTTGAGAATATCTAGAGAATATGAACAAGAGAATAGTAAGATTAAAGCAAGAGAATTCGGTGAATTAAATGATGTTAGAATCATGTATATATACTTGTAAAAGAGGTGCATTTGTTGTCAAAGGTTGCAAACAAGAGATGCTTCCATTTCCATTGATGAACGGTTGCAACTTTTGGGAGGAAGAAGGTGTCTTTTCAGAGAAAATTCGCAGGTTCAAATTCAGTCGACTGAGCAGGGAATTTAGTCAACTGAAAATATGAAGTAAAATTTTAGGGAGCAAATTCAGTCGACTGTGCAGGAAATTCAGTCGACTGAAACTGTGCATGTTTATATATTTTTTCCAGTTTCAGTCGACTGGCTGTTCCTGTTCAGTCGTCTGAACTTATAAAATATGCATAGTGAAAACTTAAATAATAATGAAGTTTATAAAATGTTTTCTAGTGTTCGTGCAAGCGTCTTGAGGATAGATTTTAACAATAAATCTTGACTAAGACCTATATAAAAAACATACTTATGTTTGTTTGGTCTTCATCGATCTTCCTTTAGCGTTGCATATATTTCTTCCTTGTTTGTTGAAGCACATTGTCATTGATCAAAATCTTCGTGTATCAACATCTGGTACGTGCATCCAAATTTGACATAGATGGATTATTCCATGATATTTCACGCCGTTCTACTGGAACGGTCTTTCCTCCCTCTAACGGCGGAAAGATTGTCTTATCAAATTTACAATATGAAAATCTTGCCGTGAAGACATCACCTGTAAGAGGTTCAAGGTAACGAATTATCGATGGAGAATCAAATCCCGCATAAATTCCAAATCGTCATTGAGGACCCATTTTAGTACAAAGTGGGGGATTAATAGGTATATGCACAGCACAACCAAATTTTCGTAAATGTGAAATATTTGATTGAGATCCAGTTAAGAGCTGTGATGGTGAAAGCTGATGATAAGCTGTTGGTCTAATTTTAACCAATTTCGATGCATGCAAAATTGCATGCCCCCAAGCTGAAATGAGCAGTTTTGATTGCATAAGCAATGGTCTTGCAATAAGTTGCAAGCGCTTAATTAATGATATTGCTAGACCATTTTGAGTATGAACATGAGCTACTGGATGTTCAATTTCGATTCCCAATGATAGACAATAATCATCAACTACTTGAGAAGTAAATTCTCCAGCATTATCTAGTCGAATTGATTTAATTTGATGATCATGAATGTGTGCTCTCAACTTTATTATTTGAGCAAGTAGCTTGGTGAATGCCAAATTTCTTGTAGAAAGTAAATAGACATGTGACCAATGAGTTGATGCATCAATAATACCATAAAATATTTGAATGGTCCACATTCAGGGTGGATTGGGCCAAATATATCACCTTGAATTTTTTATAGAAATGTTGGAGATTCAGAAGTGATTTTACTATATGAAGGTCGAATGATTAATTTTCCTTGTGCACATGGGACACATAAGTAATCACTTGGTAAATTCAATTGGTTTGATAAATCATGCCCTTTTGAGTTTTTGGCAATTTTATGCATCATAGTTGATCCGGGATGACTCAAGCGATCATGCCAAAGAATCAATGTCTTTGTATTTGTGAGCTTCTGGCTCATGTTTATAGAGTGAGATTCAACTATGCCAATTTTTGTAAAATATAGAGCAATTGAAATTGTACCAAATTTTTCTACGATAAGCTTCTGGCTTTCAACTCTAGAAATAACACAAAGATATTCTTTATTGTTTTCATTTATAGTTTCAATATGGTATCCATTCATTCTTATATCTTTGAAACTCAGCAAATTTCTTTTAAAGTTGCTTGAGTATAATGCATTCTGAATAAAGATATGCGTACCATTTGGTAATATTATATGGGCTCTTCCGGACCCATCAATTATATTAGCAGATCCAGCTATAATGGAGACTTTAGCTGAGAAATTTTCAAATAGTTTAAAGAAAAACTTCTGGTTTTTCAAAATTGTATGAGTAGTTGCACTATCTAGTAAGCATATATCATCATCCAAATAGCGTTCTATACCTTAATAATTAAAGACAATAATTAGTCAATCATTAAAAATTTGTATGCATAAATAAACGTAATGTAAACAAACAAAGTAATATGATTAAAATAGGCTACTGATTAAGAACAACATCCACATTACACATTATTTTAAACTAGTTCTGCAAAGGGAAATACAAATGAACACAAACTTCAAATCGACTTTTTAATGCAAGCTAATGAAATAAAACGAAAACCACATAACAAACTTCAAGTTATTTCTAATTGATCAACTCGGTCTTATCATTGATCATTGCACTTAGATTTTCATCATTAATGAAATTTTCGTTGTCATCTTCGAAGAAATCATCTAACTTCATATTAGTGTTTTCAGGTAACTCTACGGCATTATTTGCCTCAACATTCTTCGATCGATGATATTCTTCAACTGTTTTCTTTGATGATCTACATGTACATGACCAGTGACCAGATCGTCCACATCTATAACAAACTTCCTCATGATGCCTTTTATTTTCTGAAGCTGAATCATTGTTCTTTACAAGCTCAATTTTCTTTTGTTGTTTTTTAAAGTTGGTGGTTTTGTTACCTTTAAAACCACCATAACCGCCTCTATTGGAGTTATATCCACGTCCACGACCACGTCCTCTACCTCGACCTCGACCCCTACTTCTTCCAGAGTGGGCAAAATTAGCATTAACTTCAGGTAATCTAGTTGAACCAGTTGGTCTTGATGAGTGATTTTTTATAAGCAATTCATTATTTTGTTCAGCAATTAGTAAGCATTCTATGAGTTCGGAATATTTTGTAAAATGATGCTCTCGATATTTCTGCTGCAGGAGCATACTCGAGGCATGAAATGTTGAGAAAATCTTTTCAAGCATTTATGCGTCATCCACCTTTTCTTCACATAATTTTTGTTTAGAAGTGATTCTAAATATTACAGAATTATATTCTCTTACAGACTTAAAGTCTTGAAACCTCAGGTTCAACTACTCTTGCCCGGTGTTTGTAAGTATGATCGTCTTCTGGTGGTCATAACGCTCCTTCAGGGAGTTCCATAAGTGGAGAGGGTCCTTTTCAGTCAAATATTCTGTTTTTAGATTGTCGTGGATATGACGTCTTAAGAATATCAGAGCCTTTGCTTTGTCCTGCTAGGACATAGTATTGCCTTTTTAATGGCATTTTCTAAGCATTGAGATTGCAAATGAATCTCAACATGCAGTATCCATGATAAGTAGTTTTCTCCAGCTATATCCAAAGTTTTAAATTTAAGCTTGACGATGTTTGCCAATTTGTGAACTGTAGATAAAATAAATTGCATAAGGTGAAAATATTCGTCATAACAGCATTCACTTATTTGTTTGTACATAATACAAGGTCCAAAATATTTATATGTAGAACCATAGAGTTAATCAGTAATTTGCAAAACCTAGGACCACAGAGACGTAATAATAGATGAATAAATTACAATTAATAGCTCTTTTACAGACAACCAGACTAATGGATAAATGTCAGAGATTATAAGCAAAAATTAAAGATGACCATTGTTAACATACATACAATTAAATTGGCACAATGTCAGAGACAATACAACTTGATGAGATAAGAAAACAAAGCCAACTAAAAGTAATCATGCTGTTACATCTCTAGCATTTATAATTTGTTTAGTTGCTTAATATCTTCCATTTCATGTTTGAAAATTTATTAGGCACTACCAAGAAATATCAAAATAGTCGTCTCATATTCTTAGCAATGTTCGTTTCCAGCTAAAAGTTAGAAAAAAAGGGAAAAGTCTTCATTCATGGTATCAAACAACTATACCAAAAAAAATGCATCAACAAAACCAAACATTTGGATTTTGCAACTTTCATGTATTTATCATGCAAAAAAGGGAAGTCAGCTTTTGCGTATGTTCCATTTCAAACTTTTGAATTAATTTAGCAACAGATCCGCAAAAAAATAATATTGAATTTAGAAGCCAAAGAATTAAAATAAGAGTGATACAAGAAAGGACATAAAAAAATATAGAAGCATACCCCAAACTAGCATGTGCTGACTTGACAACTTTATCAAAAAATATGATATCGACAATTACCTTCTTGCAGAGAGGAAAAGTAAAGAGTTTATAAAGAAATGCAAGAACAATTCCTTTACCTGCTTGCTGTTTTAAAGGAAATAAGAAATAGAATGAATGTAGATATATTATAAAGGACTCGTCTACACTAATATAAAATAGGATTTTGAATATAAATAGCCTCAGAATTTGAATGGTCGGAAGTGGAACAATCAAAGTAATTAATATCTAATTACTTGCTGAGAAGTTGGAAAGTTTGAAGGTGAAGAGGTTGAGAACAATAATTAATTCACATTTCCGTGCAGAATATTGAGAATGCAACATACAAAAATTTTGTGCTACTCAGAAAAAATATCCCTAGTTGAGCAGCAAGAAAATAAAATAAAAGAAGAAACACCTTCGTGCTGATAACGTGTTAAGAAATAAAGAAAATAGAGACTATTAGAGAAAGAACAATTTTATCGAACTGAGATAGATTTTGCAATACAATCAAACTCCTTATTTATAGACTCTATGCAGTGCAGATTACAACAATGCCCTTTTTTATTAAGAATATTCATCACTATTATATATATATATATATATATATATATATATATATATATATATTACAACAATAATATAATTTTTTTTTTAAAAAAAAAACTAACAAATCCCTTTTTCTTTATAGTAGACAACTTGACGGGCAGTTTTTCCATCTATACGCGGTTATACTAGTTTTTTCAATCTGACTGAGATTTGAAAGAGGAAAGTAGGGGTAGGACAAACGTTTTTCACTATGGTATCGAAATGACGCTTATTTTTCTTCTCCTCTCCCTCATAAGTAAAAACAAAATCCAATCTAAGCTAAACTCTATAAATCTCGATCGAAATCTGAATCAGCTTAAATCCCACTACTAATCTATATAATCCCTGAGCCCGCTTCAATTCCATTTACTCAAACCCTAAATTCACCATGGATCTGTTCTGAGAAGAAAGAAGAATGCCGTCTGTTGTCATCTGGAGAAAATCCGCGTTCACGTTGATTTTCGCATGCTTTTAAATGCCAATTTTGTAGATTGTCGTGTCTACAAAAGTCGGCGTAGCCCTGTAAAGATGACATGAGTGGGTTTGGGTCGAGTTTGCTCCTACACATTGCTCGATTTTACATCCACTTCACTTTTAAAAGATTTGAAGCGAGGAAGACGTAAAACAGTATACCCAAAAAGAGTGTGAGTTAAATAAGAAAAAGGGTTAGGAGTTTCAGGTTTCGGTCATTTCCAAGATCTGAGACGTCAGATCCTTCGTTTGGCACCAGCGATGAGTTTACGGGACCAAGTGACATCAGCAATGCCGCTCCGTCGCCATCATTGCATCCTCCGGTGACGGCGACAATGACGAAGGCAAGATCGAAAGCTCCATCCCGGAGAAGTATGGACATATATGAGTTTATAAACATGCTGTATGGATCTGATCCTGTTAGGGCTGAGCTGGATCGACTAGAAAATGAAGTTCGAGGTGAGAAATGTCTTTGATCTTGAATTTAGTGTTTAATTCTGTAACTTAAGCTGACACTTGGTGTTTTTTCTTTGTAAGATAAGGATAGAGAGTCGGGAGAGGCCTAAGTAGAAATTAAAGTACTGAGATTAAGCCAGCGAGCAAGAAAATCCTGTGAAGAAGTATGTGCTCAGATCTATTGAGTAGTTACTGATATTGATTTGATGCATGATAATTATTTATGTATTAATTCATCATTTTAATAATATTTATCCCTTAATATTAACCTGCTCATTTGATCGTTCATTTATATCTGTACATAAAAGCTTAACAGTCATGAAGAGCGAAATAGTGAACTGCTTGAAGCGTCAAATTTTTGCTGATAATTTAGACCTGTCAAATGGGTCGGGTCGGGTCGGATCATAAATGGGTCGGATAAAATTTAACCCAATTCATTCAAGACAAAAACAAACACGACCTATTTTACCTATTTAATAAAAGGGTCGACCCAACCCGATCCATTTAATAAAAGGGTCAACCCGACTTGACCCATTTAAAAAAATTGCCAATAAAATCTGCACAATCAAAACACAAACCGCATTGTATAAAAACTACAACATAAAAATACAAAAACTGCATCAAAACTGCATCAAAACTGCATCGGAAGCTCTAGGATTCATCATGATACACAAGATCGGATACAAACAGTGCATTGTAATAAACTGAAAAGCAGCAAAATAACTGAAATAAACTAAAAAACATCAGAAATAGCAGCACTGTAATAAAACTACAAATGATTTATAAATTATATTTGAAAGTTCTACAACATTTGAACAATCTCATAGTCTTGAAGTCTTAAGCACAGCCTTGTAATCCTGAAATGATATGAACAATCAACTCATGAATGAATGTTGCATGCCGCAAACAGTACACAGGTGAGAAACATGAAACTGCTGAATATTTAAAAGATAGGCCACAATCACAATCAATTTTTATAAGTCATATTCTAAAAGCAACCTACATAAGATTTGATATATTATCTCTTTTCGTAAGCTACAAAATATATATTATCAATTTTAACTGATGCTTCATTTCCAGTGAGTAATTCTAACTAACTATTATGTCTATAATAACTTGTATTTGATGTCAACGAGATGAACTGCATGTGCACTCTTATTTTGGAATTTGCCAAACTGGTAGGCCCAATGAAGTAATTTTGAAAAATATGCAGAGTTATAGAATATTTGTATAGATAATTCTAAACAAGATGAGATTCCATCATTTATGATGTTCTTCTTGTCTCATATGAAATTGCAGCCATGTATAAATTTTTTAAATACGATGAATTGTAACTCAAAGAGATTCACCTCTAATCCAAGGAACATATTGAAAGCATCTTCACAATTGATTTCCTGACAGGCTCAAATTTCTTGTCTAATTTAAGCATTTCATGCAAATGATCACAAACTAGCATCCCACTTGAAAAAAGAATGAAAAAAAAAAATCGTTTTGTAAGATATAATCACATGCTTTTCATGTTATGTATGAACTATGCCACCATACATTATAAGCCTAACCTCAACATAATAGTTAGTTAATCTAGTAATCAAATGAATTATCTCACAGTTGTTTCTTTGGTTGTTTAACGAAGCAATTTTAGTATGATTTTTATGATGAAAATGATCCTTTATCAGCCAAAATTTTGACCTCTTTCGAATTTGGCCTCATATTAGCTGCCAATGACACAACAATTATTTAAACTAGTTCATTCGAAGTTCAATTGAAAAAACAAGTTATATCCAATTTAAGGCACTTTGTACCTTGTAAAGAAAATTTTGGGCTACTATTATGAGATACATAAGTGAACTCAAAAATTTCTTTTCATCTGTGTTATTGTATGGTTTCGCCTTTTTCCTTTGGTAAAACTGAATTTGTAGTACATGATAAATGATGCAGGAAAAGTCAAAAGCAGAGGTTACTACTACACTCAGAGACTTGCTGTAAACGTTATTTCTGTAAAAAGATATATGATTTAGTAACTTAAGAATGATTTGGTGATGTGTGTGCATTTCCCAACTTACTCCAAATGAATTTTGTAAGTTTTATTTATCTTATTTGGACGATCGATTGATTATTGTAAAAATTACATGGTATATATTGTAAAACTTGCCAAGCTATCACTGTATACAAGCATACATTATTTTCTCACAAAACAATTTCTTTAAAAATAACAATTGAAATAAAAAATAATAAAAAGGAGAAAGAAAAGAAGAAGAAGTTGGTTACTGATAAATACATGTATAAAACAGGCAAACTTTTCAAGTTCAGTTAAATTGAAGACTGAAAATTTTGCTGCAAAAGAAGTTAGTTTTGTGAATGTGTGATATTTATCAGAAACATAAAGTACTCATTTATTTTGTGAATATGTGATATATTATTAGAAACATAAAGCTACTGAAAGTTAATAGAGGAAGTAAAATTGAGACTTCGGCATTTGTTTTTAAATCATCACAACACAGTAAGATCGTTATTGGAATCAAATATTTATATTTCAAGCCACGAGCAAATTCTACTTACTTCAGTTTCAGTTTAGTATCTTAAGCAATTATTATTATGTTTTGTGTTTTGACCCATAATAAAATCTTAAACAAAAAATATGCTAATCATAAGCTTCTTCTTTAGCCTAACAAACTCTTGTATGTCATTGCACAGTTCAAGTGATTAGTGAACAAAATAAAATCTCTTTTCTCCGTCATATTTAATCTCTGTTATTTTCTCTTTTGTTCTGAACAACTATTAAAAAAATTGTACCTAAGGTTTACACAACCATGCATGATGTGATATCGCCGTAACTAAGTTAACTGCAAAGAGAGGTAAAATCAATACGAGGAAGACCCCAAGGCTCGCACTTGCAGACATCAATATCAGGAAGATCCGCAGGAAGCTAAGCCTTTGTCGTCTCAAACAATGAAAGAATTACGGCGTCGTCATCGTCTCAAACAACGAAAGGTCAGGGCGTCGTTGCCGTCTCAAATTCTAAACACTGTAAATCGTAGCTCAGAAAGAATTGCCGTTTTTCCTTTTTTCAGATTTGAGCCGACAAGGAAAATTGAAAAATAAGAAATTAGGGTTAGAGGGTTAGGCGGGTTGGGTTTGTCTGCTTATGTTTTTTCTTGCTTGGAAACGGGTTGGATAAAAACTGAAAGAAAAATAAAAGTATTGTATCCAACCCTTGTAATATTAGGATTATTGGGTTTGGCAAATGGGTTATGGTCGGTTTTGACAGGTCTAAGCTGATATGATTGAAATTATGTTATTACTTAGGAACAGTCTCATGATGTGGCTCATTTCATCTTGAGTGTGGAATATCACATCAACGTGTACGCATTTTCTCTTTCTTTTACCATTTGTATCCTGTTGACCGTATTGTACATTGACATTTTTTCGTTTAGTTAAGTGTTTTATCATGCCAAGTTTATTGCACGTCATGATGAAAGATCGGTTTGCAAATTATGTTGTGCAAAAAGTTTTAGAAACTTGCGGTGATCGGCAACGAGAACATATGCTTTCACGAATAAAAGTCCGTCTCAGTGCTCTAAAAAGCATCCTCATGGAAAGCACATAATTGCGTGTGTGTAGAGAATTTTTTTGCTGCTGGAGGTATGTAGAATTTTTTTTTAATTAAATTGGATTTGATTGGTTAATGATTTTCTTTTGCATATGAGATAATTTAATGCCAATATTCCATAATTACCACAACTATCTTAAATATTCAATTCGATAACCAACACATTAGTTCAGTTAGTTTCAGATCACTTGGATTTGTTATTCTCCTATTTGGTTGGCTGTATGTTGGTGAGATATCAACTAATTCTTAACACTGCATTGACCAACTAAATTTTAATGAAAATGAAACTTGTAAAAGAATGTGGAGGGATCAAACTTATTTAGTTTTCTTGTATCAGTGTTGACAATCACGGTATCCTCTTTCACTTTTAGTAAATAGTCTCCAGCATTTTGATTTTTTATGTGGTTAGTATGTATGTAGAACTGGATTTTTGTGTTTGTGTTTTTTTATAGTTAATATGTATCACATAAGTGGTTTTTGTTTGATAAACAGTTTGAACTTTGAACTGTAGATCATGCTGAACGTACACACTATAAGTGTATTTTTTTTTCCATCTTTTAGAAACAATGGTGCCAATACAATCCTTTATCGTCCCGACATACAGGCCTCTATATCATAATCAAAGCACAACATGACACAGAAACTGAAAATCCATCATCTCTTCTACCCCAGCCACACGGACATGTCAGCGCCATCCCCAAATCGTAGACGGAAACTTCTTCGTAGGTAACAAAAATTATGACAAAGCTTATGAATGAATACAGCTTCTGAGTTGAGTTTTACGTATTTATTTCATCTGTTTGTTTACTTTTGTTTCCCGATCGTCGATGTATTGATTGTGATACCTGCAGATGGATGGCTCTGGTATAGCAAATCAAATTCATTTCATTAGTCTTGAATTAAAATTGTTTAAGTTGGTTATTTAGAGTAATACAATAGTTGACTAATGAATGAATGAATTTGTAGGAAATAATCAAGAGAGTAGAAGAAATGGCTGCTGTGAGTTAAAAACCAAGCAGCCATCAGGAAAGAATCAAGGCCCTTCAGGTTCTTGCCTCAATTTATTTTAAATTAAGAAATGACATTGTTCGTGTTTATATTGGTGGAAGTTGTTGCTCATTTGTGAGAATAGTGGAAGTCAGTATTTGACAAATCAATAAAAGTTATGGTCTTAGATTAACATACGATGCATATTTAAATATCAAGAACTTTTTGGGATAAATAATTTAATAGATGAGATTTGACGATCTCGTCTATACTTAAATGGATATAGAAAATGTCTGCTTGTAGGAAGACAATTTGGCAAACAACAGTTTAGAGAAGACAGCATGCACCTAAGTCCTATATAACAGTTTAGAGTTAGGTGCATGCTGTCTTCTGTATAGGAGGTAGGTTATGCGAATAAATGCTTTGCTAGCTTAGACTTACAACTTAACTTGTAATGATAAGTTAAAAACATGAGTGTTCTGTAGTTCAAACAGAATAATAACTGCTTGCTTGGATTGCCGCTCTTTATTCTTCACTTCTTTTATAAGTATTAATACACACGCTCAGCCGTCAGCCAGTTTATTCAAAATTTTATTGATTGTAAAATTATACTTCATTCGAAGTACCTTGAGAATGTCAACAAATCACTATTCTTTATCAACTTAAAGCGAGAAGCATATGCTATATTGTTTACTTTCGTAGCATTAGTAAAATGAAATGGGGAATTTATATGTTCACGCTGTTATTTAATTTTATATTTAGTGTCACAGTATGCTTGGTTCGCACCATGATTAATTTTTCTCTTTTGTTATACAGGATATTTGCAGAAAGGAGGACTGGATTTCAGTCAAATTAGTAGTAGGCAATATGGAAGAAAGTTGTACAGTTAACAGATGTTCAGTATGAGCTCTTCTTTTTCGTTCGCTCTATCTATAATCTATTATATTATCTATCTATTTAGTATTTAGACAATTGCTGTTACAAACTCCTATCTATAAGTTTTAATGACGACAAACTATATATATATATATATATATATATATATATATATATATATATATATATATATATATATATAGTTTTCGCACATACTCAAAGATATAAATCAAAGCAGGGAGCATGGATCATAGCAGTAGAGAGATAAATATTTGTATGTAAATCTTAGAAATAATATGTAAAATCTTATTGGGTTTTGTATGTGATATAAAATACACACACATCGACATAAAAGAACAAATTTTATATAATCCAAATGTCTGGTACTGTGCCTCCATACGTTTGGTCCCGGCCTCTGGAATTCTTTCAGATGATACATGACCGGATTTCTGGTCATCACAATCCAGGCGTTTGGATTTGGCTTCGCGAATTTTTTAAAATATGTAGCTGTAAAATTAAAGGTTGCTTCTATATCTTTTCTTCAAATCAGTTCTATCACAAACAGAAGCAATTCTAGAAATAAAAGGAAATGGTAGCAACACTTCAAATCAATCTTTTCAGAAGTATAAATACATCAGTGATTTTACGATTAAAGTAACAAAATTTTGATTTCTATTTTCTACATCTACTTTGCATTCAAATTTAAGTTACTCATAATTGCTATCAATATTTCAACCAAAGATCATTAACTTTGGTTCAGTTTTCTTCCATATTTTTAAAGCACACACATATTCATATCTAGTGGAGATTATAGAAAGACTTGTACATATTGTCAATATCAGTGTTAATCAGAGCACATTTATGACGAAAGATTTTTATTGTAACAAGCCTATTCCTTTGGGCTAAACGAGGGTTATTGATTAGTGAAATTTCAAGAGATGCTTCGAGACTGGACGTAGAATGGGAAGTTCGAATTAGTATAAAATTTTTCGTGTGATCTTTTTCATTTTACTGTTATCTTTTTATCTTAATCTATCGCATATATGATAATTACTTGTCATATACATAATATACGATCCATATAGATTTACAATTGGTATCAGAGCAAGGTTAGTTTAAATCACAATAAGACGTATTTGATACCTGTTAATATGGCAAGTGTCTTTCAAAAAGGTCAGCCAACTGCAAACCTGTTAATATGGCAAGTATCTTTCAAAAAGGTCAGCCAACTGCACGTCCTCTTCTATTCACTGGATCTAATTATGCATATTGCTCAACAAGTATGAGAACTTTTTTGGAAGCAAATGGTTTAGAAACATGGTCAGCAACTCAAATTAAGTATGTTGCACCTGAAACAAATATTAGCACATGGACCGCTGCTTCCAATAATGCTAAAGGTATGAATGTTCTTTTTTGCTCCCCTGATAAAAATGATTTTTCACGTGTTATGTTATGTACTACTACTTATGATATATGACGTACTTTACAAGAGGTTACACAAGAAGGTACAACTAAGGTCAAACAAATAAAAATATCAATTTTTACGAAATCAATACTCATCTTTCAAAATGAAGCAAAATGAGTCAATTGTTGACATATACTCCAGATTTCAAACTATACAACACGACCTTTTGGCACTAGGAGTCAAGTTTAAACTGATATTGATTTAGTATCTCGAATTCTCAACTCTTTAACAATTGAGTGGGAAAGAAAAGTATTAGCTATCGAAGAAGCTAATGATCTTTCCGAACTCAAAGTTGAAGAGTTGATTGGAAATTTAATGTCGTATGAAGCTATTTTGCGGGCTAGAAAGGAACAGAACCATGAAAAGAAAAACATAGCATTTCAAGCAAGCAATGAATATTCTGAATTGGATGAGAATGAAATTGTATTCATTGCCAAGAACTACAACAAATTTAAGAAATTCAAGAAAACGGCGAGATTCCAAAATAGCGTAAAATCAAATTTATCTAGTCAAACTTCGATCAAGTGTTTTGAATGTGATCAGTTCGGACATATGAAGAAGGATTACCAAAAACTCAACAACTAGAAAAAGAAAAATAAGTTTGAGAAATTCAAGAAAAAGAAAAGCATTACAAGTCACATGGGATGACTCTGACTCTTCATCTTCATCCGATAGTGACAGTGAAAGTGATACAGAGCAAACAAATGTAAATTTCATGGCACACACTAATGAGGTATGTCTCGGTCTTATGATGAAATTTTAGAAGTAAGCATGGAACTTGATGACAAATGTAGAGAAGCTAAGAAATTAAATAAGGAATATGTTGCTAAAATAAATCGATTGGAACTTGAAATAGGGTTACTAAAAGATGAAAATTTTATTTTAGAAAAAGAATTAGAAAATGCTGAAGAAAAGTGCAAGAATCTTTCTATTAAAAATGATGCATTATTTTGTGAATTAGGAAAAGTTAAACTAGAAAATAATAAAATTTGTAATGAGCACATTATCTTAAAAGATAATCTAGAAACTTCAAAATCCAAATTACTGATCTTAAAAACAAGTTGGATAAAATTACTAATAATGTTACAAAATTTAACAATGAAAAACAAGACTTGGAGAATTTAATTAAAATTTCTAAGCCATTCAAAATTCGAAATGGACTAGGATTTGAGAATAAGACAAAAATTACAAAGAATAGTAAAATTAATACTATGATAAAAAACCTTCTTCCAAAAATGAGAATTTAATCTCAAATTCAAAAATGATTAAAATATGGGTTCCTGAAACAAGTAACAACTTAATTAAACAGAAATATATAGGTAATTATACGAAAGAAGTGATTCACAATAACAATTATATTTCAAAAGGAACCAGACCATCATGGGTATGGCTACTCTCTTCTACTAGAATAAAGAGAAATGAATATTAGATAGTGGATGTTCTAAGCACATGACAGAAAATGCTCATATGCTGTCAAATATAAAGTACGTTGATGGTGGCACTGTAACTTTTGACGATAATTCAAAAGGGTTCGTCTTGGCACTGGAGAAGCCATCAATATCGGTATCTCTAACTCGTCTACAATTTCTAATGTTTTACTAGTAGAAAACCTAAAACATAACTTCTTAGTATAAGCCAGTTGTGTGATAAAGGGTTTTAAATAAAATTTGAAAAAGATAAATGTAAAATTCTCGATCAAATCAAAAATTTACTCTTTGAAGGATTTAGAAATCGTAATATATATATCTTAAATATGAACATTAAAAATAATTTAGGTTTATGTCTAGCTGCAAATCATGATGATCCTTGGATTTGGCACAAATGTTTTTGTCAAAGAAATTTTAAATATATTATCAAACTAGCAAAACATGATCTAGTTAGAGGTCTTTCTAAAATTAACTATAAAATTAAATATTTATGTGACGATTCTAGCCATAGAATTTCTCAATTCTGACACAAGGTACTTATTAGATCGAATCAAATGATTTTGCCGTATTTAGAATAATACCAATCCAACCCATTTCATGAATAAAATGTGACCAATTAACCAACCAACAAAACTACAGCCAAGAAGAAATGTAGGGAACGAGAATTGTTGAAACTAGCATATTGGAAGATCAATCGGCCAAAATAACGATGAGCAACAACGATATTATAAGTTTCTTCCTCTTGACCGAATCCCAATAGCAGCTTCCGCCGCTGCAATCGCTATAATAAAGATTGAGAAAATCTCGCCTTTTAATTGGCGACTATCAAATATATCAGAAAATAGCATCAATGATAGAATCATTTCTGATTGAAACAAAGACGATTCATACAATAGAGGCGGAACGAGAGGGGATAGCCAAAAAAATAAAATAGGCATACACAATTTTTTAATATAGGAATCACCGCTCTCGCGGCCCGCACCGAAACAGTGCTTTACCCCTAGATGTCCAGTCAACTGCTGCGCCTCAACGTATTTCGGGGAGAACCAGCTAGCTCTGGGTTCGAGTGGCATTTCACCCCTAACCACAACTCATCCGCTGATTCTTCAACATCAGTCGGTTCGGACCTCACTTAGTTTCACCCAAGCTTGATCCTGGTCATGGATAGATCACCCAGGTGAACGGCGGCCGTAACTATAACGGTCCTAAGGTAGCGAAATTCCTTGTCGGGTAAGTTCCCACCCGCACGAAAGGCGTAACGATCTGGGCACTGTCTCGGAGAGGATTTTTTTTATAGTTGGAATAAATTCGTAGACCGGGTCGACTTATACGTTTTAAAATCGTTTTATATATTCCTTTCTTATGTCCTGAAGTTCTTTGTAACGTTGTAAAGTTTCCTTAACTCTTTGAGCAGTTTCATAATGTTCCTCGCCAACGATCCGAGGTTATAACATAGTTGACGTTGAATCTAAAGGATCAACTGCTGGATAAATACCTTTGGCAGCTAATCCTCTTGATAGTACGGTGAGTCCTTGGATTTCCGAAATAGTGTAATGTAAAAAGAAGTGCTTCGAATCGTTGCTATTTGACTTGGACCTGTTCTGAAAAAGTCGAGGTATTTCAATTGTTTGTTGACACGGGCAAAGTAAGGGAAAATATCTGAAATGATTTCAGCCAGTTCCTCGGAGGATTCTTCCACAATGGACTCTGATAAGTGAGATTTCGAATAAGTGTTTACAGAATCTTCTTCTGTCCGAAGAAATCCCATTTGCTCCCCTAGCTTTCGTCTCTCAGTGTCAGTGTCGGCCCAGCAGAGTGCTTTCACCGTTGATGTTCTTCCCGATCTCTACGCATTTCACCGCAAACAAGCAAGTTAAAGAAAAGTTTTTTAAATCTAAAAATAATATATCCACTAAGCAACCATTAGAATTGCTTCATTTAGATTTATTTGGACCATCCCAAGTACGATTAATAAATCATAACAAATATGTGTTCGTAATCGTAGATGATTTTTCAAGATTACTTGGACATTATTTTTAAAACATAAAAGCGACACTTTTGGAATGTTTAAAATCTTTGTAGAATGAATTACTAACTTAATGGATTTGAAGATAAAAAATATGTGCATTGATCGTGAAGGAGAATTTGAAACTGAACTTTTCGTTGATTTTTGTAAAAAAAAAAAAAAATAGTTATAATTTTTCGTTTCCACGAATACCACAACAAAATTGTGTAGTTGAACGAAAAAACAGAACTTTATAGGAATGTGCACGAACATTACTAAATAGTAGTAACCTACCCAATCATTTTTAGGCTGAAGCTATTACCACTTGCCTATTGTGTATTAAATCGTGTCACCCTTTGACCTATGACTAAGTTACATGTTATGAAATATTGTATGGAAAGAAACCAAAAATTTTCATATTTCAGAACTTTTGGGTCAAAATGTGTTATTTTAAATACTAAAGATAATCTTGAAAAATTTGAACCTAAAGCCGACAAAGGAATTTTCATTGGTTATTCAGAACGTAGTAAAGCTTATAGAATTTACAATAAACGAACAAATATTATAAAAGAAAGCTTACATGTGTCTTTTGATAAAAAAATTCAACAAACTATTAGAGAAGATGAAGATGAACTTTTAACTAAAAATCAAACTGAAAATACAAATAATTCATTCTCCGATAATAATGAAAATGTTTTAAGATCACCCACACGAACATTAAAAAATCATCCTTTGGATAATATAATTGGAGACTTAAATTCTCAAGTCAATAGAAATAAATTAAATCAAATGAGTCATGTTGCTTTTATCTCAAATACAGAACCTAGAAATTATAATGAAGCTTCTAAAGATGATTCTTTGATCTTAGCGATGCAAGAAAAATTAAATCAATTTGAACGTAATAATGTATGAGAACTCATTCCTAGACCATCAGATCAATCTGTAATAGGAACAAAATGGGTTTTCAAAAACAAAGCAGATGAAAATGGAAATATTATTTGTAACAAAGCAAGATTAGTGGCTCATGGTTATAACCAAGAAGAGGGAATTGATTACGAAAGGACTTTTGCTCCCGTAGCTCGTCTTGAAATGATTCGTACTCTACTTACTTTTGCGTGTCATCACAACTTTAAATTATTTCAAATAGATGTTAAGAGTGTCTTTTTAAATGATTTTACCAAAGAAAAAGTTTTTGTAGAAAAACCACCGTTATTTATTCACGAAAAATATTCAGGTCAAGTTTTTAAGCTCAAAAAGGCTTTATACGGTTTAAAACAGGCACCACGTGCTTGGTACGATCGACTAAAACCTCATATACAAAATTCTGGATTTCAAATCGACAAAATAGACACTACACTATTTATATAACATAAAAATAATGATATATTAGTTGTACAAATGTTTATTGACGACATCATATTTGGATCAACTAATGAAAGTTTATGTAATGAATTTTATGAAATAATGAAAAATGAGTTTGAAATGTCACACGTGGGTGAATTAAATTTTTTCCTTGGATTACAAATAAAACAATTGGACAATGACATTTTTATAAACCAAGAATTTTTTTATAAAGATTTACTTAAAGTTTTAGAATGGAGAACACTACTAGTAAATCAACTCCTATGTGCACAACTTTATATTCCCCAAATATATAACAAAAATGTCCGATCACTCCTCTGATTACTCAACAATAGATTCAAAATCACCATCTTCAACAAACGTAACTATTTCACGAAAAACACCTACTCCATTCCACACCACCAACTTTCCATACCGGATATACGCAGACAAGAAACGATCAAAAAAGGATTTCTATCTTGATTCATGTCTTTTATATATAAAGCTCGATGACATATATCCTACCCAACATGAATTAATGGTTGTCAATCGGGAGATGTTTTATGAACAAAGAAGACAAGGGAGATATTTAAACTTCTTGGAAAATGTATGTTGGCAATATGTGGACATTCTCCCACAGAGAAATGTTTGTATAGAAAACCTCCTCGAGTGATAGAAACTCCTTCCAAGGAGACAAAGTTGACTCCATGAAGACTATGGGGAGAACGACCATCAAATGTTTCTCCTAAACAACCATATTGGTCTCCATTAAAATCACTCACCGAAGATACTAAGATGGAGCCAAAATTCGAAAAAAGTAATGCGTTCAAACAATGCAACTCGAATAACTAAATTACTTTATTATTGCTACTATTTGTATTCGAAAAATAAATCTTTCCCCTTTGTATTCAACAAAAATAATTGTTTCTTTATCTTTATATTCAATATAATTACATTTTTAATAATAATAAAATCTTCAGACATCTGACTGTTTTAACCCTGACATCTACACACCTACTCTGTTCAATAGAAATAATGAAAATACAGAATACCAGACGTCTTCCTATATGTGGCCAAACGTCTGGGATAGCTTTCTGTCTAACATAAAACAAAAAATTTACAAAGACCAGATGTCTGCCTCACAATTCCAAACGTCTGGGATTTGTTTCTGCCTGTCACGAACTACTGTCTATTCACTGTATTAAACCACGTCTTCACTTATTTCACTCACCCTTTCATGCTCTACAAAACCCCATTAGAGCCTAGATCTTAAAAATTCACCTTCCATCTTTAGAAAAAAATGCCCCTAAAATCAGAAACTACAAAAAATCAAAAGAAAGATCAGGGATCTTCATCTTAAACGAATGCCGTCGCCGATTCTCACATAAAATCATGGCTTGATCAAACCCCTAGCTCAATCAAAAGATTTGATGATTTGAAGACTATGAAGTTTAATCTAGGTCATTTCTACCAACTACTACGATTTCCTCTCTATGAAATGCATTCATATGTGAAGATGCCGAGGTTAACTATCTAATCGTACAAGGTCCCAATGAGGTAACTATAGATCAGCTTGCTATCTTTCTCTTTTATTCAAATCTAGGTAGCTCTTCCATTTGGAATCCCGAAGATGACAAAAATTAGCTTTGAACTAGTGTCTATGGTAGAGTCATTAAGCTCACTCCTGGAATGTTAGGACGAATCTTCCATTGCTCTTACACGGTTATCGAATTAAAAGACATACCCGACAAAAGATTTTTACCCGTGATGAGGTCACTCACCTACTTGGGAAGATAATATAGAACAGTGGAATACAAAGCACCTCCGTCCTAGGGCAAGATTGCTAAATTGCATGATTATCAACACCATAATACCAAGAAAAGGTGGTCACGAGAAGATATATGAAACAGAACACAAAGCTATGTATGCTATATTTAATGGTATTAAAGTTAAGTGGGCTCAATTTATTTTTGACGAAATTAAAAATTTCTGCATTCGCAAGCACCAGACAATTTTTAATGCGCATATATAATGTGAATTCTTGAATTCCAAGGTGTCCCTTCTTACTTATCATATTTTGAAGAACTATAAATTAAAGGAAGTGGGTCCAAATACTTCAAGCTTATGCATCTACCGGACGAACCGCCATCGACAATATCATTTCCTCAATGGACTCCGTAGCAACAACAAATACATCAACAACAACCTCAACAAGACCAGCAACAACCCCCTCCACAACAACAACAACAACAACAACCAGGTCCTTATGTTTTCCAGCAACATCCCTCCGAATATCTCTCAGACTCAGAGATTTTAGAAGCCCGAGGAGAACCTACTTCAACAGAATCATATCATGACTTGTCAATTCGAAACCAACAAATTTCATCTCGCAATCAACAGATCTTAGGCAAGAAAGTTGGTCACCTTGACATATCTGTCTCAAGCATATCTTCTTGAATGGGAAAAATCAAGAAAACACTGGATAAGGTTATATCTACTCTTGGGAAAGTAATGCGGAAAGTTCATGGTCGATCATCATCCCGGTCCTCATCACCATCACCTCCTTCACCCACTCCTTATATTTCTATTCCAGGGTCTTCAACAAAACCACGAGGAAAAGAAGCCATGGAAGAAGAAGCACTAAAGGAAACAGATGAAAAGGAAAGTGAGAACTTTAATATGCAAGATCCTTCCCCCCATCAGCAGGGGTACTTGGCTTTCCAAGGGTTGTTTATTCAAGAGGACGAAGAATATAATGATCAACGTCATTGGTCCGAGTACACTTCTGATCCTTTAGCTTTTTTGGGTTATTATAATGATACCTATGGAAGTTTTTACGACTCGTCTCATCTTTACCAGTAGTTTCTAGTTTTTCTTTCACTGTATTTTTCTTTCATGCATTTCTCATTCTATGAACTAATGTTTCAGTTATCATGTACTACAAACTCTTTGTTTTAGATAACATTTTCTATTTCTTTACTATTTTTGATAATGTCAAAAGGAGGAGAAATATGCATACACAAAGGGGGAGGATAACATATGATATACATATATACAGGGGGAGTAAAATATGTTTTATGTTACATAGTTTGTCATCATCAAAAAGAGGGAGAATGTTACAACTTCTATCTACAAGTTTTGATGACGACAGACCATATAATTATAGTTGTACAAATATATCTCGTATCTTATTTTTGCAGATACTCAAGGATACAAATCAAAGCAGGAAGCATGGATCACAGTAGTAGTGAGATGAATATTTGTATACAAATCTTAGAAATAATATGTAAAATATTCCTGGGTTTTGTATATGATATAAAATACACACACATTCACACAAAAGAACGGATTTTACATAATCCAAACATCTGGTACTGTGCCCCTAGACGTTTGGTCCCACCCTCTGGAATTCTTCCAGATAATACATGACCAGACGTCTGGTCATCACAATCCAGACGTCTGGATTTGGCTCTAGGAATTTTTTTTAAATATACAACTGTCAAATCTGAAAGGTTGCTTCTGCATCTCTTCTTCAAATCAGTTCTCCCCAAACAGAAGCAACCCTAGACATAAAAAGAAATGGTAGCAACACTTCAAATTAATCTTTTAACAAGTATAAATACATCAGTGATTTTACGATTAAAGTAACAAATTTCTAATTCCTATTCTCTATATCCACTTTGCATTCAAATTTAAGTTACTCATATTTGATATCAATATTTCAACCAAAGATCATTAACTTTGGTTAAGTTTTCTTCCATATTTCCAAAGCACACACATATTCATGTCTATACATATCTAGTGGGGATTATAGGAAGACTAGTACGTATTGTCAATATC
This sequence comes from Allium cepa, assembly GCA_030765085.1. Taxonomy (NCBI): domain Eukaryota; kingdom Viridiplantae; phylum Streptophyta; class Magnoliopsida; order Asparagales; family Amaryllidaceae; genus Allium; species Allium cepa. The sequence goes on from CM060941.1 coordinate 628,379,512, forward strand.
AGTGTTAATCAGAGCACATTCTTGACGAAAGATTTCTATTGTAATAAGCCTATTCCTCCGGGCATAGCGAGGGTTATTGATTAGTGAAATTTTGAAGAGGAGCTTCGGGACTGGACGTAGGACGGAAGATCCAAACCAGTATAAAATTTCTGGTGCGATCTTTTTCGTTTTACTGTTATCTCATTATCTTAATTTATCGCATATATAATAATTACTTGTCATATACATAGTATACGACCCATATCGATTTACAAGTGCAAGAATTAAGGCTCATTTATTAGTTTTCTTGTAAGCTATTATAACTATATTGCTGTAGTTTTTGATCTTTGAGCACGAGGGATAAGAGTTAAAAGATGTTATGTACAAGCAAGCAGCTTCGGTATGTGAGGTGTGAGGTTGTAAAAAGAGGGAAGTTGGTTGCTGCATGTATTCATGAAGCATATATAAAAGCTAGCATGTATTCTTGAAGCATATATAAGGGTCGCATTATTGCTACAAAGCGATGGAGTCTATGGATTGAAAAAAAAATCTTCTCAAGCTCTACAAAGAGGGAGTTTATAGATTGCACATTTATTAGGAAGTAATGTGTACTACACATTTGTATTAGTGTACCTAACAGTTCAGACTATATTACTTTCTAATGATTGTGCCGAAGATCTGAATTATATTACTAAAATGAATGTATGAGTCATTATTTTATATGGATTATGAAAACTACCAATAAACTATATTTATTGGGAATTATATTGTCCAATTTTTATTTTTCGTTCAGTCTGATTATAAATGATTATAAAATTGCCTGTGATAATTGTCTGATATGATATATGTTCACATTGTTGTTTATTTGAGTATCTTAGTAATTTGTGAGGAACACTCATTTTCTTCGGTTGTTATTAACAACCGAAGCAAATGTCCTTTTTCCTTCGGTTGTACAATTAAAGCAACGAGTTTAGGTCTGTTGCATCGTCTTTGGTTTTTGAACTGAAGAAAGAGAGGGAAAACAACCGAAGTAATCGACTTGTTTTGTAGTAGTGGATGATAGCTCCACACGACATAAGTTTGTTGGTAATTTTAGTAACTCTCATGGATCGGTATTGAATTTAAGTCATGGTTCTAGTTCCGTATTGATAAAAGACTTTGCCTTGGATGTTGATTTTTGACTTTGGCATTTAAATGTTTTGACAAGTAGGCTACTTTCGTTGGTGGTTTAGAGAATTCATAGTTAAATCTTTGAACTTCGACTGAAACTTGGATTCCATTGCTGTTGTTTTGGATTTCTACTTAGCTATCCTCCTATCTTATCGATATGAATCGTCCAAACGTAGCTTGGTCATAAAGTTAGATTATATTTGCTTTCCAAAGCATATCTTGTATTAACAAGATATGCTTTGGATCAAGGCAAATCATATATTTCACATCATCGATTTCAAGTTTTGCTAAGAATAGATGTTATATATCTTCTAAATTGCTTTTAATAAGTGCTGTATCTTCTACTTACAACTCTTTTGCAGTATAAAAATTGAAGTATGTTGTTCGAGTTCATTGTTCCAATTCTGGAAAGCTTCCGATGACCTCTTTCTTTGAATTGTTCAAGTAGGATTCTCTTGTTCGAAACTGCATTTGGTTTTTTGCATCACATTTCAAGTTAGTTTGATTATTTATTATTTTATATTATATATATAAGCAATCGCGACCGCATTTCAGATCATTTGCCACGTCAGTCCCCTATCGTCTTTGTTGATCCATGTAGACGGAGAGGACACGTGACTTTCATCATTATGCTATGTAAGCTTTTGCCTATTTACTTTCCAATGTGAAGGCTTTCGATCAGTACCTTATACCTGGGTGATTCCTCTACTTATTTTATGGATGGGTATATACTTTTACGTGAGTCAGCACTTGTATATTTTACTTGTATTCATTTTTGTCTAGTCAAGTGCTTTTTGGATCAAGTTCACAATTGCCGACCTTCGCTTTCGATCTTGTCATTGAACTTGAACTACTGCCATTGCCTCATGATGCCGTCATCGCTCTCCGCCACAAGCTTCATTCGTTACCTTCACCTCCATAGGCCGCAAATTCATTTTGGTTGGGTTCAATATTTAGATCTGAAACCATCTAGCTTAAATTTTCCCCACCTTGACTTAGGTAGGTGATGGCCTCACGTATGCCTACCCACCGACAACCTGAGCTACGACCATGTCCATTCGGTGATGGAACTCCATCAGTCCCCTTCCTTGGATTGGGACTCCATCCACTACTTAGAAAAATTGAGAAATGGGTTGAAATATGAACAAATGGGGGACTTTGGTAGAACTTGGGTGACTCAAAGCAAAGCTAAAGAATTCTCGGATGAGACTCTAGTTTGAGTTCTATCAATCTCGATCTGATTCGACTCCAAGTTATCCTCATGGAAAACCTGAGTTCTCCAAAGTCTCCATAATTTTTTAATATAAATTTGACCAAATATTCTCAAATTGAACAAAAGAGGGGAAAATGGAGTTCCATAGCTAATATGGTCAAGCTATGATTGATGATTTAGGTCGGTTTCTGATAACAGTCACATTAAACACACTTTGATACTTTGACAGATTGTTTGTCAGTCCTTTTAATTTGCAATATATTCACCAAATAATGATTTGAATCTTATGACATCAGATGCACACACTGCACAATTTAATTGCACACTGTTTCCCTCCGGCGATGTATAAGATTCGATCGATCAATACACATTGGCATCCATCAGGTCACGTACATTGGATATGCAGGGTTTTCTTTACAATGTGAAGATTAAAGCTTTTATTATGCTTGATAATCTTACGTGTGAAATTTTTAATAGTTATGGATCATAGACGCTCCTCGTGCATCTTTGCGATGATAGCATGTCTGTCGACATCAAAGTATGTCGAGTTCGACACTGAATCAGTTCGACAACAGTACCTACAAGAAAGTCTACTTCTACTCCTCCTCATTCTCAGTCAATTAGTTACCAAATTAAGAAGCCTTTAGAGATAGTTCCTTTTGTTTTAGCCAAAGAGTCCGCCGTAAGGTTTTCCCCTGATATTGACATAGGAGATGCTGTTATTTTGAGGGGTCCTGAAGATTCTCCAGCTTCTAAAGTAGATAATGTTGAATATGCGAGTATATGATTTTTGTTTGATGATAGTAAACATATATATATATATATATATATTCATTTAAATGTATTTATTAATATACTATTTTATTTTCACAGATTAAATAAATATTTGATGAATAAAATAAATAACACAGAATTTGAATTCAAACGAATATTTTATTCAAACAAATATTTATTACAATTTTTGAATAGTACAAATTTCAAGCTCTCACTATATATATATATATATATATACACACAACTTCAATTACAATAAAATTTTGATTACATCACGATTCACATTTACATTTGACCTCACTACATATCACTCATTCACTCACATTCATATTTATCTTCAACTTCATTTCAATGTGAATCCATCATCTGAGAAATTTGCAAAAATATACATTGATGCAGTAAAATTGAAAATAAAATATTTTTTCAATATAAAATAAAATGTGGATTTTGTAAATAATATTTACCTCAGTTATTTGGGTTGTTCGTCATTATTTAATTTTGAATTCTCATACACGAACAGCTTGTGACATACACAGTGTATCACTGTATATGCTACAAGGCTGTGCACACCGATATACACTTGATAGAATTACACGGACATGTGAGCACAAGGTCAAACCCAAATCATAAGTCGGGTTCAACTCAAGTGAATTAAATATCAAGTCACAATATCAACACAAGGTCAAACCCGAGCTTTAAAGTTGGATCCAACACAAGTGAAAATTCAAATGAAATGGTCAAGACACATAAATCAAGCCTCGACCAAAGTTCAAGTCATACACATGAAAACAGAGGCTAGACAGTCCAACTCGACCAAGACCAGACAGAAATTTCAATGTAAAGAAGAATCATTAATGAAACCAAACTGACCAACAAGGAAATGCATCAATACCAAAGTATAACCACCACTGACTCAATTCAAAAAGTCAGGCAATGTCAAAGATCAGAACAATGTAAAACTTCCAGATGAACACATAATGAATATAAGCTACTGAACTCCAAGAAAGACACAAAGGCAGCGGTACAAACTACATGAAGACAATGCATATATATACATAGTGACAACAGATGCCAAAGTGAAGCAACCAGACTTTGAGTCAAGCAGTAGACAGGGATGTGCAGACCAATAGATGTAAGCAAAGAAATGGCACATGTATATGCAGGTGCATAGCATTATCAATGAAGCATTGAAGCAGTAAGTGGCAACAACAAATAAATAGGCAAATTTCAATTCAGTGAACAATGCATATGATCAAGCAACAAAGTAGCATGATCAGACCAGTGAAGACATGAACAAGGCTCAAACTCAAGTCAGTACACAACAACCCAATTCAAACTACAATGAACCAAATGAGGCAACTTAAGCTCCAAAAGATACAACATAATCCACCAGTGAACAACTAAATGAAACTGGACAGTGCAAGCTCAAATAGAAACAGTGGATAGAACAAGTGCATCTGAAATAAGACTCGGCATGTACATGAAGAGCAGACAACAAAACAATCATATATAAGTTTCACTGACTCGAAGGAACAAGCCAATATGACAACAATGCAAACACAGTTCAAATTAACATCACATACAACAGCGACAGTGAAGGCAACAAAGATCAGTTCAAGCATATCACTTAATCACACAGCAGTTCCAAACTAATGACATACAGCAAGTTCGAAATCATGGATCAATAGTTGAATCCCAAAAATGATCAAAGAGGCAGTAAACACAAATGGTCAGAGTCGAGCACAAAGTGTCAGCAATCACCAGATTATCAAAAATTCCAAAATGGACGGGCATTGAAAATGCTACAGTTTTAGTCAAAGTCGTGGGTCATCGAAGTAGTTTTCAAACTAACAGTAATAGTGACAGCAGAATATCAAGTCAACAAACACAAAGAAAGAAATCACCGTCACAGTAAAGTTAGAGCCTTGGCAATCAAGGAATCGAACCAAGTCAAAAATCAAAACCTTATTAACCAAGTAAACAACGAATAAATGAAATTGACAAAGTCAGGAATCATCTCAAACATTCAATCAAAATCATACGGCCGAGATAAATAAATTGATGAAGTCAAATGATCATATACGAATGAATATATAGGAGTTCAAATCCTATATAAATAGTAACATCATCGGCAATTTAATCATTGAGTCCAAGCAAGCAAATCAGAAGAAGCAAAAAGAAAAATTTACATACCAAATCAAAGTCGAACTCGATCAAGGAGGAGGAGCCGCGAATGAATAAATTAAAGTAAGCAATCAAAGCACCAACCATCAATTTAAGCGGTGACTTCACAAAGCCCTAATTTCAGAGGTAAGAGGAACGAACGAAAGAAGGAACCAGGCCGACATTTTTTTTTACACAGCAAAATAGATAAAGGAGATAACGGGGCCGCATTTTTTAGTGATAATATTTTGGCTGAGTTATATTAATAAGGCTTTAGTCTAAATTAGGGCTTTGATTATTGCTTCATTTTTGTAGTTTCTTCTTTAAACCATTGTAATTACTAGTCGTGTGACTAGGAGACAAACTACATAGCGTAATTTGAGAATTCGCAACTCATCTTCATGGAACTCGCCAAGGGTTGCCGGATAGAGTTAGGGATTTGGAATAAACTAAGTTATTTTAAAGATTTGAGTTCTTTTTTGTACATTGTCCAACTGGCTTTGTACAAAAATGGCTATTTGGGCATAAGCTTTATGCTCATTTTTTCTACAAACCCAGATATAATAGCTCTAATTATTAAGTTCATTGTTTTTTATTTGCAGATGATTCGAGAAGACCCATTACTGCAGCCTTGGTAGGCAACTTAGCGAATCTTCAAAAGATTCCACTTAAAGAGAGAGACATGAGATATCTTCTCATGGATGAGAATCTGCATGCTTATAACCTATTGGAAGAGAATCGTAGTATGGGTTTTGCAATAAATGTTCAAGAAGATGCTCACCCAAAACAGGAACCCGAAGTTGATGTTGGCGTAGGTTAGGAAGTGGTCTTGTATAACATCCTATTACCAATCTTGATACAAACTAAAGGTTGGAGATAGTGGAAGAAAAGAAGAGAAGCATGATGAAGAAAAAGAGAGTGATGGGGGAGGGGACGGGGATGTTGATTTTGGCTATAGGTCCTTCAGAGTTTAGTGACGAGAGTGATGACACTCGCGTGCCCCTTGTACCACGACAACATAAAATAAAGATCATTTTATCTGGAGCCTTTACTGGCTTCTTTAGTCGAATAAACTCCCCACGGGGACATTTATGGATATTTTGCGAGTATACCAGATGAAATTAGCTTTTTCTTACCCCAACACCATTAATATCAGTGATATCGACTATTCTATTCATTTTTCGCTGATGTGCCCATTACTAATGCAGTGGAAATTACTCCTCTTAGCAAACTCCAAGTCCACGGTCCATGGGGGGAGCTATGACACATTAACACTTACATGGAACCACGCTTTTACAATGCTAAATTTTTTTCTTCTATTCCATTAGAGCTAACTTGTTTCGCGTTTCACTTTCCGACACCATGGAACACGAAAATTTGTACGACACTCTCAAGAGTTAATCAAGCATGTACAAGAAACTTGGATCTTTTGATGGCCCTCATGAGTCGTCTCAAGAATCTGATTCTGGTAGACGCTAGAGCCAGGATTACAGGAGATAGTACAAAGACTGTAGGTCCCATGATAAGCGTTATGGTGAATCTTAGATAATTCCATCTCCCTGACGTAGGTCTCCTTCCCCTCTAACGCACATTATGGATAGATTCTCAACAAGACTCGACCTCGTTCCTTCTATTGAGGTTCTTATTGCTCTAGTTTCAGTTCCTCCCGCTACACAGCCAATCGATGGAACTGGCCTAGCCCACAGCAGAAGAAATAGGTGAATTTTTTTTTTAGCCACTTTGGATCTTTAATAGACCTATGAAGTTTAAATTTATTTAGAAATTTTCTAAGTTTATTTTAAATAAAATCAATATTTTATTTTATTTGGAAAAAATGAATTTTCAATTTAATTTCAATTTATAGGAATTATAACGATGTATCGAATACATTCATTTATGTGAAGTGTAAGTGCGGTATACATGTGGTGTATAAATGAAATATGTACAAATGAATTAAGAGAAAGAGACCATTTGTTTCTCTCTCTTACTCTATTCAATTAATAAAGAGAAGACATGATACAATATAAAAGGATGAAAACATTTTATTTCTTTCCCTCTCTTACCCTATGTAATTTACAGAGAGAAGGTATGGTAGAATATAAAAGGAAGGAAACCATCCCTTTTTTAAAATAATTTGAAGTTATTGATTTCAATTAAGAAAGGTTTAATTTTTTTTACATTATTGATCATAATCTTTGTACAAGTTTGAATTAAACTAAACATTTATATTCTATATATATCATAATTACAATTCAATAAATTAGGTCTAAACAACATACATTTACAAGCATTGTAGCATATGATATTTTATATATACATTTTATAAAAGGTTTTTAGTTTTGAAGTTAATAGTTTTCATTAAAAATTTAATTAGGAATGGAACAATACTTTAAATTTTACATGAAACTTTAAATATAGAAAACAACAAAAAACTATAATTTGCACTAAAGTCCATTCAATAATCTTAAATCAAAGTTTCCATTTAGAAAAACAAACATTAAAACAATTGTACACACGAACTTAACATTTGAATAAGATCAATTTTAAGGAATGATTGACAATTTAACATATATGTAATTCATTAGCAATTGAATAAGTGAATGTTTATCATTGTATACATAAAATCTCATTCAATGTCAATTTCAATCTCATAAGTTCCAAAATAAAATAAAAGAGATTTGAACAAGGAAGACATGTGTAAATTTGTGATAAGAATATACAGATCTAAACAATACAGAGAATGATGATAATTTATTGGAAGTGATATAAGAATCAAAACATGTCAATTTATCATAAACATACATTAAAGGGAATTGATGAATAAACATAGATTTAAATAAAAATAATACAATAAACTTGATTTAAGCAGACAAAGAGTAAGGCATATTTAATTTATACATTGCAAGATGAAAAATTGAAACATAAAGTGAATCGTAGGAAATCTGATTATATTAATTATATGAATATATAGGTGAATTTTATTAAAGATTACATTTAGATGTAGTCGATAAATCACATCGTGAATGATGAATCAAAACTCCCAGATTCAGAAATCAGCCTCCGGATTTTGCAAAGATCTAGAGAGAAGAATCAACTTGAATTTATTTGTTTTGCTTGAATTTGTTTTTACAGAATTTTTATTTCATAGAGGCCATTAAGGGAAAGGAGGAGAGCAAGAGAAAGAAAATTATTTTTCTGAATAGAACGTAAAATGAATGAGAGAGAGAATATGCTTTAAAGGAAAAACTTGAAAACTTGAGAACTTTCGCTTTTAAAACCCTCTCTATTTGATTCAATATTAAATCTCACCAAAACCTTTTTTTCTCCTGTTCTCATTTAAGTCAGAAGAAATATACATAACAAGAAAGGGAAAAAATTCATTTCAAAATAGATATTTTAATGAGTCATGAAGTGGGGATTTATTTCTTTCTTTTAATTCCTCCTTTGGATTTTCAAATCATATTTGAAACCTCTCCCTTTTTTCCATCATGCATGTGGGCCTCAATAAAAATTCTAAAAATACTTAGCAATTAATCCATTTAACTCCAATTTAAATATTTTATTGATATTGAATATCAATATGCGCATTTATGACTTTTATAGACGTACTATATTATGCGCTAAAGTTAATCAAGCTAATCAAATGAAGTTTAACAATTAACATTTCATATATATAAATTAATTTAATTAATTTTCAATAATTTATAAATTAATTAAATCGCGTGGTCTATTCGTAGTATTCATCATTACGGTTGTGCGACTCAAAAGGGTAAATTCAGTCAGCGATTAATATCAAACTATTCGAATATTAATGTTGACATGTCACTTAGCAGGTGGTGTAACATTTGGGCCGAATTTATCACTTACACATCTTTTGGTAAAATCCAATTTTACTTATTATAAGCAGTACACAATAGTGATAATTAGTACACCAATTCTCTTCGTCAAAACTATATCATATTAGGACTTATGGAATTTGGTAATGGTCAAAATTTCAATATCGTCCACATTCAACTTTATAGTCCAAACACAAAGTCCTCGGTTCAATAATAACAATTGTTATTAACTGAAATGCACTGGCCAAAGACCTTGACTTTAAGATGGCATTAGTTAACCGTGATACTAACCTCATATAACCGAGGAGACGAATCCTCTCATGAATAGTGTTTCACTTCCAATGCTTCCACTCAATCCAACTACAGTTGTTCGATGGACGCGTGCCACGATTTATCTATAATCAAAGCGGAGCTTCCGCATTGAAGATCAACAATATTCTTAAGTCAACAAACTGTGTAAAGTAGTCACATCGATATTCTTCGCTTGACCTTAGTTATATTAACCAACAGAAGACTACTGATTGAGTCATCACATAGTTATCCAATAATTATCAGTACGTAAGCCCTTGGTGCCTCCAGTAGTCATGAGTAATATGCTACCCAACAATTGAAGAGTGTCATGTAATCTAGTCTCAATGGATACATCCCGATCTAGTCTCGATGTATCTTGACAAGGAACATTTAAAATGGCATATTTGTTTCATTGTGATAAATTACTCACGGTTACAACACTTTGTAACTACAATCACAAAACATACCATTTATGGATTTTATATTAAATATACTTTTAGTTAAATTGATTAATTAATGTAACCCCATTATATCAAGTATATAATAGAAAGAAAATATGTTTATTTTGAACAAGATTGGTCAACGTGTTAGATAAATGTAACAAATTATATAATTGACCCTAGGGCATACCCCTAACTCTATCACCAACAACGTCTTCCCATGTGCCACGACGGTCTGAGCAACCATCTAGGCTAGTGTCTTCTGATAAACCTCAATAAATATTTGGGAAAAAGCAGCTTCATGCCTCCACTATGACTATAGAAATTGAAACTGTTTCAAGCCCTAATATGGCTGATATGAAGTGTGTTTTTCTGAATAACTGCTTTGATGATGTTGTATTTTTTCCCTTTTTTAAAGAATATCCCTCCAAAGGTTAGCTCTAACGTTGTGGCTTATGTCAGCTAAATGTATGATCAATATTTCAAGTAGTAGAGGACAACTAAGGCTATTTTTAAGGTCTCTTACAAGAGAAAGTTAGAACTTGAGCAGATGAAGCACATCTAAAAAGACGACAAACGTATTATTAAAAACCTTGATAAGGAGGATGAAGAACTTGAGGCTTCATTGGCTGATGTTGAGAAAAATTGGAGGCTTGGACTAAGTCCTTTGAAGAAAATCGTCGGAAACAGCTGAGGCTGCTCATCACAAGAGTCACACTCTTTTGTTGAGAAAAAACTCAATAAGACCATAGAGTAGAAAGCCTAAAAAATAGGGAGGTAGAAAGAGCCGTCGAAGGTAAAAAAAAAAAGGATAATGCACTCGCTCAGGCTCAGGATTACTGTAAGGTGTTATTAGACCTTAGCAAGATGAAAGATGGCGTTGAGAATGAAGCGAAGATAGCTAATGAATGGACTAAGGCCATGAAGGATATGGTCAAACCTGAACTTGACCCCCTTCTTATGCAGTTTAATGCAAATGTCATTAAGTTTGGAAACTTGAGATGGTTAAAAGAAGGGTACCCCCAGGCTCTGTCCATGGCCTAGGAGGAGATTTTAAAATAGGGGTGAGAGCATTCTGACTAGGCTAAGATTAATATGGAGGAGCCGAAGCATGAAATTTTGGAGGAAGAAGACATAAAAGAGCTTAATATTGGCAAGCTTTTCATACATCCTAAAGGACTTGGCCGAGAGTTCTGGTTCATCCCCAAGGTTCTATAGTATATACCGCTACTCGTTTGGCATAAGGGCTGGCAGTTACTAAGACTATTATTCCTCTCTAGTTCCACCACTATTCCTACACCGGGACGACTATTGACATGTCAACTACTCAGACATCCTCTTGGGATGTTCGTTATAATCCAAAAAACTCTGCATTACCAAGAACTAAATCATTTTCAAAGCTGCTCATTTTATTTCCTATCCTAGGAGGAGGCTCCACCGGTACTCCAGCTCATATAAGGTCTGTATCTCTCGAAGGTGTATCATTAACCTCGCATATGTTCGAGATGGCTCATATGACATCAATTAACATCACTAATCTCTACTTTCAGTTTCTCAATTTTTGTGTCAACCTTCCATTGTCCCAATACCGAAAGGAAGCCTATCATTAGGCACATGAGCTACACTTACCGAATCAATCATTCTGTCTCCTCCTACTCCGACTACGGTCTCCGTAGTGGGTATCACTCTGGGTCCCGACACTGAAATGATCCATGCTCTGGATGAAGAGGCCATGGGGCGATCTTCATGGGATCATAGGAGATGAGGACATCATCGTCACTGGAGTCACCAAACATTCTTCAGGACCAATGATGTTGGAGATGCACCAATCGTAAGCCATGTAGGCCAAGGATATTTAAAAGGAAAAGTTTGATGATATTCCTCCAACTTTATCATTTTCATTGCCTTCGATACCAATTGTTGTTCTACCTCTGCTCCCATTTCGGGCGATATTCAAAGTGTGGCTCTTGATTCTCCGGGAAGTGACTAAAATTAGGAAAACGACCCAAAAAGTTACTTTCCAAAGGAGGGTAAAGGCAAGGAAACGAGAAGAAGGAAGTCTAGCAAATCTAGTAGCCACTTCTTCGGAGAGAGCAGGAACGAGTAGAAGAGAAGGAAGAGGACTTAACTACAATTTTATTTTTCATTTCCATTGTTTTTTCTTGCTTTGAACCGGTATACATAGGATGATGTTGTGCAAGTACAACCTCCACTTTTTAGACTCTGCATTTTTCTGTTAATGTACTTAGCTTATTTTTGTGCTAATTATGACTATATCTGATTTTGAAAAATACTTTCATCCATCACATTCATGTACACGTGGACGATTTCCTCTTTATTACTTAGTTAATAGTTTGCCTTGTTTATCTTCACTCAAGTTTTATTTGACCAGTGACAGTTTGGATTTTTACATCATTCGTTTTTCCTCCGAGGAGCAGTATCTCAGATATCTACCTCTGGATACCCTTGTTCGGTCTTGGACATCTCCGGGCATTAATCGAGATTAATCGCCTTAAGAGGTAGTTCGAACGTACATCTCTAGACATTTTTATCCGATCTTTCCTAGCTTAGGTTGTTGATCATATATGCCCTATTTATGGAGCTAAATAAGCAAGGCGCCTGTCTCTCATCATTGCAATGTCTATATCCGAACGTTTGCATCCGATCTCACCTAACTCTATGTGTTTATCGTTGGTCTTGCTAGCCTCTGGGCAACGATTTGATGCCTTGCCTAACTCCAAGCAAAGGCCTTAGGGTGCATCATCCCATTTGACCCTTATATGTTTACACTCCAACACCGAGTCATGGGTTGAAGGAGTTAATCGACATCTATCTTTGGATACCTGGAACGCTTACATTCCTTAAGTCTAATCACGACCTCAAAGCCCGATTAGTACCATCTCTAGGTACCAGCATACATTAAAATAAATTGATGAACAAACATAGATCTAAATAAAAATAATACAATAAACATGATTTAATCAAACTAATCATAAGGCATAATTAATTTACATGTTTTAAGATGAAAAATTGAAACATGAAGTGAATCATAGGAAATCTAATTATATTAATCATATGAATATATAGGTGAATTTAATTAAAGATTACCTGTAGTTGTAGCCAATAAATTACACCTTGAATGATGAATCAAAACTCCTAGATACGGAAATCAGCCTCCAGATTTTGAAAGGATCTAGAGACAAGAACCATCTTGAATTTTTTTTATGGAATTTTTATTTCACGGAGGCCATTAAGGAAGAGGAGGAGAGCTAAAAAAATAAAATTGTCTATCAAAAAAGAACATAAAATGAATGGGAGAGAGAATATGTTTTAAAGGAAAAACTTGAAACCTTTCAATTTCCTCCTCTAAAACCTTCCATATTTAATTCCAAATTAAATATCACCAAACCTTTTTTTCTCCTGTTCTTATTTATGTCAGAAGAAATGGACATAAAGAGAAAAGGACAAAATACATTTAAAAAAAAGACATTGTAATGAGTCACGAAGAGGAGATTTATTTATTTCTTTTAATTCCTCCTTTGGATTTATAAATCACATTTGAAACCTCTCCTTTTTTCATCAGGCATGTGGGTCTCAATAAAAAATTCCAAAAACACCTAGCAATTAATCTATTTAAATCCAATTTAAATATTCTATTGATATCGAATATATATACACACGTTTATAAATTTATAAACGTACTTTATTAAATGCTAATGATATTCAAACAAAGCAAATGAAGTTTACTAATTAATATTTCATAAATATTAATTAATTAAATTAATCTACAGTAATTTATCAAAGTATTCATCATTACGGTTGTGCGACTCAAAGACGTAAATTCAGTTAGTGATTAATATTGAACTATTCTAATATTAACGATCACACGTCACAATCACGTGGTGTTACATTTTGGCCGAATTGATTACTTATACATCTTTTGGTAAAATCTAGTTTTACTTGTTATAACGATACCTAATAGTGATAATTATTTATACCAATTCCCTTCGTCAAAACTATATGTCGTTAGGACTTATGGAATTTCGCAATGGTCAAAATTCTAATATCGTCCACATTCAACTTTATAGTCCAAATACAAAGTCCTTGATTCAATAATAACAATCATTATTAACTGAAATACTCTGGCCAGAGACTTTGACTTTGAGTTGACTTCAGCTGACCGTGATCTTAATGTCATATAACTGAGGAGACGAATCCTCTCTTAAATAGTGTTTCACTTCCAATGCTCCCGCTCGACCCAAATATAATCACTCGATGAACATCGTGCGATGATTTAAATTAAAAAGGAGCATCTATATTAAAGGTCAACAACACTCTCAAGTTAAGAGAACTGTGTAAAGTAGTCACATCGATATTCTCTGCTTGACCTTAGTTATATCAACCAGTAGAAAAAATCTAGTGAATCATTCCATAGTTATCCAATAACTATCAGTACATAAGCCTTTGGTCCCTCCAGTAGTCACGAGTAATATACTGCCCAACATTTAGAGAGCGTTATGTACTCTAGTCTCAACAAGTACATCGATATCTAGTCTCGATGCATCTTGACTAGGAACACTTCAAATGATATATTTGTTTCATTGTGATAAATTACTCACCGTTACAACACTTTGTAACTACTATCACAAAACATATCATTTATGGATTTTACATCAAATATACTTTTGATTAAATTGATTAAATAATATAACCACATAATATCAGGTATGTAATACAAAGAAAATGCCTCTATTTTGAACAAGATTGGCCAACAAGTTAGTATATGTAACAAATTACATAATTGCCCCTTGGGCATACCCCTAACTCTGTCCATCTACCACTTGCACTTGGGGTCAATTATGGAATCTTTTTCCAAATTCTCCAATTTTCTTTCTCATAATCAATTAGGCCAGTCTCTTTGTGAACATGTGTGCTATTATGTTTTAATTATCTACTATGTTAATCAACTCTCTCCAACTGTGATAAACTATTTTGTCATGTGCAACAATTCAGAGTATGTCTCTCGACTTTTAGTGAGCTTGAAGTTCTCTTAGAAACTATAGCGCAAAATTACTATCACATAACAATGTTATGACACTCTCAACATTTGGAATCGGCTCAGTTAAGCACTTAAATTTTATACACTGTATCTTTATTGTGGCACTATTCAGGGCGGTGTACTCAACCTTTTCATCAAATCAACCACGATCTTTCATTTGAAACATTTCTAACTTAAAGATTCTTAACTTGAATTTATTATTGACATACTATACTTAATATTACTTATGAAGTTTGAGTTTGAACACTCCTTCATAAGGAGTTTTTATTTCTGTAAACAATTCTTTAGTATTTCATAAATACATGAGAAAACTTCAAACAACTATTTGGTGATATCAATTTGGATTTGATTTTTGCTTCATGTATCAAATACATAAAAAAATCACGATATTATAGAAAACATAATTTGTATGATAATTCCTATTGCCAATGCATAAGGAACTAATCTCACATGTTCTGTATTAAACAATTTAATAAGGCGTCTTTGCATACAATTTGGGATATTCCCAATATTTTTTCTATTCACCATAAAAGACATCATTTACAATCCAAAATTGAGTATTAAAACAACAAAGGTTGGTTTTAATACAAGTACATCAATAAAATCAAAAGTATTGTTATAGTTTAGAAAATTGTACCTTTAATGTTCTTTCTTATGAACATACCCTTCTTTTGCGTTTTGATTAATAATCGAACTATTTGATAGATCTGTCAAAATATTGTTTTTAATTTTGATGCTTATAAAAAATGCTTTCTATCATTTCTTGGATCATATCCAAAGACTCACAAACTAAATATCGCTCCCGCTGATTTCGAGATATTTTAGGTTATTATGCATAAATAGTTTACTCTAAATCATTATTTAGAGTTTTTTGTTTCAGTACATATGTACCAAGCATAATGTCACACTAAGTCGTAATTTTGTGAATAAATTCAAATTAACTTGAGCACGTTGAGTACCAGATCTATTACGCTAATTTCAACAATTTAAATTTGCGATATTATTTTAATCAACGTTGCTCATTTGATTCCAATTGAATTAGTCTTGCTCATAAAGATACAATCACGGCCGATGGACCATATCCTTTCGGTAACGATTACCAAAATCATATTTTGATAACGTACTTGGAATTCTTTTGGATTTGTGCATCATACCATATCATAGAGTCAACACTTTTAATAGTTTAATTGACTGCCGAGGATTATCTATTCTTGATATTAATAAGAAGCTCATAGTTTTTCTTTAGTGTACAAGAATACTTATAAGACATTCCAATGTGTTGTATTCAATTTTGTTAGTTAATTTATCTCATCTCACTTAATCAGTTCTATCTATGGATCGTATCCAATTGCCTACCAATAATTCCTCAAAGGAATTCCTTCACAATGAAGTTGGTATGTCTTGAAATAACAATTGTTTCTCAGTGTAAATAAAATAAGTATTCATAAATGCTTTATGAATTTCTTTATTTATAAAACTTATTTGGTTATAGTTTACAAATCTAGATTTATTTATTTATAAAACTTACTTTCAAAATATTAGTATGTCATCCAATATAAGATCTATTTTCCGAACCATAGAAGTCAATACTAATACATCCACGGTATTAACATGCCGAATAACTAAGTGACGGGAAGGCAAATTGTTAGGGGAAGGAAAGGAGATAGAAGAATTAGGAACAAACATGGAATCTCACAATGCAACTAAATAACATATATTAATCAACATAATATTTACGAAATCATTTACAAAATGATATAGAAGAGTCGTACTAATACAATTTCTAACTTAGGACAGTTATAACAGCCTGTCCTTATACATAGATATAGAATACATAATATATAGTGGAAACAAGATGATAACTATATATCGGTGAAGCCTCTTGCTCCAAGCTCCTCCAAAATGTGTCCGTAGAAACCTGAACTACTTGGCTGCTCATAAAAATTTGAGCACCCAAAAGTTTTAAGGAAAGAGAATAAAACTCCGGATCAGACATGGGTTTGTTTTGAGTAAACTCAAAACCCTGAATTATTAACTTAAAAAATCTTTTGAAATCAAAGGTACCTCGTAAGACCACAATGCACGTAAACATAGATGGGTTTTTA